>OW964824.1:32383777-33583777 GCA_943142095.1 Ophonus ardosiacus | reverse complement strand
TATTAAATGTGCTAACTGTGTTAAAACAAATAAGGACCTAAAATTGAATTTGAAAACTGATCATCATGCAATGGATAAAAATTGTGAAATTTACTTAAAAATTGTGAAACAACAAAAAAATAAAATCAAATACGAATAGCAATTACAGACTGTAAAAGGAACAACTAATATAATTTGTTTAATTTCTCAAAGCTACTTAGTGCATAAAAATTAAATTGATAATTTTATACTCAGTGAAAACCCTTAATTGCTTGTTTAACAGAATCGAGAATTACGCCAGATATAGAGGACTCCGACATACAAATACAAGATTATTCTTATGTGAGATGCAACTCAACAACAATATTTACCGGGGGAGTTATCCTGCATATAACATCGCATATAAACTTTAAAACACGAGATGTAATTCGGGAAAATAATTGTTGATGATTAATATCAGTTTCGTTTAAATATAACAGTGTAAGTTATTTGCTGGCAGCAGTTTATCGTTCTCCAACCAGCAGTACAGCAGCCTTCATTTCCTTTTTTGAGGAATGGTTAAAAGTAAATGAGACTGCAAGTGAGACCATTTTAGTTACAGGTGACTTTAATATTGACTGGTTAAATACTGATGACTTTTACAGAAAAAAAATTAAAAGTGTTATTGAAAAAAGTGGTTACAAACAATTAATAATGGAAGCTACTCGTATTACAGACATATCTGGAACATTAGTTGACTATGTAATATCAAATGATTTTAGTGTTAATTGCCTGATTAAACATACACCTAAAATAGTAGACCATAGCATTATTTTTATATTATTGGGCCATAAAATAATAAATAATGTAAAGAAAATTGTCAAAACTGTAGATAATAATTTAGCCACAATTCTGCTTCAAAGTTCTTCGAAATTTGGTATGACAGTTCATATAGTTAAAAGTCATCTTTTAAGGTGATACTTATTATTAGTGAACCACTAGTGTATGAAACTTTGGTGTCCCAACATTGATTAGACCGTAAATTTTTAATGGCCACGCCGATAACATAAAATTATTATTTTTTTTTTTCAGAAAGATACATTCAATAGTGAACTTTTGTCTCTCTATTTAATTTGTGATATCTGTTACGGTTCAGACAGAAAAAAATAAAACCTGAGTGACTGCATCGTGAATTTTTTTAAAATAAATTTAATCTAGCAGTCTATCCAAAAGTCAAACACCTAATTTTTAATGACAGTAACGAGTTGTCAAATCTTCTCAACTTGTTTAGGAGTAAGCTAACATATTTATTCGTGTTATTTATAACAATGGTAGTAAAATACTATTAGGCCGAACAAAAGGATGTTACTAGTGTCTGAATATTGCGAAGGATTTTATTGACAACCCATAAACAATTGTTACTGTCATTAGAAATTAAGTGTTTGACATTTGGAAAGACTGCTAGATTAAATTTATTTTTAAAAAATTCACGATGCAGTCACTCAGGTTTTATTATTTTCTCTCTGATCCGTAACAGATATAACAAATTAAACAGAGACAGAAAAGTTTACTATTGAATGTATCTTTCCGAAAAAAAATAATTTTATGTTATCGGCGTGGCCATTACAAAGTTACGGTCTAATCAATTTTGGGACACCTTAGTTTCATACACTAGTGGTTAACTAATAATAACAGGTATTACCTTAAAAGATGACTTATAATCATATAAACTGTCATTCCACATTGCATCCAAATCGAACAGAGTGTTCTTTTATTATAAGCAAAATTAAATTTTTTTCGAAGAACTTTGAAGCAGAATTCTGGCTAAATGGTACACTTTCCGATAGAAGTTTAGTTAAATAGTCTTATTTTAACCTCAGGAATCTGCAGTTACGCCATGTCCCCCTATTTAAGAGACACCCTGTATTTTCACGAACGAGAAAAATAACTGGGTACAATTCAAGATGAAAAGAAATTATGTTAGTAATCTTATTAAATATGAAAAACAATTGTATTACAGAAACAATAGAGACAAATGTAAACACAACTCTAAATTAATGTGGAAAACACTTAAAGATTTAACTTCAGTAAATAATAGTGAAGAAATCAAATCAGTAATACATAACAATGTAGCATATGAACATGCAAATAAAATTGTAGATATTTTAAACAATTATTTGATTGATAGTATTAATGAAGTAAGAAACTCTATTCCTCTGCATTATTAATGTATATTTATTCTGTAATTGGGGGTATCCCTGTTGAATAAATCAATAAAATAAATAAAAAAAATCTGATGTGGCAACACAAAACCTCCCGCTATTTAATCTTTACATACATTGGTACGTACATAAAATCACGCGATTCCCACTTAGGGGGTTAGCAAATACCCGGAAACAATAGTAACAATAAGAAAAGGAATAAGAGTAAGAGCTCAGCTGACTCACTTCACTCTTTAACAACATTCTTCTTTCGCCTTGTCCACAACCATCATAGCATTCATACATAAGAACATATTAAAGTGACCGATTTTCGGTAGCGAATAACCCCATTCGGACCACAATAATAGTTACGCAACAATCTTCCTTCGCCACACTTTCCTATCCATTTTTATTAATTTAAATACATACTTACGTATTTACTAACGCTGCAAATTGTACCATTACATAAAACTATTGATTTATGCACTATTTTCTTTTTAAAATGTCACTATTATTAATTTGAAGTGATTAGTTTTTTGACAGTGACATTTACTGTCAGTTACATTCATTTGAAAAATGAACTAAGTAACAAAGAAATTGTGTTTATCTTAGGCTTCGGGACTAATAAAAAAAATTATTTTTAAATTTATCTGCAAAATATATAGCAAAAGTATTAACGTATTCCTGTAGTAAATTTAATAATCTTTAATTGTAATAAGACATAAAATGCGAAAAAATGGAATTTAATGATATTTTTTAAAGAAAAACCATTATGAGCTTCAGGTAAAGTGCCATTTCCGGTTATCCGATTAACACCAAAATCTAATGGCTTCTTTCCATATTAGAATAGGATAGAAATACAAGGTTTCAGAATTTTCTGAATGATAGTATTTGAGTTAGAGCGAAGACAAAATCGCTACACATACACACACACATACATACACACACACATACACACACACATACACACATACAGACATCATCGTGAAAATGTTAAAAATGGATTCTAGGGACCTTAAAACGTGGTCATTTACTAAAATCTCGATATGAGATTTTTAGCACGATCCCTATACCTCCCTTACCAAGGGTAGCGGGAGGTAAAAATAAATAAATAATGAAGACGTCATAAACAATATTAAAATAAATGAACACCACAGTTTTACAACATTCTCAGACATTACAATTAATGAATTAAAATCAATAATATTTTCTCAAAAAAATAAGAACAGTCCAGATGATATCAACATGAAATTTTTGAAGATTATTTTACTTTAATAGGTTATCCATTATTAGACTTTATTAATAGATCATTAACTGATGGTAGTGTTCCACAAGTTACCAGCCATTGAAAAAATGTTAGAATTAGTTGTCCAGAGTCAATAATTAATTATTTAGTTAAAAAAAATATTACAGTCTCAGATCAGTCGGGTTTTCGTAAAGATCATTCCTGCAAAACAGCATTAAATTATTTGTTAAATGAATGGAAAATATCACTGGACGAAGGTAAACTTATAACAGCCGTTTTCTTAGATTTGAAAGGCGCATTTGAAACCATCGATAGATATATCCTGATAAAAAAAAGTTAGAAGCTTACGGTATAAAACACACGGCACTAAATTGGTTTCGTTCATATTTAAATAACAGAACTCAATGTGTGAAATTAAATAATGTAATATCTGATGATATTAATACAAATATAGGAGTACCACAAGGAAGTGTATTAGGGCCAGTTTTGTTTATTATTTACATTAACGACCTACCAAACGTTCTAACAATTTGGAAAATACACCTTTTTGCAGATGATACTCTTATTTATTTAGAAGGCAGGGATGAAAGTATATTAATAAATAATGTTAACAAAGATGTCAATAATGTAAGTATATGAATGGAAAAAACATGTTAAAATTGAATGAATCTAAAACTAAAGTAATGATTTTATCAGTTTCATCAAAAATAAATAATAATGAAAATAATATAATAAAATTGAATTCATTTGCCCTCGATGTTGTCAGTAAATTTAAATATTTAGGTGTAATGATCGATAATAAATTGAAGTTTATTCAACATGTGGAATACGAGGTGTGTTCAAAAAATATCGCGAATTTTGTGTTTTTTCAAAAATTATTTATTTATTCATGAATATCTATTTTATCCCCTTCAAAGTAATCCCCATGAGATATTATACACTTGTGCCAACGGTTTTTCCAATCTTCAAAGCACTTCAAAAAATCATATTTTTTTTATCTTGTTCAGCTCCTCCTTCGATGCCGTCTTTATCTCGTCAAGCGTAGCGTAACGTCGTCCTTTCATGGGCCTCTTCAGTTTAGGGAACAAGAAAAAGTCACAGGGGGCCAGATCTGGGGAATACGGTGGCTGCGGCATCATTAGTGTGTTGTTTTTGGCTAAAAAGTCGCGCACAAGCAACGAGCAATTGAGCAATTTTGGTACAAATTTCGCGGCGACCCGTCTCATGCCCAAATCATTGATAAAAATCGAATGGCACGAGCCAATCGATATGTTTAGGTCCTCAGCAACTTCTCTAACGGTGATTCGACGATTGGCCAATATCATTTTCTCCACTTCATTAATTTTTTCGTCTGTTGTTGAAGTGCTCGGGCGTCCGGCACGCTTTTCGTCGTTCACATCTTCTCGGCCTTCTGAGAACATTTTGTACCACCGATAAACGTTGCTTTGGTCCAAGGTAGCTTCTCCGTATGCCACAGTCAACATTCGGAATGCATCCGCGCACTTAATTTCGTTTTTCACACAAAATTTGATGCAGGTTCTTTGTTCCATTTTTTTGAATAGGTAAAAATCGAAGACGATCCAAAACACGTGCAAGCAAAGCAGCTGTCAACAATTAAGTGAACATTCAAAATGGCCGAGCTTGTCGACATAAGTGAGAGACATGAGTACCAACATAAAGCCACAAAAAGATCGAAATTCGAATATACGTAACCCGCGAAAATTCAAAATTCGCGATAGTTTTTGAACACACCTCGTACATAAGTAAAAAGATATCAAAAAAAATTAGTTACCTCTCAAGAATATCTTAGAACCTGTCAGCTTGGAGCACAGTTATATATAATACTATTATATTGCCACATTTTAAATATTGCTCTACTATTCTGTTCATGTGTAATAAAAATGATATAGATAAATTACAAAAATTACAAAACCGTGCTATGAGTAATATTAAAGTGTAATAAATATACTAGTATCAATGTTATGTTAAAAACTTTAGAGTGGTTTAATATTGAACAAATTGTAATTATAATGTACTTGTATTTATATTTAAAATGTTGTCTGGTAAACTACCGAATTATTGGAGCAAAAATGTAAAATATGTTTCTGATACACATAATAATTATGCTACTCGACAAGTTAACCAAGTATATATATCCAGAACTAATAATATGAAAACTTGTAAATCTATCTTCCACAATGGACTATTAATGTATAATAATTTACCCAATACCTTGAAGTTAGCAAAAACTATAAATGATTTTAAATCTAAATTAAAATTGCATTTATAGATGTTTGACCCATTGAATATATGTGTATATTTTTTGTAATATTTTCTGTATGTATTAGCTAAAGCTATTTAATAAAGTATTATTATTATTATTATTATTATTATATTATTATTTCAAAAGCTATAAATATTTCTTCTCTTGATAGAATCTGTTATTTATAATTCATTTTAAGAAAATAAATTTATATACACATTGTACTTTCCATATACTTCAGAATAACAGTAATTTTAAAATCATTAATCTGTTTTATTTAACTTTTATTCTTATTTTAAATGTCAACAAATACTTGAAATCGCAATCATACAGAGTTCTTAAAAATCAATGAGTTAAAGATACCATTACATATTAGCAGAAAAGCATATACAAGGCACGTTCAGAAAATAAGAGTACCGATCCTCTGACTCTCAATAGGAATTTTTTGACCACTTTAATAGCACTGCGTTTAAAGGCAAGCACTTGGGAGTATAATGTGGGTTTGTTCAGTTCAGTCGTTTTAAAACTTTCGTTGTAGTGCCGTCTTGAAATGAGCGTCTCGATTTAAAATCCTGACAGGTGTCAGGATTGCTAACGAGAGGATTGAGTTTGTTGCATGACAGTACTAACCCCACATACAGAACCCATGTCATAACACAAATCTTATCTTCTATAGATTTAGATATAAAGAATTATAAATATATAAAATAATCATTTGTAATGAATCTCACAGCTTAAACAACTCCCTGGAAACCAGTTGAAAAATTAAAATGTTTGTAATTGACAGAAAAATGTCAGTGTCAAGAATCCAAAGACTACTGGGATCTGATATTTTGTAACTTTGAAATATACTGTACATTGAAATCTATCAGATTTGAGAATTCTTCCTCCACCCTATAACCGCCATTAGGTGTAGATTTGAAAGCGACTGCCCGAGACCAGTAGAACACAATCTACACAGATAGATTTCGAAGGTTACTAGCTAAGTTCACTGTGTTTTCTTGTTTTTGTTTGTACCTTATTTACCACATCCAACAATACGTTGAAGACTATTGTAATTAAATTTTAAACAATTATAATAATAATTTTCCTATACAATAGTTTTGCATTTTTTTTATTTTAAACATTAATAAAAATATTTAAAAATGTATTCATTTACATATCAAAATATATACTTTATACCATTCCTTGTTAAATTATAATAAAAACAAATAGTTTACATTTTGATGTCCAAAAAATTTTACTCTTGTTGTTCTAATTCAAATTTTTCATATAGTGCAAACCAAAACACAATTATGCACTCACGGATCATAATTAGAAGGACCTACTAATTGTAGGTGTAAATTTAAGATTATTATTATCATGTTAAATTTTGTTTAAGGTATAATTTACAAAATCGCTTCAACAGAGTTAGTGGAGGAGCGCTAAGTAATTATCTCGGAACCGGTTCAAACAACTCCGATTTTGATGATTTTTTTTTTTTAAATGACGGCAATGCCAAATACTTCAACCTTTATGGTTTGAAAATTGACGCTCTTTGTTATTTATTAAATTATTTAATTTTTAAAAATTATTAATATCGGCGTTAAAATAATGTTATTTATGAAAGTATAATATTTAAAAACGACATCCAGTGACCTTGTATATTGGATACTGAGAAGTAAGATGTATTCTAAAATGATTGGAATATGTAATCTGATGTGGCCAGCACATAACCTCTCGCCGGATAGTTTACCTGTGTGCATAAAACAAAGATTATTTTACAAATACAAATACATTCATGTATAAGTCTTTGACGTTCAAACTTCTTTATATATTTTTCTCCATATATTTACAAAATCTGTAGGTTATTTTAATATAAATTATATGCAACAAATTTCAACAATGTTTGTCTTCTCTACATACATGTACTGAAAACATTAATTTTTGGCAGTTTCAATTGTATAAGGTATATCTGGAAATGTGCGTATATTCGTACATAACTTCTATCAAATTTTCTTTTTTCATAAATGTATCTAAATAACACATTGATTTTATTTCAATAAAGTGATGATGAGATTGCGCTCTTTTTATACTAATATCGATGTGTAATGTCGTCAATATTATATCTTATTTAAGAAGAATTTGATAACTTTTTGCAGTTCAATGTTACTCTAGTCTACAGTGCTCGTGCATTTTCCCATAATCTTTGAGATAAATTTAACAGTCATTTGACGTAGACGTAGACTTGTCATCTCAACAATAGTCACAGGGCAAACTAATAATTAAGAGATTCTCTAAGTATATTTTTCTTAATTCACTTTCATCTTGTGTTTATAACATTTAAATATAGTGTTCCTTCTCGTAGAGAGTCATCTTATTCGCACTTTGTTCGGCTTGTACCGTCTACAATTCAAATGTCTTGTCTTCTCGTAGGCAATCCATCCACCGCCTTTTCACACATCCAAGTGCGCTGAGGGCTGCCCTGATTATCTAATCTTGTCCAAAATTAGGAGCATTTTGGATATCCTCGTTTTTCATGTGCTCAGCTGGGAAACATTCAGCGACTACTCGTTTTCATGCTTCTTCTTTGCAAACTAACATTCTGCTTCATATGTGAGGAGACACTTAGGCTGGATGCCTGGTACTAAACAAAATGTTTTGCGACATACTTAAAAACTTCCCACAATTTATTTGTGGCGATATTCTTATAAAGAGCAGGCCTTCCTTCAATTTAAAGCTAAAAGTTTTTCGGCGTCCACCTCTATATATATATATTCATTGTGCAAACTTACATAACATAACAACGTGCTGTGTAGATCAAATGCGCAGTCGCAAGTGTACAATGAAATGTTGATGTGGACGCCGAAAAACTTTTAGCTTTAAATTGAAGGAAGGCCTGCTCTTTATAAGAATATCGCCACAAATAAATTGTGGGAAGTTTTGTTTAAAGTTACAACGTTTAGTTTAACAACGTTTTTGATCAGTCAGTGTGTTTAAGTATGTCGCAAAACATTTTGTTTAGTAACGTTTTTGTTACTCGATGCGCATCCAGCCTAAGTTTCTCATCACATATGAAGCAGAATGTTAGTTTGCAAAGAAGAAGCATGAAATACGAGTAGTCGCTGAATGTTTCTCAGCTGAGCGTATGAAAAACGAGGATATCCAAAATGCTCCTAATTTTGGACAAGATTAGATAATCAGGGCAGCCCTCAGCGCACATGGATGAGTGAAAAGGCGGTGGATGGATTACCTACGAGAAGACAAGACATTTGAATTGTAGGCGGTACAAGCCGAACAAAGTGCGAATAAGATGACTCTCTACGAGAAGGAACACTATATTTAAATGTTATAAACACAAGATGAAAGTGAATTAAGAAAAATATACTTAGAGAATCTCTTAATTATTCGTTTGCCCTGTGACTATTGTTGAGATGACAAGTCTACGTTAAATGACTGTTAAATTTATCTCAAAGATTATGGGAAAATGCACGAGCACTGTAGACTAGAGTAACATTGAACTGCAAAAAGTTATCAAATTCTTCTTAAATAAGATATAATATTGACGACATTACACATCGATATTAGTATAAAAAGAGCGCAATCTCATCATCACTTTATTGAAATAAAATCAATGTGTTATTTAGATACATTTATGAAAAAAGAAAATTTGATAGAAGTTATGTACGAATATACGCACATTTCCAGATATACCTTATACAATTGAAACTGCCAAAAATTAATGTTTTCAGTACATGTATGTAGAGAAGACAAACATTGTTCGAATTAATAATCCCTGTTATCTGCATAAAATTTTAATATAGTAAAATATATTTTGAAATTTGTTGCATATAATTTATATTAAAATAACCTACAGATTTTGTAAATATATGGAGAAAAATATATAAAGAAGTTTGAACGTCAAAGACTTATACATGAATGTATTTGTATTTGTAAAATAATCTTTGTTTTATGCACACAGGTAAACTATCCGGCGAGAGGTTATGTGCTGGCCACATCAGATTACACACTCCAATCATTTTAGAATACATCTTACTTCTCAGTATCCAAAATACAAGGTCACTGGATGTCGTTTTTAAATATTATACTTTCATAAATAACATTATTTTAACGCCGATACTAATAATTTTTAAAAATTAAATAATTTAATAAATAACAAAGAGCGTCAATTTTCAAACCATAAAGGTTGAAGTATTTGGCATTACCGACATTTAAAAAAAAAAATCATCAAAATCGGAGTTGTTTGAACCGGTTCCGAGATAATGCACTTTTTTGAGCTAACGCTCCTCCACTAAGTAGATTTCGACAGTATAGGAGAAAAATGGAGGGGGAAATCTGAAATCTGATAGATTTCAAAGTTACAAAACCAGACCCCTGAAGGATTTTTCTGGGAAGTATGTATATTTAATATATCTTAAGGAAGAAAAGATTTTTTTTTAAATAAAAACCATAAAAACTCTTTATCATATTGTTGTATATTATAAAAAATGTGACCAGTTTCGGCTACTTAGTAGCCATCATCAACCAACCGGAGACTACAATGACAGAAATACAATGTAAAATACAAAAGTGAACAAATAAATTGATATTACTTACACAATTACATTACTATTTCTTATTATATTATTAATTAAATATTTAAAATTACAGATACATATATTAAATATACCCATCGGAAAAATCGAACATTTAGAAGAGTAGGAGGAAACTTATTTATGGAGAGAATTAAAAAATATAGAAGTACTAGTATATGAATAATACATGTAATTAGAATTTTTATGATAAATACAATATGTACTTATATAGCCTAATATGGAAATGGCGAGAGGTCTTGGGCTGGCTAGAATAGATTTTTATGGGTGGAAAAAAGTTTTCGAACGACGACGATGACAGCGTCAAACAACGGACCAGACAGTTGTCGGGAGTATCAAAAAGCTCGTCCCTCGACTCAAAAAGTACATCGATCGAGAAAAAGATTATTTAGAAAAATAGTGTGCACTATAACTTCTATAATTCTGTACTCTTTTTTGCAAATTTATTGATTTTTCTTTTTTAAAAAAATGAGTACTCTTATTTTCTGGACGTGCCTCGTACATATCTGTTCGCTCTCAAAATCGACAAGAAGCGTTCTGTTTAAGAATCTCTAAGACATTATTTACCTTGAAAAATGTGTAAGTGTATACTGAAACAATATAATCAAAAATTAAATTAGTCCAAATTAGAAAAAAAAGTACTTTAAATTAATGAATAAACACAAAACTATAAATAAATATGTACACATATCATTAAGCCAGCAAGCCAGTTTGTTTATTCGCAAAATCGTAAAATACATTTTATGTAATATTTTTTAAGTGATTTATTTTTGTGAGACTATTATCTGTGTTTGTAAAATGAATGATAGTCTTTGTGGCACATTTTATACATTGTATAAGTAAGGTAAGGAGTAAAATGAGTAATCTTTAGCTAGGATCTGCTTCCTGATTGACAGCAGCTTTGAGTAGCCATCTCTTACCTCTTGATGTATGAACTTAATTCTTCCAGTTAACATTTATAATCTTTGGGTCACGATATAGTGTTTTTAAAACAAAGCAAGAGGGGCAGTTACCTGGAGCTTCACAATGAAAACGGGTTTCATTATCGGCGGGACAACAGTACACTTTAGTTACTGAGTTTATATGCAGTTTGAAACCGTTTTCAAAAGATTTGTAATTTTAAAAACTCAATATATACAGTGCCAAAACGGTTTTGAATTATTTCAAACTAAAACTAAAATTCATGGGTTTTACTTGAAAACTAGAATAACGTTTCTGCTGCTGTGTTTTATTAACCTACAAATAAACTGACAGTTGTGTAGTTTTAGTAGCTTTAGTGCCTAGTGATACGAAATAAAAAAAAATTGTAACGTGTTTTGAAAATTGCATCTAAACAGTTTCGTGTAATTTTGATTGAAAAACGTAAATATTTCATTTCTTGAATATTAATTTCAAGTTCTATGTATTTATTTATTATTGACCTCCCTAACATGATTAAAAAATACTAATTACATGGGCGGTCAGACGTACACCAATTAACAAAATAACAAAAAACATGTTTGACGTAGAGACAGAAACATAATATATACATATACCTACATACAAATACATATCAAATGGAAATACGAAATATTTAAATACATACCTATATATATATATATATATATATATATATATATATATATATATATATATATAGGGTGTTTATTTTAAATGTGCCACCATTGCTATCTCGAGAACTATAAGAGCTACAAAAACGGTTAAATGGGCAAACAATTTCTATTATACAAGACAAATTTAGAGAACAGAAAAAAATTTTTTTTCGACCAGTGGTTCTCAAAATACGGGACTCAACTTTTTTATTTTAAATGTGAACATATTCTTTTAATTAGCTTATTCGATAGAGAATTTAATTCTGAATTCAATGATATAATATTATCATATCCTCACATAACGATTTTTTTGAGTAAAATAGATATAAAATTTTAAATTAATTTGATTAAAATATGATATTACTAAGAGTGCCATGAATGGAAAAACTGAATACTAGTAATTTTTTTAACCTGGAATTAGAGTGCTCTGAATGAAATAAGTGAATATTTTGTTTTGTTAAGTGATCATAACTGTCAAGTGAAGTTCAAAATCATTTAATTTAATTTTAAAAATGTATAATTTTACTCACATTGAAAAAGTTGAGATGTTTGAAACATACATTTTATCAAGAAAAAATTCGCGAGCTGCAGTTAATATGTATAGGGAACGATATCCTGAAAGAGTAGTACCGTCGCGGAAATATTTCCGAAAACTTGACCTAATATTACGTGGTAATACTACTGCATTTATACATAAAACCAGAAGACCGGTGGATGAAAACAATGAAATAAATGTTTTGGCATATTTTGAAGCCAATCCAAGAGCTTCTGTACGAATGGCCTCTGATGAATGCAGACTAAGTGTAGGGACGGTGCATAAAATTTTAAAACGACACAAGTATAAGCCATACAAATTCCATAAAGTTCAACACTTGCAACCTGGTGATTATGACCGCAGACTTGAATTTTGCCATTTAATCATTAATGAAGGAATTGATATTTTAAAATGTGTTATTTGGACGGATGAAGCAAATTTTTCCAATAATGGAATGTTTAATGTAAAAAATAAACATTATTGGAGTTCCGAGAATCCTATTATGGTACGTGGAAGAAGTTTATAAAGAAAATTTAATATAAATGTATGGTGTGCAATTTTGCACGATACAGTGTTTTTTCACATGTATGAAGGTACTCTAACTGGAGATCGTTACTTAGAATTTTTAAGAAACAGACTTGATGATATATTGGATGATTTGCCATTAAATGTCGTTAGAAATCTACACTTTCAACAGGATGGAGCATCAGCCCATAATTCTCGTCAAGTAACCGCGTACCTGAATGAAACATTTCCAAATCAATGGATTGGTACCAAAGGACCCATTGCATGGCCTGCAAGATCACCCGATTTAAACCCTTTAGACTTTTTCTTATGGGGTTATTTAAAAGATAAAGTCTACGATACTGTGCATCAGAATCTACAATAATTAAAAAACAGCATTGAAAATATTTTGAACAATATTGAAGGAAGAAAATTAAGATTAGTTAAAAATAGTTTATTTCATAGAGTACAGTTATGTATAAATGAAAATGGAGGCAATTTTGAACAGTACTTATAAATTTATAGGAGTTTATTTTATTTTTGTAAATATTTCTTCATTATAATTAAATATTAAAATAAAAATTATAACAGTTTTTTTCATTCATTCTACTTTTATTCACTTCTTTCTATCATGGCACTCTAGTTATGCGTAGAAAACACATGTACATATTCAGTTTTTCCATTCATTGCACTCTTAGTAATATCATATTTTAATCAAATTAATTTAAAACTTTATATCTATTTTACTCAAAAAAATCGTTATGTGAGGATATGATAATATTATATCATTGAATTCAGAATTAAATTCTCTATCGAATAAGCTAATTAAAAGAATATGTTCACATTTAAAATAAAAAAGTTGAGTCCCGTATTTTGAGAACCACTGGTCGAAAAAAAATTTTTTTCTGTTCTCTAAATTTGTCTTGTATAATAGAAATTGTTTGCCCATTTAAAATGAACACCCTGTATATATATATATATATATATATATATATATATATACCTATATATATATATATAGGTATGTATTTAAATATTTCGTATTTCCATTTGATATGTATGTGTATGTAGGTATATGCATATATTATGTTTCTGTCTCTACGTCAAACATGTTTTTTGTTATTTTGTTAATTGGTGTACGTCTGACCGCCCTTGTAATTAGTATTTTTTAATCATGTTAGGAGGTCAATAATAAATAAATACATAGTAAGATATTCAATATCAAAATATACGTAAATGATTAGTCAAGATGGTTTTAAATTTATATGGAAAATATAAAATGTAATACGCATTCTGGATGTAAGGCGCAGAATATTAATGTGCACATTACTTAGGCCTGCAGTGTCGTCAATTTTGCCTGTTAATAAATTATGTAGATAAAGACAAGAGTACATCTTGCGTCTGGACTTCATCATAAACATATTGAGATCTAACAGGGCTACATTGTAACTGTAATCTGATGGATTAAAATTTATTGTGAATTTTCTAGTACAGTATCTTACAAATTTTCTTTGTACCCATTCAATGTTTTTACTATATGAGTCATATATTGTATTCCAAGCAATTAGACAGTACTCAAGTCTTGATCGAACAAGCGAGTAGCATAGAGATTTAAGAGTTTCTTGATTTTTGAAAAACTGCGAGTAATACGTATTATAAAACCTAAGCTTTTATAAGCAGCATTTACAATGAAATTGAGATGTAAAGCAAACAGTAATCTCGGATAAAATATAACTCCCAAATCCCTATGATAATTCATTCTAGCTAGACACTGGCCTTCCATCCAGTAAGGAACAATTACCTGACTGTGCCTCGTCAAATAAGACATAATTTTACATTTACAAAAGTTGAAAAATAGATGTGATGAAGACGACCACGCTAGAAGATTATTAATATCTTTTTGTAGTTTATGACAGTCATTTAGATTATTTACAACTTTAAATAGTTTCAAATCATCAGCATATAGAAGAGTATTTAAAAACTCTTAGCAATATCATTAATAAATGAAACAAAGAGAAGAGGGTCCAAATTAGAACCCTGTAGAATACCAGAGTGGGGAGTAAAAAAAATCAGATTTGTGGTTATTGTACTGCACAAATTGTTTACGGTCAGTGATATAGGAACGTATTAACATACGTAACTCCGGAGAGAAATGAAACTAATGCTCCAGTTTGAACAATAGTACATCATGATTTATCGTGTCAAAAGCCTTGGCAAAATCAGTACATACATCAACTTGAGAATTTTCACTGAAAGTATTAATAGTGAATTCAGTAAATTGACTAAGGTTAGTTGCAGTTGATCTTCCCTTAATAAAGCCATGCTGTGTAGATGTTATTACTAACAAACAGATATAGTCTTTAAATAGAAGTTGTACATTTTAGAGAAATATCCTAGTCCACAAATCATTATTTTACAATTGGCTTAGTCATTTTTAAAACAACTAAATAAGCGTTTCATGAACGAAATGATTTGCTAGAATATAGATACTGATGCTTACGAAAATTTAATAATTTATTTAATGTTGTATATATATCGAGTGTAACACGAAAACTGCATTTAACATGGGAAAACAGTTTTTTTCTTGCCCAAAACTGGCCTATTTATTTTAGACAAAATAAATGTTGCAGAGAATTAAATAGAGAATAGCCATATTTTCTTTTGCATCTTTGCTAACCGAGAAAATTAAATTTAAAATTTATAAAACTTACTTCTTTATAGTGTTAGCCATGGTATTAAAATAAAATATGAAACAAATTTTATGACCTTTTTACCTGTCAGAAATTATAAAATATAGTTTTCATCAAAACAATACTACTATCTTCTCTTCTTATAAATAATTCTTCATTTTTAGTAATGATAACTTAAAGAAGAGCGTTTCTGATAGGTAAAATTACAAACAAATATAATGAAATTTTACCTAGTCAGAAACGTATCTGTCAGATTATGACATACTTTACCTGTCAAAAACGTTTCAGTCGGATTGTGACATATTTTACCTGTTAGAAAAGCTCTATTTGAGTTATAGTTGAAAATGGAGAATTATGCACAGGAAATCACTGAGTAGTATTATTTGATGAAAACTATATTTTATACTTTCTGACAGGCAAAATGTCATACAATTTGTTTGAAAATTTATTTCAATAACATGGCTAACGCTATAAAGTAATAACTTTTATAAAATTTTAAATTCAATTTCTTTGGTTACGAAACATGAAAAATAAAATATTACTGATTTAGATGCAAAATATTTCTTTGAAGTATTTTTGTCTGAAATTAATAGGCCACTTTTGCGCAAGGAAAAACTGATTTCCCATGTTAAACGCCTATGGCCCACTTTTGTGTTACACCCGGTATATATATATATATATATATATATATATATATAAAATGTTGTTCGTAGGGTAATCGCTCAATAGCAGCTGTAGACACGTGTTTCGCTCTTATTAGAGCTCATCAGTACAGCATAGCTAGTTAATAGATGGACATTAACTAGAGATAATAAAAATAGACAAATTGTAACAGCACCAGTAAGCAGCCAAACACACATTTGTTGCTTCGGTCAGCATTTCCACGGTTTGTGGATAAATACAACGTCGCAGCGGCGGAATTTATAACCACCCACCAGACCCGTTACTTGGACCCCAAGGTAATTAAACAAAAATATACATATATTGCGAGCGTAAAGTTAAAAAAACTAGTAAAATGTTGTTCGTAGGGTAATCGCTCAATAGCAGCTGTAGACACGTGTTTCGCTCTTATTAGAGCTCATCAGTACAGCATAGCTAGTTAATAGATGGACATTAACTAGAGATAATAAAAATAGACAAATTGTAACAGCACCAGTAAGCAGCCAAACACACATTTGTTGCTTCGGTCAGCATTTCCACGGTTTGTGGATAAATACAACGTCGCAGCGGCGGAATTTATAACCACCCACCAGACCCGTTACTTGGACCCCAAGGTAATTAAACAAAAATATACATATATTGCGAGCGTAAAGTTAAAAAAACTAGTAAAATGTTGTTCGTAGGGTAATCGCTCAATAGCAGCTGTAGACATATATATATATACCCAAGGAGCACAAATTAGTTTGTTATTAGTGCTATTAACTTTAAAAAAACTTTTCTTAAAACTTTTTAACTTGTATTATACCTTTTATGCAACGATAATTTACTGATTCTAACGTTTATACGACGTTAATGTCAGGCGGGTGGGGAATCTATTCAACTAATTTACAACGTTTTTTTAACTACTATATAACTTTCTATTATCACTAAAGTAACACTTACATGCAAGAGTTGCATATGTATTTTGCAAGGACTATAATATGTTGGTTTCATTAAAGCTAATTGATAAGAGATATATTCACTAATAAAACTATAATATGGGTTACTATTCAAACTACAATACAGATTTCTCAGCAAACTATTTTCTACTGTAAATTCATATTTTATCATATTACGAGTCGTATAAGTAGTCTAAGCATGACTATGTTGTATAATTATATGTACCAAGACTTGTAATGTCTTCTCCTACTTTTTAAATCTAAGATCATCTTTATAAAGATCATATTTTTTACATATCTGTTGAACTCATTTTATAAACAAATTTATTTTTACTGTGAAATATTATATTATACTTGGAAAAAAATCAAGGGACATTATAATATCCTAAAATAATTAAAAGAGAATTTATGAAATTTTTATGAAAAATTGATTTTTGTATTTTCTTTAAATCATTCGATATTATAATGAATAAAGTATATTATAATAAACCATATAGGAGAATAATTACTTGCAGAATATTAAATTAAAAACACAATAAAATTAATTTATACTAAATTTTACAAAATGGCTTCTAAACCAGTTTCTGTTTAAATGCATAAATATGGCCGTGCATATTATAATTCGATATTTCAGTTTTAATAACTTCCTTTAATACTCCCACTTTCTTCTGTTTAAAATAAAACTGTTATTTTTGCAGTTATTTAAAAGTTTTAAATAAATTTATAAAACGGTAAAATAACTAATATATGTAATATATGTAAACTTTAATGCATCTATAATAAACAATTATTTTTAAACTTTATTATAAAACTTTAAAATATCTGTTTATAAATAACTGTCAATTACGTTTCTAACACTTCCTTTAATTTAGTGCGAAAGACGTTAATAAAACTAAAACAATCGATGCCAATGAAACTTAAATATAAAACGTTTTAATAACTATTTTGTGACCAAATAATAAGTACCACACATCATAACTTTGTATTGTAGTTTAGCAGACTAGAAAAAAGTTGTACAAGGCAAAATAACTTAAAAATGTTATAATTCCGTTAAATGTAAGTTGCAGTAACAACATTATTGGTTATAATGTCTTAATAAAAACTCTGTGTTCCTTGGGTATATATATATATATATATATATATATATATATATATATATATATATATTAAAATTTGATTATGATTGGATGTATGTGCTCTTTGAAAACAAAGTAAAAAAAAAATATATTTCAAAATGTTTACTTAAAAAAAAATAATATACGTTTGAAATTAAAATGAAACACATGAATAATGTCTCGAAAAGAGTCTGAGTCTGTGTCTGGCCGCAGGCAGTAAGGGATAGTCGCAACCCCAGCCTCTAGTCTGGAGATTAAAGGACTCGCCGACCGCAACAACAACATACATTCGCGATTAAAATGAATTAGCTCCATAATGCAGCTGAGCCAGACTTTTCAAAGACTGAATAATCAAAGAAATTCCAACTCGTTTCGTGCTTTTTATCGTTCTGCTTGGACGGAATTACACCTTTGTGCAAAGCCGAGGTTATACGGTTATATCATGCACGCTGCACGCATGCGCCGTGTTATGTTAAATTCTGCTTTTTCCCTATTAATTACATTCTAGGGAAATAATATTCATTCAACTTTGTTCGTTGTGCAAAACTTTCTAGTTTATCTCGGACTTGGGCATTTCTCTGTCAAAGGAAATATTTTACTCTTTAAGATAAATTTCCTCTGAAATATTTGTTTTAGCGTTTTGTTTATTTTTCTCCAGGCAACGAATTTATAATAAATCACGTTGCTTACTTTACTCTATATTTGTGTGGTAGAAATATGTAATTTATGAGACGGGAACAAAGAACGAATATCGGTTTGATAAAGCAATTTCCACCAGACTTTATAAATTAGAAAATTACTTTTTTTGTATGCAGATATTTTTATTTGAATTATTCAACTATATTGTAATCAATATGTGACACGTGGCTATGTGCGTTAAATGATCGGTTGTGGTTTGAGCAGGGTCGAATCCAACCGGTAAGAAATTTAAAAATTATTTCCAATTTTCAAATTGCAAAAAAATGACCTTTGTACGAGGGCAGTTTGTAAAGAAAACTAGTTATGAAACAAAAGATGAACGATAACAATTATTAGTTGTCATATTTGTGTGACATTTTTAAGTTCATACATTAGTGGCCGATTTCACCACCGATTCCTAAAATTTAAGTAATGCCTATGTACCCGATGTGCACCACATAGGCATTACCTAGCAAAATTTCGTTTTTACCAACCGCTAAGCATTGTCTATCTCGATTTAGGAATTACTTAGCTAAGTATCTGTTTTCCGATACCCAAATCGCTAAGCATTTCCTAACGTTTGACAGCTAACACTTCAAAATGAAAATTTTACAATTTCATTGAATATTTTGATAGTTATAACGAAGAAATAGAAAGACATGCACAAGATAAAAAATTAAGAACAAATTGTTTTGAATTCTGTAACGGAAAATAGTTTTGGAAAAGATTTCCATTTCATTAGAAAACAGAATTGTATATATCTATTCGAGTTTGTATGATATAAAATTAATTAGTAACTACATAGATATAACGTTTTTATTCTTTATTTTATATTTTGGGAAATTACAATGGGTATTCACAAATAATTAAATTAATAATTTCTTCAAAAATGCCATAGCCATATATCATAAATATGCGTTCCTGTTATCATATTTTAAATTTTTACTTGAAATCATAGGATTCAGTTTATGTTTTTTATATTATGTATTTATTCTATATTTTGCCATTTACACTTTTTATTTCTTCTTCTTCTTTCATTTTCATCTTTGTTTCATTAAATTTTCCACTTCTATAATTCCTAGAAATTTATAAATATATATGTAATGAAAATTTCTTTAAAAATTTAATTATTTTGTATACCTTAACGTAATAATATCACCACATAATTTCCAATGTCAGTGTTGACAAATATATATGACAAATGCCATAAATTATAAAAATTATTCATTTATTTCCAGTGTGCAAATATAATATCACTAAAGTAACTAATATTCCGATGCCTACGTAAGTAATTCCTAGCTGGGCATTGCTTTGTTTGGAGAAATCCAAAATGGATAAGTATCAGTTTAGGCAGTTCTTAAATTTAGGAAATTTCTAGCTAGGCAACGGTTTAGGAATGGGTGGTGAAATCGGCCGTAAGTTGTATTCATATCGTATTATTTATTACAGTTTAGCGTAGAATTTTGGGTTGAAAAATGAGTGAAAATAAATTGGAGCATCGGAGTGTGATAATAGTAATGAGAATCTTTCAGTCTAACATTTGTGGAAGATAATGTGAGCCAACGGGAGGAGTCCGCCATAGCTCAATTGGTAGAGCGTTGTCCCGGCAAGACAGTGGGTCTGGGTTCAAATCCCGGTGGCTGACATTATCCTTTCACTCTTTCCTAATTTATTTAGAATATGTAGGCTGCGTACTCAAAGTTCATAACAAATATTTATAATTATAAATTATGACAAGTCACTGATATTTAAATGTAGTGGTTAAACCGTAACCCCACATCAATACGTGACGCTGAGTATTCTCAAAAAATGAGAATCTTTTAGTCTAACATTTGTGGAAGATAATGTGAGCCAACAGTGGGTCTGGGTTCAAATCCCGGTAGCTGACATTATCTTTTCACTCTTTCCTAATTTATTGTGATAATAGTATTTCACATTACCTAGTAAACATTAATTTTCAAAAGTAGTAGGCGGTATCAATAAATGAAGTTTACAAGTGAGTAATAAATAAAATTCTTAACAAAAGAAGGCAATGATCCTAAAATTATTCAACAGCGAATGGTGGCCGTGTATGGGCAAGGAGCCCCAAGTTATTTTAAAGTAAAATTTTGATATACACAGTTTCGGTGGGGCAGGGATTCGATACAAGGTTATCCAAAATCTGGTCGACCACTTGAAGCACGAACTACAGAAAATGTTCAATAAGTTGAATAATTGGAGCTTACCGATCGACGGTTGAAGGTTTCTGTTATTGCCAAGGAACTATCTTTATATGTAAGTATTTGGGAAAGTTTGTATGATGATTTGGGCATGGTGGATATCCAGACTACTTACACCGGAGCAGAAACAGAGACGGAAAGAAATTTCGCAAGAAAATTTGACTGCTTTGGAAGATGACAGCAACTTTTTCTCGAAGATTGTGACGGGATATGAAACATGGGTGTATCACTTAGACCCGCCTACCAAAAAAAGAATTCATGCAGTGCGTTCATAAAAAAAATCCAAGACAATCTTCAGGGAAAAATTTGATGTAACATTTTTTTGGTATAATGAAGGGATACTAACGATAGGAGATATACCAAGAGGGTCTACAATTAAGAGGTATGTGGTAAAACTTGTCCGAATTCATGCAAACAAAAGAAATTATTGTTACATGACTATTGCAAGGTTCACAAAGCGCGTAAAGTTAAAGGCATTATTAGGGACTGCGCTTTTAGAACTACGCCATCGACCTTATAGCCCCGATTTAGTACCTAATGATTTCTTTTTATTCAAAAATATGAAAAAATTCTTAGAGGAAGAAGATTTGAATCAGACGAGGAGTTAATGTATGCTGTTGACAATTATTTTGCAGATCTTCCAAAAAATTATTTTGTTTTGACCGAATGGCGTAGTTGAAGAAACGTTGGGAAAAGTGTGTTAGTCTTGAAGGAAGTTCTGTTGAAAAATAAAGTATTGTTCAAGTTCAATGTGTCTTCTTTCATAGCTAGGTACAGTTCTTCGTAAACTGTCCTCGTAGTACTCTCTCTAAAATAGCTTTGAGGACCCATGAGGTGATGTCTGGTAATGTCCTACACGGTAAAGATATGTCATCATTACCTAAATCTGCGGAGAATAAGAAGCAATTTAGCAATTGGCGCACCCATAGACCCACCAATTGGTAATAAATTAGCTCTCGGGATGATTCATATTAATTTATTTGATTGCAATACGTAAATAAAATGTTCAATAATACACACAAACAACATTCAAAAGTTGTATGATGTATAGGCACACGAAAAGGTCAAGGACCGCATTAATTATTAATTAGGCTTTTAAATAATTATAAGGTAGTTTCAGAAAGCGTGTGCAAAAGTTATTTAATTCGTCATTCTAAAAATAAAGTAACATATTGCTTCCATATTTTATATTTATAAAAGCTACATTTCGATAAAAATAGAAAAAAAAAAACATACATAGCACCACATCCTATAATTAAAAGTTGTTTATAGTAAATATATTTATAAAAATTATATCTTAATTCGAATAATTTTCTGATGACTACTATCTACTTTTCACGTTTATGTTGAAATTTGCCGACGAAATCTTCTTTTGTATAGTCGCTAGCATTTAATTTTACTTTGCCGCTAATGACTCATTGCTTCAAACCATGCCGAAATTGAACCTCAACACCGTTTCGTTGCCAGTGGCGTAGCCAGAAATTTTTTAAAGGGGGTGCACAATTCTCATCAATAATAATAATAATAATAATAATAATAATAACATTATTCCGAAAAAATAAAAAAATATGCTTTTTTAATCTAATTAACAGAGTCCTATACCATTTTATATATATTTTTTCTGTAAGAACAGGATGAAATAAGAATTTTAGTGATAACGCGACTTAAAAATTTTACGTAAAAGGCGAGATTTGATTTTTTAAAGTTAAAAATTTGGTGCCTGACGTTGCAGGTACTGACCAGTGATCGACAAACTGTTAGTTATAGAGGGAACTTTTTTTTTATGTTTGCATAGCTGAAATATTTTTATATAAAAACGTATACGTTATATTCACGAATAAATTATTATTAAGCATAAATAACATAAATAATAAGCATTTTTGTCCTAATAAATTATAGAATATAGAACATTGATACAGTTTGACAATATTATGACACAAAGTATGACGGCAGATGGCGCTAGTTTTTGTTTGTTTTGAAGTTTCAATATTTAAATTTTCTGACATTATTACTAATTTAATTAATATTACAAATCGATTTAATTATAAATACATTATTATTGTTAATATGACTAGATATTATAATGAAATAAGTTCATTAAACACAAAATTGTTAATTTTTTTGTTAGGTTATACATTAGCATCAGCGTGACATTTCATAATACTTTTAAAGGGGACTGCAGCTGACGCGCGAATCTCCTTTTTAAAATCAGGCGACCAATCAAATTCTTAGTACCTAACGCGTCATACCCAATTAGTAATCAACTTCAATCGCTTGCATTTTGCGTTTGCGACCTAATCAATATTTTAACAAAAAAAATTCACTAATACTCATTAATTTATGTATATTTTTGTTTTCTTATTTAAGATAGTTAAAACTTGACTATGGTATAGTAGGTACCCTATTACATTTACATATTAATTTTTGAAATTATATATATATAATAATATTATAATAATAATAATATTATAATAATAATAATTATAATTATAATAAATTAAATATAATAAAAAAATATTATTATTATTATTATTATTATTATTATTATTATTATAATTATTATTATAATTATATTATATTATATTATTTTTGAATCAAATATTTCGAATTTTAAATGGCACAAAAGTGACCCATGTGGTGCACTCTCCACGCCAGCAATGAGTGCCCGTGAGGTGACGCCTGGTAAGCGCCCGCACGGTACAAATATGTCATCATCATTACCGATATCTGCGATAAAGCAGATTGTGGCACGCTCAGAAATGGGTAATATGCTGTGATAATATATTTATTTATCGCGAAATCGCTCGTGAATTAAAATATCCTCTCGTCGATAAAATATAATTTTATCGTCTTGTATAAAAAATAACTATTATTATTGTGCAAAAGACAACATAAAAATACAAACACTAATTTTTACATACAAAGACAACTAGTAGCATCTAGGGAAAGACGATGCAACTGTTTACCACTCGTCCCAAACCGAACTATAACGAAGTCTCCCAAATTGTCTGATTACATTTTAAAAAATGGAGGCAAATATGAAAACATTATTTATAATACTTCAATATATATAAAATGCCTTAAAAATGTGCAAATTAAAATCCAATAGTATTTCACACTTGGAAGTTATTTGCGAACAAAAAACTGCAAAATTTAAATTTACCCCTATATCTGGTGACCTACACATTTTATTTTTTTTGCAGATAACACCATTTAAATGGTTTCCTAATAAGGCAACTTTTATCTAATTTGACCAACTTCGTATCTGTTATAGTTTTCGAGATCCCCATGTTGGACAAGTTATCTGGGATATTCTGTGGAAAAATAGATTCCTTGGACCAGTCCATTTCTTTGCGGACACGTCCGTATTACTAAGGACACTGTATAATCACATACATGAACAGAACAGTTCAACTGAACTTTATTAAAATGTTATTAAACATTGTTTTTAAATGTGGGCGTGTTGTAAACGGTCTGTTTTATATAAATCTTTGATCTTTACCTCTCAAAGTCATAACATAGATATAACATAATACAAAGTTTTATAATTTGTTAGATTATGTAAACCCAACTTAACTAGTAGGGCATTTCTGTTCTGTACCTGTCAATCGCCTGTCTACAAGAACTGTAAAAACCATATTTATAAACTCGAGTATTTTAAAATAGTATATTATGCAACCAGTTTTTAAAGATAGCTATTAATACAAAAGCATGACGACACGAGCCATGGTCAGTATCGTAATTCATGAGTGTGTATTAATAATCATTATACATGAGTGCATACACTATTTTTTCTACGACTATTCATAATAATTACAAAATAAACTATAAACCAATAAATTGGTTACAAAATTTATTTGTATCAGTGATAAACTTTTTATAAAAAATCTCTCAACAGTATTAAATCCCAATTACTGAATAGGTTCACATACACACACATCCATGCATTAGTGGGATTCGAACCAAGAACCCCGAGCACACTTATGACTAAGAGGCGTTGCTTTAACCATTGAGTCACCGGAGCCGACAAATGAATGTCATTCAAGTACAAATAACACATTTAGCTTTAATAAAGCACAGGAGTAGAAAAATTAATAAAAAAAAATAGAAGTTATTTTAACAATATTTTTAATAGACGTAAGAGAAAATATACAAAATATGTAAATCATTAACCAAAATATTTCAAACCTAATATCAAACCACTGGGATTAAATTTATTCGTGAATTGGATTTATTTATGTATAAGTCCATCTTAAAAATAAAATTTCAAAGTTCGATCATCAAATAATGTTGTATAAGGCTCTTACAATATTTTTTTTCAATTTCGAAGAAGTCAATAAAAATTATAAACTTTTTTTATTGAAATATTTGGAGTAAAAAACTTCGACAGACCATTTTCAGTCACAGTATAAATTTATCACATGGCTCTGTTTTTTTCTCTTTTGTAACTTTGTTTAAACACATAAAAGTAATATCGCTCGCCGTATATTGCCAAGAGACTGAAAACTTTGAAATTATTAAAGTGTAGGAACTGGAGGCTGTATTCAGAAAGTTTTGCTCAATAAGCAGTTGAAGATCTCTTGTGTGGATTAAATAAACAAGTCGCTTAAAAGTCCCATGAACCACACTGATAAATATTTTACCATTTAGTGTTCCACTTCATTACAGTAGTTTTTATTACGCGATGTGCAAGGTGCGGTAGAAATACTAGGCATTATCTTGGCTCAATGCATGCATGTGTGTTTATTTTATCTTTTTTCTGTTTGTTTGTGTCTGCTATATTTTATTGTAGGTTTTGCAGAGTTAAACAACGTTTTACTTGCACGTTAACTTTTTTTTATTTTGCTGAACTATGCGGTTGTTTACAAGAGAAATTTAATGGTTAACTAGGTATAAAGACTGAATTTAAATTGCTCGTTTTTGTAATTAATTAGTATAATGAATTTCTTATTTAAAAACTTCAAGTTTTTTATGCTTTTCAATAAAAACAATACCTTAATGTTTAATTTTTCTTTACTTAATTACTATAGTATTCACCTGACATATTGTTTAATTAATTGAAAAATGAAAACCCGATTTTTCTTGGATAAATATAAAAACATTTTTCTCATTAAATAATGAGCTTTCAAGATTATTTTTATAAAAGCATGTTTATTATATTACTTTTTTAATATAGATTACAAATTAAATGCAATAAAAGGAAGGAACATCATAGTACACAGAGAAATATGTTTAAATACTGTCCTGTAAAACTTTATGGTAATGATGTATACATGGACTTTTAGACCCTGAAATTCTGAAGTTTTGTTTTCAAAATGTTTACGTCTTTGTACCCGATCAGACTTAATTTAAAGTTGTGTTATAGGTTTTCAACGAATATTCAAGGACACAATTAGTGTAATTTTATAGAAAGAAGGTGGATTTATGCAGCCTATTTTTTATTTTACTCTTTCTTTTTCTTTTACTTTATAAAAGTTAAACTTTAAGACCTTAAGTTGACGAACTTTCAACTTAAGACCGTTAAAGTAAAAGAATTTCACAACTGTGCAGGAGTACCACAACACTATCGTCAGCGTCAGCGTGTTTGCCGTGTTGTGTATTTGTTTTCGTATGCGTGGTTTTAGATACGCTGGTTATACAACGAAAAATGAATAAAGACCAAGATTATTTATTATTGGATTTAATCCAATAATATCCCCACCTGTACGACAAAACTAATTGTTTATTAAAAACAGCAAAATAAAATGCATGGAAAAGAATGCTGAAGCTGCAAGTAATACAGCAGATGCACACATCATTACATTCTTGTCAATTTTGAGAGGTTATATTTATCTGTTTAAATTTACAACTATATGCCAGAAAAATCACATGTGCGCATGCATATCGCAGGCTTTAAAGTAGTTGCATAAAGTACCAAACTTAAAGTAAAAGTAAAAGCGAAAAGATAAAGAAAAAGTAAAATAAAATGTAGACTGCATAAATCCACTTTGATTTAACAAATTACAATATCTACGACAAAAACGGATACAAATTAATTTTATTAATTAGCAAACTTCACTATATTAAGATACAATATTTTCTACCAAAACAGGGTAATTCATATGACATATTTAATTGTGAAAATATTTATTTATCTAAATAATATTCATTTTCGTGAAAATGTATTCTTCTTCTTTTCAGGAAGATGGCGACGTGAACGACCTAAGAGAAAATAAGTCGACCGCATAAAAGAAGATATGTATGTCAACCATCCTCCAGGGGGTCTATTCTAATTCATAGCCACATGTGCTATCCGCTATCCGCTATATAAGTTCCACTACTAACCAACAGATGGGGGTCTCCATCCCGCTATCTGACTTGAATCCATCTGTTGGCTAGTAGTTGAACTTATTAATATTGCCAGATGTCAAATTGACAAGTAGTTCGGCTTTTCAATTTTGTGATCAAATATTTGTGTTCGTGTGTTATATCAATAATATTTGATTAATATCTATATATTGTAAGTACCTATTTATAATTATAATAATTATTTATAATTCTAACAAGTAGCACATGTGGCTATCCGACCTAAATCCATCTGTTGACTAGTAGTGGAACTTATACAGCGGATAGCACATGTGGCTATCCGACTTTAATCCATCTGTTGGCTAGTAGTGGAACTTATATAGCGGATAGCGGATAGCACATGTGGCTATGAATTTAGAATAGACCTCCAGAAGATGTCCTCGATCTCGAGCTTTGACCTTGTCTCACGGAAGGAAGTTTTACAGGAACAAATTTATGCATTTCACCTCATATCAAAACTATGAATCATCAGTCTTAAACTGTACTTATCACAGTAAGAACGTGCTTAAGTGTCAAGGCAATATCAAGGTCAAGGTAATTCCTTTACTTAAAACTATTCCCCTCAAAAAACCAAAATATCGTACCATAATTTAAACAATAATCCACCGCCACCCTCCTCCTCTCCTCATCCTTCCCTACATCGAAAAGAATCATATAAACACCCTGTTCATAAAAATCCTTATATATATAAAACAGATTCACTAGTTAACCACACAGAGCCATCTTAAAATACAAATAAAACGCTATGTTGGTATAACAGAAATTGATCATGGACAAAGACAAAGAAATAAATATCACAACGCCATCATCTAGCCAACAACAAAATACAGGTTCCAACTTTGCCAGCGCTGTCAAGCAAAATACAAAAAATAATAATAACCTGCATCCATCTAAGGAACAAGCAATAATAATAACCGCTGTGAATGAAATACCTTTAATCTCTTACATTAAAGCTATAGGTAATATCGTACAACCCAAAAACGTAATATTTGCTTCTAGGATTTCCAATGGTCGCATATGCTTATACTTATCATCCAAAACTATTGTTGACAACCTAATAATAAAACACAAATATATTGAAATAGAAAATAAAAACTTAGAAATAAGACGTTTTATTACACCTACAAAACGCATAATTATTTCCAACGTATGCCCGTCAATCCCACATGAAATAATACAAAAAGCTTTAGAACAATGTAACCTAAAAACTGTATCTCCTATTACCTATCTAAGAGTAAGTATGATAGACAGTGAATACGCTCATGTATTAAGCTTCCGCAGGCAAGTCTATATAGTTGAAAAAGAAGACACTGTAATACCGGACACCTTACTTATAATTTATGAAAACACTGAATATAGAATCTACATATCTGGAGAAACAGCGAATTGTTATAACTGCAAAAAACAGGGACATACAGCAGCTCAGTGCCAACTCTATCAAACCACCCACAATGCAATTAATGAAACAATCAGTCAGCAAACATTACAAGAAAGTACAAATACACAAATCACTCCTTTCCAAACAGTCCAAAAAGAACCTATAACACAAAACCCACAATTCTTAAACATAAAAGATCCGAAACTAAACACGTCTTTATCACAACCACAAACAAATACAAAAAACCCTGATATATTCTACCCTTTTTCTCAAAAAACGTTTCATACTCATCCTCCATCCCAGAAATCTATAAACGTGAAACTACCAGACACTCAAAGTAAAGAAACAAAAATAAAGATAAACGAACTCGACAAACCAACCAGATATAAAAGATTATGAGAAAATGAGGATGCTAGAAATTCAAAAAATGAAGAAAATGATAATACAACAAAACACAATACAACCAGAAATAAGAAAAATAAAAAAACCACGTTCTGTGAGTCCAAATTATAACTTAACAACGGAAGAATTATTGGAAAATATAGAGAATGAAATTAAAAATACCCCCTAAATTACGAAAGGTTTAAAGATTTTATTGATAATGCATCCAATAGTGCAGACCCTCTCACAATTTAAGAGATCACACAACAAATACAGCGGAATTATTATCTATGATGGACAAACTATATCCTTTCCTTAAGAAAAAAATTATAAAAGGTTGATTCACTAGAATACAAAATCGAATAAAAATTCAACTCGATGAAGAACAACAGGATCAATCAACCTAAATAAGCAAACTATGAATATCATTCAGTGGAACCTCAATGGATTCCACGCACACCACCCAGAACTACAAAAAATTATAACAGACACAAATGCCCAATTTATCTGTTTACAGGAAACCCGCCTCCATTCCTACCACAAAGCATCACTGAAGAACTTTACAATATATAAAGAGGACAGACACAACTAAAGAAACGCAAGCGGCGGGGTAGCTATACTAGCAAGTAACCAGAAATATGCAGACCAACTTATCCTAAATACTCCCCTAGAAGCAGTTGCCATAACCACCTAAATCCCAAAAAAAATTACAATCTGCTCACTGTATCTACCATCCAAACAATTAATACAGATAGCAGAAATCGAATCACTCATAGACCAGTTACCAAAACCGTTTCTTTTAATGAGCGACCTAAACTCCCACAACATAATATGGGGTAGTGAAAGTACCGATAGTAGAGGAACTATTATAGAAAACGTATTAGATCTGAATGATAACCTAATACTCCTAAACGATGGAACTAAAACACACTTCTGTGCTAGATCAGGAAACTTTACTGCCATCGACATAACTATGTGCGATACATCAATAGTTCATGATTTGACATGGACTGTACTACTTTTTCTACATATGGGAAACCATTTACCTATCAAAATCACTACAACTGACGAAAATGAAGACACCGCACAAAACACTATACAGAAATGGAAAACAAAAAAATGCAAATTGGACATTCTTCACAGAACTGTCAGAAATAAAAATTGCCTCAACATCGGAAAACATAGACGAAGAAGTAGAGTTCCTCATAAAAAGTATAACTGCAGCAGTAGATGTAGCCCTCAAAAAAATTAAAATAAACAAATATAAGAGGACTGTACCGTGGTGGAACGCTAGATGTGAACTTGCAGTAAAAAATAATAAAACAGCACTTAGTAGATACAAAAAACATAGATCTTTGGTAAACTTAATAGAATTAAAAAGTACAAAAGCATACTGTAGAAAAATAATATTACAAAGTAAAACACAATCATGGCAAGAATACACATCATCTATGTCACCCGATACACCTGTAAAAGAAGTATGGCAGAAAGTAAGAAGATTACATGGAAAAAACCACAAGCGAACACAAATATCATAATATCCAACAATAATACATTTACAAAACCTCTTGAAATCGCAAATAAACTAGCACAATTTTATGAGAATTCATGCAACACACAATACACACCCGAATTCGTCAAGTATAAACAAAAGGAGGAAAATAAAAAAATTGAAACAGACATAAACAATGACAACATAATAAATGATCCCTTAACAATCAATGAACTTGACATCGTTCTCCAAGAAATTAAGCAATCTTCAAGTCCAGATCCTGATGGCATAACATACGAAATAATTAAACATCTCTCAACAAAAACAAAAGAATATATATTAACAATATATGGACGAAAAATAAATTCCCACGAAAATGGAAAGACGTCACCACAATCCCACTACTGAAACCCAATAAACCCAAAACTAAAACAGCTTCAGACCAATATCTTTATCAAATTGTCTAAGCAAAATACTGCAAAAAAATAATAAACAAAAGATTAATATGGTACCTAGAAAACAACAACATTCTAAACAAAAACCAAAGTGGCTTCAGAAACGGCAGATCCACTACAGACCAACTAATAGCACTCCAGACAGAAGTACATAATGCCTTTAAAAATAAACAACACATAGTAGCCATATTTTTTGACATCTCTAAAGCATATGACACTGTCTGGAGACATTATATCATTAAAGCCCTAAAAGATCTGAAACTAGATGGAAATATACTAAATTACGTCAACAACTTCCTTACAGATCGAAAATTCAGAGTACTCTTTAATGGACAACTATCTGACGAAAAAATTCAAGAAAACGGAACCCCCCAAGGAGAAATACTTAGCGTCACGCTATTTCTGCTGGCAATGAACAACATCACCGAATATATTCCCAGTCAAGTAAAAATATCATTATTCGCGGACGACCACGCAATCTACTTCAGAAATAAAAACACTACAACAATTAAAAAAGAACTACAACATACAGTAAACTAGCTACAAAAATGGGCACATAGCACCGGACTGAAATTCTCTGAAGAAAAAACAAAGATGATGCTATTTACAAAACTTACCCGTCCTGTAATGAAACCTCTAATAAAAACAAAAAGATTGAATACGTAGACAATATAAAATTTCTAGGTATGATATTAGATCAGAAACTCAAATGGAAACAACATATTCGCCAATTAAAACAAGATTGTGATAAAGCACTGAACATAATAAAATTCTAAGTCACAAAAAATGGGGGTCACATAGAGATACATTACTGCGTATTTATTTAACTCTAGTTAGGCCTAAAATAGACTACAGATGCATAGTATATCAGACATCAAGTAAAAATATATTGAAAACCATCGACCCAATACAAAACACGGCAATTCGACTTTCATTTGGAGCTTATCGCACTAGCCCAGCAATCAGCATGCTTTGTGAATCTGGTATTGTTCCCCTAGATATTAGAAGAAATCAACTAACCATCTCATATATCTCCAAATTAGCAAAAAAATTCCCAAAACCCAGCCTTTAAATGTATTTTCAAAGAAAATTCTAATCACATTACCGCTCAATCAAACACACCTCTTCAACAAATAATTAACCATACCCTCAGAAACCTCCAGTTAACCTTACCTGACCTTGAGCAAACAAAGAAAGACACTGTGCCGCCCTGGAAGAAAGTACTACCAAATCTTAACATCGATTTTTCCAAGTACAAAAAGTCAGAAACCCAAACAGAAACCTACATCCAAAAATACAACGAAATATACAACGAATTCCATAACGCTCAACACATATATACAGACAGTTCAAAAACACAATAAGGAACCGGAAGTGCTATTGTTATAGCCAATAACAACAAAACAATCAAAACACATCTCGCAGATAGTACATTAAGTTACACAGCCGAAGCTCACAGCATTCTGGAAGCAATAAACGAAATCCAGTACAATCAAGAAGCTCAAGAATTCGTAATTATACCGATGCGCTCAAGGTAATAAACGAAATTAGAAATATATACAACACACATACAGAAAGAAAATCCAAGGCAAAATAAACAATCTAATACAACAAGAAAAATCCATAACCATAACATGGATTCCAGCGCATATAGGCATTGAAAAAAACGAAGCAGCAGATCAAGCAGCAAAGGACGCCATTGTAGAAGATATAACATCTATCCCCATTCCTGTTGAAGACTTCATAAAAATAGTAAAGAATAAAACTACAAAGTACTGGAACGAAATATGGAGAAACATAACAGAAAACAAACTAAGAAAAATAAAAACATGGATCAATATAAATAACCGGAAACACCAAATAACAATAACTAGACTCCGACTAGGACACAGCAAAATAACACACAAACATATAATGGATAAAACAGAAAAAGAGAAATGTAACACATGCAACACTCCAGTAACAATCGAACATATATTAATGGATTGTCCAAAATACTCAACAGCAAGGACGAAACACCACATTCCACCATCACTAGAAGAGGCCCTGGGGAACAATGCAAACCACCTAATCAACACAATTAACTTCCTCATAGATACCAATCTAATTCACTATATATAAAGATAACACAATAACATGTAGACACAAACAATTGTAAAATACCCAATGTTCGGGTACTAATGGCCATAGCTGTCGATGTACTCATTTTTCTTCCTTAAATAAATAATAAAAAAAAAAAAATTATGAATGCCAGATGCACTCAATGTCGAGCTTTGGCCCGGCCCAGCCAGAAGCCTTGCCTGATTTCCAGTAAATTTTCGAACCGGGCCGGCTAAATTTTTTTCGAGTCGGGTCGCAATTTTTATATTTGAGCCGAGTCGAACCAAACCTGAAACCCTGGCCCGAATGCATTCCTACCAAAATACCGTAAATATTCTTAATAGTCAACAGTTGCCGTCAACGATAGATTAGGCCATTTCTCTGCCAGTGCTTGGTTTGAAGACGGTTCTTCATTGGCGTGTAAGAGGAACCTCCGGTAATGTTCAAAATATGAATCTCTACTTGAGCATATTTAGAATAACTACTCGTGCACACATGCCTTTAGCCGATCTTGTTTTTTCCTGAGAAATATTACTGAGATTTGTAGTAAACGTCGAAAGTAATAGCAAAAATAATTCATTCGAAAGTCCAAAGTAGGAACCTGCGTCATTTTCTTCATTGTTCACATTTGATCTTCACTTTATGATGATGAATTAAATTGATAAATATACTACTCGTACATTAAGTAGTAAGATTTCAAAGTAATATTAACGGTATAGTATACAGCATGTAATTCGTTGACTTCTGAATTTTCAAATAAGTACAGCCATTGACATGTGCCGGTATTTACTTATTATATACGTGCATATATGTACTTAAGTTATTTTTACTGTTATATGTATGTGTTTGAAATGCATTATGAAAATCAAACAAAAATTTATATAGATCTTTTACTTTGCAGAATGCTATCACGAATAAAGAAAAAATTGCTATACCAGGTCCAAAAAGTGAAAAAGTCATTATACTCAGTTTATATGAACCATGTACAGTATTATTATATGTTTTTTGCTCACATTATGTTCATTATTTCCTATAGCGATAAATTTAATGGGTTTTTGTTTTTACTCTATATTGTTTTCTATTTTTGAAATATGTATTACTATAATAACAGACACTACACAATGTAAGCAATACAATAAATATGAGCCGCCATAATACAACAATATACTGTACTGTAATACATATTTTGTTGACTCAGTTTGTCGGTCTTGTCATGTTTGTTCACATTACATGTGATACCAACACGAACATAAACACAAAATATGTTCTAATGCGTTAAATTTATTTTGCAATTAACCCATTACCACCCGATAGTTGTGCTAACAATACACAATTAATTTCAAATTGACAACACAAAAAGTGGTCTACACTTCGCGTATGTATACGATAAAGTAAATACAGGCCATGACAATTTTATTTTGTTACGTTTTAATTGACTGAAACACAAATTGTTTTTATTTATTTAGTGTATATTTGTTGAATAAAAATGTGAATTTGATGTTTCATTTACCTCTAATGTAGTTGTATGGCAAATGAAAACTGAAATATTTTAACAATCTAAATTTTGTTGTGTAAGTAAGCTACAAGCGGGGTTAATATTGCAGCATTTATAATAAAAATTCGAATGAAATATGCGATATGCTGGAAACCAGTAGAGAATATGACTACCTACATATCAAGTGTTATAATTCTATAGACGGGTAGTATATCTTCTAAAATTTTAGTCACACTTACAAATACATTGATTTGATATGATTGGAAACCAAAAGAATTTATTTGTTATTTTAGTCATAAGATAATCACTCCTGATTTAGAGTAAATAGTCATATCATAAATGTCCCAATACAACGCCTCAAAAATCTCATGAACCCTAGTCCCTACTGTCGCAAGTATAGTTCAGACAGCCTAATCCCACTAGTGTTAAATGGAACGAACAGGGACGGGATGAAATAATATTATAATAAGACACTAACCACATGTACCTATATCGTCTGATAAACTATAGATGTACAATTAATTCTGATATCAGATGTTTGTAATTACCTTTTTATTTTAAATCTTGTTAAGCATAAATAAATGAAATAAAGGTACATTGTAAAATATGTCTTTTTATAAAACGTAAACGTTTTCAAAATGACTAGGCGAACTTGCTTATCATTATTCTGAATTCCTCTTGAAAAATTTTAAAATAATAATAAACATCTGTTCAGAGTTAGTAGTACATACATTCCTACACAGACTGTTTCCTTCAAAATAACCACTACTTTTTTGACGAACTAATGACTTTAGTTTAGAGAAAAACTTTATATACAAAAAATAATCGGGAACAAGGAGCTAATTTATCTGAAAAAATAAACCGATAATCAACCAATGGTTCTCAAACAGTAGAACATACTTGTTCTACTACCTCTTGGTAAGGGAGGTATATCTCTCTTCTTCCTGTCATTCCTTGGCGGAATATAGGCCGCTTGCAGCGTTTCAAAAGCTATTTTAGTAAAGTTTGTGTGGGTGGGGTAGCCAGCCCTACGCAACATTGGATTATTCGTACTTGTAGCACAATATTTTATTATTGTTTTTCGATAATATTGCACTTCTTTTTAGTTCTATTTATTTATTTATTTATTTATTTATTTTTATTTTTTAATTTCAATTGATTTAGATGTGAGTTCATTATTAACTATTATTATTATATCGTTTTATTAGATGGGAGTTATTATGTATCTAGGATTTTATTAACTAGTAGCCTCCATTCATCTCTGTTTCTTGCTATTTTCTTTGCTTCTTTCCATGTCAGTTTCTGTATGCGCAATTCTTTGTTTATTGTTCTTTTCCAGGTTTCTACAGGTCTTCCTATTTTCCGTTTACCTGCTGTATTAAAATCCAGGGCTTGTCTTGTAATATTATTTGATGATTTTCTTAATGTGTGGCTTATCCATTTCCACTCTTGTTTTGTAATTGTTTTGGCAATGTGCTCCTCATTTGTTCTAGCCAGTAGCTCTTCATTAGAGATTTTTTGTGGCCAGTATACCCTGCATATAATTCTCAGACATTTATTTATAAAAGTTTGTAGTTTATTCGTCATTATCTCGTTGTCATTTCATGTTTCGCTTCCGTGCAAAAGTATACTTTTCACATTTGTTTTAAATAGTCTTAATTTTGTGTGTTCTGAAATGTTTGATGCTGACCAGATTATTCTTAACATGTTAAACGCTTTTTGTGCTTCTGTTATTCTTCTTTCAATGTCCCTCTGACTTCCTCCTTTAATATCTACCATGCTACCTAAGTAGCACAATTCTTCTACTTCTTCAATATCCTCTCCACCTATCCTAATCTTCTCGCTGTTCTTTGTGTCCTTCGTCAGTATTTTTGTTTTCTTTACATTTATTTGTAGACCTGCTTTTGCAGCTCTTTTTGTCAGTCGATCTATTTTGTCTTGTAAATGTTGTTTATTTTCTACGAAAAGACACAGGTCGTCAGCAAATTCTAGGTCTTCTAATTTAGAGAATGGACTCCAGGTAATGCCTGTTCTGTTGTCTACAGTTTTTCTCATTATCCAGTCTATTATGATAGGATGCATCCTTGTCTGACTCCAGTGTCTATACTTATATTTTCTGTCAGTTTTCCCTCGTGTTCTATTTTTGCCGTATAATTTTGGTATAGTAACTTAATTACTCTTACAAATTTTTCCGGAATATTGTAAATTTGTAATATATGCCACATTTTTCTCTGTTGACTTTGTCGAATGCTTTGAGGAAATCAATAAAGGCTACATGTACTTCACTTCGCATCTCGTTAACTTGTTCTAGGATCGTGCTAAAAGTCGCATGTCGAAATAACCACGTGTTAAGGTCCCTAGAATCCGATTTTAATATTTTCACAATGATGTCTGTATGTATGTATGTATGTATGTATGTATGTATGTATGTATGTATGTGTGTGTGTGTGTGTGTGTGTGTATGTATGAATTTTGTCAACGTTCTAACTCAAATACTATCATTGGGTCAAACCATGTATTTCGACCCTATTCTAATATAGTCATTTTTCTTTATAATATGTTACCAGCACTTTTGAAAAGATCTTAATGAACATGATATTATTAAAATAATAAGATATTAGACCTTTAACGACGAGGCGCAGGTATAGGTCCGCATAAACAGAATATGATGATAGGTACATACCCGTGTACGAGTATAGAAAGATACCTTTTATATAGGGACGTTATTTCTAGAGTACTATCATTACTTTTGACACGAAAAATTTATCGGCCAAGGTAGTGCAATTGTAGTATTGCCTGTTCGTATATCGAAGATCCCGCGTTCGAATTCCGGCTAGAGTATGGATGTTTTTGTGCATCTCATCTCCAATAGTAAGAAACAAGAAAACAGCGGTTATAAAATGTACAAGAAAACCAATTCCGTCTACATTTATCATCGCTTTCAAGACGGGTTGATCACTGTGAAAGTATGAACCTGAACCTTCCTGCTATTGGTGAAGAGAATTTAAAAGAAATTTTAACATGAATCGTACCTTTCAAGTAATATGACTGATTTTTTTTTTATTTGATCGAGTATAATTTAACCAGATTTCTGCTTTGCGATTAGCAAATATAAGCTTCTCGTTGGTAATTGGCCTTGTAGTTATTTTAGAAAGCATTTATTCCGGTATGCCGAACAGCTGACGAAATCCGATTAGCTCTGGACTCTGCGTTTATCAAGTCGTTAACGGAGGTTATATACTACACCAAAGTTCTCTACGGTTGATCTGCGAAAACGTATCGTATCGCAAAGCGTGATAATCATGCGGCATACGGCTTCAGACGAACCCTTTGCTGCAAATCAATTTAATTTCCCGTACGATTTCGTTCCGATTCACCAACACACTTTCCTTTTGCGGCAGCGAGTTTTTGTTGAACAAGACAACAAGTAGTTTTAAAGACAAAGTTCGAAAGAATTTTTATAACAAGACGAGAATTTACTCTTGGAATACATACTTTTTATAACCTTACAGATTAAGCACTAATTTATGACACACAAGCACACGCACCGGTCGGGTGAATCATTCGGCTAAAAAACGAATTATATGGCGTTATCGAAAAAATAAGAACCAGTATATTTTCAAAGTATTATAAATTAACTGTAAATTATGTTTGAGTTTTTATAAATTAGTAATGCATTTATTTCAAATCTATCAAATGTATTCTAATTTATTCTGTAATATCATTTCTAAGAAAAAAGAAAATAATAAAATTAAATATTGTTTTGGGATAATAGTTGTAAATGACGTACAAGCAGGATAATAGTTACAGAAAATGACAACAATGAGTGCCCGTGGGATGATGTCTGGTACGCCCATATGATACGAATATGTCATCATTACCGAATCTATGTACAAAATATATTGGCACACCCAGCAATTGATAATATACCATGATGGTTTATTTATTTATTTATTTTGTAGGGATATTTCTCGACTGTGGTTTGACTGATATTTGAAGTAATTGTTAACACTTTATTTTTATTTAAGTATATAATTTAATTATTTATAATGGATCCACTGGACGTTCGTTTTGTTTTTTATAATCTATTCTATAACATAATACCATCTAAATTTATAAATTTTAAGTTATTCTTATAAAAAAAAAACTTAATGAAGAATTAATAAGGATATAGCACGCACTGGTTCAACAAATCGTATTATTTGTTGCCTGTGTTAGTACTCTCGCACAACTAAAAATGAGCGATATAGTTCCATCACACTTGATAATTACAGAAATAATAGACATTTTAACTATAGTTGTCCGTGAGATCGGGTGCGTGTACTGAAAGGATAAATATAGACTGTACTAATATGATATTGAATGCCTGAATGCCTGCTATAAAAGTACAAAGAACAGACATTTAAATTGTTCTTATTTCACAATGACTAATATTAGCGGCTTTTACTACACTGATAAAAAAGGATGTAAAAGTTAAACTATTTATTAACATTTTTAAACAAAAGCAAAATAAAATTATAAATATACTACAAAAATATGTTATTAATAAAATATTTTTTATTATCTGATTATCTTTTAAAGAACATATTTTTGGTTTCATGCCAAAAGCTGATATGTACTCGAGTACTCGTATGTCAGTGTTTCAAAATTTCGGGCTATATTTAAAATTTGTTGATTCATAAAAAAACCTAATTTTAAAATTTCGTATAGCATTTTTCAAATACTATTAAAGCAAATTATTTATTACTATTAAATTATATTTAATATAAATCTATTTTAATTAAATTTTCAATAGTGTTAATACTCTATTATTAATAAATAAAATTTATTTGTAATTTCTAATTTGTACGAGTATTATCATATATTTAATATAAATCAATTTTAATTAAATTTTTAGTAAAGCTGGATTTCCACAGCATGAGACTTGTCGAGCCGCGAGCCTTGCTCAACTCGCGTCAAACCTAGAGCCAAGGGAACTGCTGGCATACAGTGCGGGTCGGCTCGCCTTGAACCGTTCCACTTATTGTCAGTAAATATGCTAATAATGATCGGCAAGCCAGGCGCTGCAGGAATCCGGATTAACGTATTATTTTTATTAATATTAGTAACAATAAAACATTTTAAATGAATTATTTATGAAGATACTTTTCGCTACCTATATGGAAAAATATCCTAATACGTTAACAAATCATTATTATAATAAAAAAATATTTTTCTCAGAGAATTAGTACAACTATTAGTGACCCTTGTGGTGCACTCTCCACGCCAGCAATGAGTGCCCGTGAGGTGACGCCTGGTAAGCGCTCGCACGGTACAAATATGTTATTATCATTACCGATATCTGCGATAAGCAGATTGGCACACCCAGAAATGGGTAATATGACGTGATGATATATTTATTTATTTATTTAATTAGTACAACTTTGAAAACTAATTACTAATTATTTTTATATCAAGTGTCGAAAAAGATTCGTTACGTGAAAGTGCAGTGCTGCACAATACCATTTATAACTAACTACAACAATATAGCGCAATACGCAAGGGCATAAAAGCCGTAGCATTTTGAAATATATTTTACAAGAAAATAAAGGTACGGTCAGAAAAATTGGCTCTGTCGGGCCCAGCAATAAAACTATAAATATCGTAATTATGACAAAGCGGCATATCGCTTCATGTTTGCTTTATGATATTGGATACAAAACTGGCCATTATTTGCACCGTTTTCGTCTTCGTTTGAACAGAGTAGCGCAAATAATAGCCCGTTGATACCGAATGATATAATGCAAGCGGTGAGCGATATGCCGCTTTTTCATAATTATGTATTTGTAGATTTATTGCTGGACCCGACAGAACCAATTTTTCTGACTATGTTAGTATAATAGCACAGGTTTGATTGCGAAAATGAGGGGAACACTAACGAATATTGGCGGTAGTAAATGAAAGAATTTGTAGACTCTGGGGAAGATAAAACAATAAAAAATATAGTAAAAAGGAGGCAAAATAATAAAAAAAGGAAAGAACAGAAAGTTTGTTTATAATGCATATTCATCATCAGTGTAATGTAATATGAATATGTTTATAGTTCTATAAATATTCAATATTGAATGAATAAATGGATAAAAAATTGAAACATTTTGAAAGGAAAAATATAGATTTTAATTAGTGAGTGTGCAACGGAGGGTTTATTACCGTGAAGCTTTTAAATACGGAATCTAAATTTAAATATTGGCGGCGTGTAATAGAGATCGGAATGGCTTTTATGAGCTCTCGAAGGAGGGATATGTAGAAGGAATCTTAAAGTAGAATGCGCGGTTAAAACGGCCTGTAAAGGTAGCTCAGTTCCTTTGTTGTGGTTTTCGTTTAAGTAAATTGTTATTTAAAATTTAATATGTAATTTATGTGGATTTGGGGGATGATAAATCATTTCCATTTGGTAATTTATCAATTTCCAATAGATTCACACAAGTGAGGAAATACGGGGAGCCATAACACAAAATCTGATTTGGGCGAAGAAGGGCGACAGTAATTCTGGTAACTGTGTCGTTGCCTGCAAAATATGGCGGCGGTTGCATGAACAGGTCTTTAGGATTTATGTTCCTTCAGGTTCGCATTAACGGGTGCGTGTGTGATCGTATAATTTCCGCAAGGACAAACAGGCGAGCCTGAGCTGGTGGGAGGGCGCGCAGGGCATTCGTTTCTTCCGCACTTTATCAGGATGTGTTAAATTTATGTGACAGTCGATAGGTCCGGAACATTTGTTCATTTCATTAATGTATTTTATGTAGGAGGTTTGTGTTCGGCAAGACGTATCGCTATATTTATCGGCCAGCGACTGTCAATATTTCCCTTCACGAAACACGGCCGTCCTTGATCGTAATTTAGATGGCGCACGTTGCTTCGCTGACGGTTCAGCCCCGAGAAAACACACCGCAGACATGGGCCTGGCTACGACTCTCATTCCCATAGCGTCTATTGTGTTCTCTCTGTAAATTATGAGCGGACCTGCGTTTTTATCCACACCATTCGCATGCTTGCCAACAATTATTTTATTTCGTGGGACCTCATGCGTACGCACGTGTTTGCTTTATGTTGGCTTTGTCGATACTCCAAATCCGCGTGTTTCGCTCTTTGTGCTCGTTAGTCCCACCTAAATTAATGAAACTTATTCGGAGATAATGAATTCATGAATTCAAAAAGAAAATTCTGAATAAATGAAGCCAAGTAATCTTTTTCTTAGTAGGGCACTCTGCTAAAATAAATATGAGTAAAAGTGAATTAATGGAATGAATTTAAAATTAAATAATATTTTTAAAATTAATATTCTGTCATTGTATTTTGCAGTTTCCCTTTCGATTCAATTATAATTAATTAAATTTTATTAATTAAAATTTGGGCATCAGATGGAAAATCAATTTTAATTAGCATAGATAATTCCGTAATATGAGACCCTCATTGAATTGTAAGTAAAGAAAAGCTCTTTTGAAATCCATCGTAAAGTCTGAAATTTGAAATTCCTGCACAGCACAACGCTTGTAATACATTGGCTGGGAGCTATACGAGTATTTCGTATTCACAATTCCCAAGTCAGGCTTAGTAGTGAAAGACTTGATTATTTCAGGAGATATAATTGTCCTCGGGAGTACAACGTCTAGATATTTGTAAGGGATCATACAGGAATGTTAAAGTGAGATGGTCTCGTCCCGACTCAGTTAATAACCACATCAAGTCGGGCGTTCTGGTGAGGTGTAAATTACGACGCATAATTAATCTAGGTTTTAGTAATGGCAATTTATATTAGCCGCGCCGTCTAAACACGCATGAGAAACAATACGCCAAGCAGCGTGGCTGGAGCGGGGGCTGGAGAGCGTGAGCACTCGCCGTCAAGATAGACGCGTCTCATCAATCCATTTCAAAATCTGGGTTACGTTACACGGCGGTAACGTCACGGGGCCATTAATGAATAACATCTCCCTCCAAACAAAATCTCAACATTTTGATTTAATACCACACCGGCATTTCATGTCAGTACATCAATTTCTTTAATATTTCGCATATTTGTTCCAAATTTATTTGATGCAGATATATGAAGAATTGATGACTTTCTCTGATGAAATTTAATTGTTTCCATAACTCCTTATTAATTTTAATACCATTGTACAAGTGAAGGGAAGCCGAAATGTACATAATGTCTTAATAATAGTATATTATACATCAAAGTTGAGAAGACTGTCATTACTGACCTAACGCCAAAATTATATCCTTAGGTGCAATCGAGGCATACAAAATGTCAAAATTAAATTCATAATAGTTGTTATTACTATTTTGTTAAAATTGAATAAAATATTGTATAAACTACGTGAGCTAAGAATGTTTATTCATTTTCTTCCCATGAATAAACATTATCTTAGCTCACTTGGTGTATAAATATGTATCTATCATAAAAAAATCTGATGTGGCCAGCCCATAACCTCCCGTTGGGTATTTAACCTTGCAGTATACATAAAGCAATCATTATGTTCAAATATTTTTACATTCACTCATAACAGTTTTTATTTTACATTTAACAAATATATCATACACAAAATAAATTTCACAAATATTGATAAAACTAGTAGAAACACTTAACAAAAATCAAAATACTACTCGCATCTTGACACGAAGTCTTTTCAAACCCGTATTCTGGAAGACAATGAAGCAAATCAATAGTACTTCTAATATTTATGTCTTATTGAAAACACATTATTTTACAAACCTTAATTTTATTAGATTCTAATACATATATTATTACCACATTCTTCTTAACACGGTTTCATTATTAATTTTAATGTGATTGTTTCCTGACAGTGACATTTGTTTAAATATGTCAAAATTGTCATTAAAATATTGTTTTCGTTTGAGGCATAGGCAAGACAATATACGAAAATGAATCATATTACAAATTTATATTTTATTTAGAGTTATTTACAATATGCTATTATCGTAGAATTGAAGATTGTTCCATTATATTTAATTTTTATTAGTAAAAGTTGCTGAAAAATTATATCCAATGTATTTTTTTCAAGAAAAACTGTTGAAAACTTGTATAAGTGATATTTCCGGTTATCCGATATACACTAAAAATGGGTATACAAAATTTCAAAATTTTCTGATTGATAGTATTTGAGTAATCGTGTCCATAGGATCCACACACACACACACACACACACACACACACACACACACACACACACACAGACACACGCACGCACGCACGCACGCACGCACACGCACACGCGCGCACACACGTATCATTGTAAAAATGTTAAAATCGGGTTATGGGGACATCAAAACGTGCTTATTCACTAAAATCTCTATATGTGATTTTTAGCACTATCCCTATACCTCCCTTACCTAGGGTAGCGGGAGGTAAAAAGAAAGAAATAGGACAAGTTTCATTTGCTATCTCTCATAGCTTCTTGAAGATAACTCGACCTGAATCTCTAATGGGGTCCTATACCATTTTTTTTTTATTTTTTTTCCTGTAAGAACAGGATAAAATAAAAACTTCAGTGCAAACGCGACTTAAAAATTTTACGTAATAAGCGAGATATGAATTTTTAAAGTTTAAGAATTTCTGCGTGACGTACCGGGTACTAACAAGTGATCGACAAACAATGGGACAAACTGTTAGTTATACTGGCAACAATTTTTTTCATGTTTGCATAGCTGAAATGTTTTTATATAAAAACTTATACGTTATATTCACGAAGAAATTATAATGAAGTATAAATAACATAAATAATAAGCATTTAACAAGGGTTTCTTCCTAATAAATTACAGAACATTGAAACAGTTTGACAATATTATTACACAAAGTATGACGACGGATGGCGCTAATGTTTGCCTGTTTTGCAGTTTCAATATTAATTTAATTAATATTATTATTAATTTAATTCATATTACAAATTGATTTAATTATAAATACATGATTATTGTTAATATTACTAGATGTTATAATTAAACAAATGCATCAAACACAAACTTGTTAAATGTTTTGTTAGGTTATGGAACAACATGACATTTCATATTCTTTCAAAGGTGACCGCTACAGGCGCGCGATTCTCCTTTTTAAAATCAGGCGACCAATCAAATTCTTAGTACCTAACGCGTCATACCCAATTAGTAATCAACTTCAATCGCTTGTAGTTTCTGACCTAGTCAATATTTAAAGAAAATTTTTTCACTAATACTCATTAATTTATGTATATTTTCGTCTTCTTATTTAAGATAGTTAAAATATGACTATGGTATAGGACCCTATTATAGGTAAAAAAAATGCTTTGTAACGACAGAAATTAGGTATGAAAATACCAAAAATCGCTCCAGAAATAGCGATAGTCATGGAATTGAAACAAGTAAGTTAACAAATGTTTTAGTTAGCTTCTAGTTATTTACATAGTTAGTTATGGTTATGAAAAGGGTGATATTGTTTGATGAACATAATACTTGCTAAATTGCGGAAAGTCTTTACTAATTGTTTATACATTTAATAAAGCAATAACTTCACAACCATAATTTACATTATACTGACGATGCTCCATATTTTATTACTCTCGTTAATTCCGTTTTATTTGCAAACGATACAAATTATAGCTTACAATTGGCTTTTCTCGCTTACTGAGGCTGCTAAAACAAATCTAACTAAAGCTGTATCCTGGTTTTCGGCAATACACTAAAACTAAATTCTCTATACTAAATTTAATTGAGTAATTTCTCACTCCAACACGATCAAAATCTCTTATCTCTCGGTTAACATTTTGTGATTATTTGCAGACAACAGAATGACTTGGTTCGTTTTACTTCCAAAACTTGCCTACATCAACATCTTTACTGTGAAGGCTTAAGCCCTTTAGAGATGCATGGATTTGAATTCCAATACATTTACGGGTAACACATTTCTCTCTATTCTTAGATTATTTATGCGGTCATTATGTGGGAAAACTCGCCCCTACTAACACGGTTTTCATAATGCAAAAACGCTATAAGAATCAATAAAGGGGTTAGCAACAAAAAACTCTGCATAAAGTTTTATTTAATAATTTAAATTATTTAAGTCGATATAGCCGATGCCTAATCATAAAATATAATCCTAGTTCATCCAATTTTCTACGTGTTCCAAGTCAAAACAAAATATTTAATTTCTGTAACGCATTAGCTGTATCTTCAAAAATAAAATAAAATTTTAATTCATTTAAATTTAAAATAATAAATTCTGTTTTTACTTCTGTGAAGAGTACTTTAATTACTTTCATAGAATAGGCACTCTTATATGATCTGTGTCATTTTAAATTATTATGTAATAGTGCTCCAATGGGAAATGAATTGGCTGGTTACCGACAGCCGGTTATTTTTTCAGGCGTTATAATTTATACTTCGTTATGTGTAACATTCTTCCTGAATTTATTGCAAGAAATATTACTAAGTAAAACCCAACTAATATATATATATATATATATATATATATATATATATATATATATATATATATATATATATATATAAATATATCATTGACGTTATTTCAAGAGCTGGTCAATTCTCATGTCTACAGCACGCAACTACATATATGAAAAATTAAAGAGAATTTTGCCGGATAACACCCGGATATTCATTGCACTCCTACGTGTTATGTAAATAAATAAATATATCATCACGGCACATTACCCATTACTGAGTGTGTCAGTATCTATAACACATGTAGACATGGGTAATGATGACGATATATTTTAACGTGTGGGCGCTTACCAGGCGTCACCTCACGGGCACTCATAGCTGGCGGACACTATGCACATGGCCACGTGTTACATGACTTACCATAAGCGCTTATTGTGGATTGTATACAGTTGTCATCACCGGAAATCGGTCATTTTATTATTTAAAGAAGTAGGAAATATCTGTTGTTTGGTTAGTAGAACTGTTGTAATGTATTATATATGTAGTGGGCCTAGTTTATGGTTACTTATGTAGTGGGTGTAGTTTAATTGTTAACTTATATTTTTTTGTATCTAAGATAAAATGTTTATAAAAACAGTCAATTTTTCTGACTTAACAAATAAAGTCGTGTTCATAAAATTGTCTTCATATTTGTCGTATTTTATAGTTTTATTCGCGTATATCGATGACATATACTCATTGCAAGTGAATCCCTAGAACAACACGAAAGTCATTTACAAATTCGGCATATAAATAAGATAAATGTCAATTTGGTTTAAATCCAATAGAGTTTCTCGGTCATTCAATATCATTTTCAGGAACCAAACCCATGGTCAAAAAGTTAATGTACTTAAGAACTTTCCCAAACCAAAAACACAAAAGCAGCTACGCGAATTTTTAGGTATACGAGTACAGTATTCAGCCAGTCAAGCGGTTTAAGTCATCATTTACGGATTTTTGAAATTTTCTGCATATTTTTAAATCTATTTTATTGATGGTATTTTATAGTTTTTCTTTTTTTTATTATTATGTATTTCAAACCTTTAGTAGAAATAATTATATTTGGAAATATTATTAAATATTTTTTTTTAATTTTCGCAAAATGACGTTTGATTATTTTTTTATTATTGGTAATTCTGAACATGTAAATTACTAGATATTATATACAGCTATTCAGCCACTCAAGCGGTTTACGTTATCGTTTAGAGATTTTCTGAAATTTTTTTATATATTTTTAAATATATTTTATTAACGGTATTTTTTTTATGATTATTATGTATATATATTATATGTTTATTTATGCTTTTCAACCACTTTGACATGTATTACATACTTAATATTGTTTATCTTTAAAGGTGTCAAAATTTTAAATGAGAAAATGAGAATTAAGCCGATGTACAGATGTTCAAAATTTTACTGGGATTTCATGTTAGTTTGTTATTAGTAAACTGCAAATCGTTCATCGTCAATAATCGCGTAATACATGATATGAAAGAGAATTTCATGCTAAATTTAAATTTTCAAACTGCGTTATCGTATCTAATGTTGACAATTATTATAAAAAAAATCATCAATAATTTACTTCTTTCGATGCCACGACGAATCTAAACTGGTATAATTAGTTATATAATAATATATAATATATTATAATAGGTTTTATTGGAGTAAGTATTAAATTCGTAATATTGTATGTTTTTTGAGTAATTTAAATATCTTTCATAATTTTTTTGAGCAAATGGCCAAAAACATAGTACACCGCCATTATTCCCAATTGGAAGGAAGTTTCCGTGCTCCAATATCCGGAATTTTTTATGTTATTCAGCGAATTTCCTGGACAAGATTCCGTATAAAAGCTTTTCTTGTAATTACTTTGTGGTAAAATCATAAATATCCTGGACTATAAAACGTCTTTAGAATGAAAATAAACAATAAACAATAATTAATATGTATGTATAGTAGTTAAATAGTAATAATTAATGAATAATAATAAGTAATTTGTAAAAAATAAAAAAAAAATATAATAAAATATGATCTAAATGAAAAATTTGCTCTGTTTGAAGCTCCGTAGCTTGCTATTTATTGGTTATATAAAAAATGTATTATATTAAAGTTGTAGGGAATTTTATTCTCAACAAATTCAAAAATAACTATTTTTGCCCTAATACAAATAGGTGAAGATATTTAGAAAAAACCGCTTTTTGCGCCTTTTTTCCTAAGTTGGCGGTGCTTCCCGAAGGCCTCCAAGGGGGAAAACTTGCATTTTTTATCAGGATCCCTAAATATATAACATATCTAAAAATCACAAATATTTAACCTTTTGTGGAATAAACCCTTATTTTTCTACCTAATGACTGGACTATAATTCAAATTTAAAATTATATTGTGAAAAACATTTACTGACAATACTTTCCAAAACAATTACAAGAAATATTTAGACACTTTCATTCAATTTCAAACCCAAGCATCCGAACAACTGCCAAATTGATAACCACCAAATTTGTTTGGAAAGACAAAGACATATCAATCAAAACAAAACAATACTTACAATGTCAACAAGCTAAAATCACAAAATACATAAAATCTTCAATTTCACAAATCAACAAACCAAATTTACATTTTCGTTCAATATCGTTTTCGTTAAGTTACAGTTGTCAGAAGGATCTTACATACTAACCTGCATTGATAGATTCATCAGATGGCCAGAAGCAATTCCATTAACAGATTGTTCCGCACAATCCGTCGCAAAAGCTTTATAGCTAGATTTGGCGTTCCAGATAGATGAGAACAGTTCAACTCTTCACTATTTCAAAATCTTATTAAAGACCTAGGATCAAATCACATCCAAACTACAGCCTACCGACCTCACTCAAACGGTATAATAGAAAGATTTCATATAGCCAATTGCACCAACGTAAATTAAATATTATACATGGTTTAAATTGACATTATTGCATCGGAATGAAATGTCAAATGAATTATAATATATTGCTATCAAAATTTTGATTTACATTTTTTTTGTATCATGTATACGAGAGGAACTATATACCACCACAGAAACCAATGTTTTGCTTCTGCAGATGATTTGGCATTATTAACCAGATCAAAAAAAGAGCTAGAATTAACATTTAAAAGGCTGGAAGAGGTTTCACGTATAACAGGGTTAGAAATTAATGAACACAAAACAAAATATTTGATAGTGAGAGGAGAACAAACGATAGAAAGAAATTATTTAAAATCGACAAACAAAGATAGGAAGATATATAAGTTCGATGAAGTGTAAAGTTTTGTATATCTACGTGTAAATGTAACAAACAATAATAGCGAAGATGAAGAAATCAAATAAGAATGGCAAGGGGTAGTAGAAGTGCGAGAGTTTTACTACAAACCCTAAAATCAAAAAAGTCTTAATAAAAACAAAAGTGAGACTATATAAAACAGACCTTGTATGTTGTACGGGTGTGAATTATGGGTCTTTAATAAAGCAAACCAAAAAAGTTGTAAATCTGGGAAAGATAAATCTTAAGGAAGATATTTGGGGGTAAAAAAGAGGGTAATATGTGGCTAAGGAGGACAAATAATGAGTTAGAGGAACTATATGGGGAACAAGGAATAGTAAGTGTGGTAAAAGCGCAAAAGGTTACGCTGGTTTTTCACGTACTAAGACTCCCAGAGGACAGAGTGACAAAGTGCGTGTATAAAGGAGGTGTACAAATGAGAAGAAAACGTGGACGTCCAAAAGAGAGATGGTTTGATGTGGTGACGGACATTGGCGAGTTTAATATAAGAAACTGGAAGAATTTAGCCATGCATCGGGACCAGTGGAGAAAAATTGTGAATAAAGCCATGGGTCTTTAGTCCTGCAGTGCTGAACTATATATATATATATATATATATATATATATATATATATATATATATATATATATATATATATATATATTTGTTTAAAAGTAACGTAGATTACAATTTAAGTCCTGTTGGTGCAACAGGGCAATAGACATTTAAAAACTGCTCTAAAACGTATCAAAATCCAAAACAATGAGTAAACTTTCATTCATTTATAATACTAGGAATTACAACTACCGTCAAAGAGGAAATTAGATGCAGTCCAGCAGAATTCATGTGTGGTACGAACCTAACATTACCCGGTGAATTCATTCCTGACATCTTAATAGCTATAAATTTACAACAATACTTACAAACGCTTCAATCAACTATTCAAAAACTTTAACCATGGAACCCACGTAAAATGAAAACATCACTACATATTTACTCGTACATCGAATGTCTTCAGTAAAAACGATGCAATCGGACCAAATCTAAAACAAGCTTTCAACGGTCATTTTAAAGTTATAGAACGCTAGAACAATTTCTTTAAGCTCCTGGTAAACGATGAATTAGAAACCATATCAATAGACCGTTTCAAATAAGCATAGGACCAAAAGACATAAACGATCTTGGAATGTGACATTTGATGACACAACTGTCACCGCTTGTCTTTCTAGTTTAAACTTTCATATAAGGAGGGGGAGTATGTAGTGGGCCTAGTTTAATTGTTAACTTGTATTTTTTTATATCTAAGATAAAATGTTTTGTAAAAATAAAAACATTCAATTTTTCTCATTTGTAAAATAAAGTCGTGTTCATAAAATTAATTATATATATTTTGTCTTACCTGGATTGCTATTGTTCTGTAATCATTTATTTATGTCATTTTTGTTGTTTTCCCTGAAAGAGGCAGTAGAGTATGCTACCGAACTGTTGGTTTAAATTAAATATATATATATATATATATATATATATATATATATATATATATATATATATATACAGGCTGAGTCATCGAAATGGCCTTCATCGATATGTCGCTTATCGTTAGAAATACAGAAAAAAATTATTTACTAAATTTACTCGACTACACAAGGGGCACAACGTAAAATTATTTTCACATATACAGCTGGGCGAAAATTGTTTGTCTATTTTTAAATGAAACACCTTTATATATTTTGAATTGTATTACATTCCTCTATAGGAACATATAAAATTTGTTTTAGTTTTCTGCGGCGTTGCCAAGTTATTCCGTTTTTTCTCTAAAAAAGATCTAAAACACGCACTGCTTTATAAAGGCGTACTGAAGTTGTTTTAATAATAAAAATTAAGATTTTTTTCTGTACAACTATAAACTATACTCTATGTTTTCGTATACTTTCTTTTACATATTATTATAAAGGGTGTTAAATAAAGCGAATCAAATTTAATGAATTTCAAATGGCCATAACTCGTCATTTTCAAATGGAACACCCTATATTTTATTATTCAGTTGTGTTCGTTTTTGTATTCTCTTTAAATGTTATTAAGGGTATATTATGCCTAAAACGAATAATTTCGGAGCTGCGTAGTAATTGTGTTTGTAAATTCAGTAAATTAATAAATGTGATAGAGCAGTGTTGTAAGGTGATGAGAAGAAGTGTAGTGACGCGAAGTGAAAGTGTGTAATAAATATATTAAAAAATTATAAGGACCTGCGAAATAAGGAATGTAGTTGAAGATTGTAACACATAACAAAGGGCAGGATAAGATCCGATCAAGCTGGTAAATCGAAATTGCATAATGGAATAAAGTAAAACTTCCTGTTGAAATATTTGGCGTTAAATTCAACTATGTATGAAATAAGCAAACACAACATGAAATTTTAGTATAGTAGGTATATATCATTTACATAATCATTTTAAAGATTGTTTCGCTTTGAGATATTAATTTTCATATCCGGTTTATTATCTGATTGTAATTTATAATTAAGACTTTCAATACCAAAAATTCTTTTAAATTTTGTGAAGATCATGAACATGGCTATAGTCCCAACGCGAGACCTTGTTCAAAAAAGTAAAGTCCCGACCACGTTTCTCCCAGAATGTTTTCACATTTATACCGTGGTATGGGCGCTACAGTCTACTGTGTTAGGTTATAACACATTAACATACACTGTAAAAAATAATAGCGATTTTGTCGAAAAGTTATAGTAATTTTTTACTATAATATGTATGCAATAACAAATTTTACATAAACTATGTAGACTTACATTTACATAGCAAATAATTCTATAAATTTGCTAATTTATCCTTACAAATATAAAAAAATTACTAGAACTACTATGTAATATTCATATTACAATAAATAAATGAAATTTTACAATGATATGTTAATATGGCTATATCAATTTTGTCAAATTTTATAATAACTGTAAGAACTCAATTCTATTTTTACAAGAGTTATGGACAAATTCTAAATTTATTATATTAAATTTAAATTATTTATATTTAAATTTAAATTATGTATATTATTAATATGTAAATTTACTTAAAGCATGTATCAAAATTTTTATGGAATTTATGTTTATGTAATTTTAAAAATGGTAGACAAAATTACATTTAACTGTAAATTTACTATAATTCACTTAGGCAATTTGGACGCCAATAATAATTATAGTAATTTTACAGAGATTTTTTTTTACAGTGTACTACAGGCAAGTGAATATGTCATCATGGCCACCCAGACTGCCCACGCAAGAATATGGGCGTGCAACTTTTATAAAAATAAATTTAAACCTTTATACCTAAACGCACACTCGAATTTAGGTGGACAGTGATTAGTTATTACACCACGTAAGCTGCCCACGCAAAATATGGTATCACTAATATCTATTATTTACTAAATTACTTCACAGGTCACATCACCCAAGAAATCTTTAACGAGTAATCGAGATTAAGTTATACATTTGTAAATACATATTTATTATCATTAATCGTTATTATTTATTAGGTTGGTACCCTCTAATAATTCTAACTATATAAACATTTAAATTACCTACACACATTATCACGAAAAAATATCGGTATAAACACTACTTGGTCGGAATTTTAATTTTTCAACCGCGGTTCCGAACGATAAGCCACGCCTCTTCGGGACTTTCAGAACAAGATCTTGTATTCGGAAATCTAGACACTTTGTTAATTTAATTATTTTATTTATATGTTATCAAATTTAATTAATCTAACAGTAAATAAATTTCTGAACTGGAATAAAAATAAAACTAGGTCCTATCTCAACATGAACAATATGGATATAGAAAGAAATCAGTAATAATGCAAAACCAGAGGACACCATCGAAACTGCAAGAAAGAATAACTGCTACTCTGAAATAAAACTGGAAAATATGCTACCATAATGCTTGTAGATGTTAAAGGAAAACTTTAGAATTAAGGTTATCTGGATTCTAGAATACAGAATTCAACTAGATTTTTTTCAAAAATTCGCATCCACTTGTAAGGACAGTTGGAATGATCTAGGAAGAAGTAATGAAAACATCTCCGTCGAATTCAAATACATGCATGTGGTAGAAAATTAGTCGGGAAACATTATAAAGCGAGATGTTTAAATAAAAACATTTCGTGTTTTATTAAATAGAAAAAATAATTATGCAATAAACTAAAGATTTTAATACCATGTACAGAAATTCTTCTTGCAAATAAAAAAAATCTGTTGTGGCCAGTGCAATCTAATTACATCTATTCTTTATTTTTCAATTCATTCTATGAACAAGTTTCATCCTACTCTTCTAAATGATCGAGATTCTTGCAATTCATTGACGAGATTGGCGGTATTTCTAAAGGGTATATGATGAATTATATGTATAGTAAGTGCGTGTTTAGTTGACACTGATACTATACATACTTTGGCTTATAAATAAATCCAGTTTCTTTTTATACCAATTTTAGATGTTGACGGAGTCTTTTCTTCGTTATAACAACAGCTTCTTATATTACTATTCCATTTCGATTTGTCCATGTACGAATTCTATATCTTTCCATAATTTTAAATATTTAATTAAAGATAAAATAAGAAATATTAAATGTACTTCCCAGAATAAGCCTTCAGTAATGTCTGGATTTTTGACACTGACATTTATGACAATTACAAACATTTTAATTTTTCAACTGGTTTCCATAGGCTGATTGATTAATTGTATAATGGATTATTTTATATATTTATAATTCAGTCTATCTCTAAATCTATAGAAGATATAATAAAAATGTTCAATGTATTGATACAGAATTTTATATTCTTTAATTTATGTAATAATAAATTTCCGAAAAATAATATTTAGAAGATTTTTTTAAAGAAACTACTACTTCCGGTTGTCCAATTGTTACCAAAACCTTCTCAGCTTTTCTCCGGAATGTCAGGTTGGGGTACCTAACTGCAGTTAAATATTTTTTAAGTCTTATAGAATTTGAGAAACCGTCCCTCCAACATCCAGACATACATACACACACACACATACATACACAAATCCACATACACACACACACACACACACACACACACACACACACACACAGAGAGAGAGAGAGAGAGAGAGAGAGAGAGAGAGAGAGAGACATCATTGTAAAAATGTTAAAATCGGATTCTAGCGACCTTGAAACGTTCTTATTCATTAAAATCTGGATATGGGATTTTTAGCATGAATCCAATACTTCTCTTAGCGAGAGGTAAAAAATATTATCTTCCCATACATTTTCGATAGTGAGGATTATAAATTCATAATAGAAAAATATTTTACAAATCATACGTACATAATTATTTAAACTCCAATTTGATTTTCTTATTATGGATTTAATAATTAATTATTGTACGTAAATCACTTTAGGTTTACTTTAAAATTAAAAGCGAAATAAAACAGCGTAAAAACTGTTTCCCCATTTTGAATCCTCATGTTCGGTTTTTCGATGAACACTTTGTATGTATCCCCATTGTTACGCATCCTCAACCAGTCAAAAAGTATGCGCACAACTGCGCTTCAAACAAGCAACCCCGGAAATCACATTTCACTCGGAATATTATCTACGTACACGTATGAGGATTTCCTTCCATACTTCTTTTCCTGGCCGTCCAAATTATTTCCAAATATATCAACTGTTATTTCACTGAAAAAATGGTGGAGGCGAAATCTTTCAACATGAAAAACTGTCGTAAATAAAAAAGTTTTGACCCATTAGAAATAAAATACAACAATGTGTAATCATAATAATTACATATATTACAAAGTAGACATCATTACATTATCTTTTAACAGTTCATATATGAATACTTTAGTTAACTTGTTTGAAAGTTCAAATGAAAGCAAATATGAATGATTTTGTTTTTTAGATAATTTAGGTAATAATTAGTATTTACGCATCAACTGAAAATAGTTTTTATTTAGTACAAGAGGCGGGTAAGTTGCGATACGAGACGTAGGCGAGTGTTGCATGAACAACTTATTAAATATGTAGTAAAATATTTTTGTTTACCAGACTCATATTTATTTCATACATATTACCTCAAATAAATATTCTACTTCTATGACCTGTAAAGAAAGCATGTCTCCTTCTTGGGAGTTAAAGGCCCATATAAGTAGATGAGCACTAAACAGTATAAGCATTATTATTTATACTGTGACACTAGCATGAATCCAGCAAGAATCGAAAAAAGTAATATTAAAATAATATTCGATATGGATACCAGGTATCTTGTCGAATTCGATATATTACAAAATGCCTAAGCTTTTTTACAAAAGTTTGCCGTTTACCATGAAATCTACAATAATATATATATGTTATACCCATATTTTGTTCAAATAAGTAACATTATTGTAACCCATGAAATTGGATGTATAAATAGGCAATTATTCGTACAAAGAAAATTTGTCTTCTTAATCTGGCTAATCTGATATGTATATTTTAAAAGTCAATAATTTTCCTCATATTGTGTATCAATAAATTCATCCACAACACGCTGGCGTTTTACAAATTAAATAGTGTTTTGTAATATTCTGAATTTTAAAATAAGTCTGCAACGTATACATTTGTTCAATTAAATTTTGAAAAAATAATGAAAATATAACGCATAATGCAAGTGATGAGTTGAATCCATATTTATTTTGTACATTGAAAATGTATAAAATTAGGGGACATGACACATACAATGTAAATCGTTAATGCACTGTTTGATGGCTAATCATACAAATATAATTTAACATATATTACGCGTCATATTGAAAACAAATAAAACGATTGGAAAATAAACTGTGAATTATGGTAATCGATAAACCGGATTTAAAGCGGGCGATTATCGCTTTTCGCTGATTCGAAGAGTGCTTGTGCAAGCACAAAAAGCTATGACAGCTGTCAAAATGGGAATATTAGATACTGCTGACAAATAAATCCACAACGAAATGTGTAATTATTTTTTTCATGGCCCTAAACCTGGCTTTTTATCGTTTCAATCTGATTTTGAGTATACAAGCGGTGAATAACGAAAAACTAATAACTGACTTTATCACATTCCTACAATAACGTGACTATACGAGCTGGAAATGTATACCAAATCATACAGAGGATTATAAATATTATATCAATTAGTATTTTACTTCTGTAACTTTCCACGCGTTACTAGTAGTTAATTACATTTAGTTAATTACTTTGAACAATGACACATACTTGCATATTTAAAATTTTACATAAAATGGATCTAATTTATTTGTTCAGTATTTAATTTAAATAAACAGTATTTTATGTTCAGTATTTCTCATGTTCAGTATTAATAATAAATGTTCTGTAAAATAATACTTGTTCATTTTAAATAATGAATGTGCAATAAATTAATATAGAAATGTTCAGTATTTAATCAAATATTCAATAATAAAATTAAATGATTAATTTTAAATGTTCAGTATTAATTTATATCGATGTCGTGACGCCAGGCGTCGTTTTTGAGTTTTCATCAACTCTTAAAAACATACTCGTCGGGAATCAAATTCGACGGGTACCCCGACGCCCATAGACGACGCGGCGCCAGACGGCATTCTTGAATATTCTTTGTATCTCAAATCCAAGTTTACAGGCGCGAGTTTTGTGCGTTAGGTTATAAAATTATAAATTTTGTGCTGTAAACATTAACTAAATATTAACGCGAATCTTACTGTTGTTGCGAGACGATATTTGTAAATAACAGTACACTATACATTTAACAAGAATTGCATAAAGCATTTCAAAATTTCCCGCCCAAAACGTGCTTATTCGCTAAAATCTGGATATACGATTTTTAGCATGATTTCACCTCTCTTAGCGAGAGGTAAAAATTACGTATTTAAGATTCATATTTTGTTGACACGGTAACAAAACATCGCAACGACGAGTAAATAAACTTTTTTTAATGTTTAACAGCCCGATTCACAAAAAAGTTTAAGCTAATCCTCATTTTTGGATTAGCGAATTCTACTCTAATTTTAACAGTTTATTTCTTTAAATATACTCTAATCTATTCCTAGTATCTACCTTTTTTGATAATATTATGAAGATTAAATTTTAAATACAACAATAGAATAGAATTCACTAATCCAAAAATGAGGATTAACTTTTTTGTGAATCAGCCCGATGTAAATGATTAAAGCCTAGTCGGTGCTAAGTAAAAAGAGGGAAACGACATTCTCTTTCTTTAAGTACACGAAAAAGATTTTTTTTAGTAATTAATTTATCGATACCAAAGTGTTTTAGAATGCTGTTTACCTATCAATAAAGGAAAAGACGCAGAGTTCAAACAACATTTTTTAAATTAATTCACTTCGATACTGTTACATCTTGTCGTAGCGATTGTTTAACAGCGCTATCCCGTCAGAAAAAACTTTTTTATAAGGTCTGCATTAAATTCGCAACATAATACATCAACTTTTCATTTGAAGCAAATATTGTTCCTCTAAGCTAAGTTTTTGGATAAAAATAAGTTACTTGCTGCAATTATTGAGCGCCTGGTAATACAGACATTACGTAAATTAGATATAAAAATAAAATAATCAGGAATTGGCGCTTGTTGTGATGGGGTTCTAATAATGTTTAAATGATTAAAGCCTAGTCGGTGCTAGGTAGAAAAATGACAAAGTAAAAAGAGGGAAACGACATTCTCTTCCTTTAACTATACGAAAAAGATTTTTTTTTTTTTAGTTAATGTTACCTTAATTATATAATTTCACTGATTCTACGAAGTAAATACTGACAACTACTTGAATTGATCCCCCTTTATAGACTAATAAAAGATTTCCTAATCGTGAAATCGTACACTACAAAAACGAAATTAAAGTTGCACACAAATATTTCAAAGCTACATCGGATTATCCGGAACATTAAAATACGAATAACCTTTTATTATTTCATTATTTTTCTCATAATTAAATACTCTTTTCAGCTTCTGGAATTAATATTTATTTTGTTACATTTTCTGTTTAGCTTTTCGCAAGTAAAAAAATACTCCAGAAATTAAGTTATAATTCATAAGTACAAGAAAAATAAATGAAACGCTGGAAAATGAGATAATCCGTTAAGGCAATATTTTTCTTTGGAGAATAATTTATACATGACTTTTTAATTCCCGGAAGTTCTGGTCCAGAAGTGGAAGTAAGTAATTTTTTCGAGAATATTTTTATCGTGTACCGTGCTGAACATTCTTTATGTTCACAAGTATTAAAAAAGATAGTATAATTAAGTGCTTAATAATATAGACATACAGCGAATTATTGCATACTGTCATGCTTCGAAGCCTACATGGCGACAATATTCTTTAGAATACGTCGCAATTCCGATAAATGCAAAATCGACAAAGGAGAAAATAATATATCTAGCGGTAGATTATAAAGTATTTAATACAATTTGTTTAAACTATGGCTGGAATTACCTAAAAGGTATTTCCAGTCTGATGAGATCATCAACTTATCGCCTTTGGTACATAATAGTACAAAATTTCGTAAATAGTTTCATAAAATATATAAATAAATATAAATATATTATCACGGCATATTACCCATTTCTGGGTGTGCCAGTATCTACAACACATGCAGACATCGGTAATGATGACGATATATTTTACCGTGTGGGCGCTTACCAGGCGTCACTTCACGGGCACTTATAGCTGGAGTGGAGAGTACACCACAGGGGTCACTTTTGTGCCATTTAAAATTGGAAATATTTGGCGTCTGGCGAGATCGAGTTCCTCCAGGTTCGCGACCAGACACTCAGGCACGAGGCCACGGGACCCCATATAGAATATATAAATACTACATTTAGTCCAGTCATTAGGTAGATTTACCCTGCAAAAGGTCGGGCGGCCTTCGGGAAGCACCGCCAACTTGGGAAAAAAGGCGCAAAAAAGCGGTTTTTTCTAAATATCTCTTCACCTTTGTATTAGGGCAAAAATAGTTATTTTTCAATTTGTTGACACTAAAATTTCCTACAACTTTCATCTAATACTTTTTTTGTATAACCAATAGATAGCGAGCCACAGAGCTTCAAACAGAGCTAATTTTTGAAAATTGCCCTAATGCTTTATTTCGATCATATTTTATTATATTTAAATTTTTTTTTCAAATTACTTATTATTATTATTATTATTATTATTATGATTATTATTCATCAGTTATTAGTATTCAACTACTATACATACATATTAGTTATTGTTTATTGTTTTATTTTCATTCTAAGATCAGGAAACTTATGATTTTACCTCAAAGTAATTACAAGAAGAACTTTTATACGGAATCTTATCCAGAAAACGTGATGAATACCTAACATATCAAAAATTTTCGGATATCGGAGCACGGGAACCTCCCGCCAATTGGGAAAAATGGCGCCATATTTATGTTTTTGGCCATTTGCTCAAAACAATTATGAAAGATATTTAAATTACTAAAAAAAAAAAAAAAAAAACAAACAATATTACATATTTAATACATAGTAATAGATTTCACTATTTATAACAGTTTATATTCGTAGTGGCATCGAAAGAAGTAAATTATTGATGCCTTTTTTATAATAATGTCAATGTTTTCCTGCATTTTTTTTATTTTTTCATCCATCACCCTGATCTTGTTAAAAATACGATAACGCGGTTTGAAAATTTAAATTCAGCATGAAATTCTCTTTCATACCAAGTATTACCCATTTTTTTCCGATGAGCAATTTGTCAATTACTTACAAATTAAACTCACATAAAATTCCTCTAAGATTTTAAACATCTGAAAATCGGCTCATTTCTCCTCAACCACAACCGTGTCGACATTTTGAATGAGTAATTGAGAAATGAGCCGATTTTCAGATGTTTAAAATTTTTGAGGAATTTCATGTGAGTTTAGTTTGTTAGTAACTCGCAAATTGTTCATCGGAAAAAATTGTGTATTACTTTGTGGTAAAGAGATTTTCACGCTGAATTTAAATTTTCAAACCGTGTTATCGTATCTTTAACAAGATCAGAGTGGTGGATGACGAAATAAAAAATTACAGGAAAACATTGACATTATTATAAAAAAGCCATCAATAATTTACTTTTTTCGATGCCACTACGAATGTAAACTGTTATAAATAGTTAAATCTATTAGACGATGTATTAAATATGTAATATTGTTTGTTTTTTTTAAGTATTTTCAATATCTTTTATAATTGTTTTGAGCAAATGGCCAAAAACATAAATATGCCGCCATTTTTGTCAATTGGCGAGAGGTTCCACTGCTCCGATATCCGAAAATTTTTGATATGTTATTCATCACGTTTTCTGGATAGGATTCCGTATAAAAACTTTAAGGTACAATCATAAATTTCCTGGACTATAAAACGTCTTTAGAATGAAAATAAAACAATAAACAATAACTAATATGTATGTATAGTAGTTAAATACTAATAACTGATGAATAATAATAATAAGTAATTTGAAAAAAAAACAATTTTTAAAATATAATAAAATATGATCTAAATGAAGCATTAGGGCAATTTTCAAAAATTAGCTCTGTTTGAAGCTCTGTAGCTCGCTATCTATTGGTTATAGAAAAAAAAGTATCAGATGAAAGTTGTAGGAAATTTTAGTGCCAACAAATTGAGAAATTACTATTTTTGCCATAATGCAAATAAGTGAAGAGATATTTAGAAAAAACCGCTTTTTTGCGCCTTTTTTCCCAAGTTGGCGGTGTTTCCCGAAGGCCCCCGAGGGGTAAAACTTGCATTTTTTATTAGGACCCCTAAATATATAATATATCCAAAAATCAAAAATACCCGACCTTTTATTGAATAAACCCTTATTTTTCTACCAAATGACTGGACTAATTACTATAAACAAAAGTAAGGTTTGAGTGTGACTTAGAATGTTTGCTATTAGCCACGAATTAGAACACGAGCGATTATAAATTTTAATTAAATGTAACATTTCTTAGTACACAGGTCATGTTTCGTTTAATTTAGTTTATTAGAATTTGACAAGTAATTAATGATTAAAAAATAAATACGTCAAAATCAAAACACTACTGAGTAAAAAATGACCCTAAAACAGTAAATTATAAATTGTTTATCATGATGCAATAATTTATTTTAAACTTAATTTTTAGTTAAAACTATTTCGAAGAGCAGAGAATTTGTAAAAGATGATTCAAAATTGTACCGCCTCCTTGAAGCAAATATTGAAATAAATGTCAAAGGAGTTTAATATCTGGCTCTTACAGATCAACATATGAGGATCTTCGTTATTGCTGAAAAACTAACTTTATCCTAATGATTATTTAGAAAATTTTATAAAAAGGAAAACATCCACATTGTCCCAGATACAGAAATACTGTTGTTGCATCTTACTATAATGACCAGGAAATTCTTAAGGCTGGTTCATAAATCGCATATAGGTATAGTTCATCAGCTCATCAAAATCCACGGCTTCAAATTTATAATATCTCAGATGTTACACTAACTACCAAATTAACTAGTACAATCGACGACTAGACAGTTTTAAGCATTGCCTGGTCACTATAGTCATACGTAATATAACAAGTGATATGATTCTCATCAATAATATTTTCGAGTGGAACTAAGTTGTAGAAATATGCTGCTAACTAGGGAGATTCGGAATGCTGATTGGTGGAAAACATGTCACGTGTCAGTACTATACTATCTTCAACGGCGTCTTCCGTTACCTCGGCTAGCTTATATCCGGTTTTATAAAAGCGATTTAAAATTTTATCCATGACTATAATATAACCCGGGATTATGTATTATATTATAAACCTGAATGAAATTTTAATTCACTATTATAAAAACGGGCATTAGTCTCTTCAACATAACACCGACATCGGTGACCCCATCACAACAAGCGCCAATTCCAACTGCAACCTTGTCCAACAGATTATTTTATTTTTACATCTAATTTACGTAATATCTGTATTACCATGCGCTAAATAATTGCAGCAAGTAACTTATTTTTATCCAAAAACTTAGCTTAGAGGAAGAATATTTGCTTCAAATGAAGAAAAAAGTTTTTCTCTGACGGGTTAGCGCTGTTAAATAATCACTACGACAAGGTGTAACAGTTTCGAAGAGAGTTCATTTGAAAAATATTGTTCGAACTCTGCGTATTTTCCTTTATTGGTAAACAGCATTCTAAAACACTTTAGTATTGATAAATAGTCCACGTAACATTTTTAATAATTTAAACATTAAGAAAAGTTTATTTACTCGTCGTTGCGATGTTCTGTTTCCATGTCAACAAAATTTAAATCTTAAATATATAATTTTTGCCTCTCGCTAAGAGAAGTATTGGATAAGCTCGTTTTAAGGTCCCTAAACAACTGGAGAAAATAAAATGTTTGTAATTGACACACAAATGTGTGTCAAAAAAACAGAGACATTAATGAAGACTTTTTCCCTTCAGAAATATCGCCAATCTCATCAATGAACTGAAAGAATCTCGAACATTAGAAGAATAAGAGGAAACTTATTCCTAGAATGAATTAAAGAATATAAAAATATTTAAAGAAGACATGTGTTTTTGTGTGTACCAGAAATGTTAAATATGTACAATACGAAAAGAAATCAAGTTCAATGTGAAAAGAAAAGTGAGTGTAAAATAATTAATGCACGAATATAGCGGGTGAATTAAACTTTTACACTTGCCAGAAAACTTTTCTGTACTTATCAAACAATCTACTCTTACTTTTCAATTTTAACTACATGAAGTAATAATATTACTATACACCAGATAATAATGTAATAATAGCGTCCTATGGTCCTAACAAAAGAACTAATCACTGAAGACAGAATCTAACCTTCAAAGTAACGAAATGAAACAATTATAATAAAGAATTACTATTTTAAATTAATGCAATCAAATTAGGCATAAAATACTTATACAGTGCTGTAAATTTATTTTTGCCTTCCTGAAGTGTAATGGGAACTTTACAATTGTATACACAGCAAGTGTAACCTACATTTTACGCTTACTGTGTTGTAACTTGTCTAACTATGCGGTAAAATAATCAAAATACACTGGACGTTTATGGGCATTTAGAAAAGAAATCATCTTTACTATAATAAAGTTCATGTAAAAAAGTACTACCTACTTAAGTTATTTTTACCTCTCGCTAAGAGAGGTATTGGAATCATGCTAAAAATCACAAATCCAGATTTTAATGAATAAGCACGTTTCAAGGTCACTAGAATCCGATTTTAACATTTTTACAATGATGTCTGTGTGTGTGTGTGTGTGTGTTGATGTGTGTATGTGTATGTGTGTGTGTGTGTGTGTATGGCTGGATGTTGGACCGATGATTCCTCAAAAACTATAAGACATAAGACTTGTTTAACTATGAATTCCTCAATCTGACATTCCTGGGAAGAGCTGAAAAGGTTTTGGTAACAATTGAACAACCGAAAGTAGTAGTTTTTAAAAGAAATTCTTCCAAATATTAATTTTTGAAAATTTTTGATATTACTAATTTTGAAGAACAAAATTCTACACCTGATACATTTAATTTTTTTATTATATCTTCTATAAATTTAGAGATAAAGACGCTATAATATATAGGAATATCGGGATATAACAAGTCGGGTAGGCGAAACTACACTAAGGAAACCAGTTGACAAATTCAAATGTTTATAACATAATTTTTAAATGACAGATTTCAGTGTCAAAAATTAACAGTTTTAGTGACATTTTGATAGCTTTTTCTGGGAAGTACATTTAATCTTTCTTATTGTTTTATTAATTAAATATTTGAAATTATAGGTAATATGCATATATCCATCAGAAATACCGCCAAACTAGTTAATGAATTGGAAGAATATGTGACATTTAGAAACCTCCTCATACAATGAAAAATAGATATAATTAGAATTATATGTGTGCAGAAGACATGTTAAATACAATAAAAAACAATATTTGGGTAAAGTTCTGTAATATTTTGTTATAAAACGACGGTTCGATAGCAAAGTGCAATACAATACTTATATAGGCTAATATGGAAATGGCGAGAGGTCTTGTGCTGGCCACAACAGATTTTTCTACTTTAACATTTCCTATATTTAATAGTTATTTATGTACCTAGGACAAAAAATTGCACATTACAGCAGAGCTTGAGTTTGCTTTCCGAGGCGAAGCCGAGGTAAAGCAAACAAGCGAGGCTATAATATGCATTTTTTGCCGAGGTACATATTACATTTTTCTGTCTACCTTACTTTACCTAATAGATCTAGAAATAAATACACGTTTTTTTAAATTCGTAAAATCTTATTATTTATTATATGAATAATGATTGGATAATATATATTTTCTGCCATTTTCACAAAATTTTAATTCTTAGCTCTGTTTTAGTTTGAAGGAAAACACACTACACTCACAGACACATCAACACTATTTGACAGGTGAAAATAAACACAACCAACAAAATAACTTCGAAAACAACTCTATCCAGCGGCATCTTAGATTAACAATTAGTCATGTCAAAATTAATAATTTTTAGTATACCGTGAGTATTTTTTAACGTGAAACATTGGGTTTGTCATGTCCATGGTTACGATTTGACATTTGATTGACAGCAATGTACTTGCGTGTCCCATTTAAAATGAAACATAGGGAACGAATTTGACAGATGTTAGCTAAGTCAGAAAACCACTCGAGAGTACTAAACATATTTCGGTCACACAATATTTTTTTTGCAACTAAATTTAATTTTTAGAAAAACGGTATAATTATTTAAACAAAATTAACCTCTAATGACGTCTTGTCAATATGACAGATAACCGCTGAATTTTCCTATGAGTTACGACTTGACATTTGATTGACAGTAATATATTTGCCTGTCTCATTGAAAACATAGGGAATGAATTTTACAGAGTATTATATTTAAATATTGTAAGAAATTTGGCCAAGTTAGAAAATCACTCGAGCACAAGGTACACTAAATTTAATTTGGAAAGCAGGTATAATTATTTAAACAAAATTAACCTCTACTGACGTCTTATCAAATGTCAAATTCGTTCCCTATGTTTCATTTTAAATGGGACACGCAAATACAATGCTGTCAATCAAATGTCGAATCGTAACTATGGATATGACAAACCCAATGTTTCACGTTAAAAAATACTCACGGTAGTTAATTTCATTATTAAATCGCACTATTTAAATTAAATTTATCATTAAAATAATATTTTTATTTGCTCGTTTGATATTTGTTATTTACAACTCCGGTGGTACACACAATTGCAATAATTATAAAATCGTAGTAGGCTTAGCGTACGAAAAAGGTTTGCGGACGAAAAGTGATAACATTCAGAAAAGTGTCATTTTTCGTCCGAAAATAAGTACGTAAAATTTCACTTTTCATATAGGTAGACAGAAAAATTAATTTATATAAACCAAACTCACGGTAGCGACATCTGTCATTATTGTAAAAATTCGCCGTTACCGACATAGTCACCGATTGATATACCTGTCAAATACGCGAGCATTGCTGAAATGTCACCTACCTATTATTTATTACGAAGAAAACATGAGCAAATAAATATATTATCAGTCATAAACAACGTCTATTATTACAGATAAATTTTTGCTAAAAGAAGTACTCTAATGAAGGTAAGTAAAATCAAATTTGGAAATTGACAACCCCAGTATTTTAAACTAACCCTTTTCAGAAGTACAACCTATCTCATTGAAAAAAGTGATTTTCATTATCGTCGGCCAAAAAATTTGATACAATTCTCGTGCGTGAAGTATTTTACAGCGCTCCAGCTAATAAGGCACTCGCCTTAAGGGCTTGTGCAACAAGTGAAGAAAGAATAAGAAAAATCTGATGTGGCCAGTCCATAGCCTCCTGTTGGGTATTTAACATATATAACATATGTTATAAAGATCACTGGTATCACGCAGTATAAATAAAGCAATCATTATGGTCAAATATTTTTATAATCACTCATAACAAACTTTATTTTACATTTAACAAATATATCATACACAAAATAAATTTCACAAAACTAATAGAAAAAATTATTCTATCTAAATAGTACTCATATTTACAAAAAGTCTTTTCAGAGCTGTACTCTGACAGACAATGAAGCAAATCAATGGTACATATAATATTTATGTTATGTTAGTGCGACGGGTTATGGTATACCCATTTTTGTTTGTAATTTTTATCTGATTAGAATTCGGGTTTCGTGCTTCCGTGTACTTCCTATACTACTCGAATGTCAAAACTTTTACAAACCATAATTTCCTTAGAATCAAATACATTACTACTATATTCTCTAAATTATTATTAATTTTAATGTAATTGCTTCCTGACAGTGACATTTATTTAAATATGTCCAATTGTTATTAAAGTATTATGATTTTGTTTGACGCATAGGCAAGATGTATAAAAATAATTTATTTTATAAATTTATATTTAAAGTTATTTACTAAATACTATAATCGTAAAATTGAAGACAGTACCATTATGTTCAATTTTTATTAGTTAAAGTTGCTGAAAAGTTACATTCAATGTATATATTTTAAATTATTAAAAGCTTGTATAAGTGATACTTATGGTTATCCGATATATACTAAAAACTAGTGAGCTTTTTCCACATTAGTATAGAATGGGTAAGCAAAATTCCAAAATTTTCTGATTGATAGTATTTGAGTAATCGTGTCCACAGTATCCACACACACATACATACATACATACATACATACATACATACATACATACATACATACATACATACATACATACATACATACATACATACATACATACATACATACATACATACATACATACATACATACATACATACATACATACATACATACATACATACATACATACATACATACATACATACATACATACATACATACATACATACATACATACATACATACATACATACATACATACATACATACATACATACATACATACATACATACATACATACATACATACATACATACATACATACATACATACATACATACATACATACATACATACATACATACATACATACATACATACATACATACATACATACATACATACATACATACATACATACATACATACATACATACATACATACATACATACATACATACATACATACATACATACATACATACATACATACATACATACATACATACATACATACATACATACATACATACATACATACATACATACATACATACATACATACATACATACATACATACATACATACATACATACATACATACATACATACATACATACATACATACATACATACATACATACATACATACATACATACATACATACATACATACATACATACATACATACATACATACATACATACATACATACATACATACATACATACATACATACATACATACATACATACATACATACATACATACATACATACATACATACATACATACATACATACATACATACATACATACATACATACATACATACATACATACATACATACATACATACATACATACATACATACATACATACATACATACATACATACATACATACATACATACATACATACATACATACATACATACATACATACATACATACATACATACATACATACATACATACATACATACATACATACATACATACATACATACATACATACATACATACATACATACATACATACATACATACATACATACATACATACATACATACATACATACATACATACATACATACATACATACATACATACATACATACATACATACATACATACATACATACATACATACATACATACATACATACATACATACATACATACATACATACATACATACATACATACATACATACATACATACATACATACATACATACATACATACATACATACATACATACATACATACATACATACATACATACATACATACATACATACATACATACATACATACATACATACATACATACATACATACATACATACATACATACATACATACATACATACATACATACATACATACATACATACATACATACATACATACATACATACATACATACATACATACATACATACATACATACATACATACATACATACATACATACATACATACATACATACATACATACATACATACATACATACATACATACATACATACATACATACATACATACATACATACATACATACATACATACATACATACATACATACATACATACATACATACATACATACATACATACATACATACATACATACATACATACATACATACATACATACATACATACATACATACATACATACATACATACATACATACATACATACATACATACATACATACATACATACATACATACATACATACATACATACATACATACATACATACATACATACATACATACATACATACATACATACATACATACATACATACATACATACATACATACATACATACATACATACATACATACATACATACATACATACATACATACATACATACATACATACATACATACATACATACATACATACATACATACATACATACATACATACATACATACATACATACATACATACATACATACATACATACATACATACATACATACATACATACATACATACATACATACATACATACATACATACATACATACATACATACATACATACATACATACATACATACATACATACATACATACATACATACATACATACATACATACATACATACATACATACATACATACATACATACATACATACATACATACATACATACATACATACATACATACATACATACATACATACATACATACATACATACATACATACATACATACATACATACATACATACATACATACATACATACATACATACATACATACATACATACATACATACATACATACATACATACATACATACATACATACATACATACATACATACATACATACATACATACATACATACATACATACATACATACATACATACATACATACATACATACATACATACATACATACATACATACATACATACATACATACATACATACATACATACATACATACATACATACATACATACATACATACATACATACATACATACATACATACATACATACATACATACATACATACATACATACATACATACATACATACATACATACATACATACATACATACATACATACATACATACATACATACATACATACATACATACATACATACATACATACATACATACATACATACATACATACATACATACATACATACATACATACATACATACATACATACATACATACATACATACATACATACATACATACATACATACATACATACATACATACATACATACATACATACATACATACATACATACATACATACATACATACATACATACATACATACATACATACATACATACATACATACATACATACATACATACATACATACATACATACATACATACATACATACATACATACATACATACATACATACATACATACATACATACATACATACATACATACATACATACATACATACATACATACATACATACATACATACATACATACATACATACATACATACATACATACATACATACATACATACATACATACATACATACATACATACATACATACATACATACATACATACATACATACATACATACATACATACATACATACATACATACATACATACATACATACATACATACATACATACATACATACATACATACATACATACATACATACATACATACATACATACATACATACATACATACATACATACATACATACATACATACATACATACATACATACATACATACATACATACATACATACATACATACATACATACATACATACATACATACATATACATACTTACATACATACATACATACATATACATACTTACATACACATACATACCCACAGACATCATTGTAAAAATGTTAAAATCGGATTCTAGGGACATCAAAACGTGCTTATTCCCTAAAATCTCTATATGCGATTTTTAGCACGATCTCTATATCTCCTTTACCTATGGTAGCGGCTAGCGGGAGGTAAAAATCTATATAATTCTGTTTTCGTTAGTATAAAAATTAATGGCTGATAATTCTTACTCTTAACCCTGCGTTAGTGAGAAGGGGTATGGTATAGCCATTTTTGTTTATAATTTTTATATGATTTTAATTCGGGTTTCCGTGCTTCCGTATACCTTCCTATACTACTCTACCCGTTTTGCATTTTGGATGTTCTATCAATTTCAAACTAACTGTCACGAAAATAACATCAACTTATTTTCATGAAGAATTTGACGTGTGATACCCCCCGGTGCACTAATGACGTTACGAAAGGTAAGAATTTTATTCGTTGCCGAAAAGCTGAATTTATATTTATTAATTTATTATGCTCATTCAGTGACAAAAAATAAGCAGCCATGTCATACGAAAAGTGACACTTTTGCAGAATTACCTATGTTTAGAACATGTGGTTGTTATGTGCCATAAGTGTTATATTGAAGATACTAAAAAGACTATGAAATTTTCAAAGTATTGTCATTCTTTTATTTTAAAGGTGAAAAGAAAAGGCTTATATGGTCCACGTATGTTGTAAAATTTTATTTACAGACGTTTCGGGGTTAAGGCAAGCCCATCGTCAGCTAATGATACATTAAAATTTAGAAAACAGTTCTACAGGATAAAAAGTACAAATATTTCTTCCCTAATGGTGAATATGCGCTAATACTGATGAATTTTGTACAAATTCTTAAAATTGTATTAGACACATAAAGAAACAAGGAGGATTGTGGAAATGCTTTAAGAAAAAATTTATTAACTTACGTAGGGCCATATGTCTAATACAATTTTAAGATTTTGTAATAAAATTCATGAGTATTACTATATGTTTACTGTTAGGTAAGAAACATTTTGTACTTCTTACTTTTTATCTTGTAGAACTGTTTTCTAAATTGTATCATTAGTTGAAGACGGGCTTTCTTTAAGCCCGAAATATCAGTAAATAAAATTTTACAACATACGTTTTCACCTTTAAACTATTGAACGGTTGGTACTTCCATCCCTTCAACAGTAATTTTTCATGTAAGAATAGAACGAGTTCAATGTAGATTATCGTAAAACAAATTTTTCTGCTTTATTTATGAGTTTTGCTTGTAAATTTGAAATTAAAGCAATTAGTATGTTTTATACACATACCGCATCATTTATTTTATTTATTTCTATTTTTATTCCACCCAGAGGTGGAGTTTATATGCAAACAATCACACATGACAACGTAAACCGTGTAAAGAACATGTAACCTATGAAAAAAACTAGATTGCAAGATTATGTTTACCATAACAAATGTCAGTGTGCGTTCCAAATATGCAGTATGCCTTCATCTGTCTATCTGCAATACATTGTTATAGTTAAAATTCAATAAGTCTCGATTTGTCAGTGAACCTTATGTTAAAAATCTGATGTGGCCAACACAAAACCTCCCGCTATTTATTTTTTATTAATTTAAATACATACCTACGTATTTACTAACGCTGCAAACTGTTCCATTGCAGAAAACTATTGCTTTATTTACTATTTTCTTTTTAAAATGTCACTATTATTAACTTGAAGTGATTAGTTTTTTGACAGTGACATTTACTGTCAGTTACATTTATTGGAAATATGAACTGTGTAACAAAGGAATTGTGTTTATCTTAGGCTTCGGGACTAATGAAAAAAATTATTTTTAAATTTATCTGTAAACTATATAGAAAAAGGATTAATGTATTCCTGTAGAAAATTCAATAATCTTTAATTTTCATAAGACATAAAATGCGAAAAAATGGCATTTAATGGTATTTTTTGAAGAAAAACCATTATGAGCTTCAGGTAAAGTGTCATTTCCGGTTATCCGATTTACATCAAAATCTAATGGCTTCTTTTCATATTAGAATAGAAATACAAGGTTTCAGAATTTTCTGAATGATAGTATTTGAGTTAGAGCGAAGACAAAATCCATACACATACACACACATACACACATACATACATATACATACATACACAAAAACACACGCACACACACACTCACTCACACACACACTCTCTCTCACACACACACACACACATATATATATATATATATATATATATATATATATATATATATATATATATATATATTGTAGGAATCATAGAACTCGCAGAAAAATAAAGAACATACGAAATGGCGACTACATATATTACTAATTAAAATATATGAATGTTTCTGTAGTTATTGAAAAATAATGATTGATGTATGATATATGATTGAAACATACAGTAAAAGCTCTTGTAATTTTATCAAACCGGTCGCCCAAAAAGTCCCTTACAATATATATATATATATATATATATATATATATATATATATATATATATATATATATATATATATATATACCGAGAGTTTTTTTTATCAGTGAACATGGGCATATGCCATTACCATAGTTACATAAATGATTGACAGCAATGTATTATCGCGTTTTTTTTAAAACTGAACATAGAGAGTGACAGTGAATGTATTATAGTTGTCAAAGTCATCAAATTGTCATTTCAAAATGTATACAGTTGAAGAAAAAGTTCAAATTGTCAATTGGTATAATTATAACATGAGTCTACGACAAGTTTCTGTACACATTTTGATTGTATAACAATTTGATGACTTTGACAACTACACTAAATGTCACGTCATATGTTCAGTTTTAAAAAAACGCGATAATACATTGCTGTCAATCATTTTAAATGTAACTATGGTAATAACATACGGCCATGTTCACTGATAAAAAAATCTGATGTGGCCAACACAAAACCTCCCGCTATTTAATTTTTACATACATACATAAAATCACGCGTTTCCCACTTAGTGGGTTAGCAAAAACCCAGAACAATAGTAACAATAAGAAAAGGGATAAGAGTAAGAGCTCAGCTAACTCACTTCACTCTTTAACAACATTCTTCTTTCGCCTTGTCCACAATCATCATAGCATACATACATACGAACATATTAAAGTGACTGATTTTCGGTAGCGAATAACCGCATCTGGACCACAATAATAGTTACGCAACAATCATCCTTCCACACATATCCCTATCCATTTTTATTAATTTAAATACATACTTACGTATTTACTAACGCTGCAAACTGTTCCACTGCATAAAAATATTGATTTATTTACTATTTTCTTTTTAAAATGTCACTATTATTAATTTGAAGTGATTAGTTTTTTGACAGTGACATTTACTGTCAGTTACATTCATTTGAAATATGAACTGTATAACAAAGGAATTATTGTGTTTATCTTAGGCTACGCGACTCATAAAAAAAATTATTTTTAAATTTATCTGTAAAATATATAGAAAAAGTATTAATGCATTCCTGTAGAAAATTCAATAATCTTTAACTTTCATAAGACATAAAATGCGAAAAAATGGCATTTAATGGTACTTTTTGAAGAAAAACCATTATGAGCTTCAGGTAAAGTGCTATTTCCGGTTATCCGATTTACACCAAAATCTAATGGCTTCTTTTCATATTAGAATAGGGTATAAATACAAGGTTTCATAATTTTTTGAATGATAGTATTTGAGTTAGAGCGAAGACAAAATCCCTACACATACACACACACATACATACATACATAAATACATACACACACACACACATACACACACACATACACACATACAGACATCATCGTGAAAATGTTAAATTTGGATTCTAGGGACCTTAAAACGTGGTCATTTACTAAAATCTCGATATGTGATTTTTAGCACGATCCCTATACCTCCCTTACCAAGGGTAGCGGGAGGTAAAAATCTGATGTGGCCAACACAAAACATCCCGCTATTGAATTTTTATTAATTTAAATACATACTTACGTATTTACTAACGCTGCAAATTGTTCCATTGCAGAAAACTATTGCTTTATTTACTATTTTCTTTTTAAAATGTCACTATTATTAATTTGAAGTGATTAGTTTTCTGACAGTGACATTTACTGTCAGTTACATTCATTTGAAATATGAACTGTATAACAAAGGAATTATTGTGTTTATCTTAGGCTTCGCGACTAATAAAAATTTTTTTTTTTTAAATTTATCTGTAAAATATATAGAAAAAGTATTAATGTATTCCTGTAGAAAATTCAATAATCTTTAATTTTCATAAGACATAAAATTCGAAAAAATGGAATTTAATGGTATTTTTTGAAGAAAAACCATTATAAGCTTCAAGTAAAGTACGATTTCCGTTTATTCGATTTACACCAAAATCTAATGGCTTCTATTCCTATTAGAATAGGGTAAAAATACAAGGTTTCAGAATTTTCTGAATGACAGTATTTGAGTTAGAGCGAAGACAAAATCCCTACACATACACACACACATACATACATACACACACACATACATACACACACACATACACACATACAGACATCATGGTGAAAATGTTAAAATTGGATTCTAGGGACCTTAAAACGTGGTCATTTACTAAAATCTCGATATGAGATTTTTAGCACGATCCCTATACCTCCCTTACCAAGGGTAGCGGGAGGTAAAAAACTCTCGGTATATAATCATCGTGAAAATGTTAAAATTGGATTCTAGGGACCTTAAAACGTGGTCATTTACTAAAATCTCGATATGTGATTTTTAGCACGATCCCTACACCTCCCTTACCAAGGGTAGCGGGAGGTAAAAATATTAGCAATCCATAATTGTTTTGGATGACAGAAAATGATTTTCCAAATTTGTCGAGTGATTCCACTTTACAGATAAGAAAATAAATAAAAAAAAGAAGAAACTAACGGGATGCTGTACACTCCATCGCACTAACTACGTAATAACGCAATTGACCACCGCACTAAAGCAGGATTAATTGAGGTTGATAAATGTATGACAAAAATAAATTCGTAGACAAGGTAATTGGCGAGACTATGACCAAAATTTTGAGTCTATGGATATATTAAATTTGTTTATGAAATTTACTGCTATTTTGGATGTGAACTGATAATTGATCAACTCGTATACTCGAAATGTCGTTGTTTGGCATGTCGGTATACCGCCTTGTCGATGACATAGCATGCGCCATGCCGTGGCAATATTTTTTGTTTCTTATGACTCCCCGACGTTATTGTGTCCCGCGTTGGTTCTAAAGTCACGAAACTTCAATTTTGTACCCCGTTGTATTGAGTTTTTATTTATTCACCACAGAAACTTGATTGGCCTGTTCTGCACGTGAGATTTTTTTTGAATTGTTTAAATTTTAAGCCAAGTGTCTTTCTCGAGTTCATGTCATCAGACAACCTATAATTACCTATATAAAGAACATGACAGAAATTTTTATTTCTTTTGGAGTTCAGATGAGTTGAAATTATTCAGCTGAAAAGAGAAAGAAAATAAAATTTCAGAACTTCTCACGAACGAATAACAAATTTATAATTTTAAGGAAATGACAAATAGATAATATTCAAGCAAAATGTTGGAATAAGTAGAAAACCATTTCCAGCACTATATTCAACATGCTTCCAAATACTTATTAGATTTATGTTTAAATGGCAATGTATATTTTTTGAATATGATTACATTTTTTAAGACAACGGCCTCCAAATTTTTAAAGAAAATAATTGGCATGTGAAATTTAATTATTTCAGACAATATTTGCAACGCAAATATAAATTTATTTAAAATATGGAAATATGTGAAATAAGTACAGTGTTTGTAACTTTATGATTGGTGAATAAAAATATGTTGGTTTCCTTCATTTAAAAATAGCATTGTTGATTGCCTTATTTTGGGAAGTTAATACATATATTTTATACTCTTGATATTATTTATATGTAATTAATTGATTTTTTTATTTTAGCAGTAATTGAACATATACCATGCAAAATTTTGACATTTACTAAGAAAAAATATAATTTTATCAGTATGACAGCATTCAAAATTTAAAAAAATCACTTATTGAAATATATTTTTACCTCCCGCTACCCTTGGTAAGGGACGTATAGGGATCGTGCTAAAAATCGCATATCGAGATTTTAGTAAATGATCACGTTTTAAGGTCTCTAGAATTTAATTTTAACATTTTCACGATGATGTATATATATATATATATATACATATATATATATATATATATATATATATATATATATATATGTGTGTGTGTGTGTGTGTGTGTGTGTGTGTATATGTGTGTGGATTTTGTCTTCGCTCTAACTCAAATACTATCATTCAGAAAATTCTGAAACCTTGCATTTCTACCCTATTTTAATATGGAAAGAAACCATTAGATTTTGGTAAAATCGGATAACCGGAAATGACACTTTACTTGAAGCTCATAATGTTTTTTCTTCAAAAGTACCATTAAATGTCATTTTTTCGCATTTTATGTTATTATGAAAATGAAAGACTATTAAATTACATACATGTATACATCAATACTTTTTCTATATATTTTATAGATAAATTTAAAAATAATTTTTTTATAAATCCGGAAGCCTAAGATAAACACAATTCCTTTGTTACACAGTTCATATTTCGTATGAATGTAACTGACAGGTGTCACTTCAAATTAATAACAGTGACATTTTAAAAAGAAAAATAGTAAATACAGCAATAGTCATGTTATATACAATGGAACTTAATATAGTTTTCAGCATTAATAAATACGTAGGTATGTATTTAAATTAATAAAAATTAAATAGCGGGAGGTTTTGTGTTGGCCACATCAGATTTTTTATAATGTGAATGTAAAATGCAAATTACTCTGAAAAATTTCCTGTTTCCGTAAATATTAAATTGAATTAGAAATGATTTGAAAAAATCATCAATCTTATGATATAAATTCATTTCAATTCGTTTTCGGTTTTTCTCCTATTATTGATAAAACTGCCTGTATATTATACAATTATATTATTTCGATTTACACCAAAATAATACAATATTTTAGAAAAATAAAATATCTTGCTAAGTACCACAAGAACGACAAAATATTTAATAAAAACTGCAGATAATAAAGTTTGTTGTCACTATTACGTAATAACAATAACTAAATAAAATGAGTAAGATTCAAAAGTTGGGAAATAAAATTCAGAAACTTAAAAAAACTGAATTCGGGATGTTATTTAGATTTTAAAAATTAAACCTTTCTTTTATATTTCCACAATAGGTACTTTTTTTATTACCTACATTAGATTAAAATTATAAAAAAAAATTAATTGGAAGATAAATGCCAATTTTCAAATAGAGTGTAGTTTTTACAGTACGTTCGTCGCTATATACTCTGTCCAAGAAGTAAAACGATTAAAACAAAAAAATATTTGGAAATAGGTACAATGTATATGGCGACGCCAGACTTTTTGATGAAATATTTACCTTATTTTCTTTGTATATTTCTTCCGTTATGTGTTCGAAATAAAAATAATACAAATTGTAACATTTTGTTGCCAACAGTAAAACAACTGTCTTATTATTTGGGTTATTGGTAATATTGTGTAATTCTCGTATATAAACGTAACTATATCTTCTCAATATCTTTTATTTCTCATGTTTACAATTTTATCTCTCCTACTACAATGTCAGTCATATAAATCTACCCGTATTTATTACTTGCTTTTATCCATTAAATTTTCATTTAAAATATTTGTAACAAATACGTACCTTGCATATTTTGCGGATAAATTTGTTTTCCATTGCGCAAAAATTAACAAAAATGTAGTTTTAAAAATATTATATTTTCTCTAAATCAACTCGTTTGTAAAAATAATTTAAATATTTTACAAATAAATTTAATTATAATTAAATCAATGATATACACAAAAATATTTGAGCTAAATTCAACATCAGTTCAACGCAGAGCATTTTAAATTTTAACATTTTTAGCATAACCAAAATTTGAAATCCATGGAAAATTTATTCACGCGAGAATGTTTGAAAACTTTACGCATACATTTGGTACGCAGGAGTTAGTGTAGTTGTACGTGTGTGTGTGGTTTGTACATGTAGTGACTTCGTGTATAATTTGTGAGTATGTTTCCATGTGTGACATTCATGTTGACGTAGGTACATTGAAATGTTACATGCCGCTGAAACACAAATTGATGACATTTTTTATTCGTGAAACGTTACCACTTTTTATCTTTGTTCTGCCTTTGAATTATTGTTCGATACTCGACCGACACCCTTCAAAAATACTGATACTCCGTGGTGGAGTTTTCGCATTTCCAAGCAAAAACGGTTTTTAATAATGATACCATCTCTATCGCTTGTAGAACAGACTATGTATTGGAAGAGAATTTTTAAATTAAAACACGAATATTGATATTTTCTGTTCCACTACTTCGATGGTCATATAATATTATTTCGTTTCTATTCAAAATCTATAGAAAATATCCATAATAAAAATCAGATTCGTTTAAGTTCTAAATATATTCGATATTCGATTTAATGGAATAAAATGTAGAACGAAAAACATTGAACTATTACATCTTGAAGACGTTTTAAAAATACGATGGCAAATTCAGATTTCTCTCAACAGAATAATTGTTCACAACGTGAAACTAAATCCTGAAACAGGTTCACTATGCAAAGAGTAAAATGGGTAAATAAAATATTAACAACCGGTCAAGAATCAGAAATATAAAACATAGAGTACCGGTTTTATCACCAATGGACTCCTCAACTTTTTAAATAGAAATCTATGTTGTGTGATTTTTTATCTTTCGCTACCCTTGGTAAAAATCACATATCGAGATTTAGTAAATGACCACGTTTTAAGGTCCCTAGAATCTCATTTTAAGATTTTGACGATGATGTCTACTGGGTGTCCCATATAACATTTCATTCTTGAATATCTCGAAAACAATACATCCTAACAAAAAGTGTGCCGAATCAAAACCTTCATAGTTTTTGGGGGACATCAGATTCTGGCAAAATGGCCCCCCGACCCCTCCAGGGGGGGCGAGAAAGGTGGTCAACTTAAAAATCTTAAATGGGACCCCCTATTTTTATTGCAGATTCTGAAAGAGCGTAAAAAAATATGTTGGTTTTATTCAGAAACTTTTTTTGTACTCCCAACAGGTGGCGCTGTAATCGTTTTACTATGGATTCCTCAATCTGAGGATTTTCGTAACAATTGAACAACCGAAAGTAGTAGTTTTTAAAAGAAATTCTTCCAAATATTATTTTTTGAAAATGTTTGATATTACTAATTTTGAAGAACAAAATTCTACATCTGTAGTGGTAGCACGCACTTTAGAATTCTATCAAATGAGGCATTTGTTTTCGTTTTTCGCCAGGAAGCGAAAATTTGGTAGCATGCGTGTATCAAAATATTCGCCTGCAAGCGTACGACTCGAGGCGAAAGTTTCAAAGTAACGTCATTATTTTTCCACAATTCTATTCAAAGCCAATTTACATATAATTTATACATTTATTATATGCAACTGTCAATATTTTTTATTTTAATAGTATAAAAACCAATAATTTCCGAATCAAAAAATGAACATAGAATTCTAAAGTGCATGCTACCAAGATTCGTAAAAGTAAAATCGTATTCGTCTGCTTTCTATGATAGAATTCTAAAGTGCGTGCTTCCACTACTGATACATTTAAATTTTTTATTATATCTTCTATAAATTTAGAGATAAAGACCCTATAATATATAGAATATCGGGATATAACAAGTCGAGTAGGCAAAACTACACTTAAGGAAACCAGTTGACAAATTCAAATGTTTATAACATAATTTGTAAATGACAGATTTCAGTGTCAAAAATCAACAGTTTTATTGACATTTTGATAGCTTTTTCTGGGAAGTACATTTAATCTTTCTTATTGTGTTATTAATTAAATATTTGAAATTATAGGTAAAATGCATATATCCATCAGAAATACCGCCAATCTGGTTAATGAATTGGAAGAATCTTTGACATTTAGGAACTTCCTAATACAATGAAAAATAGATTTAATTAGAATTATGTGTGCAGAAGACATGTTAAATACAATAAAAGCAATATTTGGGTAAAGTTCTGTAATATTTTGTTATAAAACGACGGTGCGATAGCAAAGTGCAATACAATACTTATATAGCCTAATATGGAAATGGCGAGAGGTCTTGTGCTGGTCACAACAGATTTTACAGATAAACTTAAAAAATAATTTTTATAAATATCATAGCCTATGATTTAAAGATTCCTTTGTTACACAGTTCATATTTCAAATGTATGTAACTGGCAAATAAATGTCACTGTCAAAAAACTAAACATTTCAAATTAATAATAAACATTTTAAACAGAAAATAGTAAATAAAGCAATAGTTATATGCAAAAGAATTTAATATAGTTTGCAGCATTAGTAAATATGTAGGTATGTATTTAAATTAACAAAAATTAAATAGCGGGAGGTCTTGTGTTGGCCACGTCAGATTTTCTAACGTAGGATTAACCCTCCAACAGGCGCTCCTTGTTTCGTAACGCGCTTAGTCGCGCTGTATCTGCCAGATATATACATAAATTTGGCTTATTTCTTTTAACTTATTTCCTTCATATCTTTGTAATACACACATATTTAAACGAATACAGAAACAATTTAACTTAACTGGTCATTTTTATTAAAATTAATTTTTGACTATTATGGCATAAATGGCAATATTCAACTATTTTTCAAACGAAAACTTCTCTAGTTTATAGTAAATAAGGAAAAAAATATTTTCTGTAAAATTAAATAAATTTGTTTCTAGATAAAAAAAAATACAAAAAAAGATTTACCAATAATTCGCTTTCATTAACGTTACTCAAACAATTTTCACAAATTATCTTCCGTACTACCGTAGAAAAAATAAGTTGATGAAATTGTCTTTTAGTCATTATAAGGAAATTGATGAAAGACGTAAATTATTTATGAAATCTGCATATTACATTTTATTGAAATATACATACCTACATAATATCCCATAAATTGATAAATTACTTTTCTCCATCACTGGCTGGTTAAACAGCACACGTATTATGTAACCGAAGTAATAATGAACAAATTTTTACACATGCAGCAAAAAGCCGTAGTGTGACCGTGATTGTGGACTTCTTATTTTCGGTCGAAATATTCACGTAACATAGCATGCGGCCGTTCTTATTAGCTAAACGGACCCGAGGAGGGCCGTATTGTGCGTGTAACAAGGCATTTGGCCATGTTGAGACCGAGTTTCAGACAAGTTTAATTTTTAGTCGTGAGTATATTAGTTTTTAATATATTACTTATCAATTACTGTGATAATGTACGGAATAATAATAATAATAATAATAATAATAATAATAACTAGAAAAATCAATAATAGGAAAAATTAATATTTCTTTAAAATAAGATTCACTCATACTTTTAAAAAACTGTTATGTAGAGAATTCAATTTTCCAGCTAAACTAATTAATATTACAGATGAAAATACTAATTACGGGTAGTGATACTGAAAATCAGTCTTGGTCTTGCAGTCTTGTCTTGGTCTTGCAAGAAATGCAAGAACAAGACCAAAACTTACTATTTGCTTGCAAGACCAAGACTAAGCCTGCTAGAACAAGTCTGAATTGCATGACTTCTTGCAGTCTTGCAACTTAAAAAGTTAAAATTCAGAAAAGATGGTTTCATTTTGTTTCATTTTATATTGTATTCATTAAAATGCCTTCAAACTAATATTTCCGATGTCATATTTCATAACTATTATAAACTTTTAAAATAAACCAAATTTTACGTTCCTAAAAGCCTGCATGAGCGCGTTTGCCCTGCTAAAGTAATATAGAGTTAAGCAAGCAATGAGCGGCTTGCATTGTATTGTATGCGAGTACGCGTTAGGACACGTTCATTTATTTGAGGATGGTTAGCTAGCAGTTAAAAGAAGTTAATAGTTGCCTACTAATTGCCTGAACAGATTAGTTATTTATAAAAGGAGAATATTTTATTTTATTAATCATCCATGAACAAACAATAATAATGATAAGAACCGGCCATATATTGAATTTTATTATATTCTTTTGAAATTAGGTAGTGACGCATATGGTTTAGAACACTTGAAAGTACCTGTAGAATTTATAAAATTTAATCAATTTATAATTTAATAATTTAAAATAGGTACAGTATTGTTCAATATTTCATTCAAATCTGAAATAAAAACCAGTATTTAATATAGTCGTGAAATCTTGACTTAACATTACGATGAAATATGAATATGTAGATAGTACTTGAATTTATTTTTGTCTTTTAAGTATGAAGTATTTTTATCATATTCTCTCTTTCTATAATATATATATATATATATATATATATATATATATATATATATATATATATATATATATATATATATAACGGCAAGACACGCAGTGTGAAAAGAACAAGAACAAGACCAAGATTAATTACGGGTGCAGACAGCCGTGAGAATTAAATTCTTTTGTGTCTTCAGTTTAGGACTGAGGAATCTAGTTAAACCAGTATGTTATCCGTGATGGTTTTGAAAGCATATAGGATTTCCCTGTTGTCGATTTGATTGTTGCACAATTTAAGAACTTGATACCTTAACAGTGCTCGGGCTATCGTCCAAATGATGATGAAAATAATTATTATTTTTAAATAAAGAAAATAATAGTTATTTTGTAATAACGAAAATAATTATTATTTTATAGCAGAACATAATTAAACGGTAATATTTTCAATTAATACATATTATTTAACTGAGAAGTTCTTATCTTATTCTTCTGTAACTCAAATGAATGAATTTATATTAAAATGCAAATCAAATATAAAATTTATAGCACCAATAAAAATTTAAGTAGAGAGGATTTTATAACACAATACCAATGAAATAAATCAAAGCAATTTGGAAACATTGCATTAAATCATTGTGCTGTGAAAAGAGTAGTACAGTACGCAAGTAAAAATCGAATCTATTTCCCAAACAAGCAATAAAAACAGATTAGAATTTAAAATTGGGTTATTTGTAACAGTAGCACCCAGCATTATCATAGCAATGCCGCCCCGTAGAACACGGGACGAGATAGATGGCAGCAAAATAAAACAGCTTAACATCACGGCGCCCATTACACTGCGCACTTGGGTAAACACCCCCTCTAGCGTAAACAGTCGCAAAGTGTAGTACCGCCGAAAACAATGCGGACTAAAACCCATGATCTCTAACCCTGAGCCAACTTTATTAATTCTCCCCCTTCATTACTATGCTTACTGTAGATATCATTTTCTATGAGCCTCGGACACGCACGTGATGTTTGGCTTTAGCTATTTATTTATTAAATACACTACCAAGTAGGGTAGGAAACAATTAAAATATTATTATTATTATTATTATTATTATTATTATTATTATTATTATTATTATTATTATTATAAGCACAAAATATTATAAATTTTGATAATTTTACGATATACAAGCTGCATGCACAAAAATAAATCAAAATCAATTATAATTTTTAATGACATGATAGAATATGTTGTACGAACTCGAAAAAAAGTCTACATTACAATTAATTTTATTAAATAAGCTACATATATTATTAATTGGAGATCGCAGAAATACATTAGTAGAAGGTGTTTGATAATCTTGTGCGGATACAGGGAGCAGAAAAGTTTAATAAGGATAGGCAGTTGGGATCATCTATACCATAATGACACAATTTGTAAAGGTGGAGAACAGCATTTATTTGGCGTCTGACAGAGAGTGACTGAAGTTGAAAGATTTTAAGTAATAGCTCATAGCAGGCACGTTTATCGGGATAAGTTCCAATTATTTTATAATAAACATATTTCAAGAATCTTTTTTGTTCGGTTTCTATTATTTTACTATTAACTTTATAGATTGGATTCCATACCAGAGCACAGTATTCAAGTTTTAATCTGACAAGAGAGTAATAAAGCGTAAATAATACATGAATATTATGAAAGTGTCGTGTGTTACGATCCACAAATCCTAGTGTTTTGAGAGCAGATGAAGACACTAATTGAATATGTTCTATAAAAGTAAGTCGTGAATCAAAAATTACTCCAAGATCGCGTATTGAACAATACCTAATTAACTGCATCTTGGAGATTTTGTAATCATAATATAAACAAATTTTACTCAATACAATCTTGTTAATTATAAAACTAAAATGGAGTCTTAAGGTAAAGTTATAACTAAAGAAAAAACCCCTTAACCTTAACAATAAATTTAACTAAATACGTATTTCGAGAACTAAGTTCTCATCATCAGTAGAAACTACAAAGTGAAAACAGAGAAGTTAAGATTACTCAGCATGTAAACCATGCCAGAGGTCAAAACAGCTCTGAGGAATAAGGAAGAGAACACGGGTTATATAGGGACAGGAGTCATAGGTGAATGGATACCTAATTGGGTAACTAAGATTAAACAGAGTAATTGTCTTATATTAACTCATATAATTTAGAATTTGGGAAAACATCGTTATTAATCAATCTTCGGAATCATTTAATACAGATGAACTTAACTTGTTAAATAAAGGTTTAAAATACTCCCTTAATAATAAACACACACCGTTAGAAGATATAATAGCTAGCATTGAAACCAGTATTAAATATTTCGATAACAGCACTAAAGAATATATAAGAAACGCTTGTAAAATTCAAATATCTAATCATTTAAACCATTTCAAAACCAAACCAAATAACAGTGAATTTAAAATTATAAATAATCTTAAAAAACGTGATGTTTTTTATTTAAAAGCGGATAAAGGAAATAAAATTGTAATTTTAAATAAATCGGAATATTTTGACAGAGCAAATAAATTACTAAACAACGGCCCTTATATACAAATTAATAAAAATCCACTACCTAAAATGATTAAGAACTTTAAAAATACTCTTAAAGATTGTCCAAATTTAATTACAAAAAACATAAATTTTAAAATTAATGTTTCAAATCCAACGGTTCCAAAAATGTATTGTTTGCCAAAAATTCATAAACAGGATAATTCGGTAAGACCAATAGTTTCAGGTATAAATTCTCCAACTTATTTGCTTTCAAAATGGTTAGTTAAAGAATTTAGTAATTTTCCAAATCAACCGCAAACTTTTTCTGTTGAAAATTCGTTACAATTTATTGACAAAATTAAAGATATTACTTTAGATAAAAACGAATTATTGGTTTCTTTTGATGTCAGCTCCTTATTTCCAAGTGTACCTATTCCACAAACTTTAGAATATTTAAAAATCTTTTTAGAAAACAACGATTTAAATTCAGAAAAAATAAATGAGTATTTAAAACTAACTGAACTTTGTATGAACCAAAATTATTTTCAAATAAACAATAAATTTTATCATCAAAAAGAAGGTACAGTTATGGGCAATAGTTTATCACCATTTTTGGCTAACTTATTCATGAGTCACTTTGAAATTGAATTTAAGAAAAATAATAAAGATTTTCCTAGAGTTTGGATTCGATATGTTGATGATATTTTTGCTATTATTAATACCGAAACTTGCGATTTAGATAACTTTTTAGCCAGATTAAATTCAGTTTTCCCATCAATTAAATTTACGATTGAAAAAGAAACCAATAAACAATTACCATTTTTGGACACACTGGTTATTAGAAACAAAACTAAATTAGAATTTGACATATATAGGAAACCTACGAATACTAATCGATTTATAACAGCTGACTCGAATCATTTTTGGCAACATAAATTAGCAGCGTTTAACTTTTTAATTAATAGACTTACCAAATTTCCGTTAAACAAAACACGTTTTGAAAATGAATTGAAATATATTAAAGAAATAGCTAAATATAATGGATTCCCGGTTAAAATTATAGATAAACTAGTCCATAAATTTAAAAATCGTCAATCCGTATTAGATTTCACAACTTTAACGCCAACTAATAATAAAAATAATAAATATATAACATTACCATTTGATAATGCCACCAAAGGTTTAAACAAAATTTTTAAAAATCAAAATTTAACGGTAACTTATAAATCAAATAACACCATTAAATCATTATTAGGTAACCCTAAAGATAAAATAGATAATAATAAAAAATCCGGTGTTTATAAAATTGACTGTAAAGATTGTAATAAAGTTTATATCGGGCAAACTAAAAGACAAATTGATACTCGGTTTAAAGAACATTTCTATCATTTAAAAAGCGGTAATCCTGATAAATGTAACACAACATATGTTTATTAATAATCATAAAATTGACAATTCTAATATAAAATTATTGAAACAAGTTGATAATAATAGATATTTAGACGCACATGAGAGTTTGATAATACATAAATTTAAAGATAAATTGATGAACGCGGACCTAGGTCCCATCCCAAATTCTAAATTATATGAGTTAATATAAGACAATTACTCTGTTTAATCTTAGTTACCCAATTAGGTATCCATTCACCTATGACTCCTGTCCCTATATAACCCGTGTTCTCTTCCTTATTCCTCAGAGCTGTTTTGACCTCTGGCATGGTTTACATGCTGAGTAATCTTAACTTCTCTGTTTTCACTTTGTAGTTTCTACTGATGATGAGAACTTAGTTCTCGAAATACGTATTTAGTTAAATTTATTGTTAAGGTTAAGGGGTTTTTTCTTTAGTTACAATCTTGTTAACACATTTGTTTAAATATGTCAAAATTGTTATTAAAATATTTTGTTTTTGTTTGACGCATAGGCAAGATGATATACAAAATAAATTATTTTATAATTTAATATTTAAAGTTAGGTATTTCAAGTTATTTACTAAATGCTATTATCGTAGGATTGAAGACTGTACCATTATATCCAATTTTTATTAGTAAAAGTTGCTAAAAAGTAATAATATTCAATGAATTTTTTACAAGAATAACTGTTAAAAGCTTGTATAAATAATACTTCCGGTTATTCGATATACACTAAAAACTAACGAGCGCTTCCCACATTAGTATAGAATGAGTATAAAAATTTCAAAATTTTCTGATTGATAGTATTTGAGTAATCGTGTACACACGATCCACACGGACACACACATACATACCTACAGACATCATTGTAAAAATGTTAAAATCGAATTCTAGGGACATCGAAACGTGCTTATTCACTAAAATCTCTATATGCGATTTTTAGCACGATCCCTATACCTTCCTTATCTAGGGTAGCGGGAGGTAAAAAAGGCAAGGGACAATGGATACGCGCAGTCTTTAATTATCATGTTTGGTGAAAGATCTGGACCACAAGATAGATTATTTTTAAGTTTTTAATAAATGATTCGATTTCGTCACGAGTTAATCTGCTCTGATTAACAGATATAGATTATATATTCGGGATATGAATAGGAGGGTTGCAAGTGATTGGAGCATAGACACTATGGAAATGATTTGCAAATGCTTCTGCAATGTCTTTTGGTTTGTTAAGTGCTGCATTATTAAAATTCATTCCTTTGCATGTATGTAGGTATGTCAGACCGAAGCCAAAGACGATAAATATATCATTTGAAACAAAAGTATTTTTTGCCGTTTGACATTAAAAGAGTGATTTTTTTGACAGCAAAAAGCCTATACAAATATTTTTACTGCCTGTTGTTGCTACAGTTGCAACCGTTCAACAAACGTATAGCAACCGTTTGACAAACATATAGCTCCATTATTTAATCACTAAATTAATTTTAATTCTAAAATCTGCCAAAAAATAATTTACTCAACACGGCACCAAAAACATATGTTTGCACATCCGGACGTAAAAGTCGGACAAATAGCATTATTTTAAGGGCGAAATGACACTCTTTTTCGACCGAGGGCGAAAAAGTAGTCATTTTCGCCCTAGAGCTATTCATGCCCAGTTAAAATAATTACATCTATTATTAACTTGCTTGTTTTCATTGTTATCCATGACAACGTACATATGTCAAATAGACTACTATGATCTAAATTTGATTTGAACATCGTTTTACTTTGATCACGGTGATGAAGTAACACTACTCCGGATGTGCAAAAATTATTGTATGTATTACGGGCGAAATATATTTTGGCCCTAGTTGCATTGTAACCCTCTGCTACGCGTCGGGCTTCAATCTTGCACCGCGGGCCAAAATCTATATCATTTCGCCCTTAATACATAAATAGCTATTACACCGTCGGCAGCATTTGTTGCCTCGGCTTCGCCTCGTCAATGAAACGGCGGCCTCTGCTGTAAATCTGGTATCTTAGGGCCAAATTAAACAAATAACTATTTTAAAATAGAACTCAAATAATATAAATTCTATTTAAAATCAATTACATTTGTGTTACATATATCTCGAAAATTACCGGATAAAAATTATATATTTTATGTATATTTACTAAATTTTAATTAATAACCCTAATTATTTCATTTTAATCATTTTTGACAACTTTGTTATAATTTATTTTATTGAATATTGCATTAGTGCGAAAAAATAAAAGATAAACACACTACGGATTGTGAAACCCACAAAAAGTTGACATGAAATAAAATAAGAAATACTTATTTTTTCTTCAAACGTCATAAAAATGGCATCTTTTGTGATTTGATTCACAAGGTAGAAATAAATAAATAAATAGCCATAGCAACTATATAAAATGAGCGAATAGAAGTAATTTGTAAAATAGGAACCTGTCATATCGCCCCAAGTTGCACTATAAACACACTAAATAACCTAAGAATAAAGTTACTAAAAACCTGCAACAGCTGTCAAATTTAAATTGATAATTTACAAATTGAAATATAAAGAGTTTATATTTAACGAAATAAAATATTATAAAATAGCAGACTTACATGTCAGTAATGACGGTAAGAATACTTAAAATTAAAGTGACTAGAACAGTTCTTATTGATTTTCAGCGATTCCTTGACACATCATATCCTTCAGCCATATTTGCATAGTTTTTATTTGAACGTCAAAACGTGAAAATTTTCATTTGAAATTTGAACAAATGCGAAAGTATCCATAGCAACATAGCAACTGAAATCAGCAAACGTTCTTCACGTAAAATATTTATAATTATTGTAACGTCAAGTTGAAATTATTTTATTTAAATATGTAAATTTGAAGAAAAAAATTATGTGTAATTCGGAGTAAAAGTGTCATTGTGTGCCTCGCATGCAATTGTCATATTGTATCAGTTTTACTCCTAATAACACAGTATACTATTTGTAACAAACAAGAAAAATTGCAAAATGTATTCTAAACTGTTACTTGGTATTTTCATGCTGTCATAACAAATATTTCCATAAAAATGATTTCCAGCACTTTCTTTGAGTTTGAGTATTTCCTACATGATTGTATAATTCGGCTTCACTATGGCATAAAAATTCCTTATACAGGTATCGAAATAATAGTAATTTACGTAACAAGACCTGAAAGTGATACTTTGTGAGCTTGTGAGCCCAGTATAGACACTTTCAGGTCATGTTGGGTACAATATTTTTTTGCGATGCTGAAAAAAGAACAAAAAAGTATTATTTTATTTTTTACTGTGAGCAAATAAGATATAAATAAACAACTGATTTCCATGGAAACATTTAGCTTTACCGGTCCCGGGATCGGTAAATTACTTTCCGATCCCTTATAGACAACTTTCCGAGCTAGCTCAGCAAAGAAGGACTTTCCGGTCTAAATAGTGATCAGAAAGAGCTCATTTTCTGGGCGATCGCGAAAAAACGTATTGTTTTACAATATGAATTTAATCCACTACAATAATAATTGGACTTTGTTGGCATTGTACGAATTACAATACAATAGGACCGTGTTGACTAGTTGGCTAAAACAGAAAAAAATTGTTATTACACAATTGGATCGCCAGGTTGCAGCGTTGTGGTTGTACAAGTTGAGCACATTTTCATCTCTTGTTGCGAAAGGTCAAGTTAAATCATTATTAACAGGTTCTCTTCGCAATAATAGTATATTAAGTCTCTAGGAGTTGAACCAGGTCTCTTTGTGTTGAGCTCATATATTTACGGCCGAGGCTAAAAATATTTATATTATTGTACATCGTAAAATAATATTTTTTATTATTATACAAATAACAAAATTATTAACTTCTATATCGTATATGTAGTTGCAAAATATGAATATTATAATACGCTTGAAGAAAAAGATATTTTTGTACCTACGCACTAAAATAAAATACAAAAATATCGCGAATTTATATTTAACACTCAGTTTGTAAGAGAAGAACCGTGCGGGTACTGCACACCATCAGCCGTATTCATAGTGCTTCTGTTCGAGTCTAAACCTAGTCTATCTCAAGTCTAACTTAGACCGGCGAAAAAAGCTATTCATACAGGCAGTTTAAGGCTAGCACAGGTCTAACTCTAGACTAAAATTTAGACCTGCGCGTACCCTAATTTAATGCGGTATTAAGTCAGTTGACAGAACTATGAAAATATAATTTTGTATGTTTAATGCAAATTAAATATATTATCACTTAATATAATATTTTTGATAAGTAGTATGTCATAAATATTATCATATTAATGTTTATAATATTACTTTGCTATGAATTTGTAACTTGCATTATTTCATTTTTAGGAAGTTCATGATGGATCTTCAAGAAATTTTTGAGCATATTAACTATGTGGAAGATATTAAAACAAAACATAGTTGAATATAGGAGGAGGAATCAAAAGGTTTATTTTAAATCATATGAATCAAAGATATTTATTATAGGTTAAGTAGTATTCCAGGAAATGTTCAGTTGTTTGAGTTGTTTTTTTATAAAGTAAAGTGATTTAAATTTGCAGATCTAAGAATGGAAATTACAGAATTTAATCGACAGAATAATACCAATATTAGAAAATGCAAACATCAATAAAAAGCGACCAGTTTCAGTTGATATGCAAATTTTGAGCATTATAAGATCTTTGAAAAGAGAATTATTAAAGTGAATCTGGTAATTTATTAGGTAAAATGTTAAATGTAAAAACTTATTTAAGTTAACTTCATTCAGTTTTGAAGCAATTCATAGTATTAAAAAATCTTAATTGTTCCTAGTTTAAGAGTATTTTATTTTCGAGAAATCAGTGTAACGTCACATTTTCTCTATGCTTGTCTTTCTCACACATACTGCTCTGAGTTCGCTGCGAGAGAAAGATAACAATTGTATGACGTCAATTTTCCCTTTTAGCAAATGTGAAATATCTCGTAAAGTAATTATTTAAAAAATGTTTTCATTGTTTTAACTATTATTTATTGAGCCATACTTTATGTTAAATTGAAATTTTCTTAATTTTTTTGTTATGGTGGAATACCCCATTTCATCTAGTCAGCCGTGTCAGTAACTTCTCCGGAGGTAGCTGTCTTTGAGGAAGAAATAAAGGAAATTAGACTACAATCTCCAATACAAACGTTAAAGTAGTTAAGACAATATATTACAAGTTTGACAGAATCATAGCACACTTGACCTATTTTACATGCGCTGAATTTTACACGGTAAAATACGTTCATCGAGCATCGCATCGCGTGACTCCTTTCCTATCATTTTGCACAGATTATTTAAACATGATCCGAGATATGATTATGATAGGATAGGGTTATTTCTCTGTGTCAACTAGCGTGTCATACCTATAAGAATTTTAATTGCAGGGAAATCTGCATATCGATTTTTTATTACCATTCATGTAAGTCAGCACCGTTCTGTTCTTTGCATAAATAAGGAAATACGTAAGCTGGTTATTTACATAACGAGGACTTTAATTTAATGACAAACACAGACGGTGGTTGTTTCCTTTCTGTTTTATCTCATCAGCAGGGTTGTATTTCTCTATAATCATTTCTTAATTTTTATTTTAATCTTTAGGCGAACAATGCTGCTTTAATTAGCTCCCATACATTTTTAAATTAAGCAGATCATATTCGTAATTGCAAAATGATATATGAATATATATATTTCACAATGATCTCTTATAATATAATGTAAATTCTAAATTACAAGGTAAAACAATACTGTGGCATACAGATACATCAATGTATTTTTGTGACATGAGGACATTTAAAAAGAGTATTTTATCAACAGATGTTGATTTACAAATACATTATACCGGGTGTAACACTAAAACCGGGCCATGGACGTTTAACATAGGGAAACAGTTTTTCCTTGCCCAAAAGTGGCCTATTAATTTTAGATAAAAATGCTTCAATTGTCATATTTTCTTTATAGTGTTAGCCTGTAAGAAATTATAAAATTTTTCAACAAAATAATATTACTATCTTCTCTTTCTGTGAATAGTTCTCCATTTTCAGTAATGATAACTCAAAGCAGAGCATTTCTGATAGGTAAAATTACAAACAAATGTAATGACATTTTACCTGACAGAAACGTATCTGTCAGATTGTGACATATTTTACCTGTCAGAAAAGCTCTATTTGAGTTATTATTATTGTAAATGGAGAATTATGCACATAGGAAAAGAATATACAAATCATTGAGTAGTATTATTTTCATGAAAACTATTTTTTGTAATTTCTGACAGGGGAAATGTCATAAAATTTGTTTGAGATTTTATTTAAATACCATGGCTAACTAAAGAAGTACGTTTTATAAAATTTTAAATCCAATTTTCTCGGTTACGAAACGTGCAAAAGAAAATGTGATTATTGATTTAGATGCACAATTTAATTCTCTACATTTATTTGAAGCATTTTTGCCTAAAATTAATAGGCCACTTTTGCGCAAGGAAAAATGATTTTCCATGTTAAACGTCTATGGTCCGGTTTTCGTGTTACACCCGGTATAACCGACATTATCATATTCCATGGTATTTTTTTTTTTTTTTAATATATAGGCCACATTGTATTAGTGATACTTTTATAAACCTCTTTAGGTAAATAAAATATTGATTGATAAATTTATAATATACTAGTAAGTAATTAAACTTGTTAATAAAGAAATCAGTTATGCCATGTCAACATGCGACATCAACATCTGACACATATATTCCAGTTTCCATTGTAACGTAACCAACCAGAATATATTTATAATATACGAAATTGATGGTTGTGGACAAAGTATAGTATTTGATTTCTATGTAATGCACATATGACTCTCGGATAATTACAATACTCGCTATGGCTCGTATTCTAAACTTCACTATTATTAACATGTCTGTATTATAGCCTTAACAAAATATTACAGTAAAAAAGTATCATATTGAAGTACATGTACCCACATTTATTTTCCTAATAAGGGAGTCACTCTAGAACAGGGTTGTCATGAAAAAAAAAACCCAGCCCGAAAAAACCCACTTGAAAAAACCCGTTAAAAACCCAGTTATTATAAAAATTTAGGTATGTTAAAAAATGTATTAATGAATTGTACAAGTTCATAAAGACAATTTTGTAAATGTTTTTTAACTCTTTAACCATCAATAGTTTTAACAACATTTGCCCAGTCTAGTGACTGTTTTCTCCCAGAAACCTCTACTTTCGGATATTTTCTCCCAGGACCCTCTACTTTCGGCGTGATGACTATTATGTTTGAAACTCAACAACGAACTAAATAGTATGTTCTTCCAATAACCAAAACACAAGCGGCACGGCGAACTGGTTATTCCAAGTTCTCTAGAACCTATACAGTGTCCCACACTCTATGTTCAGTATAGGGTCTTATGAAGTATAGTTCGTCTATAGTTCATTGCCAGCTACTATTTATCTATTTATGATTGCGGTTTGTTACATGTTTTTCCGCTATAACCTTAGAAATGAAAGGAATTTAATCTTTATGTACTATACCATAGTGACGAATATTGCATGGCAATGAATGTTTTAGAAGTTTTGGAAGGGTCCAGAGCAGGTACTCCTCTATGTAATGTATTTAAAAGTATTGGTAAGATTATAAATACTTGTACTGGCTTATTGGACAGCCTGAAACAGGGATGTATTTCGGGATTTTATATCGCTAAATATGTACTTAACAGTTACTTATATATAATTATTTAATCCTAATTATTTTTCCTTTTAAGTGTATTCCGTTAAACTACCCTTACGTAAATACCGTATTATTTAATCCTAATTATTTTCCCTGTTAAGTGTATTCCATTGAACTACCCGTACGTAAATACCGTAAGTTCGTAGTATTTGAGATTAGAAATGTATAAAGGTGTTTTTACTGGTAAGTGTATTCCGCTAAACTACCCTTAAGTGAATACCGTAAGTTCTTAGTATTTGAGATTGAAAGTGTATAAAACTGGAAATAATGAAATTTAGATATCATTCTTGTTGAAGTTTTGTTAAAGTAACATCTTTTTCTAAAAATGTGGCAGCCGTGGGTTTCTGACGATACCAATAAAAGTGATAGTTTCAAACCTTTTTAGCAAGAACATGGTCAAATATTGGTTCTGAACTGCTACAAAACTTTAATGGAGGAAGGTGAAGAGGCCGCAGCAGCTATATCTAGAACTTCTCATTTATTAAAGGTAGGTTATTTTATTGATGATTCTGATTTAGATATATATGTGTATATTTTATATTATTAAAGACCAGTTTACTCATGTATTACTTCGTGTGATGATTCTTGTATTGATAATTTTCTAAAATGTATGTAAATATATATGTAATGTACATATGTATTGATAATTTTCTAAAATGTATGTAAATATATATGTAATGTACATATATAGATATTTATAATAAATTTAACTGTGATTTACGTGTACGTAATAAAATTTTGACTTATTATTTTAATAAAAAAAAACCTTGATATGGCTGTTTTATGAAAATAAATGATATGTTTTGCTTGCGTAGACGAAATTGTCGAAATACAAATAGTTACCAAATACGTGTCTGTTTCGTTGTGAGTATTCCCAGGTTGAATAGTAATACAGCTAAATATGGAAAATGGTTGCATCTACGTTTAAGTACAATACTTAGACGAGTACCTGCTCTGGACCCTTCCAAAACTTTTAAAACATTCATTGCCATGCAATATTCGTCACTATGGTATAGTACATAAAGATTAAATTCCTTTTATTTTTAAGGTCATGGCGGAAAAACATGTAACAAACCGCAATCATAAATAGATAAATAGTAGCTGGCAATGAACTATAGACGAACTATACCATGTTGTCATATTTACCTGCTGTCAGTCTACAAGATAAAAAGAGCAAAATAGATGCTCAAAAATAGATGAAATATTGAATGTATTGATGACTGGTGTACTTTCAGTGTATCTAAACGGTGAAAAAAAAAAAACAATTAAATTAAATAATAAACTGGTCATTCTACGAAAAGATATAATAGGATTATTTTTTTTATTTAATTTATTTCTTATTTGATTATTTACTAATATTTAGGCTTGATAGAAATACTGCATATATTTTACATAGTTGATAAGTCTTTATTCTTTCTTTATAATCTCCAATTTGAATTTATAATATTTTAATATTCTAATCTCAAATGTATCTGATCAAGATTAGTATGCCGGGTGGTTTTAAAATATTGTATTGAAATATTATTTATTACATATACAAATAGCTTCAACATGTTTTTTACATCCCGGTTCCAACGCATCTTTTCGCGGCCCTGTATATAAAACTATTTACCTTGATTTATTTGTGGTACATCATCAAGAGGAATATTAATATACATTTATTTTTATATAAAACTATTTACAGTTGCAGACAAATTTCGGTTGTATACAATAAGCCCTTGGGTAAATAAGAGACCCTCATAAAACTTAAATTGCACAGTGTTAACTAATTTTGGTATGGCAATGAAAATTTATGAATGTTTCAATATTACATTACATTGAAAAATTGGCAACATGGTACAGAAAACGTCCATAAGAATAACATTGGCTATCTCCGCTACACTGAAGATAGAGTGTGGGATACTGTATAGAAGAGTATACGCATGAAAATATCACGAATAAACTTGTACAGTTTAGTAAAAAGCGTATTACATTATATTGTAATTAATTGAAATGTAAGAAACCAGCGTTTCTCCTAATTATTTTTAACTTGTATTACATAAACAATGTAATATTAAAAAAAAAAAAAAATGGAAGTGGGCTGAGCATATCTTGAAAAAGCCCGGGTTATTGACAACCCTGCTCTAGAAGCAGTGGAAATAAGATAATCAGGAAATCAGGTAAGCAATGAAAAACTAAATTTGCATTATGCAAGATATATATAAACAGTTATTTATCTGTCAATTAAATTGTTAGTTAAGTTTGCTAGATAGTTAATTTATTCAATTATCGTTGTGAGTGAAAATACGTAATTAACCAGAAAGCAATACGGGCAGCTTCAACATTTCAGTTTTTGGCGAAATAAAAATATATAAATGTAAGAAAACACCTGCTATACTCAACTTATGTGGCAATGTGCGAATTTTCGCTATTTTTTAACTTTTGGGAAATTTAATGGGTACCTCTAGAAAGTTTTTGACTGAAGATGAGATTGATACTATAATGGGGGATTCCAGCTCAATCGAATTAAAGGAAAATAGTAAAAAAAAACACGAATGTATATGAGGAATAACGAATATTAAAAATAAAAAAATGAAATGGTATAATTGAGATATTTCGGAAATAAGGGGTTTTTTGTTATAGCGCTTCGAGACGTATATGAAATCTATATATAATATTTTGTTTGGCGACCGAAAGGCCGCCTATACATGCATAACAAATAGCGTGTTAGGAGGTGTGGGTTACTACCAATGGAAGTTAAGTAATTCAAATTCGAAAGGAGGGGCTAATAGTCCTGTACTGCAGTTTTAAAACAGTTTTTATTTTAACATAAATTTTTTGCATTAAACTTAATTTAAATACACCTGTAATTATAAAGTATGTAGACTTATACAGTGTTATAATATTCATTTATTTTATGTAAGTGTTACTTAAAATAGCATATATTTCAAGAACATTTAGGTCCATGATGAATACAGTTTGATATAAAAACACATTGGCGTGACGCCACGTCAATCTTTTCAAAATTCGAGAGACCATAACTCGCTTATTAATAGGAATTTTTTCACCGGATTTTTATCAATAGTCTTAGTTTTCCTAATATTTTCAGATGAAACTATAAAAAAAAAATAGTGGAATCCCCCATTCATGATTATTTTCAAAGTATTCTAAAAAAAAGAATGATTGGGAGCTTTTAAGTAGTGGAAGGAAAAAAATAGTGAACTATTATTGTTGCAAAGGAGAACTTGTGATTTAAAATAAAATTCTAAAAAAATATTCTTAATAACTCTAGCGTGACCTATTAGATTAAGAAAATCTTATAATATTTTAAATAAATGTGAACAAATATCTCTGAGCATCTATATCTAAAATAACAACTGGTATTCTCAAAGGACTCATATACTTTCAATAAATTTTTATAATAATACATAGTTATTGACCAGTGAAAATGAATCCGGATTTTAAAAAAATGAGCTAAATTATGACATTTTAATTTAGTTTATGAAAATTTTTAAGAACAGCATCAATATTAATAAACATCTAGAAGCCATTTGAGTTTTTAGCCACAATTAGCTATTCGTCTATCACAAAAATAAATACACAATAAATATACCGAAATAAAAAAAAACCGTTATTATTTTTATTCCAAAATCTTTTTTATAAATTGGCACTTTATCCACTGGAATCTCGACAATGAAATAACATTTTAATTGTTATGAGGAATATAACTATCTTTAAACACAACTATACATCGATATGTCTATCGTAATAGATTCCCTATGAAGGTCCTCCACAAATAATACCTACCAAGAGACGCAAACCAAAGTCCAGTATTATTTACACTGGGGTAACTTTTAATTCAATCGACTTTGCATCTCTTATAATGCTGAAGATCCTCATGTAGGGCAAGTTTTTTTTTTTTTTTTGGTACTCTAAAAAGCGAAATAATATTAGTAATTTTAAAACAAATTATGCATTATAGTCCAGTGATTAGGCTAATTAGGGTAATTCCGGGAGAGATGGACCAATGGGTGAGTTGGTCCAGTAGCAATATTTCTGTCCCTATTCGTTAGATGTCTCTACTATTTCTTTCAGAGAACCGTGTCATGCGCTTGAAGTCCGGTGTGCAATATTAGCTGTTTACTGTGCGTGTTTTAGCAAATACATATTTTTTGTGTTAAAATTGAAGCGCAAAAAAATTCACTCCTATTTCCGTTGGCTGTATTTTTTTAATGATGTGTTTTTCTTTTGATTTATGTTTAGTTATAATTATTCATGTCTGTTGCTTACAATATAACCTTAAAGAACTTATTCTTCTGTTTACGACATAATTTGAATGGTGGTCCATCTATTCCTTACAAATGGGAGAGATGAACCACTATATCTCGGGGTTAGTTGGTCCACAAATAATTAGTATAAAGAGATAGTTTATTAATATTAAATAAATTATAAATATTACAATTTTCAAAAGTGGAAATTGAAGAGGCCTTATTGAAAGCTATAGAAGCCGTAAGAGAAGAAAAAATGGGAATTAATAAAGCAGCATTGACATTTGGGATTCCGAAGTCAACATTAAAAAGAAGGCTAAAACCGCAAAATTTCACTAAAGAAGATCGTCTTGGACCATCTTCTTGTTTAGGCTCCAAAGCAGTGATGTTAACTCGTAGGGAAATTCCCTTTTTGTAGGGAAAATCTTATAAATTACAGTAAAGTAGGGAACGAGGGACAGAATTTAGCAAACGTAGGGAAAATATATGAATAATAATAATATACTTTTATTATATTTAATTTTGATCGGCACTGCTTTTAATGTTTTTTTTTGTTGTTGTTGTTGTAAGTCTATGCTACTTCATTCATTTTATATTTTTTAAATATGTACATATATATATATATATATATATATATATATATATATATATATATATATATATATAATAATAATAATAATAATAAAAACAGCCAAATCATACGATATATTAAAAAAAAATTACACAAAAACCTAAATTTGAATGGGAGCGCTCGCACGTAGGGAATTTAGTGCTAAAATGGGGAAATTTTAGTACATTGGTAGGGATCACTGTAAGAGAAAGGTTAACATCACTGCTCCAAAGTGGAGATGAAATTAGTGGATCATATAAAAAAAATACATAAATTTGGATTTTCTCCTGATAGGAATGATGTCAGAAAAATGAAATATTCCACACAAATTCAACAAAAATCTCGGTATGGCACAATATCATTGGTTGAAATTATTCTTAAAACGACATCCAGATTTGTCTGTGAGAAAAACAGAGGAAGTCTCAATTGCCCGTTCTAAAGGACTTAACCAAGAAAGTGTTAAAAGTTAGTTTGATCTATTAGAAGAAATTTTATTGCAAAATTATTTAATTGATAAGCCTGGAAGCATCTACAACATGGATGAAACTAGACTTCAGCTGAATAAATATGTTAACATTTGTGATTTGTGTGGAAAATATGCAAAACAGAAAATTTCTTGTAAGAAATAATACAGGTCCATCTGTCCCATACATTATTTTTATTAGTGGTCCAACTCACCCACATACTATGGGAGAGTTGGACCAGAGAAGTCATTTCTTTTTTTAATTATTAAACATTATAGAAAATAATTTTGTGTTTATTTGTTACAAAATATAAAAATATAAAGGTTGGTTAGCAAAGAGGCGTTTTACTTTTTAAAAGACCATATAGAACCTAAATTTAAAAAAGACGTTGTTTACCAGATCAACTGCAATTTATGTAATAAATTTTACATTGGCGACACATCGCAACCGTTACATAAAAGAATTTACCAACATCAATACCATAGCAATAGAAATAACCCTGATCACAGTGCATTGACTAGACATATAGTCGAAACGGGTCACATACCAGATTTTGAAAATGTTAAAATACTAGAACAAGTACAATATAAATATCCCAGATTATTATATGAAACCTGTCATATAACCTTGAATAAAAACAATAGTTTAAATTATCACACAGATTTTAATAATAATTCAAAATACATTCAAAATTTAAATCTATAAATATCCCCTCCCTTGCATTTTATTGTTCTTCATACTCTCTGCGCATTATACTTTTTTTCTGTATGTTGAGTTAGTGCTCACTTGTCGCCCTAGTGGCAACATGTCTTTTTGAATTACCAAAGACTCTCTGTTATAATTCTAGACAAGATGTGGGTATTCACAAAAAAAAATTTGTAACTAATAAAGAAACTTTATAATATATTGAAACACACACTTTATAATTGGTAAGACGAAATTTATTTTATATTTTTAATTATATTTTACAACTGTATATAATTATTGTAGCTGAAGATGGACAAATATTGTCCGAAACGTCATATTTTTTACAAATAAAGACGATTATGACTGTTAGTCATAATTTTTGGAACCTACGGCTTTTTTTTACTAAATTGAAAAATAATAACAATAATAGAACACCCTCATAATTGTGAATTGTAATAAGTTATAATCTTATAATAACTTCTAATACAATAAAGAATTATTTATTATTATTATTACTACTACTACTACTACACTAGTATTATGATTATTATTATTATTATTATTATTATTATTATTGTTAATAGTCAAAAATATCTGAATTTTTATTTATTTATATTAATTTGAAATAATATTAAATGTGATAAATTAGTTTCATTTTCAACAGATGTATCTGTCGGTTTTAATTTATCCTTTATCAAACAATAATTATTAGCAATGTATATTTAAAACTAAACTATAGTTTACAGTGAACAAATCGATTTTCAACAACCATAAGTTATGATTAGCACACACAAAAGTGTTAAATAATAAATAGTAATTATAATTGTAGATTACAGACGCTATTAATGTGACAATGAATAATTTAACAATCACCGGTTTAATTGCATTTATTTTGAATTCATACGCATATTTGTTCTATTATTCATGGTCTGTCGCTTTCATTTCATTCCTTTATCTCCTTAAAATTCATCTCAGGTGACACTGTAATCTAGATCGCCGAAATTTAGCACTTTTTATTGAATTTATCCCTGGTTTAATTTCCTAATAAAATTATTTCTTAGCTATTCTTTGTAACATTCATTTTTCATTATGTTCCTTTTTCCTTTCAGCCTATACATTATTCACGAGAATTAGTTCATAAATATTAAACACAACTCTTGATTTTTTTCTACAAGTTTTTAATAATTAGTTTCCAGATTTTAATTAATACTTGTTACAAGGCATTAATTAAATAGATATAAGTAAATTATTCAGCGCCTTCGTGAGAAAATTTTATTTAAAAATTGCAATAAGTCGCATGCGTACTTCAAGTAAGCATCTTTTTAAAAAGATTTATTGCTCATATTAAGTTTTTTTACTTTTATACATTTCTTTGGTTTATGCGGCATTAAGGGCCGTTTTCATAATAAATTTTATCTTCACTTTAACACTTTAAATTTCAGTTGTGTTCGTTTTCATAATACAACTTTAGCACTTAAACGGTACTTTCAGATAAAGTTAAATCATTTATCAATTTAGGTGTATTTAAGACTTTAACTCTTCTTTGTTAAGTTACTTTACTTTTATCTCTCATTTTTGAATTTCGAAATAAATTTATTTTTCTCTTCTTCCAAAAGTGAATATTTTATTTTAAGAAAATCAATAATTCCTGAAAATTTTGTTACTAATTTTGATAGGTATATGGATGAACCAAGAATTTATTAAATATATTGTATATTATAAGATCATAATATGAATGAATTAGTTAAATAAGAAATAGATTCTGATCATGATTTCGAGATAAATTAATTTTAATGGAAGTACTCAGTTATCACACAAAAACAAGAACAACCTATACTACCTACTAAACTTTCTATATACTACAATTGCAATACATACAGTATTTATTATACCAATAATTTTTCTACCATATTTTAATATGGAAAGAAGACATTAGATTTTGGTGTAAATCAGAGAACTGCTTCGCTTGAAGCTCAAAATAGTTTTTCTTCGAAAAATACCACCTAGCGGGAGCGCGCGGCGTGTGTGTGACAATAGTTTCCTTCGAAAACTTCAATAAGAATTCGAAAAAGTATATATTTTTCGCATTCTTCGAGTTTACATCAAAAGGAAGACGTGATTAAATTTTGGTTTGATCAACCGGAAATGCCCTCATTTGTAACTTTTAAGTTTTTACTGAAAAAGTGCAGTTAAAATCATTTATATAGACCACTGAAATATATACTAACTGGAACTCGCATACTCTACCTATCAGCGTACGCTGCACTGATGCTCATTGAACAATAATGGCTGGTCCTGTTCGCGCACGTTCGTGCCGAACCTAACCTAGTCGAATAACTCGTATCATAGCTGATCGCTTTGTTTTCATATTATGCTTCATTTATTTAAACATGCGCCACACGAAATAATTTCCGTCTACTCACGAACTGCCTCGATGTTTGCCAACTACTCCAGCAGCAGGCTTCTGTCTACTCACGAACTGTCTCGATGTTTGCCGACTACTCCAGCAGCAGGCTTTCAATATGCTTCACGGTCACGGTTCGTACGCGCATTCCAGTTAGTATATATTACAGTGATTTAGACAGTGAAGAGTATTTTATTTTATATGCAGTTCGACTGCATTTATTTCCTCATACTCAATGGATTTAGAGAGAAAATAATATAAAAAAATCTGTTGTGGCCAGCACAAGACCTTCCGTCAATTCCATGTATTTTGTACAAATCCCATACCAAAAGGTCCTTGGAACAGATTCTATATACTATCATGTAAAATCGAACACGAATACATACTATTTTTTACAAATTCCATACCAAAAGTTCATTTGAAAAGGTTCTATAAATCCAATAAAATTATAACATAAACTACACTAAGTAATGTCCTTCCATCTTCTCTTTGGCCTTTCTCTGCGTGTCACTTACGAGCAACACTATGACATACCAATGTTAGATCCTATACTTTTTTCCATATTTGGTTTTGCACTTGCAACTGACATCTGTCAATTAAATTTTTTTGAATAATTATGTCAGCTGTTTCCATGATAAATAACAAAGCTTACTAATTTTTGAAAATTAATTGCTTTGTAATGCTTTAACTCTACATCTATTGGATATGAAGGAAAATGAATGATCAAACCATATAGAGAAGAGTATTTTCTTTAATAAATATAATAAGAAAATGTCAAAAAATAATATTTAACTGCATTTTTTTAAGAAAAACTGTTAAAAACTTCAAATAAGGGTACTTCCGGTTGACCAATTATAACCAAAATCTAATCAGCTCTTCATATGGTTGTAAAGAAGAGGAATATGAAAGAATCATAATTTTTAGAATTGTAGTTTTGGAGTTATCGTCGGAGAAAAATTTGTCACACACACACACACGGACACACACACAGACACACACACAGACACACACACGGACACACACACAGACACACACACGGACACACATACACACATACAGACATCATCTTAAAAATAGTACATTCGTATTGTAGGGACCCTAAAACGTGCTTATACATTAAAAACTCACCACCGAATTTTTTGACCAAAAACAATACCTTCCTTTTGACGGAAGGTAAAAATATTTTTCATAAATCTTGCAATCTATGTAACATCACTATGGAAATAGTAGTAGTCGAGTAGTAGTAAAAAATATTACTAATTCACAGATTTCGGTTTCAAATACAATAATTTACATAATATGTTGGTGAAATAATTTTATTGGAATAGCTATGTGTGTATTAAGAGTGCAAAATAGGACATTGTTGATTGAGAAGTCGCGCGGCATTCTATCGAAATTGACAATGTCCAATTGCGCTCGAAATACACGCAAGATTTTTCCTACAGCAGCCACAATGGGGTCCTCCACCACAACAAAAAATAATAACATGTACACTTTGTATTTACAGTACTTACTCAATAAAAAACGATTAATATAAAGAAAAGTATGCCACCATTACGTTTTCGCTATATCTTCCAATTTTTCTAGTCTTGCACCACGTAATAAACAACTCGTACTGTCTTTCATATTTTGGTCTAGATTTTTCGGGAAGCAGATTCAGAGTAACAACTTTTGCTGCATTTGCAATATCTGGTGGTGTGCACGAATAATCACTATCCATATTTTCGTCGTTGATTTCCATATGAATAATAATTTTATATCACTTTTCAGCATAAAGGACGTAGAGGACATAAAAAATGAAAATTGTATATTTACTGACGATGGTTGTCTTCGCAGCAATCAATGAACATTTGATATATTGATCTATGTGGAAAGCGGAGAAACAGTTTTGCAGTGAAGGTAGGAACGTATTCAAATATGATTTCTAGATATTGTTTTGCCTTTCGTTTCTTCAAAAAATTAGTGCCAATTTTGTACTGAATATTATATTTTTGCAAAATTTATTTGTTTCAAATACATTAAACTAGTTTAGTGAAAAAGTAGATGTACATTGAGAGCGTTCATGCTAAACTTTTGCAGGTGGCAGCACAACTGTTCACACAATTTATTTTATATTTAATTTTAATTTACCATTATTTTCCATTCCTCTTCAGCTATTGCTTCAATCTAAAGCATTTTATACTTTCGTTTTTGTAAATGAATGCCCTATTTTATTTTCACAGTAGTGCGACATTTTGTTTGGTTATGTACTATACCGGCAAAGCAGTTATGTGTCAGATTGACTTGTGAAGGTGGTAAATGTGTAACTAAAGTGCCATTAGTTTCTACATAAACGTTTCCATTAAGAATGTAAACAAGTGACATTGCATAGTTAGAAATTTGGATAGCGAGCGTATATGTGGAAGAATAATATATAATCTTTCTGTAACAAATTTATATAAACTGAATACTGTCGAGACATGAAAGAAAACCGATTTAGTGAGGGAGTGTATTTCACGCAATCGTAAATATTTAATAAACCATAGGCGATGAACATTGCCTGGGTGAAACCTACTACTCTTGGTTGGCGCGATTCACGTATTACGTATAACAAAGTAAAATATTTCTAAATATAATGCCTTTTTACACAAATCCTGCAAACCTTAACATTCCTCAGACCGGTTTCCTTTCATGTCATCGACTGTAGAATTGATGGAAGATTAAGTGTTGGCCAGAGCTGGGCAGTAACTAGTTACTTTAGGAACTTAGTTACTAACTAGTTACTTTTACGCAACTTGTAACGTAACTTAGTTACTTTTTAAAATATGGTAACTGTAACTGTAACTTAACTTGCTGCTGTAAAGTAGTTGGTAACTTTCCGGTTGTTAGTTACTAGTTACTTGAGTAACTTAAGTTACTAGAATGTAACTTAAGTTAGTCAAAGTAAGCTAAAAAGTGGAATGTAACTTACTCATAAAAAGTAACGGGGGGATTTAAATTTCTAAGAAATATTTTGTTGAGGCTGATGCCTTTTTTAGAAACACTAACTAAAACTGTTTTGTTTTAAATAAATGTATGTAATAATTAAATTCAATATTATTGTTGATTGATTTCAAGCCATAATAGATAATAAAATAATTACATTCATTAATAATAGAGTTTTTATACGGTAAACAGAAAAACTAAAAATAACACATTATTTTAACTTTTAATTCTAGAATTAAAAAGTCACTAAATGTTAAATTTGACTTATAAAATATATTATTTTCAAATATTTTCCTCGCTTACAAATGATACGTTTTAATAAATTATAATGAAGCTGCCACTAAATCATCAAAATTATTCCAATTTTCAGGTTATACAAAATATAGTGTATTTTGTTCGTTGTTCTAAGGGTTGCGAGACTTGAATTCGTCTCATTTTTGCAAATTCCTTTCTCACAAGATAAAATGTCATTTTTAATTTTTATGTTATATTATAATGTAGGTCCGCAGGGCCTTTTTATCTGATTTTTAGGCCCTAGGCCAAATTTTTTTTCAGACCCCCCTCCCTCTTTATAGTAAAAAACAAGTACGTACAAATATTTGTATAATTATAATGTAAGTTTATTTATTAAAGAAAAAAATAAAATTGCCTGCTGAGAGAAAAGCTGATCAATTATACAGTACCGCATGCTCGATTCTAGTTTGAGGTGAAATTTTAGCGTAATATTTTGTTACTCCTCTCTAGGGACGGTTGGCGATTTTGCCGATTCTCGGGAATATGTTATTAGCGTAGCGGAACCCCAAATATTTATAAAAAGATACTTTTTCATCAAATTTTCTTAGATATGTGAGCGCGGGGCCTCAGATTGAAAATCGACGTCTGTTCCGAGGTTAACAATAAATTAATCATTATCCACTAATAAGTCTAGGTAGGAAATAATGTCTGCATGTTTTATACATTATAATGGTCATGTCATGTTAGAAAGAAAGTAGATTCTTTATATCTTGGTATAAGAAATCAAAATTGAAAAATAAATTAATAAATTTTTAAAAAATCACAGCAACCGGGCCCTGCGGGTCCCTTGTCAACATTAACAATAATAATCTGATTGGGTGTTAAAATTTAGGTTAAAGTAGTTAGTGCAAAAATTCCCTGATATGTATCCTACACAATAACTAAGTCAACAGTCTAAGTCTACACTTCACGCCATTAAAAGTAGTTAGAAAGTAACTCAAAGTAACTAAGTTACTTTTAATGAGTAACTAGTAAATAACTTAGTTCTTTCACCAAAGTAACTTAGTTACTTTTTTTTGGAAGTAACTGTAACTGTAACTAGTTACATTTTAAAAGTAACTTGCCCAGCTCTGGTGTTGGCCACATGAGATTTCTTAGAATATAAAATCGATTGCAGCAAAGGACAGGGTAGTCATTCCTGATAAGACATAAAGCACTGCACTGATATAGGTATGAAACATAAATACCAATTATAAATATATTAATTTGTTAATTTATATTTTGAACTACTTAAAAGATTGAGTCGGACAAATGCATCAAAAGTACAACGATAAACAATTGTAAAAAAATAAATACAAGATAAAATCAATATCACAAAATTATATACAGATAAAAATAGGCGTACGATTCCCAGGAATGAGTATTGGCGATCAAATAAAAATACAAACAATAAAAACAAAACACTTGAATGAACGGAAAAAGTAATAAAATTAAATTGGTATTCAATTATATTAGATATAGCACTGAAAATTAAAATAGCATGCACACGCAATAATATAAATAAAAATTTCATAATTACTAATTAAAAAGAAATAAAAACGAAAAGTGTACAGGGTGGAACCAAATTAAGTTCCTTATTTGTGTGTATTTGTAAGTGTTTGTGTAGGTGTGGATGTTGGATGGCTGATTTCTCAAAAACTGTAAGACTTAAGATCTGTTTAATTATGAATTCCTCAATCTGACATCCCTGGAAAGAGCTGAAAAGGTTTTTTAGTAACAATTGGACAACCGAAGGTAGTAGTTTCTTAGGAAAATTCTTCTAAATATAATTTTTGGAAATGTTTATTACAAATATTGAAGTACTAAAAATAATACACTTAATTTTTTCATTATATCTTGTATAGATTTAGACTTAAAGATACTATAATATATAGGATAATAAGATCTACTCGTAATACATCGCAGAAGCTAAACTACACTAAGGAAACCGTTTGACAAATTCAATTGTTTATAACATAGTTTGTAAATGACAGATGTCAGTGTGAAAAATCAACCGTTTTAGTGACATTCTGATAGCTTTTTCTGGGAAGTACAAATTTGTAGAAGATATAATAAAATTTTTAAATGTATCAGATGTTCTTCAATATTAGTACATACACACATATGTACACACGTACACACATACATACACACAACCACACATACATACACACAACCACACACACACACACACACACACACACACACAACCACACACACACACACACACAAACACACACACACAAACAAACACACACACAAACAAACACACAAACACACACACACACAAACAAACACACACACACAGACCTTAAATCGTGCTCGAGGTAAAAAGTAAAAAAGGAAAAAGATGAAACTATTTTCATCATGTGTTCCAATTTAAAAAATATTATGTTTGTGTTAGATCTTGAGAATTAAGTTTTGAAAAAATTTAATTACACTACATTATTTTACGTAAAAAACAGTAAATATTATCTAAGTATTTTTTCTGTACCTCTCATAATAAACGAGATATGAGCTATATTCGAAATAAGCGAAAATCAAGTTTTAGCCTGAAGCTCAAAAATAATAGACGAAGGAACATTTATGTGGTGCCTATTAAAGTTGTGTCAAAAAGTTGGCCCATAAGGATGTATATCAATTTTCTGTATCGTGCATAATAAGAAAGTTTTTCATATAAGGAACTCGAATTTGTTCCATCCTGTACAATTTGATGGTAAAATTACCTATACGTACATTAAATATATATGAAATAAAAGTTCAAAACATGCATTTATTCAACTTTGTCTTTTGACACGTGTGTGTGTGTGTGTGTGTGTGTGTGTGTGTGTGTGTGATACTATAAATTATAAAACGTGTAGCGACCGTGGAATATAGAAGGTGAAAAAGTTTGACATGATAAATTTGTTCTCTAACTAAACTTTCGCAAAACGGTAAATTTGAGATTATTGTGTTATCCAAAGGTATCTACATATAGCTAGAATATAGTTATAAATTGTCCATACCATATTTCCTCGTTAACTAAATATACATATTAAAATTAAAGAGTAATTATTAAATCCAAAGTAACTTTCCTGCTCTTTGCTAATATCTTGGTATTAAGTTTATTAGTATACCTACCACGGTGTACTCGGATAATTAGGTTTTTTCTACTAGCTACCAATTCTAAAATTAATTTAAAAAACTGATAAGTATATAAATGTTTCAAAATATATTTTATCCAAAACATACCTCAATAAATTGCACCGGCCCTGGCTTTGGTATAATCTACAAGTACGATTTATGGCGGTTCGAAAACCGCAGGACCACCCAGTCGATTATTAGACGATGTCTGTAATTGTTCAATCATTTATAGAAGTTGGCTACATGATTTAAAAAATATTTTTTTTTATCGTATCAATGTAAAAGGTATTGATAAAAATCACTCACTTAGTTTCACAAATTTTAATATTGTCTTATTGTAATTTCAGCTGTTAAAACATCATCACAAGACAGAACAATAATATACCTGGCATTTATAATTCTCCTAATTTAAGACATTATTTGGGAAATAATAAATATGGTTGCAAGATTCTTTTAACAACTCTAGCCTATATAGAATAAATTGCAGTAATTGTAACTACCTGTATGTGTGTATATATATAGGACAATCAAAACGTAATTTCAAAGTTCGAATTAAAGAACAATTATTCTGCTTCATGAATAAAAATTATTCCATTGTAGCTAAACATTTACAATATAAATAAATAAAATAAATATATCATCACGGCATATATATATTTATTTATTTATTTATTAATCATTCCAACAGGATACTAAATCCCAATTACAGGACGATTATTTATTAGATATTAAATAATTGTATGACTATAAGTAAACGTTAAAAACACACAAAAAAATTGAAATTACATTTACCACAAGAAATGAACTAAATTAAGAAGTTATACATTTGAATAAGTAATATCGAAACCACAAAGAAATTACACAATATTTGTTTAAACTTTGTAGGGGAGTCACCAAATATGTCTATATTGCATGATATATTATTGAAGGTAGTGCACAGCCATCTTATTGGAGATTTCATTTCATAATTTGTTCTTGCCATAGCACAGTTGAAAGTAATTTTGTTTCTAGATGTTATACGTGGTACGTTCAGCATTATAAGACCTAGACAACATGGATCATCTATATAACCATTAAGTAATTTAAATAAATAGAAACAAGATTAATGTTTCTGCGATTATATAGAGTCACCATATTAAACTGAGCCAACAATTTGTTATAACTATGATCAAAACTGGGATAATGCCTGTTAAGTTTGTAATAGCAGTATTTTATGAATTTTTTTTTTGCAATGATTCTAGAAGGTGATTGTATTTGTTATAGATAGGATTCCAAATCTGAGAACAATATTCCAGTTTGGATCGAACGAAAACAAAATATAATCTTTTCAGTGTTGACAGTTTATGAAAAGATTGTGAATTGCGAATTACAAATCCCAGGCTTCTATAAGAAGCTTTTACAATATTGTTGATGTTTGAGTTAAATGTAAATTTGTCATCAAACAATACACCAATATTTTTAAACTGTGTAACTCTATCAAGCTCAATATTTACCATGTTATATCGAAAAGTATAAACATATTTTTTTACGAAGTAACTCATTATCTTACATTTACTGAAAAATAGCAAGAATATTATGAATATCTTTTTGGAGAAAAATGCAGTCATAGACAGAGTTAACTTTTCTGAATATTTTTAAGTCATCTGCATAAAGTAATACTTTTGAATGCTGAACTACATCTACAATGTCATTTATAAAGAGATTAAATAGTAGGGGACCCAAATTAGAACCTTTTGGGACACCAGACGTGGAAACATAGCTGTCAAATTTGAAGTTATTGTAGTGCACAGACATTTTACGTTCTTTTAAATATGTTGAGAGAAGCTGAATCAAATTAGGAGAAAAATTATATTGTTTATCTAGTTTACTCAAGAGAACATTGTGATTTATACCGTGAGTATTTTTTAACGTGAAACATTGGGTTTGTCTTATCTATGGTTACGACTTGACATTTGATTGACAGCAATGTATTTGCCCGTTCCATTTAAAATGAAACATAGGGAACGAATTTGACATTTGATAAGACGTCAATAGAGGTTAACTTTGTTTAAATAATTATACCTGCATTCTAAATTAAAATTAGTTGTAGAAAAAATATTGTGTGCTCCTTGTGCCCGAGTGGTTTTCTGACTCGGCTAAATTTCTTACAATATTTAAATATATGATACTTCTGTCAAATTCATTCCCCATGTACATTGCTGTCAATCAAATGTCAAATCATAATTTAGGAAAATTCAAGGGTTATCTGTCATATTGACAAGATGTTATTAGAGGTTAATTTTGTTTAAATAATTATACCTGTTTTCTAAAAATTAAATTTAGATGTAGAAAAAATATTGTGTGCATCTTGTGCCCGAAATATGTTGAGTGGTCTCCAGTGGTTTTCTGACTCCGCTAAATTTCTTACAATATTTAAATATAATACTTCTGCCAGATTCGTTCCCTATGTTTCATTTTAAATGGAACGGACAAATACATTGCTGTCAATCAAAAATCAAGTCGTAACTATGGTTATAACAAACCCAATGTTTCACGTTAAAAAATACTCACGGTAGTATCGAATGCCTTAGAAAAATCTGTGTAAATTACATCCACTTGACAGTTATCGTGTAATGAGTTTAAGGTGAACTCCGTGAAGTTCATAAGATTTGTAGTAGTCGACTTACCGGTAACGAAGCCATGTTGATGAACAGAAATGGAATTATGAACAGAACTATAGATGTACTTATATAGAATAGATCCGAAGATTTTAGAAATATTAGATAATATAGCAATTGGACGATAGTTTGAAATGTTAGTATTATCACCGGATTTATAGATAGGACATATATATGAAGTTTCCAGAATAGTGGGATAATGACTAGTGGATAGAGAAAGATTAAATAAATAGTTTAAAGGTTTAACAAAAATATGAGCACAACCTTTAAGGATATACGCTGGAAGACTATCAGTACCAGGACTACATGATACTTTGAGTTTATTAATGGAATGTAAGATGTCATTCTCAGTTATATGTGAAATATTAACTAAATTATAACTTGTATTTGTAGAGAGTAAATCATTATCAAATGAATTGTCATTGGCAGCATATACACTGGAGAAAATATTCGCAAATCCTTGGACAATGTTAGCTGTATAGTTAAATGATTGCTTACTTAAGTACCTTCTTCCAGGTATACGTGGCACACGTTTCTTATTGTTGACGAAGTCCCAGAATTTATTTGGGTTAGTAGAGATAGAGTTCTCAATATTAGATAAATATTTATTATGCTCTAATTTAATTTCTCTTTTGACTACTGCCCGCAGGCGCTTGAATTCATTTAAATAATTTTCATCTGTGTGAGCCCTATATAAACTAAGATATTCAAATTTAAGTTTACTGTTTTTTTATTATTTGACTGTTGAACTATGGAGTATATTTGGAAGACTTTCTTTTTGAATGTGGTACACATAAGTTCATAATATTATATAATATTTCATAAAATTTAGTAAAGGCCGTATCAACATCTTTGTATGCTAGAAGACAGTCCCAGTTGGTTTCAGATAATAATTTGTATAGTAATTCAAAATTAGCAGAACGAAAATTGTAAGACGGGATCAAAGTATTTATAGTTGAGCAAGGAAGTGTAAGAAAGGTAGAGCAAGAAAAGGTAATAGATAGAGCTGGATGGTGTGAGTCTTCATCAACAATAGGATCGAGATCATGTTCAACAACACAAGACTTATTAGTTACAACAACATCTAAAATGCGACCACTAGAATTAGTAATATGATTAAATTGAGATATATTTAAAAATGCTAGGATTTTATACAGAGAAGATCAGAAAGAGAATTAGGATTAATATCAAGTTTAATTTGTATAGATTTATATTTACTACTTACAGCGCATAATACACCACCTCCAAGTTTCTTACCACCTATGGTTACATCTCTATCTTTTCTGTAGACATTGTAATTATTAGGTGAAAGTAATTCAGAAGAATTCACACTGCTGGACAGCTAGGTTTCAGATAAACATATTATATCAAGATCAAGTGAACTATAATTATTGTAAAATGTTTCAAGCTTGGTATTCAGCCCTCTAACATTTTGGTAGTAAATATTCATTACAGAGAATAAAAATTAAAGAGTGTTATAAACAAACTTTTAAAAAAGACAGTAAACGTTCACAGTGTATAGATTTACAAAATATAAAATAACTTGTTGAAACTAAAAATAAGACGACTTAGGTGCAACGACCTTTGATTTAAATAATTAATATACTGTGGGAACAGGCAAATAAAGTATTAAAATTTGTAAAAAATCCAATCAAAAAATAATGTTAAGTTACTTTATGAGTACAAATACAATAAAGTTAGAAATAATAAAGTTAGATATATTACAAGATAATAAATATATCATGAATACGCTGACGCTCCAAATAAGTGAAAAATTACAAATATAAATATCAAGAGTGATATATAACATTATACAATAATTTTATATAAAATCAGATAGAGTCACTTTTTTAATAATATTGTTAATTTTTACAAACACTATACCATCATTTGACCAAACATTTTTATATCCATATTTATCACAAGCCAGTTTCAAGAGCTGCAGTCTGTTTTTGGCCAAATCTTCTATAATAGTGATCTTAGTACCACTCAGCTTTCTACGATTTTGTAAAACTATAGCTCTTGTTTTATATGATATAAATTTTACAATTATGTGATGCAATTGGGACTGGTTGTTAGGAATTGAGTTCTTTTTACCTGTGCGATGACATCGGTCTATTTGTCCAGGATTCACTGCCACTTTTAAATTGTCATTAAACACGCGGAGCACAACTTCCTCGGTGTTCTCATTAGCTGACTCAGGGACGCCAAAGATGCGGATGCAGGTTCGACGGGAGTACTGCTCCTGCTGGTCTAGACGATCCTCAAGAAGCTGGTTTTTGGCGGATAGTTTGGCAATGATCCCCTCATAGTAGGACTTTTGTTCCTCCATTTTCTTGTCCAAACGCTCAACAACTTTGTCGAGAAAGGAGTCATCAGCAAGGATCGCAACCACTGCATCTTTTGTTTTGCGCGTATTTGCCATGATTATAGTTTGATTTATATTTGACACTTTATAACAAATCATACAATTTAATATTATAGCGGAGCAACAACGAAGCACGTCTACTCTAGCCAACGCATAGAATATATTTTTCATTGCCCATTTTTGAGTGTGCCACAATCTACTTTATCGCAGATATCGGTAATGATGATGATTTACAGTCTAAGGTGACCATTTATCTTTGATGACCAGTTGCACCGCTTATAGTTAAATTGTTAACCTTTGGTTAAGTTGACAATATCGTATCGAAACGAAATGTCAGATGAGTTGTTCATTATTACTGACAATGACAAAATTTCGATATTCACTTGTTTTCTTAACCTGTAGTTAAGACATTAACTATAAAGCCGGGTTTATGTAGGAATAACATAATCACTATCATAATCATAGTCTTAAGTTATAGCCATAAGAATTGTCTTAAGATAGTTGACAGTTCATGCAGCCATTTTTGTTGTGTCTATTAACATGTCACCTGCAAACCTCAATTACTTAATATTGCTAGTTTGTTCATAATAAACAACATCACATTAAAATAAAGGTCATGATCGTGGCCGCGTGTCTGAGTGTCTGGTCGCGAACCTGGGGGAACCGGGTTCGATCCCGACAGACGCCAAATATTTCCAATTTTAAATGGCACAAAAGTGACCCCTGTGGTGCACTCTCCATACCAGCTATGAGTGCCCGTGAGGTGACGCCTAGTAAGCGCCCACACGGTAAAATATATCGTCATCATTACCGATGTCTACATGCGTTGTAGATACTGGCACACACAGAAATGGGTAATATGCCGTGATGCTATATTTATTTATTTATAATGCAAGATCATTTTCAAAAACTAAAAAAATATTCATTTTCAAGAATCCAGAAATATAAACAAATTTAATAATTATGCAACATGAGTAAAAAGTATGGTATAAAAATAAGATACTTTTTACCCTAATTGCATGCATTTAATTTGTCTCCAATAAAAGCGTAGAAAAGTACCATGACGTTTAATTTTTTCATTCGTTTGCGTTAAAAATGTACACCTTGTCACAGTACTAGAAAAGAAAACAAACAACACGTCGTCATTTTCTATCTACGAGTAGGGATTGCAAATTTACAGATTTTTTTAATTACCGGTTATTTGGTAAAAAAAAATGCAACACCAGTTTACCGGTATTTTATCGATTTTATTTTTTGCATAACTGCAACTAATATCAATTGATAATAATAAAGCCGTAATTATTAACGCAACATATTTATTCATGTATGAATATTAGAAAAAATATTTAGTATATAAGTATTACAGGTACATATTTCAAACATAGATAGGTAATATAACATAATACTTATAGGTTTATTAAATCAAATCTTATTTATCAGTTCGTAAAAAATATGCCCGCAAAAAAACATAACTTATAGAGGCTGTCATCCCCTAATTGTGACCTAATTTTTGTGCAAAATGAGCCAGCCCGGAAAAAGCTTTTTCTGATTCCACACTTATTGGTTTACATGTCATTAAGAAATCATATACCATTTGTATATATTTTCCTCTTACTTTCTCTTCTTGAAAATACGTCAGTTCTTTTTTAACTATTTGTGTTAAATTAATAAATAAATTATACTGAAGGAAATAATATTAGAAATAAACAATTGATGAATTTTAATAGTTTTTTTTCATTTGTTTCTTAATAATTTTTTTTTCACCCTAAAAAATTAATAATTCGTCTTTTATTCATTTGTAAAACAAAAGAATGCAGACTTGTTATATATCATTAAAAAGCTTATAAACTAAGCAAAAAGATGAGACTATATTGAAAATAGATTGCCTTTTAAAAAATTATAAGTTTGTGTTATATCTCGAGAATTATGAAGTTTTCAAAAAATCTAATTACGCCATTTTATTTTCCCTAATAAACGGTATTAAATATATTGAAACAATTTTTCTCTAACTACTTTTCTCAAAAAGTTGACCCTGGAATGTGCACACGATTTTGCTCTATCAGTAATATTTCCCTAAATACATTAAAAAAAACATCGAAAATGAGACAGTTACTCATAACGGGTAGGGTAAGTAGGTATATTCAGAGAAAGACAATTTAATTTATAAAAATATTATGTATTTTCGAATTCATATTGAGAGCACATACGAGTACATGATAAAAGGGTTAACCGTTCACTAATTTACCGGTAAATAATGAATATTTACCAGTTTTTTTTTTAAAGAATTTTATAATTTTTACCGGATAACCGGTAAACCGGTTTGAAATCCCTATCTACGAGTATGGTTCAAATTCCCAGTCACCTTGCCGAATGTTAAACACACTATTTTCTGTATCGCTCGAATAACAAAGAATTACTGGGAATAGGAACTTTTACGGCACACTAGTGTAAAAAGGGGTTAATTTTATTATTTCAAAAATTTCGGGACACAGCATGCAAATACGACTATCCAGTTAAAGATGCACGGCGTCTGATATGAAAATCTTACATTTTAAAAGAAAATACCATATATTAACCCTCCTAGAAGTGTATGAAGTTAAGAATCTCATAAAAAAGGAAAAACTTTATGAATGGACAACTAGATGTATTAGAGGCGCTCTGTGTATTAGGTATTTTTTTTTTAAATGTTTATTGTATTGACCATTTTGTTATACTTATTTGAGAGTAATATAAGCGTTTACTTTGATTTGAGAGTAATATAAGCGTTTACTTTGAAGTCTTAATAAATAAAAAAAAAATATATCATCACGACATATTACCCATTTCTGGGTGTGCCAGTATCTACAACACATGTAGACATCGGTAATGATGATGATATATCATCGTGTGGGCGCTTACCAGGCGTCACCTCACGGGCACTCATAGCTGGTGTGGAGTCTTAATAACTGTTTTTATTCATAGGTAGGTATACACATTACATGTTACCTATATAACATACATTTACTGTGTTTTCATATTTTTATATAAATATTGGCTAGTGTGCAGGACGTGCAACTAAGCCCGATTAAGCAAGCGACTAGCTAATGACCAGACTAAAGTATATCTTGTTACATTATGATAGCTCATTTTATGTTATTTATACATATTCACAATATTTTTACTTTTTAACGAGATACAAGCGATATTTACATTAAGAACCGCTCTTTAGCACGACCGCATATGATACCCACAGGCCCCGTGCTGTGATGATGTCACACAATGCTGTTTCAGCCCTGTACATAGAGACGGCAATGGTATATTACATTAGGATGTTTAAAATAGTCTTCTAAACTTCATCCTCGTGCAATACACCCTACATTTTACTCCTATTTAATAATATACCTACTATAAAAGCAGCATTTAGAACGTATAGAAATTCTAAGTTATATATGTTTTAAAAAAGTGGTGCTTTGTACTTTATTCAAGAATTTTTCTGTATAATGATATATGCACGTACAAATACGTATTGCTATTTGCAATAATTATTCTTTGTATTATGAAATTAACTATTTTTTTTCTATTTTCGACAGTAATTTTCTTTTATCAATTATAAGAATATGCAGAAAGAAATATATAATTTGTATTTCCAATGCAGTGACAATTTCATTTTCGTTGTTATGCGGAAGAATGAAAACGAAAAAAAAGCGCAGTTAATAATCCCGAAGAAAGTCTAACACAACAAAGAAATGAAAAAACCTTCGCACATATGTATCAGTGTTTTACTAACGACGCTTATTTCCTCGGTTTATAGCAACCACTTTGAAGATTTTTCCTAACACACAAACTCCGTTCACAATTGGCTAAATAAAACTACAAGATCCTTTTCATGTCAACGACTGACTTCAAACGTGCGCGTTTTAAGGAGACAAGCGACGCAGTGTGGGCATAAAATTCAAATAAGGAACATAGCACTCTTAGTATGAAAATGGTCGAATGTTATATGATAATACATGAAAGTGATGTGCAAAAGTGGAACGATATACACTTGCGACGTCAGTTCTCTAAAGAACCAATGACGTGCAAGTAAAACAAACCAAGACTACATCACGTACCGTGACCCGATGAGCCAATGATGTGATTATAAGGTAATTGCGCTACTTAGCTTAAGGGATTATCTCAGTTGCAACAAGGCCGTAATGGAATTATATCTACTGTCTTATTCAACACTTTAAGTTTTAATCAAATATATACCGTTATTAATGCTAGCTGCTATTAATTACCCAATTTACATATTCATATATTTGATTTATCATTTCATACACGTATTCAAAACATTATTGGGTATAATTAAAATAGGTACACATTATATAACTTACTTAAAGTTTACTTTTGAGTCAAGTGTAGTGGCCAGTATTTTATTTTACTATTATTTACCATTTCAGAGCAACCAACTCATTGTTCAGTAATATTATTGCTAAAAATATTTTGTGCAAAGCAGTATATTTTGCAGTATTTTGCATCACGTAGGTATATGTTTAGGCATGCGCACTTCATATTATTTAAAATTTTACAGTGCCTTCTACACATTTTAAATTTACAATTATTAAATTCCATGTCACTAAAATTTTCTTTTATATCTTGAACTACAGTCGTTGTTCAACTGTAGTCACGATAGGCAAAAGTAAACTTTTTTATCTCATGGTAGTCGTTTTCGTAATTTTCCCGATAAAATTTACGTGGCGCCCTAAAAACCATTTTGGGGTTGTTCACTTAATTTTAACCCCCCCCCCCCCCCCCTTTCACTGTTTAAAAGCTGGCAGCCACACACCAAACGAACTAGGGTACGTTATGTAACCTTTGCGCCATTGCAAATTCGCATTGCACGCATTTCACGTTATAGTGCGCGTTGACTCTTTTAAAATGGTAAAAATAAAATACCGTTGCGTAATCAAATATCTGCACAATAGGGCTTAACACTGAAGCGAATTTATGAAGACAAAGCAAATACTTTTGGAACATCTTGTCCTTCATACGCATTGGTATAAAAGTGGGAAACTGAATTTAAACAAGGGAGGGAGAATATTGAAAATGATTTTTAAAGAGGAAAGACTGTAACTGTTATCAGTGAAGAAGACATCAACTTGATTCACGATGTAGTCATGGCAGATCAACGAATCAAGGTTCGAGAAATGGTAGAGGCTGTGGCCATCTCCACTAATGGGTTCAAAACATTCTAACCAATAAGTTAGGAGTGACAAAAAAGTGGATCCTCCGTCTTCTGTAAGTTGATCAGAAACGTATTTGTTGCTGTTCCGCTATGAAGCTGATCCTAATATGTTTGGTAAGATTTTTTACTACCGATGAGACGTGGGTTCACCACTATCAGCCTGTATTATTCGAAACAGTGAAAGCATAGGGATTCACCACCACCCTAACAAGTAAATGGACACGATAATTCAAAAAAAATCTAATTTCCTTACAAATTAGCGAATTAATGTAAAATATGATTCTAGTCTTGCCCTTTTTGTGTGAAATGTAATACATATTTTGAATAGAACTTGAAATAATGGCTCTCTTAATAAATAATGATTATTTACATATAAATGGTAATTTTACCTTCCGTCATCTTTTTTTTTTTTCTCCGACGATAACTCCAATATTACAATTATTCTAAAAATTCTTTAGTATTCCTCTTCTATACATTCATATGAAGAGCTGAATAGATTTTGGTTGTTATAATTGATAAACCGGAAATTTACTGCCAAAAAAACTTAAATTATTTCCAATAATAATGTATAAGTCAATAATGATATAAAAATAAATAAATAAGAGATAATGTAAAATTTTGTTGTCAAGGGAAATAAAATAAAAATTGTGTTAAACATTTTTATTTTATATCCCTTATCGACAAAATTTTACATTATCTCTTATTTATTTATTATTTTTTTTTAGCATTATTGACTTTTCATCTTTTAAATGTTATTTATGTTTTTATAATATACGACAATCAACTCTGATTATTTTCATTGTTTCTCATGGATGGTTGCGACTAAAAACTCATGTTATGACTAATTTTTTGCCCTGAAGAAGACTAACGTATTAGTCGAAACGTCGGCTTGAAATAAATAATTTCACTTCAGACTGCTTGTTCGATTATTTTTCCTTTGGGAACCCTGAAAATCGCAAAAAGTAATAATAAGTGAGATGTTCGCTGGTTTATTTTATTCGTACACGGACATCCCTGTATGTATGTACATACATAACAGTTATTTTGAGTAATTTGGGATGAATATAAAATTGTATATCCCTTTTACGTAAAAGTTCGGATACATTGATGGCTTTTACTGGATTTTTGTATTCCATTTCTATTTTTAAACTATGTACTAAAAAAAAATCAATGGTAAATTGAAAACGAATTCAGCTCTATCAGAAAATATTGCATTTATAGACAATGATAAGCTTTCATTAAAAATTTTGCACAAGTTATTTTAATTTGTTCCAATAATATTCTTTTTTTCGAAATTAGAAGCAAAGATTTACCAGATAGGGAATGCTGATAAAGTAGTAACAGGTTTCTAATGAACTTAATACTGACCATAATAAAGTAAAACTCGTTTTTTATGTTCTTCGAGATTAATTATTAACATTTTTCGAAATTAGTAAATATTAGAATCGTGCTGCTATTGGCAAACAAATCCCTATTGAAATTTTATTACTTTAATAATAAATAATTTGATGTAGATTCAATGCCAGTAGGCTAGAATTACATGCACACCGTACCTACATTACATACTCGTACTTGTTTATGTTTACAATGATATTAGTTAAGTGCATTAAGACTTCTTTCAACTCGTAATTGGCAAATATCAATATTTGTCAATAAAATAAATAAATCGCAAATTTCGATATACTCGAATCCAATTATTAACAAACACTCGAAATATCAGCCATACCTATCCTGTTCAAGGCACGAAAGTTCTTTCAGATTCTTGAACACCTAAATACATTTGTTTAAACATTCAGTTTTACAACCATCGTACAAAAAAATGCACAACAAGCACATGTACACATCCGTTTCCTCTCAAAACAAAATAGCAATTAAAAAAAAAATATACATATATCATCAAGGCATATTACCTACTCATTGTAGGGTGTAGAATGCCAATCTAATTTGTACAGACATACCTGCAATGATGATGACATGTTCATACCGTGCGGGCGTTTGTCAGGCGTCACATCACGGGCACTCATTATTTGCATAGAGAGTGATCCTCCAAAATCATTTCTGTGCTTTTTAAAATTCGAAAAATTGTTGTCGAAAGGGTTAGGTATAGTTTCAAATCTATATGTAATAAATTATTTAAAAATATAAAAAAATGATCATTTGTCGAATCCTCTCTTTTTACCCTCGCTGAAAGGTACTGAATTCATGCTAAAAATAGCGTATCCAGATTTTAGTGAATAAGCACGTTTTAACGTCCCTAGAATCCAATTATAACATTTTACGATGATGTCTGCGTGTGTGTGTGTGTGTGTGTGTGTGTGTGTGTATGTCCTGGATGTTAGAAGGATGATTCCTCAAAAACTGTAATACTTAAGATGTTTAACTACGCATTCCTCAATAAAAAATCTTCTAAATATTATTTTTTTTAAATATTTTGTTATTACAAATATTAAAGAATATAAAATTCTCGCATAGTCCAGTCTACACCAAGGAAACCAGTTGTCAAATTTAAATGTTTGTAATTGATAAATGTAAGTGTCAAAAATCAACAGTTTACTGACATTACTGAAAGCTTTTCCTGAGAAGTACATTCAATAATTCCTATTGAAATATATATATATGTAATCCTTTTAATATCTTTCGGTGTAAGGGTGCCGGGCGCACCGAGTCGCAGTGTGAATTTTTTTGTTGCTGAGCGTTCACCCATCCAACAAATCGCTGCTGAGTAACCTGCTCGGACTTGCCGATCACAAAGCTGATACTCTAACCACACTGCCGTACTGCCGGCTCCTATTGAAATATAAATTAAATATTTAAAATTGTACAAAGGTATATATAGCAATAGTAATGGTACATATATCCTTAAGAAATACCGGACCGCCAATCCCGTCAATGAATTGGAACCATATTGATCATTTTAGAAGAGTAGAATAAGATACCTTATATAAGGTGGCCCAGATTTAAACGACATAACTTGAACCATGAATTAAACACGTAAAAATAAGGTGACAAGTTCATTTGAGCAAATGTCCGTAAATGCTTTGTTTCAGAGATATTCATGTTTTTCTTATTGGAGCAATGCTACTTTAAAAAATCAACTTTATAACAAGATATCAAATATTAACTTATTAAGTTGTGACATAATAATTAAATTAATTATAGGTAAATGATTTGGCTATTGCCTAATTTCAATACAAAATTTAGTTTGCTTGCACCGAGGTCAGGAAAAAAAATAAAATTATCGATGAATTCAAACAAATTTATTATTTATGTACAATAAAATAATAACTATTTCTTATAACATTTGTTCAAAATGTTCACCTGTAGCAAGCAAATAAGCCACTGCATTGGTCGCTGCGTGACATTGCTCGGAAGATATGGTTTTGAATCAAAGAAATTGTCACCTTTGGTTACATGAAAATCCTCATGCAATTAAAGAGAAAAATTTCCACTATGAATTTCAATGTAATGTTTGGCTAGGTATTATTGAAAATACTTTAATAGGCCCTTTCTTTTTGCCAGATCGTTAAAATTCAGAGAGGTTCTACAATTTTCTAAATAATGATTTGAATGATTTAATGGAAGAAATTACATTAATAGTAAGAAGAAACTCTTGGCTACAGTTAGATGGCTGCCCTGCACATGTACCATGGCCAGCCCGTTCGTCCACTCTAGCACCTTTAGATTTCTTTGCTTGGGGTGCCATAAAAGAAAGAGTTTATGATGTACCAATAGATAATTTGGACACTCTACGCAGAAAAATTATTCAAGTTTGCGAAACCATATCTCCCGAGCAATGTCACGTTGTCACGCAGCGACCAATGCAGTGGCAGATCGTTGTCGTGCCTGTTTGCTTGCTACAGGTGAACATTTTGAACAAATGTTATAAAAAATCATTATTATTTTATTGTACATAAATAATAAATTTGTTTGAATTCGTCGATAATTTTCATTTTTGCCCTGACTTCAGGCAAGCAAACTAAATTTTGTATCGAAATTAGGTAATAGCCAAATCATTTACCTATAATTAATTTCATTGTTACGTCATAACTTAAGATAATATTTGATATCTCGTAATAAAGTTGATTTTTAAGGTAGCGCTGCTCCAATAAGAAAAACATGAATATCTCTGAAACAACGCATTTACGGACATTTGCTCAAATGAACTTGTCACCTTATTTTTACTAGTTTAATCCATGGTTCAAGTTATGCCGTTTAAATCTGGGACACCCTATAGAATGAAAGAATCGATATAATTAGAATTATTTGTGTACAAAAAATGTTAAATGCGATACATATCTAACAAAACGGAAATTGCGAGAAATTGTGCTGGCTAGAGCAGATTTTTTAAATTTGGCATTATACATCATAATAGTATAGTAATGTAGATAATGCTATTTACCGCTTATCACTTTTAATTATAAGAACACATTATTTCAAATTAGTATTGAAGATTTTATAACAATATTTTTTACAACGTATTGTATTTCGTTTTTCTTTTGAATGTAAAGCAATATACATTTAAATGCTTTATATGCAAATATAGTATGGCGAATATAAAGGACTAATCTTGAAAAATGTGGTATCTAGATCTCCGCCACTGGTGCGGTTTTTGTCTCTGTTAAGTGATCCTTTTCGCGATGGCTGTGCTGTGCGCATGTATACATTGGCGAAACTTTTATTCCGCAACAAAAAGGAACAGGAAGCACAAAAGCAAGGTGATTCATTTTTATGTGGGCGCTACCGTCGACACAGTTTCACTGATGGAGCGACTCTATCTTATGAATTCTTTCTCGCGCCTGATTGTGCGGTTGCATTTCATTTGATCTGCTTCCTACATCTCATTTTCTCAGGAATTCACATTTGCCGGCAGCCGCCTGCCAATTCCAGTTCGACTAAAGAATTTGCTGTTTAACAATTCAGCGCGTCCGCTTTTCTCACATTACGGGAAATGAGTTAATATTTTATGTTAACCCGGAGAATGCTGCTGTTAACCTATAATCTTTACCACAATAACAGCCAGATTTTATATTTGGAATAAATAAGAAATTAATGACAAAATGTACTTATCCACTTTGTTTATATTATTCTGTTGTCATTTTCAACCGGACTGACAACAGCATCACACATTACAAACTTTGGTCGTAAGAAAATTTGAGCTGAAATATCAATCCGATACATTGGGTGACTCAGACTTAAAATGAATGCATTAGGTACCTATTCGAAAAGACTCCAAAATTTCAGAGTATTCTTGATCAGGCAAATAATGCTAAATTTTATTGGTGTGTATGAGCCAATCGCCAATAATTGTCCTACAGTTCCAGTGTCACCAGTATACATTTTAAACTTTATGGTTAACTATACAGTATGTCCAGGATAACTTACCCAACATGGGGATCTCCCCATAACTATAAAAGATACGAAGTCGGTTAGGCTAAGGGTGCCACATTAGAAGATCATTTTAATGGTGTTTTTTTATTTGAGAAAAACTACATAGGGACTAGATATAAGGGAAAATGTAAAATTTGCATTATTTTTTTATTTTTACGAATTACTATTTAATACATGTATTCTTTTTCTAAACTTATAGTATGTACGTACATAATAAAACTCCGAGCAAAATTCATAAAGGGGCACCTAATTCATTTTTAACAATCCATTGCATCGTTTTATCAATTCAGGGGCACACGTTTATCGATCGATGTTAAAATAATACTGATTATGAAGATCATAAAGCACATAACGGAATAGTTTAAAAATTTAATTTGATTTTTATAATCTGAGTAAAGTACTTATACAGTAAACACAAGTGATAGTTACAGACACAGTTTCGTATGGGAATGATACTTTCCAATAATTCGTACCCATGTGATGTAATTGTGCAAGGGATTTACGCGTAGGACCACACGATTTCGATTCAAGAATACCAGTATGCAGTTCGCATGCGCATCTCTCCCACTTACGTATGAGATAAATTTCTCGAATCGGGCTCCAGGAAAAATTGATGAGCGAAGGGCGTGTGGACCTGGGTGTGGAGTGTGGACAATACTCTCTACGAAACACTTGAACACTCTGGTGAGCTATTTAATTTTTATTATGATTCGCTCGCTAATTAAATAATGCTTTAGATTTTAAGCGTACTTTCAAATATGCGGATGTTATCACAAAGATACCTGAGAGCCAAGTTTCAATTGAATTAGAGATAGATAATGATAAAGAGAAGGAAGTGACTGCTGAAAATGAGTAAGCCCCTCATCCAGTTGGCCGACTGTGCCAAGCGTTATTTTGCAGCCGTAGCTTAATACAAATCGGTGCTTACTCTCGAGTATTTTCTCTCCAGTAGTCCGTGAGTGCGGTACGCGGATTTGGTGGAGGTCGAGTCTTAGGACCTGTTTTACACCAAAGAAGAAGAAAGTACTGACTAATCATTAGTGTTGACTATGGCAATCCATTAAGTGGATCTGCGTATGATAGAAACAGAAAAGGATTTTGGTAGAGCTGTTGAGAAAGCTATAGGCCATGGGTTTGGAGCTGTACAAAAAGTTGATCAGTTTTGTTTTACCCAATTAATGTCAGTTGTATTTGATTGTTGTTATTTAAAAGCAATAATGGTTAAGAATGTAGTTAATGGAACTTTGTGGTATCTTCTGAGAGCTTGTTGTAAAATTGTCTTATTTTAATAACGTGTCTTTTATAAATAAATTTGAGTTGAACTTAATATATATATATATATATATATATATATATATATATATATATATATATACAGGGTGTCTCTTAAATAGGGGGACATGGCTTAACCACAGATTCCTGAGGCTAAAATAAGACGATTTAACCAAACTTGCTTCTACCGGAAAGTGTACCATTTAGCCAGAATTCTGCTTCAAAGTTCTTCAAATAAAAATTAATTTTGCTTATAATATTCGGACGCTATATTCGATTTGGATGAAATTTGGTATGACAGTTTATATGGTTATAAGTCATCTTTTAAGTTGATACTTGTTATTATTAGTAAACCACTAGTGTATGAAACTTAGGTCTCCCAACATTATTTAGACCGTAATTTTTTAATGGCAATGCCGAAAACTTGAAATTATTTTTCTTCAGAAAGATACATTCAATAGTAAACTTTTCTCTCTCTCTGTGTAATTTGTGATATCTGTTACGGTTCACACAGAAAAAAATAAAATCTGAGTGTCTGCACTGCTAAATTTTTTAAATAAATTTAATCTAGCAGTCTATCCAAATGTTAAACAAGTAATTTTTAATATATATATATATATATATATATATATATTAAACTTCCCATGGAGACATAGACATTATTGGGCCAGAGCGTTAATTGGGTTTATTTTTCAGAATCACACGAGGACATGTAATGTGTGGCCTTTTCGGAAATTTCAATGACTAGCAAGTGTCCGATATACATAGTTGATTCTCAATCTCGTACTTGAACTTTCTTTCGCCAAGCAATACTCCGGGCATTCTTGACCTCTACCACATCATATGTTTCATAGTTGTAACCTAATGAATTATTGATTTCCAAGCTAGGAATTTTTTAGAGAATTTATTTATTATTATTTATATTATTTTAATGTTCTTCTACTATATCTACAAATTCTAAAAATTCTAGATTATCTTTACGATTCTTTATTTAACTTAAATATCTTATGCATGTAATAGAAATGACAGTTTGACGATTTTTGATGTGAAATATCTACCGGCGTGCATATACGAGGGTAAAGGTAGCTACAGACTGCGCTGACGTTTCGTGTTAACACGTGTTATCACGATACATCACAACACAACATAACACATCAGAAACACATAGAGCATTCACATTGTTCTGACGTTTTGATGCACCGTATGAAAAAAATTGACAAATTTTCTATATTTATGATATTACTAATTAATTTTAATTTCAAAATACAATTAAATAGAAATGTTTGAAATACAATTAATTAGGTACTACATATTTATAACGACAGGTTCATTTTAGGTAAATTGTTCATATTTTCTGCTTCTTTATTTATTTTAATTCTTTGTTGTTCCTGATTATTATTAATCAAAGGTAATATTTATTTTTCTCAACTACCCATAGTATGTGCGTCTCGTTCACTATTTTATTTAAAACTAACACGATACTACTTGTGATGTGCAATCAAACTTCCATTGATCGCCGGAGACCAATTTTTATGAAAAATGGTGCCGCACTAGACAAATGCAAGTTATTGGTCCCCGGCGACCAATGCTGCAGTCAACGTGTTAAATTTCAATTAATTTGTATAAATAAATATTTATTTTTAATAATTAATTACTTATTTATATCAAATAAATATTTATTTTAGTATTTTCAAATATAGTTACCTATTTTATGGCAAAGAAATCTTTCTCTCGTATAAAAAATAATGAAAAGTTAAAAACATAACCAAAAATATTATGAAAATGCTATACATTCCCATCTGACGCGATCTGATGTCTGACAAAAATCTGGGAGTTTGGAAATCGTATAACACGTCCAAACACGCGTCTGATGTTATATGATGCAATAACACGTCAGAAGACAACACATCAGAACAATATGAGCATTCCCATAAGGCATAATGAATTAGATTTTAATTAACACGTCATAATGCAACATAATGCGTGTTAACACGAAACGTCAGCGTAGTCTGTATCCACCTTAAGAATGGTTTCTATGACGCGAGACTACTTGCCATTCGGCCAGCCTCGTGACTTGTCGGCTCTCGCCGTCTCGAGTCGCAGAGTGTATTTCGTTGCAAGCTCGAACTACATAATTTCAACAGCGGTTTGCGACAACTCAGCGCACAATATTTGGAAGAATATTTTTGTTGATACGACTGAGCGGTATAAATTTGCATTTTCTACACAATAAAATGTAATTTTAGTTTATTTTATAGACAATGCAAATTAATTTTTATATTTCACAACTGTCAAGCGTCCCGCGACGGCTTAATTTTTTTTTTTATGTACAAAGATCAAGTCTACCTAAATTTAAAAGAAAGCGTGAAGGTTTACCTCGAGCCTCGAGTATTACTTGAGCATTACTCAAGGTTGCTTGGAACTCAACTCAAGTAAACCTTCGATGGAAGTACGAGTGAAGAAACCAGTTAGCGACTATGAAAGGAAATTTGGTACTCAAGTCATGCTCACTAGTATGAGTCCAGGCGAAGTATTGACTATGGGTACGCTCACTAGAGTGCGGCTTATGAAGATGAAAATTACTTGTCAATCTAGAGTGACAAAATAAGAAGCGAACCTAGAAACTGTCATTATTTGTTCGTTCGTTTTGTACGTAGTGTTTGAAATTAAAACTCTTGCAATATATCTGCTACAGGTGATGATGAATGCTATACTGTCCTTCTTTCTACCTACTGATAAACAATCTTGTAACTTTATCTGGCAGATACAGTTAACTGTTAGTTTAGTTTATTATGAAACATCTTTAATCTTCTCCGATAAAACTGCCATTAGTGAATTTTGCAAAAGGTTAATTATGTGTAACTGATTGGTGGACGTACGTTTAGTAGTTATTTGTGAAATCATGTCAATTCAGATGAAATTTTAAATAAAAGCAATTTTAGAATGGATCGATATTTTTCAGAGCTTTCGTTCGTTCAACATTACACCGTATACATATAGTCCAGTGAATGAAGCATTTTACCCTACAAAAGGTCGGGTAGTTCTGAATTTTTGATATGTTGTATAGGATGGTTGGTTAGTAAAAAATACAAATTTCCACAATCCCCCCTCCACCGCTTCCTCCGCCATCTTGTAAAAACCACCGAAAATCGGCACTTTTTTCAGTTTATTGCCTATAACTTCTTTCTGGTACATTTTAGCAAAACAAAAGTTATTTGCCGATTTGTAGAGGATAAAATTTCCTGCAAAATAGTTATGTGAAGTTATTTTGTACGATTAGTAGCAACGAAGTTATGATTCTGACAAAAAAGGTTAAAATTGCGTACTTAACAAAATTTTGAGTTTCTTTCCACTTTACATCGCAATAGCTCCGTAACACATCATTTTAGCGTAAAAGTCCTCATAGTCAATCTTGTAGAGAATTTAATTACCTACATAATCCAATTATTTTTTTACGCTCAATGAAACGGAGTGGGGGCAATTTGCAAAAAACAATAAAAATATTTTTTTCTAGTTTAGTGCAGCAACACTTTTTGGTTTATTATTTCTAATCATAAAAGTATTATTCAAACAAAATAATCTGTATAGATACAAAATGAACGTAATTATGTGTTGGCACACGTCAATGAGTCTCATGCGACTATTAGAAAAATTATTTTTTTAAACAGCACTTACTTCTTTCATTTGTCTGCGACTTCTTTCTACTGCTCTTCAACTCAGAATGAGTTATTTGCCAAGTATTGTATATATTCTAAGACTCAATTTTCTAAGACTTTGACACATTATGCCTTTTGTGAAACCAATGGCGGTGGAGCCAAGCCGCTCCCAACATGGTGAAAGTAGCGATCTTAGAAAAATATTGTTTTTTATAACTTTTCTTAGTTATAAGTAAATAATTATCAACAAATTTCATTATATTCTTTAGATGTTGTACCCAGCTCATACAGATACGAAATGGATAAAATATAGAATACACGGATTACCGTGAAACATCCATTTTTAAAAATTGCTTTATTAACATTTTAACCACCGAAAATCGGCAATTTTTCAATTTTTTGCTTGTAACTTCTTTCTGTTACATTTTAACGCAAAAAAAGATATTTGACGACTTGTAAAGGATAAAATTTCCTGTATATTTGGTCCACGAAGTGTTCTGTAGGATTAGTGACAACGGAGCTACAAAGCTCGAAAAAAGGACAAAATTGCGTACTTAGTTAAATTTTGAGTTTCTTTCCAATTTACATTTCGCAATAACTCCGTAACACTTCATTTTAGCATAAAAGTACTTATGGTAAATCTTGAGAGCTCACTTGCCTGCAAAATACATGTATCAATTTTTTTTATGACCAATGTAACGTAGTGGGGGTAACTTTATAAAAAAATACGAAAAAGTTTTTTTTTTCAAGTTTAGTGCAGCACCGTTATCCCTCCAATTTTTGTCACTATACTTGATTTTATGATACGGAATTAACATAATACAGATTCCACGAACATAATTCTGAGCTGTAGAGCAGTAGAAAGAAGTCGCAGACAAATAAAAGAAGGAAGTGCTGTTTTTTTAAAAAAAAATTCTAATAGTCCCATGAGTCTCATTGACGTTTGCCAACACAGAATTACGTTCATTTTGGATCTATTCAGATTATTTTGTTTGAATAATACTTTTATAATTAGAAATAATAAACCAAAAAGTGTTGCTGCACTAAACTAGAAAAAAATATTTTTATGGTTTTTTGCAAATTGACCCTCACTCCGTTGTATTGATCGTAAAAAAATAATTGGATTACGGAGGTAATTAAATTCTCTACAAGATTGATTATGAGGACTTTTACGCTAAAATGATGTGTTTCGGAGCTATTGCGATGTAAAGTGGAAAGAAACTCAAAATTTTGCTAAGTACGCAATTTTAACCTTTTTTGTCAGCATCATAACTCCGTTGCTATTAATCGTACAAAATAACTTCACATAACTATTTTACAGGAAATTTTGTCCTCTACAAATCGGCAAATAACTTTTGTTTTGCTAAAATGCACCAGAAAGAAGTTATAGGCAATAAACTGAAAAAAGTGCCCATTTTCGGTAGTTTTTACAAAATGGCGGAGGAAGCGGTGGAGGGGGGATTGTGGAAATTTGGATTTTTCACTAACCTACCATCCTATACGACATGTCAAAAATTCAGAACTACCCGACCTTTTGTAGGATACCCCCCTTTTTCTGCCTCCGTTTACTGGACTAATATGTATGTATGTAACTCGCAGACAGATTGTCCCTCTACAAATTTAATAGGTGTTTGAGTAACTAATTGGATGTACCAATAATGACTTTTTCTACATTTACTATAACTTTTAAAGAGTGATATTATCTCATCCACATGAACATATTAATTATATATAATTAAGATTGTTTTCTTTACTAGCTATTTAGAATCTAGAGGTAACTCAAGAGAATGAATTGGTTCTGTTTTATATATCTGCTTATGTTGAAATCATGGTTTGAATTTAACCTAATTTCACCTACATGGAATATGCACCCGTGGTCCGATAATGTAAAATTTATTTGCAATGAAATGAGAATTATGGCAAACATTTAACAATTTATTGTTTAATTCGTTGTGTGCAAATATTGGTTTTATTGATAGCAATATTTGATGGAGATTTTCTAAAACAAAGTTTGTGTAACATTACACAATGTTTTGTTCAATTTATTGTAGACAATTAAAATTGTAATATTCTATATTTTAAATTGAATATATACAAAAATGCCGTAAATTCAAAAATTATTTTTTCATGTACTCAGTTTTAAAGAACATATTTTGTCGATAAAAAACAATAAAGAAAATTGCTACTTTTTTACTTAACCACACTTTTCATCAGACAAACCCTTTTTAGCATTGCAAACATCAATAGTATGTATATTACATCCGAGGTGGAAGATGTTTTAATAGAGAGCGAGGCTGTGATGAAACTCCCACCGAGGTATGTATACTATTTTATCTAATTCCGTTTTAGATCCGGTGCATACCTACGTTAGGTTTTTCTAACGTGAGTGCACGCTGTGTCGTATGATACTAGTAAGCTAGTAAGTAAATGTAACAGTGCACACGGAGCTCTGACAGCCCCATGGTAGCCGCACGTTGCTTGTAGTGCCGTAGTACATTTGGTCTTATGGAGCAGTGCACGCCTGCGACGATTTCACGCAGAACGCAAGTATGGCTCAGATGAATATTAAAGAGATGGACATTGAACTTTTTAAGGAGAAAGAAAAATAACTCGTCAAATAATTGTACCAGTATACACATATACGAAAATATTTAAAATATTTATCGTGTTCTCATAAGTCTGCGAAAGTTGTTGCAATTTATACCTCTTTACCCCCCGCTATCCTTTGTGAGGAAGGTATAGGGATCGTGCTAAAAATCTCATGTCGAGATTTTGTCAAATCACAACTTTTTAGGTCCCTAGAATCCGATTTTAATATTTTCACGATAATGTCTGTATGTGTGTTTGTGTATGTGTGTTTATGAATTTTGTTAACGCTTCTAACTCAAATACTATCATTCAGAAAATTCTGAATCCTTGTATTTCGATATGGAAAGAAACCATTAGATTTTGTTGTAAATCAGTTAACCGGAAATGGCACTTTATTTGAAGCTCATAATAGTTTTTCGTCAAAAAAATAGCATTAAATGTCATTCCTACGTATTTCTACATGTTTTGCAGATAAATTTACAAAATAACACTCGGTTTAGTTTCACAAGAAAAGTCTACTTTTACTTCGCCAGTTGCAGAAGTACTGGCGGGAGGTATAGTGTTGGCCACAATAAATTTTTATTCAAGGCTTGAAGTAATGAATTACACTAATTTGAAAATCCACAATACCCTCACGGGCTTTCAAAGCTATCATAGAAAAAGCACCACAAAAGTTAATTGTTTTTTTTTGAAAATTGGAAATAATTTACAATTTCAAGTTTATTGTCAGTCGGAACAATCATGTAATGTGGAAGAGTTCTTTATAAGATGATCATATTTGACTTATAAATTTAGGTTAAAGAAAATGGATTTGAAGTATAAATGAGATATGTCTCCCTAGCTGCTCACCTATTTATTCAATTTATTATTAAAAAAAAAACCCTGAGAAATATTCGTTCAGTCATTATTTCATGTGCATCATGCATTTGCTGCTCTAGATTCTCGGGTACTGGCAAATGCCCAAGGTTTTTCTATCACAATGCAAGTGGCTCTTGAAGTGGATCATCTGCAACTTCAACTTCAAATCTCCAAGATTTGTTGATGTCGCTCCAACTTCTACTTTGTTTCCACTCCACTCGTATTTGTGCATACATAATCTATATTTTGCTATCTTATATTTTTGTACTAATTGTAAGAAGATGAAGTTCGTAAGAAAAGTACGAAAAGTAGATGAAGAAATTTGCAGTTATATCCGAACTGCGTATAATATTTCATCAGGTATTATAAAGGTAATTAGAGATATGATTTAGGTTGCTGACCAAATTGTATACAAAATGTCTAAGGAAAATTATAATAATTCGTGGGCATACACTCATTGTCGGTACAGAACCAGTCGATGCCCCCGCACCGGGTGCAATTTTCAAAGGGGCGCAAATACGCCACTAAATTTTAATATAAATTTAATATTAATCATATCACGAGCTCATATTTAGTTTCGTTAAAAATACCTTTACATGTGATTGAATTTTCTACAGGTATGCATTAATACTTTTTCTATATATTTTACAGGTAAATTTAAAAAATAATCTTTTTTATAAATCTCTGAGGCTTTGATAAACCCAATTCTTTTGTTATGCAGTTCATATTTCAAATGTATGTAACTGACAGATAAATCTCACTGTCAAAAAACTAATCACTTCAAATTAATAAAAGTGATATGATAAATTGGAGTGGTAATTAATATAGAGCGCTCAAGAGATTTTCGAGGAAAAACATAATAAAATATAATTCAAAATTTCGTATTACAGACTTTTCTATTTTTTGAAACAACAAATTAGATTTGCTTACAACGATCACCCGGAAGTGATAATTTACTTACTTAAGCTAATTGCTATTTTAAACATGGAATTGCGGAGAGGTCATGTGCTGGACACATCATATTTTTTATATTTGTCTTCTCACCGTTCATAACAAATTAATCACATATTAATATTATTTCGTTTTCGGAATATTTTAATATGTTAAAATCAAAGTTAAAATGTTTTTTATAATATTTACAAAATTATAAAATAGGTGAACTAAATTTATTTATGTTGTCGGCAATTCTTGCCATATTTTTAAAACTGCCCTACCTCTAGCCCTTGAAGGGAGCGGAACCTCTTAATATTTTATTCATGGAGACTCGAGAGAGTAGTTTACGGAACTGTCTTAGTGAGGTTTATTACCTGTTTACTAATCTTTGAAGATTAGTTCTGTATTCATTCGAACGGAAAAGAAACTTCCCTTGTTTTGGGAATAATACGGAGGGTAAGCTACTAGACATAGATAATTTAATCTGTTTACATTGTTAGCTATGAAGGAGATTTTTCGTACTTATCTGCTTTAATAGAATATTTCGATAATATTATTGCTTGCGGATTTAATATACGATTTTAATTTTATGAAATTGATATAAAAGTATTATCTCGAGTATTATATACCAAATTTGAAAAGTTTTGGATTATATTTTAATATAGTTTTTCATTAAAATCTATTATAGGCTTCAAATAAAGTACCACTTACGGGCAGACCATTTTAACTAAAATCTATTATGTTATTCCCATTGACATAAAAGTATAATATACCAAATTTGAAAAGTTTTGGATTATATTTTAATATAGTTTTTCATTAAAATCTATTATATGCTTCAAGTAAAGCACCATATCCGGGTAGACCATTTAAACTAAAATCTATTATGTTATTTCCATTGATATAAAAGTCTTATATACCAAATTTGAAAAGTTTTGGATTATATTGTAATATAGTTTTGCATTAAAATCTACTATAGGCTTCAAGTAAAGTACCACTTCCAAAAGTTAGGTAATGACCAAAAAGGGAGGTGCACAACTAGATATTATAACAGTCATAAATACAAAATTTCAACTTTCTACGGCTTGCCGTTTTTCAGTTATGCGAGATACGTACGTACGTACGTACAGACGTCCCGACGAAATTAGTCAAAATGGATTCAGGGATAGTCAAAATGTATATTTCCGTTGAAATCTGGAAACCGAAATTTGTCGCGATTACAATACTTCCTTTACTTCGTACAAGGAAGTAAAAATCTGTTGTGGCCAGAACAAAACCTTCTGTCAATTCGATGTATTTTGTACAAATCCTATACCAAAAGTTCTTTAGAAAAGTTTCTATATAACATGTTACATATTCCATGTCAAAAGTTCATTTGTAAAGATCTATTAATTAAATAAAATTATAACATGAACATGAACTATGTAAATTGTACTTGACACTTCTTTCTTCTTCAGCTTTCTCCAATTTTATTAGGGGTCACTGTTTTTTACTCTTCTCTTCCACTCATTCCTGTCCAACGCATCTTCTTCACATACAGGTTCCTCTCTCAAGTCTTCTGCGATACAGGCCTTCCATCGTCTCTTTCGCCTTCTTCATACTCCCAGCATTCTGATCCAATAGTTTCCATATTTGGTTTTGCACTTGACACTGACATCTGTCAATTAGATTTTTTTGCATATATCATCTGTTTCCATGATAAATAGCAAAGCTGACTGATTTTTGAGAGTTAATCTCTTTATAATGCTTTAACTCTATATCTATTGAATATGAAGAAAAATGTATAATTAGAGATTCACGGGTTTGGTTTGAAGCTTGAAAGCTTGGCTTTGCTTGGTTTGAAAAAGCTTGAAAAATCAAGCCAAGCCTGTCCTTCAAAAAAACTTGATTTTTCAAGCCAAGCCAGCTTCTGTTTTATCAAGCTAAGCCTACCATTAAAAAAAGCTTGAATTTTCAAGCCAAGCGAAGCCTTTTGACTGTCAAGTAGCTTGGCTTGAAAACAAGCTTTTTCCAGCATTTCATAAAATTGTTGTGGAGTCTGACAAAACTATAATTTGCAAACTTCTGAGAATTGGGGTTCCGAAAAGGACCAGCTTCACTACCTGTCAATTTATTAATGCCCGGTTTCTCCAGAGAAACTTACGACTTAAGTCGTTGCTTATTCCTAAGTTCCACCTTAAACTGTTGCACCACGCAAAAATGTCAAAATGTGTGAAGTAAGTAGCACTTAAATGTAAGTCGAAAAAATCGGTGACTTATGTGGTTATGTGTCATATGTCAGTTGATATATCGGTAAGTCACGGTAAATTTGTTTCGTTTTGGGCTGTTATGGCAAGAATATTAGATGATATAAAGAAGAAACGATTAAATTGTAGCGAAGAGAAAGAAAATTGGTCTGTGAGATTGCAGAAACAAAGATTTAAAGAGAATATTGAAAATAAAAAAATCATTGCGGTGTCCATGTCCAATATTCAAAAAGATAACACCTGGAAATTAATTGCAGCAGCATTGGCAATAAAATGTGTGCAAATATGTAGACTGACGCAAGGAAGACGACATCGAAGAAAAAGGCTTCAGTTTATAGGACTGGCAGTAGTCCACATAAATATATTAAAAATAAATAATATATTTGGAACAAATCAATTATGTTACTTATTTGTCGCGGAGTCCTACCATTTTCGGCAATATCGACTTCCATCACAGTATCCACGACGTTAAAGTCGTCAAAATTAGGGAAATCCTGTAAATCCATATCGAATATTGTTGAATAAATACAAATATAAACCCTGTTAAACACATTGACAGCTTTGACTTTTGACAGCCGGTATTTTATTTTGAATCGCTAAATTTCAAATTGACCAATCATAGAACAACATTACGCTGTTGCCAATGTAATTTGTGACATAAGTTAAGTTCGCATTTGAATTTTCTGGTGCAACGCAATTGGGATATAAGTCCTACTTACAATTAAGTAGCGCTTTAATAATCAACAACTTAAGTTGCTGTGGAGACACCGGGCATTAGTTTCCAAAATTTGTAAAAAGGATTATTATTAAGCATTGTCTGCTCAAATAATAACATTGCAAGTAGTATATTAATATAAAATACGAAGAAATATGTATAAGTACAACACAAAATTTATTGCAAATATCAATCATTACATATAGAAATCTTTAATTTATTAAGTTAAAAGTACTGTGAATAAAATCTAATTAATTAATGCCCGGTTTCTCCACAGCAACTTAAGTTGTTGATTATTGAAGTGGTACTTAACTGTAATAGGCCTTATATCCCAATTGCGTTGCACCAGCAAAATTAAATGCGAACTTAACTTATGTCACAAATTACATTGGCAACAGTGTAATGCTGCTCTATGATTGGTCAATTTGAAATTTAGCGATTCAAAATAAAATATCATCTGTCAAACGTCAAAGCTGTCATTGTGTTTATTAGGGTTTATGTTTGTATTTATTCAACAATATTCGATATGGATTTACAAGTTTTCCTTAATTTTGACGACGTTAACGTCGTGGATACTGTGAAGGAAGTCGATTTTATCGAAAATGATAAGACTCCGCGACAAATAAGTAACAGAATTTATTTGTTACAAAAAGATAATATTTATTTTTAATATTTTTATGTAGGCCACTGCCAGTCCTATAAACTGAAACCTTTTTCTACGATGTCGTCTTCCTTGCATCATTCTTCATATTTGCCCACATTTTATTGTCAATGCTGCGGCAATTAATTTCCAGGTGTTATCTTTTTGAATATTGGACATGGACACTGCAATGATTTTTTTATTTTAGATATTCTCTTTAAATCTTTGTTTCTACAAACTTACAGAGCAATTTTCTTCTTCTTTGCTATAATTTAATCGTTTCTTCTTTATATCATTTAATTTTCACGCCGTAACAGCCCAAAACGAATTAAATTTACCGCGACTTACCAATATGTCAACTGACATATGACACATAACCACATAAGTCACCGTTTTCTTCGACTTACATTTAAGGGCTACTTACGTCTCACATTTTGACATTTTTGCGTGGTGCAACGGTTTAAGGCGGAACTTAGGAATAAGCAACGACTTAAGTCTTAAGTTGCTCTGGAGAAACCGGGCATAAGTCATTATGCAACAGAAATAAATTATAAACACAAATCTTTAAGAAATAAACTTTTTAAATATATCTCATTGTACCTACCAAACAACAAACATAAACAAATATTAAATATTTATGATTATTGTAATGCTACATATAGATAATTTTGATTCAGAATGAAAGGAATAATATCACTTAAGATATTTAAAAATAACACTTGACATGTTTCATAAGATTTCACGCTCTGAATCTACCTCTCAGTCATTTATTAGAGACTGGGTCACTCAACCAGAGCCACAGACGCGTTTCTCTCTTATTGGAGCTCTACAGTGTGATGTACTGACGCGTCTAAGAAGCATTAAGGCTAAGCGAACGGATGAGAGGTTGATTCAGAGACTGAAATCTTATGAAACATGTCAAGTGATATTTTTAAATATCTTAGAACAATTTCACCATCATATTGTACTTTATTGTACTTTTATTATTAATATCACTTAACACCGAAATGTAAATTGGGTGAAAGACTGCGTATGATGATTATGATAAATATTGTAGTTGTATTTTGTTAAATAGTTCACAAATGTTGAGTCATATTTTTGGTAGTAAAGAATTTACAATGTTTTGTTATTCTACTATTTCCAAAACGTAGGAAAGAGAAAGTTTCTGTTTGTAAACATATATTTCATATTTCAATACTATTTATAGCAAAATCCCTAATCAACCCCTAATAAACTGATCTTGTCTGTGGCTGTCAAATAGACAACAAAAGAAAGAGTGAGTATTTCAAGGATATTCCCATCTGTATAGGGTTTTATGATTACCAGATGTATTTCAAGTAAAAGAGATAGGTTGATCGTTACATCCCATTTAGTCCGGAAGGTAGCGTTGCAAATACAAAAGTCATAGTAAGCCGGCTGATTTTGACATTGATAGTTGGTCTCGTGTGACTAATAAGTGAACCGACCGTCATCTGTTTAATCAGAAAATTTTGAAATTTTGTATACTCATTCTATACTAATGTGGGAAGAGCTCATTAGTTTTTAGTGTATATCGGATAACCGGAAGTATCATTTATACAAGCTTTTAACAGTTTTTCTTGTAAAAAAATCATTGAATATAATTTTTAGCAACTTTTACCAATTCAAATTAAATATAATGGCACAATCTTCAATTCTACGATATGCATTTAGTAAATAACTTGAAATAACTTTAAATATTGAATTATAAAATAATTTATTTTTGTACATCACTTTGCCTTTGCGTCAAACAAAAACAATACTTTAATAACAAATTTGACATATTTAAATAAATGTCACTGTCACGAAGTGATTACATTAAAATTAATAATGAAACCGTGTTAAGAAGAATTGTAATGAAATTAAGGTTTGTAAAAATAATATATTTTCCAACATACATAAATATCAGATATACAGGATAATTCGATTTAAGTTTGATGTTTGCAGCATTATATCAAACAACTCTCAATAAAAACGTGATTTCAAAGTGTCAAATAATAGTTTGCAACTACACATTTACGAAATGGATCATGTACGGCGAAGAATTTACACAGATTGCGTTTTAGAGCATAAAAAAGTTGGTGCTGATTTTGACAATAATGTGTGTGTGACGATTTTTCTTTAAAATATATTAATGATCCAAAACTTCGCAAAGTTGGTATTTTCTCACAGATGTTTCAGGAAAAACATAATAAAATATAATCCAAAATTTCGTATTACAAACTTTTCTATTTATTGGAACAAAGTAGATTTTGTGTACAAACAATCAATCGGAAGTGATACTTTACTTAAAGCTTATTGCTATTTTAAACATGGAATTGGCGGGAGGTCATGTGCTGGCCACATCAGATTTTTTTTATTTGCATTTCGTACTTGACATTGTTGTATTATTTTTTTTAAATGTATTAAATAAATTATTATTTTCTGTACTGTTTGTACATTTATTAAATTGATTTTTTATCCGGTGCGTCTATGGTGTTTATACCTTTACCGTAACCACAGAGAAATCCTTTATTACTTCAGCTCGCCAAGTAATATCGTCCAGACTATACTGGTATAATTATACTGGTAACAGTTCACCGATAGAATTTTCGTAAATGCCTAATATTGTTATATTTTACCGTCTTATTTCATCTTTACACATAGTTATTCTTTAGTATTACCAGAATGAATTTATGTAAAACTAAACATGGTACAATGATATAACAAAACATATATATATATATATATATATATATATATATATATATATATATATATATATATATATATATATATATATATATCGGATTTATCGGTATTAATTTCACATCACATATCAATATTCAAATCTTAATACCGAACTAATAGTTTAATTTCATATATCAAGACCTTTATATTACTTAATATACTGTACAAATAAATGACATGAAATAAAACTATCATATTATGTGCGTGAGTAAATAAGTTCGCGCATGAGCATTTACAAAGCTTGAAAGCTTGAAAAACCTTGAACAGGCTTGAAAAACCAAGCCTAAAAATTTAGAAGCTTGAAATTTTCAAGCCAAGCCAAGCTTCGTGTCCATCAAGCCCAAGCCAAGCCAAGCCCAACATTAAAAAAAAGTTTGAATTCTGAAGCCAAGCCAAGCTTTTTTATTTCGAGCCAAGTAACTTGGCTTGGTGAATCCCTATGTATAATCAAACCGTACAGAGAAGAGCATTTTCTTTAATATTTATAACATAAAATGTCAAAAAATAATATTTAACTGCGTTGTTAAAAACTTCAAATTAACAGATTGCAAAAACCTGATTTCCCATGTTAAACACCTATTACCGAGACGAGAATAAGGTTAATCTCGTCCCGAAAATTCGAAAAATTCTAGACGCGATCTCGAAAATGCGAGATGTCACGGCATCACTAATTACACCACGTTATTGTACGTAAAAAATTGTATAAAATTTATTTAAACACTTTTTCTGTATCTCTCATAATAGGTGAGATATGAGGAATTATTCAAAATAAGCGAAAAAGTTTTAGCCTGTAGCTCAAAAACAAAAGACGATAGAAAATTCCGTGGTGCCTATAAAAGTCGTCTCAAAAAGTTAGCCCATAAAGACCTAAAACAATTTTCTGTAGGGTGCATAATAAGAAAGTTTTTCATATACGGAACTCGAATTTGTTCCAGCCTGTACAGTTAATTTGTATTTCGTACTTTCTTCCTAACAATTTGTAATGAATCTCATGTTATACATCATTTTGAGGATTACTATAGGATCTGCTAGACAGGCTGTTTCAAAGTGTAAAAAAAATAAGGGCATATAGTACTGACAGAAATGAGTAAAAAAAAAGCTTAATCAACAAAAGTCTGATCCTCAACTGTTTCCGAAATATATGAAAAATCGAAGAAAATCTGATAATCCTAGTGATTTTGTCACTATGTCAGCAAATAGACTAAGAAACATAATAAAAAATTTTTAGACGACCATTATAATAAGTATGATATATCAACGTAGTATCCTAACACTGAAAGTTGAACTTATGACATTAGTGTTACGATATATTTCATATCGTAATAGTTGACGCGGTTGCTAGGTTACTATGTCATTATTTTCTGGCTATATGTATACATTATTCATTTGTCAGCTGTCCGTACGTTTGAACCTAAATTTCAGTTTTGTAAAAAAAGTAAAATTTACTTAAGCTCGTCTAAAAAATAATGTTTATAACTTGTATGAAATACAAATATCTTAGCTCGTGTGTATTGACTTGCACTCCGCTACGCGCCGTGCGTCAATTTACACTCGCATGATATTTGGTATTTTTCATAACTTGTTACGAAAATAACTATATCTGAAACATATTTCTCAATTTCTAACAGTTATATGCAAATTAAATATTGGCCAAGGTCGCCACAACCTTTAACTTAGTATCTACAATGGGGGATTCCACCATTTTTTTTTTTTTTATATAATTTCATCTGAAAATATTAGGAAAACTAAGACTATTGATGAAAATCCGGCGAAAAAATTCCTATTAATAAGCGAGTTATGATCTCCCGAATTTTGAAAAGATTGACGTGACGTCACGCTTATGTGTTTTTTTATCAAACTCTTTTCATCATGGACCTAAATGTTCTTGAAATATATGCTATTTTAAGTTATATTTACATAAAATAAATGAATATTATAATACTGCATAAGTCTACATACTTTATAATTACAGGTGTATTTAAATTATTAAGTGTCATGCAAGAAATTTATGTTAAAATAAAAACTGTTTGAAAACTGCAGTACAGGAATGTTAGCCCCTCCTTTCGAATTTGAATTTCTTAACTTCCATTGGTAGTAACTCCCACCTCCTAACACACTATTTGTTATGCATGTATATGCGGTCTTTCGGTCGCCAATCAAAATATTATATATTGATTTCATATTAGTGTCGAAGCGCTATAACAAAAACCCCTTATTTCCGAAATATCTCAATTATACCATTTCATTTTTTTATTAATATTCGTTATTCAGCATGCATATACATTCGTATTTTTTTACTATTTTCCTTTAATTCGATTGAGCTGGAATCCCCTATTATTTGATATTTTTTAAAAAAAACAAAAGCACATCTAAGATGACCTCTGAAATGCAAACAAAAAGTCTTATTTAATTAAATTCGTAACTCTTATTGTTTTCAAGATAGCAGAGGTAAACCCCGTAAAACTCATTTTTCACTACCTCATCATATCTCGGAAACTATTGAAGATCGGATCCATGTTGATTATGCTTTTTTACTCAATTTGGTTAGTACTATATGCCCTTAATTATTTTCTTACACTTTCTTTGAAACACTCTCTATAATGTGGTATACATAGGTATAACTCCAAACGAGTTTCACACTATAAAAATAAATTGGTTGCTCAACAAATATCACTCCGCCGCTTAGTTTTCATTGAACCCTCAGACTAAAAAAGCACGACAAATCTAAATATAAGATTACATAATTAATGTGATTTGATATAACCTGTCCAAAATAGAAGACAGTTTAAAAAATATGTGAAGGAAATTCTAATACGTCCTAACAATGGAGATAAATGAGGAAATACGTGAATTAAATTTGGCGAAATAATGTAACGTCTATTTAACGGTAGGAAATTTTATTTACAAGATTTCATTTTGGGAAGCATAATATAAATAATAATCATTTGTGTAAAACTTTAAAGGAAGAAAATAACTGTAAGAAAAGTAGCGTATAATAAAACGTTGTATTATCATTTTCTTTCTTTTCTCTCGGCGTAATACATCCATGATTGATGATCAAAAGTGATGATAATGGTCAATTATACGACACAAATCCCACTATTGTTACATTTAGGAAATAGCTTCCTCGTACATTACTACTAATTCAAAATATGTAGTAGCGTACATTAGTTATATTATTAATTTGCGTGCACTGTACATTTTATACAGCATATTCATTATTATATATCTAAATGAGTTATCAGAAAGCACATACAATTTGACTAAAAGCTTGTACTTTTACCTTATTAATTTCCCAATTATTAATTTTAGTATGAACCAATTTAGAGATAGACTTTGAAGAGAATAAAATATAATTTAATTTTTTTACACTACGTCATTAACAACGCATTCCTAAATAATTGTGAAAACTACCAATAAGAATAAAAAGGAAATGATGACTGAGTACATGCTTTATATAAAATTTATATAATACTGTTTTTATAACAGTTCTTCTGCTAAAAGCTAGATATTTCTATCAACAGCAAAATAAATGAAACAACAAATTTAATTATGATAAGAACATGACTTAATTGGTTCTAAGGGCTAATTGTATCTAACCCGATATATAATTTATATTTTTACTTTTACCTCTCGCAAAAAAGCGTATTGGAATCATGCTAAAAATCGCATATGCAGATTTTAGTGGATAAGCACGTTTTAAGGTCCCTATAATCCGATTATAACATTTTTACTATGATGTGTGTGTGTGTGTGTGTGTGTATGTTTATTTGTTGGAACCACGGTTTCTCAAATACTATAAGATTTAAAAAATATTTAAGTACAATTTCCTCAATCTGACATTCCTGAGAATGGCTGATTAGATTTTGGTAACAATAGGACAACCAGAAGTAATAGTTTCTTTAAAAAAATCTTCTAAACATTATTTTTTTGAAAATTTATGTTATTAGTAATATTAAAGAATATAAAAATCTCTATCCGTTATATTTAAAAATTTTATTATATCTTCTATGGAGTTAACACATATCTTCTTTATATATTTTTATATATTGTAATTTATTCTATTCACTCTTATTCTTCTAATGTTCGAGATTCATCCAATTCATTGATGAGGTTGGCGGTATTTCTGAAGGGTATCTATATGTAAATGTATCCATAATTATAAATAATTAATTAAATTATAACTGTCATTTGACCGGGAGGATTTTATTTTATTTGAAAATATGTGATAGTCCAAATTGTGAATGTGGAGCAGAAAAAGAAACAATTCAACATATTGTAGAAGAATGTCCTTTATCTAAATTTCAGCAAGATTTTTCCGGACTCTATCATTTAACAGAAGATGCACTAAATTGGATAGTTAAGATCAAAAATATTTAATTTGTTTTGTTTTATTTATTTTATTTATGTATTAATTTATAAATTGTACTGTCTTTCATTCGAAATAATAATAATAATTAATTAATAATAAAATAAGAAATATTAAATGTACTTCTTCCTAGAAGAAGTCTTCAGTAATGTCTCTGGCTTTTTGACACTCACATCACATTTATCTGTCAATTACAAACATTTTAATTGTTCCACTTGTTTTTCATGAGCTGCGAGATGCATTTACGAGTACAACTTATTATTTTATATCTTTAACTCCATGGAAGGTATATTAAAAATTAAATGTATGGGACAGAAAAATTTATATTTTTTTAAAGAAACTATTACTTCCGGTTGTCCAATTGTTACGAAAATCTAATCAGCTCTTCCCAGGAATGTCAGATTGCGGAAAGTGCAGTTAAATATTTCTTAAGTCTTATAGTATTTGAGAAACCGTGGTTCCAGCATCCACACATACACACACACGGACATCATCGTAAAAATGTTTTATCTGATTTAAAAAAATCAATAATGAGTTAAGTATTTTTCCATTGAGGGTCCCTAGAATACGATTTTATTAGTTTCACGATGATGTCTCTCTCGTATTCCTCTTCTTTACAGCCATATGAAGAGCTCATTGGATATTGGTTACAATTGGTCAACCAGAAGTATCCTTATTTGAAGTTATTAACAGTTTTTCTTGAATAAAAGCAGTTAAATATCATTTTTCGACATTTTATAATTATCTATATGAAAGAAAATCTTATTCTCTATACGGTTTGATTATACATTTTCCTTCATATTCAATAGATATAGAGTTATAGTAAGAGAGATTAACTTTCAAAAATCAGTCAGCGTTGCTATAATTATGGAAACATCGGATATATTAAAAAAATCGTAATTGATAGATGTCAGTGTCAAGTGCAAAACCAAAGTGGAAAGTATATGATCAGAAAGTAATATAAGTGACAGAGTGTCCCTCGCAAGTGACTTGCAGTTTCAATGCCGGGAGTACGAGGAAGGCCAAAGAGAAGATGGAAGGACTGTGTAGCAGAAGATTTAAGAGAGGAAGAACTGTGTGAAGAAGATGCTTTGGATTGGAATGAGGAAGTTTCAAGTGCAATTTACATAATGTACGTTCGTATTATAATGTTATTGAATTTATAGAATCTTTTCAAAGGAACTTGAGATATGGAATTTTTCAAGGAACTTTTGGTATCGGATTTGTACAAAATACATCGAATTGACGGAAGGTTTTGTGCTGGCCACAGCAGATTTTTTTAAAATTATACTTCACGTAGATTTACTGCGGTCCTATTTATTCGAGTACATTAACGAAAAAAAATCGAACACACGTTTGTAGGGTATAAACGAGATTATAAAGGGCAATTTAGATTTTTGATTAATTGTCTTATCAAAGACTATTTGAATAAAGTTATTAAACGTAAGTAATTCGTAGCCAAAATTAAGAAACGTAATTTCCTAGACATGCGGAGGGTATGTAAACCGTTGTGTTACAAAGTGCCTCCCATTTCCTGTCATATTGTGCGGTCGAGCCGCAGACGTGACACTGCCTTATCACGAAAGTAGAAAGTTTTTTCGCCGCAAGAAATATGGAAGTGAATAAGTGTGACCATTAAATATAAAGTTTGCACAAAAGAATTTCATAAAATAACTCCGACTTTGTAAATTTCATCTAAACTTCGCATTAATTTTAATGAACAAACGTCAAAAATATAGTTTTTTTTTTCTTCCAATAAATATTAATGAACCCTGTGCTCTACAATTTTTATACCATTTTTACTTTTTGTAACTAATAATAATCTAACCTTTTATGTTGATAAAATTACATATTATTTTATAACGAATACATAGTTTAGTATTCAACGTGTTTTGTAATAAAATGCCCTAGCAAAAAAATGTGGGCTCACAATTTTTGGGTACCAGCAATACACACACACACACACACACACACACACACACACACACACACACACATATACATATCAATATAAAAATGTTAAAATCGGATTCTAGGGAACTTAAAACTTGGTCATTTACCAAAATCTGCGATTTTTAGCCAAGACTAGGGAGGTGAAAAACAATTTTGTTGATATTATAAACGTTAAATATATATTTCCTTACATAGTTATAATTTAACTCTTCGCAATATCTGTAAAGTTTTAGTTTTATTAGTTTTAGTTGATGACTTTCTCACCAAAACAAAATAAATTTCATTCTAATAGCCGAAAGATTGAATAAAAAAAATGTGTGTTAAATAATTCAAATCGTTATAACTCCACAAATTATAACTAACACAATATGACGTATGACAGGTAAGTTTGAAATTAAATTGTAATTTCATGTTTCAAACAGGTACATCTAAATGGAATAAAACTCATTAAAAATATTGATGAAAGTAAAACGAACATTAAAATACTTAGAGCAACTAACAAATTTGCACTTGCAAATATTTTTCTAATTTTTACAATTTTTATTTTATACACTGTACCCTAGCAGCACATTTTTAACATCAGCACCTCTGCCAATTTGGCATTATTGGGGCGGTCAAGAAATTTGACATTTCGCGAAATTGATTTACTTATTGTGCATGAAAATTATATATCGCGCTATACTGAAATGAATGTAGAAATTATTTAAAATGTGATGTGTTTAATTAAAAAAATACCAGCGAAGGTATTGTGGCAGAAAAGAAAAAGATAATTTTTATGCAAATTGTTTCAGTAACTTGAATTAGGTACACATCTTGCTCAATATATTAACAAACACATTTTTATGTAATTCATTGTTAAAATATCAATCATACAATGAAAAAAGCGTGGACACAAAGAAAAAAATTCATTATCAATAGCAGATACAGTTCGACTAGCGACTGAAAATTGACATTTAAATTATTTTATAGATGTGTTTTTTTTATAACTTTGTCCCATGATTTGATTTGAAAGGAAACTGACCTTTATATTCCGTTAGAGAATTATACTCAATACACTGGAATACAAGGAGGCATTTAAAATGACCTTAGCAACAGGATTAAGAGATGTATTTTTTAAAAAATTGTATACCGCGAATTATGGCTTGATCGTCTCAAGTGTAAGCAACCCGCGAGACGGAACTACTGTTAGACAAAATTAAAAATAAACCTATTTCATAAAATTGTCAAATGTTTCGAATATTTTAAATGCACCCCTTTTTTGTAATTCTGCTATTATGCAGGTACCGTAGTGATCCATCTATTTTAAGCAAGACATAGTAATGTATTTCTGGGATATCCTAGTCCAGCAATTAAATGGATACATACAAAAATTCTTATACATGAATATTTTGTACATTTCTGTTCTTCACTAAGAAACCACATTTGTAAAATAATTAAAAGTCGACTTTCATTCGCTAGTCGTACCTTACCCTTATATCATGATAAGTTTATTTCTTAAATAAGTATTTATTACTCATACAATTTTTCAGAAAATTCCGAGGAAAATTCGTAATATTTGGTACTTCAAACGGTATTTTTATTAGAATAATTTGGTACATACACCCCAATGCCTCAACACATCACATAATATTATCATTATTTGCACCACTACTTATAGTCCAGTGAACGGAGGCTGAAAAAGGGGGATATCCTACAAAAGGTCGGGTAGTTCTGAATTTTTGATATGTTGTATAGAATGGTTGGTTAGTGAAAAATTCAAATTTCCACAATCCCCTCCGCTTCCTCTGCCATCTTGTAAAAACCAGCGAAAATCGGCACTTTTTTCAGTTTATTTGTACGATTAATAGCAACGAAGCTATGTTGCTGACAAAAAAGGTTAAAATTGCGTAGGTACTTAGCAAAATTTTGAGTTTCTTTCCACTTTACATCGCTATAGCTCCGTAACACATAATTTTAGCGTAAAAGTCCTCATAGTCAATCTTGTAGAGAATTTAATTACCTACATAATCCAATAATTTTACGATCAACGTAAATAAAAATAGTTTTTTTCTAGTTTAGTGCAGCAATTCTTTTTGTTTATTATTTCTAATTACAAAAGTATTATTCAAACAAAATAATCTGTATAGAAAAAACTTTTTAAAAAACAGCACTTCCTTCTTTTATTTGTCTGCGACTTCTTTCTACTGCTCTTCAGCTCAGAATTATGTTCGTGGAATCCATATTATGTTAATTCCGTATCATAAAATCTAGTATAGTGATAAAAACTGGAGGCACAACGTTGCTGCACTTAACTTGAAAAAAATCACTGTTTCGTATTATTTTGTAAAGTTACCCCCACTACGTTACATTGGTCATAAAAAAATTGATATATGGATTTTGCAGGTAAGTAAATTCTCAAGATTTGTCATAAGTAATTTTGCGCTAAAATGAAGTGTTACGGAGTTATTGAGAAATGTAAATTGGAAAGAAACTCAAAATTTAACGAAGTTATAGGAAATAAACTGAAAAAGTGACGATTTTCGGTGGGTTTTACAGGATGGCGGAGGAAGCGGAGGAGGGGATTGTAAAAATTTGGATTTTTCACTAAACCATCATCCTATACAACATATCAAAAATTCAGAACTACCCGACCTTTTGTAGGGTAAAATGCTTCGTTCACTAGACTATTATTTTGTATGAAAAAGAAATCGCTTTTAAGGGAATTCCGGAATCCGGCTGATAGGTCCGGGGCACAAACAGGATACAATGATAGTGAATTTGCCACAAAGCCTTATATACGCGTAATTTGTGTGTATTCTAAAATTAAATATATTTAGTGTATATTTTCTTTTACATTGAATAAACAACGAAATACGAAAATAACTTTGATGACGTTTGTTATTGTTAGCAAATTATAACTAGACAGCGATGAATTAAAAAATTTAAAAATTGAAAGTGAAAATCAAAATTTGACAGTTGTATTTAACAGAAAATAAAAATAGTAAAATGTAGACTTTTTTACATTTCCAGTACTATGTTCTAGGTATAAAAATAAGTAAAATATTTCATATTTTTACTGGAATAATCACTATGTCATGCAAGGATCCATCAAAGTATGGGATCTTCAGTCCTGGATATTTAGTTGATTTTGGAGTATTTTGCGTTCAGACTGCACGGAAAATTATCATGTCTGGAGTTGAGCCTAGTGTATCTAACATACCCACTAACCATAAATGCGATCAAATATGTCGAGCAGAGATGATGTCAGAACATATTCCACCAGGATCTTGTGATCCAAAAGAAGACATATGTGCAGCTAAATCGAAAACTAAAGGGAGCTTCTGGAAAAGAGTTTTTGCCAAGCATAAGAAATGCCATACACAGCAAAAAACCTGTACACGTTGTCAATCTTGTAAACGTAGATGCATTCGCCCTCCGCCTCCGCCTTGCCCAACTGATGAATAATCCTTTAGATATTACACAAACTGACACTAGAAAGAGTTTATGCGTTACTATTTTTATTTTCTGTGGGCGATTGCAGCACTGTTCATCAAGATAAACACTACATTATAGAGAGACGTAATCATGGAATGGAAAACTATATCAATGTAGGTAGTTGCAATAAATTTCTTGGAACTTTGAAGATTTGGTTTATAGAATCATTAAATGTAGACGAGTATTACAGCTGTATATCTTGGTACAATAAAATATGTAAAATATATATTTTTTATTTTTCAATTCTTTTGCTTTCCAGTTATAAGTGAAAACAAAAAATCTGTTGTGGCCAGCACAAGACCTCTCGCCATTTCCATATTAGGCTATATAAGTATTGAATTGCATTTCCCTTTCGAACCGTCGTTTTATAACAAAAAAAATACAGAACTTTACCCAAATACTGTTTTTTATTGTATTTAACATGTCTTCTGCACACATATAATTCTAATTATATCTATTTTTCATTGTATCAGGAAGTTTCTAAATGTCAGAGATACTTCCAATTCATTAACTAGATTGGCGGTATATCTGATGGATATAAGTATTTTACCTATAATTTCAAATATTTAATTAATAAAACAACAAGAAAGATTAAATATACTTCCCAGAAAAAGTTTTGACACTGACATGTGTCATTTAAAAACTATGTTATAAACATTGGAATTTGTCAACTGGTTTCCTTAGTGCCTTAGCCTCTGCGATTAAAGTACTCTATATATTATAGTGTCTTTATCTCTAAATCTGTACAAGATATAATAAAAATTTTAAGTGTATTAGATGCAAAATTTTACGTTCTTCAATATTTAATAACAAAAATTTCCAAAAAATTATATTTAGAAGAATTTTTCTCAGAAACTACTACTTCCGGTTGTTCAATTGTTATCAAAACCTTTTCAGCTCTTCCCAGGAATGTCAGATTCAGGAATCCATAGTTACACAATTCTTAAGTCTTATGGTTTTTGAGAAATCGTGTCTAAAACATCCAGACATACACACATACACATCCACACACATAAAATATTACAAAACTTTACCCAAATATTGTTTTTTATTGTATCCATACATACAATTCTAATTATATCTATTTTTCATTGCATGAGGAAGTTCCTAAATGTCAGAGATTCTTCCAATTCATTAACAAGATTGGCGGTATTTCTGATGGATATATGTATTTTACCTACAATTTTAAATATTTAATTAAAAAAACAATATGAAAGATTAAATGTACTTCCCAGAAAAAGCTTTTAGAATGTTACTAAAACTGTTGATTTTTGACACTGACATATGTCATTTAAAAACTATGTTATAAACATTGGAATTTGTCAACTGGTTTCCTTAGTGCCTTAGCCTCTGCGATGTATTCCATTAGATTATTCTATATATTATAGTGTCTTTATCTCTAAATATATACAAGGTACAAAAAAATTGCGTATTAGATGGAGAATTTTCTGTTCTTCAATATTTGTAATAACAAAAATTTTCAAAAAATAATATTTAGGAGATTTTTTTAAAGAAACTATAAGTTCTGGTTGTCCAATTGTTACCAAAATCTAATCAGCTCTTCCCAGGAATATCAGATTGAGGAAACTGCAGTTAAATATTTTTAAAGTTTTATAGTATTTGAGACACCGTGGTTCCAACATCCACACACACATCAACACACACATCCAGACACACACACACACATACACACACACATATATATATTTGTAACTTATTAAAATCATTATCTAAAGACGAAAGAATAAGTTGAAAGATGATGAGACGGAACTTGGTGAAACATGTATTATTAACAGAATGAGGACATTTGGTTTGTTTCACACATATGTAGCGCACAATTAAAAAAAAAATTAATGAATTAACATGTTGTCAACTTCCCACTACAAAATAATATTCAGAGACAATGTTAAACCTTGTAATTCTTGTAATATATTGTACCTTACGATGATTGAATGGATGAAATACCATAGTAAATAAAAAAAAATCATGAAATAAATCAAGTGTCTTAATTTTTCCTGTCGTAATTAAATAAAAAAATGTTTCACTAAGTACTGTTTAATTTTGTAAAAATGAAAGTTTTTGTTTTCGTTGTACACAAGAAAAAAATCTTTATTTTTATATAAAATAACTTATTCAAAATTAAGCCAAATGTGTTACTTTATAAATAAACGAATTTCATTTCTATGAAGGAATATACCAATAGAAATAGTAGAAATATTTCTTTGGGTTTTATTGTCCAATACGAGTAAAATTTTTTTTTATTGTTTCATCTGTGTGAACAAAATTAAAATAATTACCAAGATTAATTATTGATTTATTAAATTTTGTATTAACAAAGCAGTTAGTACGTTATATTTCGATTCTACTAGCCCGAATCCACGTCAATAATAGTTACTCCACCCGCCTTAATTTCTCTATATTTAATATGATAAAAATAAAAAAAACTTAAAATATCGGCAATTTTTATAAATATTACAGCTATTTTATCATTTTAGTGATACATAGCATAATTTTCAAATATATTTAATTATTTTAATGTGCAACAAAATATTATATTGTTTTAGAAACAACATAAAAAAAAAACTGAAAGAAAACATATTTGAATCGAATTTACGGCGTAATCTGAGGTTTTAGTTAATAAAATTCCTGAAAATCGGTTGAAATTTAATAATAAACTAACATTTATTTTTGTGTTATTGTTATATTGTTAAATTATTTTAGCTAAAAATTCATTTAAAATTAAGGTAAAAAGAAATACATTTATTTCAAAAAAATAATAAAGACTTATTTAATTATTATTACGGATTCTATTATTAAAATCACTCTAACTAAATTTTTTGTGCCAACTTGTTTGAACCGGATTCATCATACAACAATTTACTATAGAGCTGATGTAGAACAAAAGATATGGATACTATTTTGCTGCTAAGAAATGTAAAGATTATTTTGTATTAAATTCTTTTACAAGATTTTTATATATATATTTTTTTTTATTATATGCATGCATGTTTAATACAGATAATCACCTGTAAATAAATAGAGTATCGAGCTAAATTGTAATATACGATGTATATTTAATATTCGTATAATCATAAGCATCTTATTTATATTTGAGTTAATGATAATTCACCATAAAATTAATAGCTTTATTATTAAAAAACGTAAAACACAAAATTTTATATTTTTGTTTGATTGTCAGCAACTGGTACAACTTTTCCATTGGTGCATATGTGCTACTTCAGTTTAGAATTAGATTTGCTTTAATCCGTTAGAGAGAGAATAAATTTGCACACTCAACTCACCTATCTTAGCATACGCGCAATTCGTAGCAATCGCCACGAAAGCCAGGGCGATCAGCAGGTCCAAAGGCCGCGGCATCCTGCAGGAATTCCAGTCGGGATGGGGTCCCCTCACTGTTTGGCCACAAAAACAACACAACTCATCACGCAATCAACAATCAACTACCAGTTTAATTCGCTACAATGTTTCGGTCCGTTATTTTTTCATTACATTTCACCTCAACCGGATGTTTATTTTCTTTATTATTATTTTTAAAATCACTTGCTGTCCGCTGTCGATAAGTCCAGTGCAAATATTTGCTTTTTATTATTAGATTTTACTGTTGGAATTTCGTTGTTTTTCCCATTTGCTGTATTTGCGACAAACAACACTAGAGGGTCTATCTACTGTTTGGTTGGTTTCCAGTTGATTTTGTATTTTATTTGGGGATACTACGATCCGGTGATGTGGTGGACACTGCGCGTCGCGTAATCCCGAATGTCGCGGTGGCCCGTGCGATCGACGTCGGCGCCCGAGAAACACTGACGGCCAGAGATGCCGCGGCTGCCGACGCTGCTCCGCCGCCGCCCTGTGCGCCTGTGCTACCATAGCGCCATGGCCTACGTGTTTTTTATTATGATTTACTAGCAATATCTTAATTGCCATTTTGGAATGTTTATAATCAATAAATGTCCACACAACGATATGCTTTTCAACAGCATAAAAATTATTACAATCATTAAGGAAGTTTACAACCTTATGGTTTATGTTGTTTTAATGAGACAATCGATTTACTTCTCAATTCCCCCGGTGAAATAGCACTCCAACAAACCAAAATATTTTGTTAAGAATATCAAAAACTTATGCGCCCGGAAATTACTTTCATCTATTTTTCCGTAGTCACGAAACGTCATCATTCAATTTTCACAAAATTTTACAAAAGCATATTTCTTCAATAACAGTACTCATAGAGCATGAGAGTTAAACATGATATTAAATTGTAATTTAATATTGTGAACGAACATGTAACACAAATACAAATTTATATGAGAGAAATAATATTCATTATTCTCTGAATTAAATATATAAAATAAAAAATATAATTATGGCTTTACCCATTTCTGAGGGTACTAATATAAAAGCATCGGCATGCACGTCATCAATTAATGTAAAACCATTATCGCAAATCACTAATAATGAAAAATAAAATAAAATTTAGGACATTCTTAACAGGAAAATTGTGTAACCAAAAAAAAATGCCCGATATTTGAAATATTTTTAGACGTTGCAACGTAACTTACGGTATTTTCATTCTTGTTTATTATAAATAAGACTTTTTTGAAAGTGTTACTAGATTTTATTATTTATGTTCATCTTAACAGTTAGAAAATACGGAATACTAGTTACCAAAAAAAGTGAATTCGGATGTTCTGATGGTAAATTTTTTGGGCATTACTTTCAGAAGAAGGAGTTAGATAGAGCATTATGTACCAGAAAAATTTGATGTCATTCACAATTTTTCTTACCCAAACTGCAATTTAATTCTTCCTGTTTTAGAAAATTTAATCCCTAAGACTCGATTTACATTAGTAATATAAACGTGATACGGTAACGGTCCGATAACGATACATTACCAATAAAACGAGGCATTTACATTACACGATACGTTCACGATACGTTATTTTTTTTTTATGTACTTACTGTGATAATTTGTAGCGTATGTTGTATATTCTGTTTTTGTCATAAGCAAAGAAAAATAACTATCTTTCAATATTTTCTCAATTTTAGCTCATTTTTACTTTTTCTTTCAATGACATTTTCAAATACCAACTGACATGTTAGAGGCATCGAATCGTTAACGTTTTGTCACTGTATCGTTAAAGTTCCGTCATCGTATCATGAACGTAGATGTAAATGGGTCCATTAAAATCATTGGAGCAAGAAGTATTGTGTTGTTATCGGACTAGGACTGTGATTGTATCGTTAATGCATATCAAGCACGTCATCTGCAATAAGTACACTTTTCGGTTTATACGATAATCTTTTCATGTGTTTTGGGTTACGTACAGACTTTGCAGATATTCATTGCCGAAACGAAGTTCATCATCATAGCAGGCGTTACCTCACGCTTATGGGAAACCCACCAGCCACCAACCTGGTCTCTGTTTGAAATTACTAAATAAATTTATTCACAAACATCATAGTAATATGACTAATATATCGATTTCTAAACCTTTCAGAGGTTGGTAATACGTTGCTCCTAACTGCAGTAATAATCTCATGTTTAAAAAATATCTGAACAAGCTTTCTCCCCAAGGGTGGGAAATATTTATGTAGGGTTGCCTAGTGACACTGTCATAGATCTCTATATTGAACTAGGCTAAAACAGCTGTCAAAAAGTATCAACAAATTAGAGAGTATAACTGAGAGATTTATTTTAATAATGAGTGTATTTAAAAAGTATGATTGCGAATAAAATATCAATCATATCTCGGTGGGAGTTTCTTTACAGCCTTGCGCTGTCTGACCTCGAAGATTCGTCTAAGCATTCGGCAGTAATGAAATAAGTCCCACCTCGGATGTAATATACTATTACCACTGGTCTCTGTACATAACTAGATACCCTACGCAATGTTAAGCCTTTGTGACTATTTGAACGCTGCTATGTTAGAGGATTTCGGCACAATTTCAATTGGAGATTGAAACCTTCCTAGCTACTTTAAAATTAAAAGTTACGTGATCTTAATATTTTTACCTTTTACTGCTCATGTCTTTATAGGTATTGAATATATCGTTCTGATTTTTTTCAGATTATTATTTATTTGTTTTTAAAATGTGCTTATGTAATAAAAATATCAAATTTGTTTTTAAAATGATAAGAAAAATAATAAAATCTACCATTTGAACACCTTTGTTTTAGATTTTGCAGCTCAAGGAGCACTAAGCGAGAAATTTCTCGTCCTTACGAGATAGACCCTAATATACAGCTACAAAGTTGTAGTAATGAACTACAAAAGTTTTTTTTATTTGAATTTCTTTTAAATCTTCACAGGTTTGTAAAGAAATAAACACAAATGTAAGTGCATTGAAATGGGCGCGGCTTTGCGCTCACCACGGACGTGTTGCAGTCAATTTAAGTGTATTTTTTGTGGTGAGCACAAAGCCGCGCGCATTACAATGTACTTAATTTTGTGTTGTGTGAAGATTTTGAAAAAAAAATTTTAAAAACTTCTTTAGTTCATTTACTATAAAACTGTAGCTGTATATTAGGGTCTATCTGGTATAGACGAGTAGTTTCTCGCTTAGTGTTTCTTGTGCTGCAAAATCCAATACAAACATGTTCGAATGCTAGTTTTTATTATTTTTCTTATAATTTTAAAAACAAATATGATTTTTTCTTATATAAGAACGTTTTCAAAACATAGATAAATAATAATCTGAAAAAATCATAATAATATATTCTATAACTATAAAGATATGAGCAGTTAAAGTTAAAAATAATAAGATCACGTAACTTTTAACTTTAAAGTAGCTTAAAGGTTTCAGTCTCCAACTAAAAATGTGCTGAAATCCTCCAACATGGCGGCGTTCAAATAGTCACAAAACGCTGTATTTAACTTGGCCGCTATATACTATCCCGTTTTTGATAGAGATTATTTACTCAGCACCACTTTTTTGTTACTTTGCTGTGAATACACCTCTCGAGGCATATTTCTAAGTTTAATTTTAAAACTAAAAAAAAAAAATGAAAAATAAATATAACAAAAAAAATTAAATCTTTGATTGTTTCTCTCGTTTCGGGTAATCACAATGTAGTTCACGAGGCGTAAGACAAAAACTCTGACATTCTGAAGATCATACAAACTAATTTAATGTGCATACAGAATATCATACAACAATGCAACCGGCTATTTTTCATATGCTAAAACAGAAATTGTCTATCAGATAAATGCTGACATTGAGTTGTATCAATGACAAAACAGATAGATATTTTGAGTTAAATATAAATAATCAAGTGGTTAATTTTTAACAATAATTGGTTAAAATTTTTATCCAACAGAGATTGATTTGATAACCGAAAATCTATTTTTTTTTGTTATAATGTCAACATACTTGTAAAATAATAAAAAAAATCTACAGCGGCCAAAAAAAGTGTTTATAAATTGAGATCAGTATGCAATATAGTTATTATTTTAGGAAAGTGCTGGAAATAAATGACCCCAGACCTAATTAAACTAGAAACTATTGTCATGATCGCTTCAAAATGCCATTTTCGGAGTGATCCTCAACTTCTGGTCAACAATGAGTGCCTGTAGGTGATACCTGATAAACGCCCGCACAATACGAATATATCATCATTGCCGATATCTGAATAAAAAGCAGATTGGCATATCCAGCACTAGATAATATGCCGTTTTGATATATTTATTTATTAGATTTTCATTTATAAAGTACTCAAAGCAGTGATCACGAAACAAAAATAAAATCAATCTTCGCAAAATTAAGGTACTATTTTAGTACCCCTTTATTACCAGCGTCTCACCGGTGGTTACGAAAACAACTTACCTACATACTTTGCTTGTGTACGGAGTTTTAGAATCACGAGTTCTGCATCCACTGCAAACAATATATTCTCTGCAATCGTTCATAAAAAAATAAGGAAACAATAAGTTTTTTAAATTGTTTCCCGCACTCATTTTAAATTTCTTATATTGATGTCAAGAAGAGTTAAAAATTTTAAACATTTGTCGTGCAACGGCAATCGACATATAGATCAATGGCTGCCGGCACCAGAAACTTACAGGCTGCTTATTTAGCTACTATACCAATTCAGCTCGCAGCCGACAATCGACAATTTAAGTCGGGATCAGTAAAACCTAAAAACTTTTTCCCAACAGCTTAATCGGGCGTCGCTGCCGGCAGCATATACCTACTTTGTACTATTTTATTTCATCCTCACTTTTATAATAATTATATTGCTGTGTTTTGTGTGTATAGAAAGTAATCAATAGAATGTAATCATCCAAAATTATGAATAATATTTGCAAACCCGTATTTTCTTTTCTCAGGCCGCGTGCCTGAGTGTCTAGTCGCGAACCTGGGGAAACCGGGTTCGATCCCGACCGACGCCAAATATTTTCCAATTTTAAATGGCACAAAAGTGACCCCTGTGGTGCACTCTCCACACCAGCTATAAGTGCCCGTGAGGTGACGCCTGGTAAGCGCCCACACGGTAAAATATATCGTCATCATTACCGATGTCTACATGTGTTGTAGATACTGGCACACCCAGAAATGGGTAATATGCCGTGATATATTTATTTTTTTATTTAAATAATAAATTACGTACAGTATGTATTTTGTCATTGATTTTATGTGCACTAAAGAACTCACAAGCTTTTTTTACTTTGACATCGCTTTATCAGTTTATATTTCCGGGAAAAACTTCATTTATGAAACGCAGAATTATTACCAATAAATCTGATTTCATTACATTAATTAAAAATTAGTGGTCATCAATGATATACATATGTTTTATGGAAAAACTCATTTCAGTTCTGAATTGGATTCTTTTGTTGTTTATATTGTGAATAGTAATGAATATAATGGAATTTATTATATAATTTATTTTTGTTTGAAACTGCACGCATTAGTTTTTTGTATCTAAGTAGAATATAGAGTATCATCAAATTACATTGCTCGTATATTCATTTCTTTTATTACAAGTTGTTACAAAATAATACTTACATAGGTATTAGAAATAATAGGAATTCTTATACTGTGTATATATTTTATTCTTGCCAATAAGTTGCCAAAATTACACATTCCTTCTTAGACCAAATTACAAAATATTAATTTTTCTGAGTTGTTTACTCCCATGTCAAACAGAATTTTTTATTAAAAATTCTTTTCAAGTTTCTACATTTTTCTGTTTACTTTTTTATAAAAATATTAAGTTTCCTTTATATAATTAAAAAATTGTTTAACTTTAAAATATTAATTAACTTCCTACTCTGTTTCGCAAATAAAAATATTAATATCTCAGATATTGTCAATAATTAAATACCTATGCATAGATAAGACATTAAAAATCTGTTAATATCCTGCACCAGGTAACATTTTTATATATTAATATATTTTATGTCTCACTAAAGTATAACAAAGTGTTTATTGCTAGAATACAGTGAATATGAACATCTATAACAACCGGGACATTATAATGAGGGCATAATATTTCATTATACCCTCATTACAATCCGGTCATCGTTAACACAAAAAATGTAATATACAACATTATTTTTTTGCTACAAAAACTATGTAAGTATAACATTTTTTACTGACTTTATTTTTTACATTATTGATCTATCCCAAATATAAAATTACAGTTTTTAAATATCTCTGAGAAATCTACCGATTTAACTGGAAACCCTTCTGATTCTGATGATTCTTCAACTGTAGATCGAATTTGAAAATTTACTTCTTCTTGACAAACATTTGATGATTCTCCTTCACCTCCAGATGAACTCAAAGACCTTGCAATGTTATTAGAAATTCTATTTGTCGAAGTCATACTATCTGCTACTTATCCTTCTGCATCTCCGGTGCTCTTCTATTTACCATGCATCTTCAATGTTTCGAATGTTGCGCCTATCTCAACCATAAGCATAGATGACGTACGACGGGTAATGGTCAGTATATTCATTTGCATTATCTAATTTCAGAAACCTTGCAATTATTGCTGGTACACCACTTCCTATGGTATTTTTCCCAACTGGTTGTACTGTGCAACAATTATTCTTGTATGTTAGGAAGAATCTTGGCACCATAGCCGGTCTCAATGCTGCATATTGTCAAAGTAACTTCAAAGCACCTATTTCTTCCTCCTCGATAATGGTAAAACACTTAGCATACCAGTTTTGGTTTCCGGAACTTTTACAAGCAGAACACATCCTTTATCCTGTATGCCAGTAAGTAATAATATATTTAAGTAAAGATACGAACATAAATAAATCTGTTTTTACCTTATGCGTCAGATAAGTTTTATTAGGAGCATTCTTTATAAAAGTCAAAACCAGATCTTATGTCAAATTTTTTTTTTTTATTTTTTTTACAAAATAACATCAAACTGTTGTAACGAGAAATGTCAATGTTATCATTAACAAGCAAAGTCGATTTCAAGATTGAATAGTATTTCACAACGATCTAGGAGTATAGGTATTTTTCAGACTGCAGAAAAGGAGTAAAATTAACAAATTTGCAGTTATGTTAAACAGTGTTGCCAACACTGTGTTGCTAACAATAATATGATTTGTACCTATATTTTTGAAAGTTACTAGAATGTAACTAAATAAATCAGTGCTTCTAAACTCTAACCTAAATAAACTGCACTGCAGTTTAGCCGAAATATTCATTTGAATAGGTTATTACATTATGTACTGAAATAATACTCGTATGTAAAAAACAAAATAGAAAATAACATACTAATTCCTGAAAACATCTCATAATCACCGTCTCGTTCACAGTCGTCACCACATTTTCAATTTCCATTCAACAAATATTTTCAACTCTTTTCCATAAACTGCCATTCGTAGATTTCGTAGGTATTAAATCATCATTCACTTCCTTCGCTTTCATCAAAATAAATAAATAAATATAAATATATCATCACGGCATATAACCTATTTCTGGGTGTGCCAGTATCTACAACACATGTAGACATCGGTAATGATGACGATATATTTTACCGTGTGGGCGCTTACCAGGCGTCACCTCACGGGCACTCATAGCTGGTGTGGAGAGTGCACCACAGGGGTCACTTTTGTGCCATTTAAAATTGGAAATATTTTTTTTTTTTTTTTTATTTTATTTTCATCAAAATATCTTCCGAAACACCCTCCAACATCTACAACGATGAAGAACGTTTGGTTGATGTTGATATTTTAAACATAAATACTCTTTGATAATAAACAAAACAATTGAACAACGTCCTTAGCAAGTTTGAGCATTATTGTAATTAAAATTATTATAAATTAAAAAATGTTTCACATAAGACATAAAATCTTGTATGCACCCCGAGCGCTACTAGATGATAATGCCCATCGGACGACATCTAACCCTCGGGCTAGATTCTCGTTGCTCTCCTGGCATTATTATCATAGTTACGCCCTTGGTGCATAAAATACTATTATAATTATAAAGAAAATTACTTTTAAAAAGAAATAAATAATATTAAAATAAATTAAATAAGTTTAAAAAACCTCTCAACGGGATTAAAAATCCCAATTACTGAGTAGGTTCACACACATAAACGTCCATGCCTTAGTGGGGTTCGAACCCAGAACCCCGAGCGCACTCATGCTCTAACCTTTAAGCCGCACCGAAGCCTATAATAATATTTTTTTTCCATTAAAAAAATATATGTTATGATGATAATTGAAACATTTAAATTTTGAAACTATCATTTTATGTTCTTTGCGTAAAAGTATTCTATATGCACCAAGTATAATCTTACAAAAATGATAGATATATGTAAGAAGTATCTTTAGGACTAGGAAAAATATCGATATTATTCTTCATTGATTTATCTAAATATCGATAAATGGATAATGATTGTTAAAATTAGTGATTTCGAAATATCGATACGATAAACGAATCTTTATCTATACCAATATGATATTCAATATCCATGTCAAATATTTTATTTAGTTTCCGTAATATGTATATAAAATCATGACTAATGCTTTGGTCTTATTCATCTGTCAGTTAACTGTCACAAGAATGAGCCTGTTTCACATTTTTCAAAAACTATTTTAAATGAAAGTTTATGGACTGATTTTCATAGTAATAATTTTTATTTTAATAATTCACTCCTGTGACGTAGAAGCACATACATTACATCATTAATAGCCAATAGGAAAATAGTTTTTCCATCACCTACGTTTATTCATATTATTTATATAAAGAAACATAGGCTAAAGCTTGTCACATGTTAATAATAAAATCTTTTAATTTGACATTTGACGCTGACATTGCTCATTGTAAATGAATAATAAAGTAATAATGGCTAATTCAAATTACACTCAAGCTAAATCGGACAATTAACCGAAGGTCGATAGCTGGATGATGGCTGAATTTATACCAGAACGATTGTTTTACTGCTACCGAAATAAGAGGGTGTTAAAGAGTTGAGGTAAAATAAAATATAAAAATTGAATTTATTATATAAATTGATAATATATTTTACTTAAAGTTCTGGTCGTGATTCTTATTTGACACTTGTTTGACAACTTTGACAATACACTTGACACCTTAGAACCGCTGAAGATGTATGTACTCTGACGTCACATTCTGTTTCAGATCACGTGACTTATTCAAAATTTTATCCAAATTTCAAAAATTAATTGTAAAATATCTAAAGGATATTTCGTGATGTTTTGAAATTTGAGGCTCTTTAAAGAACAATATCTTTTCAAATTTAATACTTAGAAGTCATATAAAAATTCTTGCAACAGCCCTATTGTGAATTAGATTTCTAACCTTAAATTATGAATTCTTTATATCTATTTACACACTTATTTGTATATTAATTACAGTTATATTAATTTCTTTATATATTAAATGTAATTTAGATTTATTTAATATTTACATATACAGTGGCGTGCAAAGGTTTGGGCCACACATATTTCATTTCTTTTAAGAAAATCTTTATTTTTGCAATACATTTATATATTACCCAACTGTTAGGAATGTGAGTACCTCGTTAACATATTTGAAATTTTATGTTCATTTGAATACACTACAATGAACATAAATTTATATTATATATATATATATATATATATATATATATATATATATATATATATATATATATATATATATACAGTGTGAACACTGAAAACCGAGACATAGGCGTTTACCATGGGAAAACAGTTTTTTTCAAATATTATCTGTCCCGCAAGAGTATAGTGGGAGTTTTTGATATGGTTAGAAAGATTATTTAATTTGGCATCGAAGTGTATCTAAATACTCCTAATTTAATGCCTTATTATTGAAATATTTACAAAAGTATAATCCTACTTGACAGTTATTACTTATAATTTACTAAAAACAGTAATCATGGAAACGTATTCGGTAGCTGACTTGGTTAAATCAAGGCTCCATGTTATTTTTTCAATAGTTCAAATCCCTCCCGGTTCAAGTTAATATTTTTATTATTTTTATATTTATTTTGTACAATGTATTATTAAATAAATTACCAAATTAAAACAAATAACTTTTTGGTACGTCAAGTATTTTCTTGAATTTACTATACTATTATTTCTTTGTTATATCACTCTTAATAGTATTAAGCAAAACACAAAAAGTAATCAATAATAAATAAACTTTCACACAGGTTTGTCCTGTGTTAGACTTTTATTGTCATTTTTCCAATGGATTTTTCATTAGAAGAAAAAAATAGTATAATTAAAATTTACAATCAAGGGATGAGATTACGAGAATTTCGAGACTTTTTTGCTAGTAAATATTATGATAGACAAATTGCATCCCATGAACGAACTAGACGAATCATTTTAAAATTTGAAAAAACCGGTTGCGTTAATGACGAACCTAAAACTAAACTTAATTTTTTATTTTGCTTAAATTTACATATTTGTTTCACTTCTTGTACATTCAGTCAATAAAATACTTGATGTACCAAAAATTATTTGTTTTAATTTTGTAATTTATTTAATAATACATTGTATAAAATAAATATAAAAATAATAAAAATATTAACTTGAACCGGGAGGGATTTGAACTAGTGAAAAATTATCATGGAGCCTTGATTTAACCAAGTCAGCTACCGAATACGTTTCCATGATTACTGTTTTTAGTAAATTATAAGTAATAACTGTCAAGTAGGATTATACTTTCGTAAATATTTCAATAATAAGGCATTAAATTAGGAGTATTTAGATACACTTCGATGCCAAATTAAATAATCTTTCTAACCATATCAAAAACTCCCACTATACTCTTGCGGGACAGATAATATTTGAAAAAAATTGTTTTCCCATGGTAAACGCATATGTCTCGGTTTTCAGTGTTCACACTGTATATATATATATAGGGCCACGTTGTAGCTGACAGTTTATATACGTTATTTGACAGATTTTTTTTTATTAGCAGAAAATGTTGCGAATGTTAGCCGAAGTACTATGTCTCGACGTCTTTAAGAAGTAGGTCTCATAGGACATGTTTGTGTTAAAATACCTTTGATTAGTAGAAAAAATAAGAAGGCGAGACTAAACTTTGCTAAGAAATATCAACATATTGGACTGATGTCGTTGACGAAAAATTTTATTTACGGATGAATCAAAATTCGATTTATTTGAAAGTGATGGTAAAAAGTATGTTCGACGACCAATAAATGCAAGGTTTGATCCTAGGTATCAAATTCCTACTGTTAAGCACGGCGGAGGCAATGTGATGATATGAGGAGCATTTTCTTATGTCGGAGTTGGTCTATTAGTCCAGATTAAAAGCACCATGGATGCTTTAATTTATATAGATATTTTATCAAAGCATACGCTATCTTATTCAAGGAAAATATGCCAAGGGGATGGCTTTTTCAACAGGACAACGACCCTAAACATATATGAAAACTAGTAAAGGAATTTTTAAGGAAACAAAAAGTCCGAATTCTTGAGTGGCCATCCCAATCTCCGGACTTAAATCCAATAGAGAATTTATGGCAAGAGTTAAAGATACGTGTTGGTAAAGAAAAACACTCCAAGAAGGGTAAATTATGGAATCATTTGGAAAATGAATGGCAAAACTTATCACAGACCTGTATTACAAATTTAATAAAATCAATGCCACGACGGTGTGCTTCAAGAGGAATGTCGACCAATTATTAAATATAGAATACAAAATTACAAGTCCGAAAAGATTGCACAATTTTTTTCCTACTGGCCCAAATCTTTGGAACATCATAAATTATTTTGGGAGAAAATAAAGTAATCGGAACTGCAGTCTCTACGCTTTTATTTGATTTCAAACCTACGTTTCGATCATTACTATGATCTTCTTCAGGGTTAAATCAAGTCATAAAAAACCCTGAAGAAGATCATTTGTAATGATCGAAATGTAGGTTTCAAATCAAATAAAAGCATACAGACTGCAGTTCCGATTACTTTATTTTCTCCCACATCAATCTCCAGTCGCTCATCGTTACTCCAATAAATTATTTTGTTATCACTTAAGTTTATTTATGTAGTTTTTGGTTCATAATTTGAAAATATTTTATGCACAAATACATATGTTTATTAATATAAATGTTTCATTTCTTTATCACCTTTGCTATATATAATATAGTGTAAAAATATGAGTGGCCCAAAACTTTTGCACGCAACTGTAAATATCCATTAATATTGTCTAGCTGTCTATCATATATTTAAATGAAAATGGATAAAAATATTAATAATAGAAGAAATTTGACCCACAGAATTTTTTTTATAAATAACTTTTAAAATTAAATAAGTTAAGCATAGTACACGGCTTATTCTTATTACCCATCCATGGGTGTGCTAATCTGCTCCTATTCGCAAATTTCTGTAATGACATATACAGGGTGTCCCGCGACTCGAATGCCATAGCTTAAAGATATATTTCTTAGGTAATTTTAATAGTTAACAAATCCGGAAACCTTAACTAAAAACGCTAAAACTAGATACGTATTTCGGCGACTAAGTCGCGATCATCAGTAAATTTATGTCTAATAAAAGATCAGTTTTGGATTACTCAACATATTAACCATGCCAGAGGTCCAAAAGCAAAGCTCCTTGTTTTTCAGATTTTCATGGCTCTCTCTATAAATGAGCAATTTCATAAAAATTTCAAGTCAGTTTTACGCATTACAAAAAGTGTAAAATAAAATTTGGATGCAGAATTCAATTATCAACAAGTTTTATTTGAGTCATTTTGCTCTATAATAAATAGGGAACGAAATACCACCATATAAAAAAAATTCCTATACGTATATATCATCATCATCATCATCACGGCATATTATCCAATGCTGGGTGTGCCAATTTGCTATATACGCAGATATCGGTAATGATAATGACATATATGTACCGTGCGGGAGTTTACCAGACATCGCCACATGGGCACTCATTGCTGGCTTTGAGTGGCTTGGAGAATGCAACACAGAGAACAATTTTGTGTTATTTAAATTTCAATTTTAGCATCAGTCTGAATTGAACCCGAGTCCCCAGATAAGCGACCAAACAATCTGGCACACAAGCAAAACAAAAATTGTAATTTTTAGTACAAGAATAGTATAAAATTCTATTTTTTTTTATCTTGAGGAAAACATTAAATTGCGAGTGAATTTATTTTTCGCGAGTCGATATGTACTCATTTTTATAGTCCTTTATAAAATTATATTTTTATATAGCAGATTTTAAAGAAAATATTAGGAAAATCACTTACAAATTAAATTATTATTTAAGCATTTTTTTAAATTTAATTTAAGTTGTGGTTTTATTTGTATTCCAAGAATAGTTCTTTCTGGTACCTATTTTAATTGCACAACTGAAGTTGTTTAACACCAACCGTCAAAGTTTATAATGTATTTAAGTCAATTTGAATAAAAATTGAGTACCCATATGCGTTATCTACCATTGATGTTTAAAGGCCTATTTATAATGAAGTAACGCAAGCGGTAACGCAGTTGCAGTAAGGTAACGCAAAAGATAAATGTACGGTACAACATATACCGTTTTTATAATGAAACGCAACGCAGAGCCGCAGAAGTAACGTAACGCAACGCAACGCCAAAGCTGACCAACTTTCATCTTTCTACCTTACTTTTGTACCTCTAGCCAATCAGAATTCAGTGTTTTAGTTTTACTATAAAAATCTGTATTATCGATATGTTCGTGAACTGTCAAAATTACATAATAAATTCTACATTTTATGGTTAGACCGGTTAGATTTTCAAAGCGATACCAAGAATAATTATGGATGTTAGAAAATTAATCGAATTAATCGAGAATCGCCGAGTCAGAAACAGTATTGCCACAGCTATATCGTCGTCACTGTCCATTTCTATTCAAATTATTTTATACTTATTTATATGTCATGTGTCATGAAGACTATAAATAAAAGCAAGTTGAATTTCAACAATATATACAGAATTCTTTTGATTGGTTAGAAATGCTATCTTCGGCGTTATTATAAATCACATATTTTATGTTTGCGTTACTGATTACGTTGCGTCGTTGCGTTGCGTTTTACGTTACTTCATTATAAATAGGCCTTAAAGGCCTATTTATAATGAAGTAACGCAAGAGGTAACGCAGTTGCAGTAAGGTAACGCAAAAGATAAATGTACGGTACAGCATATACCGTTTTATAATGAAACGCAACGCAGAGCCGCAGAAGTAACGTAACGCAACGCAACGCCAAAGCTGACCAACTTTCATCTTTCTACCTTACTTTTTTACCTCTAGCCAATCAGAATTCAGTGTTTCAGTTTTACTATAAAAATCTGTATTATCGACATGTTCGTGAACTGTCAAAATTACATAATAAATTCTACATTTTGTGATTAGATCGGTTAGATTTTCAAAGCGATACGAAGAATAATTATGGATGATAAAAATTAACCAAATTAATCAAGAATCACTGAGTTAGAAACAACATTGCCGCTGCTATATCGTCGTCACTGTCCATTTCTATTCAAATTATTTTATACACTTATTTATATGAGATGTGTCATAAAGACTAAATAAAAGCGAGTTGAATTTCAACGATATATACAGAATTCTTTTGATTGGTTAGAAGTGTTATCTTCGGCGGTTATTATAAATCACATATTTTGTGTTTGCGAGTATTCCCTGGTGTTTGCGTAACTGATTACTTTGCGTTGTTGCGTTGCGAGTTACGTTACTTCATTATAAACAGGCCTTAAGTATTATTTGATCTAACCCTTGCGGTTAAAATACTACTTGATCCAATATTTTAAATTTGTCGAAAAGTAATAAAATGATGTTTTAATAGATTTATGCAAAATTTACACTTGGAGTGGTTCTATTTGAGTTTACAAAGATTACATCTGTGTCTGTTTATTCATTTATTTTACATATATTGTAAAACAGCAAACAGTTTGCAGAATTGCACAGTGTACAGTGAGTTGTGAACTATTCCGTCGAAATTCCGGAACTTGTTAATATTGATCCAGGATCGTCGGATGTTGGAATAGGATCAAAATAAAAAAATACGTTATGGCCAGCACAATACCTCTCTAGGTTTTCCGCATTCTGGGACAGTGTCAATTTAACGTGCGGCAGCTATATCTATAATTTTAAATATTTAATTGGCCGCGTGCCTGAGTGTCTGGTCGCGAACCTGGAGGAACTGGGTTCGATCCCCACCGGCGCCAAATATTTCGAATTTTAAATGGCACAAAAATTACCCCTGTGGTGCACTCTCCACGCCAGCAATGACTGCCCGTGAGGTGACGCCTGGTAAACACCCGCACGGTACAAATATGTCATCATCATTACCGATATCTGTAACGAAACAGGTTGGCATACCTAGAAATAGGTATTATGCCGCGATGATATATTTATTTATTTATTTATTTATTTATTTTGATTAATGACAAAATAAGAAATATTAAATGTACTTTTCAGAAAAAGCCTTCAGTAATGTCTCTGGATTTTTGACGCTGACATTTATGTCATTGACAAACATTTTAATTTTTCAAGTGATTTCCATGGGCTATTTGATGGATACAATGGATTATTTTATATATTTATAACTCTATCTCTAAATCTATTGAAGATAAAATAAAAATGTTTAATATACTAGATAGAGAATTTTATATTCTTTAAAATTTGTAACAAAATAAAATCCAAAAATAATATTTAGAAGATTTTTTTAAGAAAATACTAATACCTCTTGTCTAATTGTTATCAAAATCTTTTCAGCTCTTCACATAAATGTTAGATTAAGGAATTCATAGTTAAACTGGTCTTATGTCTTATAGTTTTTGAGTACTCACCTCTTCAACATCCACACATACACATACATACACACTTTCACACACACACAGACATCATCGTAAAAATGTTAAAATCGGTTTATATGGACCTTAAATCGTGCTCATTCACTTAAATCTGGATTTGTAATTTTAGCATGAATCCAATATCTGATGTGATCCATACAATACCTCCCACTTTTTAATTTTTATTAATTTAAATACACACCTACATATTCTGCAAACTATACGAGGGCCACGCCAAAATTATTGAGATACAGAAATATTATTTGAAGGAGAAGCATGTAGTTTTACTGGTGTTCAAAGTAGTCCCCCCCTGCTTCAATACACTTTTGTAATCGAATTTTCCAGAAATGGAAAGCTTTAAGCCATTCATTTTCTGGAATCGTATTAAAATACTCCATTATGGTGTTGTTAATCTCCTCTTCTGACGTAAAATGACGACCACGTAAATGTTTTTTCAAATTAAAAAATAGCCAGAAGTCACACATTGCAAGATCAGGAGAATACGGTGGATGCTCAATGACTTTAATACTATTTTCTTTCAAAAAATTAACAGTTGTCGCAGCGGTATGGAAGGACGCATTATCATGGTGAAACATTAAACCCTTAATTTTCACACTGCGAAGAACTTCAGGTAGACATTTTTGTGTGTACCAATTGGCAGTAACAGTTTTCTGTTCCTCTAACCTAATTGCTTTCACAAGACCTGTACTTCTGAAAAATACAGCGTACATAACTTTTTTAAGTGCACGTTGTTTTTTCACGGTAACTGGTGTTGGGTCATCTTCAAACACCCATACCCTACTTTCTTGACGCGTTGGAACATCATAAAAGGGTATGTAAGTTTCATCGCCAGTTACAATTTTAGAAAGAATACGATGGCCGCCATTATTTAACAATTTTAAAGTGGCGCGACTAATTGTAACAAATTTGGCTTTTTGTTCTTCCGTTAAGTTGTGTGGCACCCAACGAGAAACAATTTTTCTAACACGAAGTTCTTCATGCAAAATTTTTGCTATTGCTGCGGATCCAATGCCAAGGGCATCTTCCATCGTTTGATAGGTGACACGATTGTCATCCTTTATCATTTGTCTGATGGCAGCTACATTTTCTGGCACTACCGCTGTACAAGGTCTCCCTGAGTGTTTCTCATCACGCAAGAAATTACGGCCTCTTTTGAATTCTGAAAACCAGCGAAATATAGTTGCTCGAGATGAAGCTTCATCTCCAAATGCCAATCGTAGACGCTCCTCGCACTGTTCTTCACGTAATCCAATTTTAAAGTCGTAGTAAATCATAGCGCGATAATGCTCTCTTCCTAACTTTATGTTGCAGTTTATTTCCACTTTGAATTCTACCACAATAAATCACTTCAACCAGATGTTATTGTTGGACAGATATTTTAAATAAATTGTAGTTTGACATTTGTGCACTAAAAATTTTCCAAAGCCAACTGTTTCCCAGCATCTCAATAATTTTGGAGTGACCCTCGTATTAAGTTAATTTGCATATATCTATTACTTTACATGATCCATTTCGTTAATATGTAGTTGTAAACTTATATTTGACACTTTGATAACACGTACTTCTTATTCACAGTTGTTTAATTTTTAGTACTGCAAACATATAAAATTTATCAAAATATTATTTTTACTAAATTGAATTAGATTCAATACAATCTTCTTAACACAGTTTCATTATTAATTTTAATATAATTGCTTCCTGACAGAGACATTTGTTTAAATATGTCAATATTGTTATTAAAATATTTCGTTTTCGTTTGACGCATAAGCAAAATGATGTACAAAAATAAATTATTTTATAATTTAATATTTAAAGTTATTCAAAGTTATTTACTAAATGTTATTATCGTAGAATTGAAGATTGTACCATTATTTCCAATTTTTATTAGTAAAAGTTGCTAAAAAATGATATTCAATGCATTTTTTTACAAGAAAAACTGTTCGATATACACTAAAAACTAATGAGCTCTTCCCACATTAGTATGGAATGGGTATCAAAATTTCAAATTTTTCTGACTCATAGTATTTAAGTAATCGTGTACACAGGATCCACACACACACACACACACATATATATATATATATATATATATATATATATATACATAATCATTGTAAAAATGTTAAAATCGGATTCTGGGGACATCAAAACGTGCTTATTCACTAAAATCTCTATGCGATTTTTAGCACGATCCCTATACCTCTTTTACCTAATAGGGTAGCGGGAGGTAAAAATTAACTCCACAGATGCATACGTTTCGGCGTTTATTACACCTTCATCAGTGCTAAATCAAAGAAATATAGATGTAAATAATTTGTACATACACATAATAAACGCCGAAACGTATGCACATGTCGAGTTGAATTTTTTATTTTCACATCTTGTTAATAGGTTTGTTCCAGCCTCGCACTGCTGATAGATTGTGACTGTCAGACACATGCGCATTACCAAAATACTGTTCCAGGCATATCACTGACAAGTTTGTAACTACTAATTAGATGTTTCAACGTATATTGTTGGACTGCCACAAACTAGTTGCTGACAGTCTAAACAGTCAGAACTTTTTCTGCTGAGTAGAAGTCAGAGCCTGTGCATTGAATACAAATTCAGTGTTTGTTTTTTTACGTCAATGTAAGATGAATTTGTACTTTTTAGTTTTAGACGTTTTAGAATTAAGGCTCATTCACAACGCACAATACTTAGTAATTATAATTATATTTAAAAAATGTGTTGTGCCTGTGTCATACTTAAAAGTCCTTAACTTACTGTCCCCTGATAAGCAAGTAATACAATTATTTGTCGTTTTAATACAATTCTTTCAATAATTTTATATTATTCATACCCATATTGAGCAAATTATGATAAATTTGACATGACGTGACATATACATGTCATTTTTCTGTTAAATTCGATTGTCCCACTTATATTTATAACTATAAATTATAATTAAAAGTAAAATAAATGAAGTTTGTATAAAATCCATATTTTAAGTTATTATATATGTTTAATTTTAAGTTTAGTTATCTGTCAGATCATTTTTTGTGCGTTCCAACCATCGCATGTTTCCAACTTGTCAGCAACAAGTTTATCTTCACGCATGCGCATTAAAAAAATCAGAAACATGTTGCAAACTTGTCCAAAATTACCGGCTGGAACAAAGCTAATATTGATTAATTCTATATATATTTCAGTACTTCATCTGTATTATTTAAGTAGGAAAAGGTCATCTGTTCTCATTGCACAGTGGTATTGAATAGGAGTAGTCTATGTCGTTTTATTTACCTTTTATTTAATATTTGTTTATATGAACAATGTCACGATTGATATTTTAACATTTCCATAATGACGTTTATGTGTGCAGCGATGTAAAATTGCTGCAGGTAATTTATTTTATACTCTGTCTGCTATAAGAATGCAGTGTAGCATGATATAAGGACAACATTTCTTGGCTTGTGATTAGTGCAAACGCGAGGCAATTTCAAACTGTCCCAATATTATGTTATTGTAACTTTTCTTCTGCATTTGTGTACAATAAATTTAGCTAGCTAAATTGAATGTAAGTGAAATAATTAATTTTAATATAAAGATAATTATAAAAAACTAATAATATAACGTAAAAAGGTTAATATAAATACAAAACACACATCACCTGTCAATAACTGCCAAAAATATTTTATTATTCCTGCAATTTAGCATGTCTGATTAAAATAGTACTCATATGAATGATATTCAAAATGTTCTATCTCCAATTGATGTGTCTGAATGTTTCGGTTATTATATTATTATTATTTTATCGAAATAAAACTTAGATTCGTATTTAACCTTAAAATGTTGCTGCGTAAACCGCTCTCATCAAGTTCCGCCCACCACTGCAATCTTAATACATACAGAGTATAGTAAATTACTGCGGTAATTTGCCGATTCATAACTACAGTTTAACACGTTGGCTGCGGAAGTCAAAAAAAATGTCTTGATTTCGTTGCGGTATTGATCCCCGAAGACCAAAAGCAAACTTCCTGTATATGCGGGACTAGGCTCCGGCGACCAGTGATGTTTGGAACATAAATTACCATCTTTTGGCTACTAGTTGTATTAAAACTTAGTATATCAATACAGAAAACTGTTAGTTAGCCATGTATGTAGCTATGTCTGCACCAGGAATGGTCTCCGAAGACCGGAACCGTACCAAATAAATAACAAGAAAAAAAAATGACAAATTTTCTATATTTATGATAATACTGAATTAATTTTAATTTCGAAATAACATAATTGAATATATATGTTTGAAAAACAATTAATTAGGTATATATTTATAACGACAGGTTTGTTTTAGATAAATTATTCACATTTTCTGCTTCTTATTTATATTAATACTTTGTTGCCCCTGATTATTACTAATCAAAGATAATATTTATTTTCTTCGACTACCCATAGTATTTGTGTCTCGGTCACTGTTTCATTTAAAACTAACACGATACTACTTGTGATGTGCATTCAAACTTACTGGTCTCCGGAGACCAATAACAAATTATTTTAAATTTGTAAAATATATGACAAAAACTTTTAGTAGCTACATTTAAAATATTTCTAGGACCCTTAGTTAAAAAGATATAAGATCCGTAAGCTGGGGAAGTTTTATGAAAAATAGTGCCGCACTAGACAAATACAAGTTATTGGTCCCCGGCGACCAATGCCGCAGTCAACGTGTTAAATTATATAAAAGATAACGATATTTCTGGATTTCAGTCAACTTTATTATGATACCCAACTAGTTTCGACACCACATGAGTCTACTTCAGCGGCTATATTTACAGAAAATTAATTTTTTATACACTGAATTACAATAAAATGCATTCGTCTCATAATTAAATTGATTTACTTATATGATTTTTCTTAAAAGTTTGTAACTAATGTTAAACAGTAAATGGAAATTAAGGTTTTTTAATTTTTTTTTAAAGCGAACTATATTTTTATAGTTAACACGTTGACTTCTGAACACAATTTTCACAACAATTCCCAGGGGCTGATTTTTTTTTTTAAGAAATCTTTATTAATTTTTTACAAAATATATTCATATAAGCTAAGTAAAAATTTCCAAATACAAATTACGTCCTCAAGGATCAACAAGGATATGACGTGTGTACATGTCAAGCGCACTGAGAGTATAATTTATTGCGATAAGCTACTGACGTGTACACATGACATGAATATTATTAAAATTTAGTGACAAAACTAATGAAATACGCATGTTAATTAAGAGATGTTTATTGAAAAGATATTAAATTTTATTGTTACAAACGAAATTATTTACAGTTTTACATATTCTTACGAAATTCGCTGAAACAAGGTACAATGCACAGGGTATGATTTTTCGGAAAATTATTCGTCACAGGCTGACCGATTATTAAACACCTAACAGCAACGCTAACTGTTCAAGACTGAATTGAAAACTAAATAAAGCATGACATGTATACACGGTACGCGCTTCCGGCAATATCTGAGTATGACGTGTATACACGTCATGCGCAATCAACGTGTTAAACAAATTTAACAGTCAGACATTAAAAATATAAAAATGTACACTTATAGGATTCCATTTAATGTTTTCCGCACAACTTTTTCAATATTAGTTTCAAGAAAGAAAATATCATGTAAGTAAACCAATGTATTTTATTGTAATTCAGTGTATTAAAAGGTATTTTTTTCTGAAAATTTAGCCCATGAAGAAGACACATATGGCGTCGAAACTTAGTTGGGTATAATAATAAAGTTATCTGAATTCCAGAAATATCGTTCTCTTTCATCATCCATCCCAGTGAAGTAATTACCTAGATCCCATTAAAATTATATATTACCGTAACATATCTTAAATAACCATCATATTACCAAAGAAATTACCATGCGTACAGAAATTTACAAATAAGTTGTTTTTTTATACAATTACAAAATTAAAATCATAATAAATATTAAAACATGTGCATAAATGTATAAAACAGGAAAATAAAATATCTTTCAAAAAGATCACATTTCTAATATTACACTATGAAGTATTCTCATTCTTATTAGGATACGGGTTTAAAATCAACAGCAGAATAAAAAAATGTTTTAAGTTGTAGCAGTAGAATGTGGGGAGTAAAAGTTTAAAGTCTATTGTCTGTTTAGAGATTTGATGGTTGTTTAAGTATCATTCGTTAAGAAAAGACCATCCCTTGTCCGCTATATTCCAATATGCGCAGCACCGCACAATGATGGATAACTAACTGCGGGTAAACAACACGCGTAATTTCTCAAATTTTTGGTAAATTCACGGTAATTTACGGCAAACAATATTTGGTAATTTATTATGTAATTCACGTTATTACATCTCTGGGTATATGCGTATATATGTTATATATTTCACAACACTAACTTTATTTTTAGTAACAAGTAAAAGGAAATTACAAATTATTAAATAAATAAATATATCATCACGGCATATTACCCATTTCTGGATGTGCCAGTATCTACAACATATGTAGACTCGGTAATGATGACGATATATTTTACCGTGTGGGCGCTTACCAGGCGTCACCACACGGGCACTCATTGCTGGTGTGGAGAGTGCATCACAGGGGTCACTTTTGTGCCATTTAAAATTGGAAATATTTGGCTTCTGTCGGGATTGAACCCGGTTTCCCCAGGTTCGCGACCAGACACTCAGGCACGCGGCCACGGGACCCCATAAATTAAATTAAATTATTAAATTATTACAATAGTTATTTATGCAACAAGTCTAAAAAGTATAGTCTTATTTTACGAATAGGAAAAGAATGAAATAAGACATTTTTTTACGTCTGCAATAAAAGTATGAAAAAAAGTGCCGTAACGTTTCATTATTTCACTCCGTAACGTTAGAAGAAGTGCACTTTTTTCACACTTTTATTGTGTTAAAAAAGACATATTTTATAAATCCATTTCAATGAAAAAAAGTATACTTTTTTTAACATACTTAAAAAGAATTATTGTTATATACGTGTACAATAAAGAATTTATACAGTGTTTTTAGAATAAATAAAAATATTTAAGTTTGAAATTAACAGTCTATATATTCGAAATAAATTGTAAAGTGTGGCTGACATGATCTTTTCACACTTTCACAATTTATTTTGAATATTTAAGTTTATTGCCAATATTGGTAAGTAAACGAGATATAATGTGCGGTCCACATCAGATTTATTTATTTTTGCAAGTACTTCATAAGAGTCATAGTAGAAAGTTTCACCAGTGGTTTTTTTTTTTTTTGTTTTTCAAAGCTATGTAATTTATTCATGTAACAAAATTATTATTAAATTTATAGGGCAAAAACAATGGTTGCTTACTATGACGTCCTTTTAAAATACTAAAATTATTTAACCTGAAACAAATTTGAAGAAAAAAAAAATGGAAATAATCAATATTTAATTTGTTTCATACTTTTCATTGGTTTTAGATTTAAAGTAATACAATAAACGAAAGAATTCTTTAATTTTGTTTCCAAATTTTTAGAATTAACACCTATTATATTTTTGTGTTCCATAGAATATCACAAAATGGAAAAGAAGAAAAAGTCACTATTAAGGTATTATAAAAAGTTGGTTGTAGGTAGTACGGAAAGAGAAAGCAAACACGTGTTCAGCTGGCAGGAGATTTTCGATTCATCAAGCGTCATTTAGAGGCAAAAATCCGGTAGATTAGGGTCGGCGCGAAGTTGCAAGAAAGCCCTAAGGGCAACTCCACTCCACTTTGACGTCGTATTGTTTGTCTTGTTTAATGGCTCAATCAATTGCCTGTGTATTGGCGATCAGTGCTCGGATATGCTGAACTTGCAGTTGAATCAGTTTCAGCAATTCGCAACTCACACGGTGACTTCAAGCGATATTTGCAGAAGTGGTGTGTATTTAATCCGCTGTCCAAGATTCATGCCGATTCGCTAATTTCGAACGTTCAGTTCAACTATGTATGCCATGTTGATTAAGTTTCACATTTACGACTGTCCGGTTAATTAAAACAGTTGGATTTGTCAGATTAGAAGAGAATGTTATCATATTAATTTATTGTTGGCTTGAATTTGGCCGAGCTGATTAAATTTTCTACCTACATCGAGTTATATGCATGCGCTTTGTCACAAAGTTGCACTTCTACATATATTATATTATTGAAGTAAATATTTGTTGTAATATTGTATGCTCACTCTAAGAAATTTAGTGTAAAATAAACACTAAAATTGATTTATGTAGGTCTCTACACCATAGTAAGTAAATTTAACCACTTACAAAGTTTGTATATAAGTACGCGTTAAATTGATTCAAAATTGAATAAACATTTGATATGTAATTATGTTACAAGATATATAAATAAGAACAGTATGTTCAAGATCTCATTTATAAAATGAATTTTATATGTAGATTAAGTTATGGAATTTCAATTACCGGGTAATAATAATAAAAAAAACATTTACTCAGATTTTTTTACTGCACTTTATGGCTCGATTCTAAACTACAACAGTCTAAGGCTACATTTATGTAGCTTACATTGTGCTGTAAGTAGAAAACTTACATTACTGAACTGAATAATTGTCTATTTGGGAGGAACACACCGATGTATTATAGTCAGTCTAGTAACATGCTTTACATTGCAACTAATTTCTCATGTGTTTTGTAATGACAATCTGTTAGTTTGAAGTATAGAAGCAAACCATCCAAATATTTAAAATATCTAATGAGGGAAAGAATATAGAATTAAAAACTATCCAAGGTGGTTAGCGTTCATGAAAAGAAAGTCTGTCTGCTAGATTTCAGAGAAATAATAATTTTTCTCATTGAAATTCCCAACACAAAAACTAATGTGAGAAGAGCATTTGTGATACCACCCGGAAATTTTGACAGTGTTGATATACTAAAAACGTAATAGAAGATGGACAAGACAGACTATGAAAACTAATATATACAAAAAAAATCCAATTTTATTTTATTTTATGATGATATTTTTCAACATACTGAACTTGCTTCCGAAGAACGTTTGCGGCATTATCTACAGACGTTGGACTGATATTACTACTCTCAAGGGCCATGTAAATAGCGTTGCCGAATCGTATATCAGTAGATATACAACCCGTAGTTATTTTTTGGGGGATTGTTGGCAACTCTGTGTATTTTGAGATAGTTCTTTAGAAGCACTTAAATTTGTTGAGGGGTGTGCCTTTAGCAACTCCCCTGATTGGATAGATGGTGGTGGGGGATGTGTCATTGGGGTTGAGTCATTGTTTAATTTAGTGCCATCTATGTTATAATAGTGTTGATATTTGGAAGTAAAGCTATAGCGATGGCTATGGCGGCTGCTTGACATCGGCTGTAACAGCAGTTGTTGCAGCAGTTCGTTGTAATGGAATGAAAGATGTATAACGTGTGTGTACTTGGTTGAGCAAACTTGCAATAGCTGAGCTGATAAAATTTAATTTTAACCTGATATTAGATATAATTTGACCTTAGACTGTGAACTTATTTTGATTGACGTCATATTTCTTAGGCTGCTTGTACTCGTAAGTGTATAGCCATAGCGAATAGCGTGTTTCGAGAAGATTCGTACGAATAGCACAGAACGCATGTAAACAATACCAAATATATGAACAGTTCGTACATTCGTAGCGCTGCCGATCTCATTCAGTTTTTATTTGAAGTACTTCTACTGAACTTAATAATTTAAATACACTTGCAATTATAAAGTATGTTCAAAAATAATATTCAGTTGGCAATAAAAATTATTTGAAATTAGTAAAAGTGATACAAAAATTTATTTCCTGTAGTTGACAGTGACATACGAAAATTTAAATTTGAGTACATTTACAATTTTTCGTTCAAATGGTTATTGTTTCCCTTAGCCACATGTTTTTATTTCTTAACTATTAGCCGCAGAGCAATAATCTTTTAAATTATTTTAATTACTCGCAATGGTCAGGCCCCTGCTCTGACATAACCTATTTGTATTTATTGTAAAAATGACATGTCAATAGTATTTATGCCTTTCTCTAACGTACTGTACACTGTGGAATAAAAAGATCACCAAAATTGTTATGCCAACTGAATCAGTTATTTTTGATCGCATTGTATAGAGGTAGATTTATGCTGAAAGAAGAATGTGGAAGTGACAAATTCAGTACACTAAAACTATGTTTATTTACACACTATGTACAATTTAATAAATGAATTAGAAGCTGTGTCTATTGTTATTCAAACTACTGAGAATTTTAGTATCAAGTAAAACTGGAAATATCAATTTTGTGAACTTAGTACGCGAAATATATTTTATACTCTAGACAAACTTGAAATAATATTTACTCTGAGAACTTGTACGTGAAATAGTTACTCCGTGAAACTTAATACGTGAAATCCTGTGAAACTTAGTACGTTGAATATTTACTCTTTGAAACTTAGCAACGTGAAATATTATTTACTCTCAACACAAACGTGGAATAATATTTACTCGTGAAACTTAGACTTGTCGAACAGCGACACTCGGTGACTGGATCCTACACAACAGCTGTAGGAGGTCTTTTGGATTCTGGAGCTGGCTAGAACAGCTGGCCAGAGACAGAATCTGCTTCTAGGGCTGGTGTTTCGCCTTTTATTATAGCCGGATTTTTGCAATTCTCGTTCAAACGCGCGCGGTTTACTATTGGTCGTGATACTTGGCTAGTAAAATATTTTTTAGTAATTCTATACGCAAGTAAAAATATGAAAATCCAGTTTTTCTTGTTTCAAACTAACAGGTAAAATATATAAAATAATGTTACAATAGAAATTAACAAATATCTCAAGTTTAGGTTTATTCCGTCTGAGTTTGGTGCTGCGGTCTGGAATTCGTGATCCAATTGTTCAACTGACGTGAAGGATTGTTTTTGGGGTGGCCGTGTGATGTGTAGAGAGAATGCCGGCCACGAAAACCCTTGGATGATGGTAGCATGATGGAAACTGGAGGATATGTCGTTGGCCGTTACCGCGTGCTGACCACGTGCTGCAGGTAAGGTTATATGTGCTTTGTAAGAACAATTTAAACTAACGAGTTCTGTTTCTGTGTCATCTTTCCTGGTAAAAAAACAAACAAAAAAATAGACTGTAAGAACCACCTATTTTTTCTTCCTGTAGACCCAAGGGCGCTGTACGGTGTGCACCCCCTCTTAGACTTGGCATCTTCCTTTCGCATGACCAGGACGTTGGTCCGTGAATGTAGCTGCGCCTGCCGGGAAAATGTCATCACTCGTGTCGGAATACGGACCGACCATGACCCGGAATCGTCTTGAGGTCGGCCGTCAGGAGACCACACAGCTGATGACTATTCTGCTCGACAGGAGGGGCGGGAGACAGGCCGATCAACTACTCCACGAACTGTTCTGGCCGTGTCAGCTGATTGAGTGTCGTCTGAAGCGGAGATGTAGACAGCTAGCACATTGGCAACGTGTTGACGTCGCAGGAGAAACCGGTCGTTCTAGCTGCTCCATGACTCAACACTCTCTTGGGTGATATTCTTGTCTGCGCGGTGAAGTACTGTACTTAGTTTCCTGTGGTATTGAGGCTGCTGCTGCTGTTGTCGGAGCCTCACTGTGGTTACTGTTACTGGGGCATTACTGAGGCCCTTACGGAGGCCTGTACTGAGACTATTACGAGGCCATTACTGACGCTATTACGGAGGGCTTTACTGAGGCCATTTATTTGGCCATTACGAGACCATACTGAGGCCATTACTGTGGCCTTTACTGAGGCCATACCTGTGGCTGTTACTGTTGGCTGCTGCTGTTGAGGAAAGCGACATCGCTTGTGTCGGTATACGGCCTGACCATGGACATGATCCTGGGTTACTGGAGGTCGGGCCGGCGCGAGAGCACGCAGTCGACTGTCGCTACTGGAGCCAATACTGAGGCCTGTTACTGAGGCCGCTGCCTGTACTGTTCCTGGGTCTGCTGCTTGTGGAGCCGTTCTTTCTCTTGACTGTCTCTGCTGTTTCAGGTCTTGTCTGCGCGGTGTATATGTCAGATTCCTGTTCTGCATTTTGAAGTCGCTACTCTGCACTTTGAAGTCCCTGCTCTGCATTCTCGATTCCCCGCTCTGCATTTTTGAGTCCCTGCTCTGCATTTTCGAGTCCCTGATCTGCATTTTCGAGTCCCTGATCTGCATTCCCAAGTCCCTGCTCTGCATTCTCGAGTCCCTGCTCTGCACTTTGGAGTCCCTGCTCGGGTGCCATTTTGTGACGTCATTGTTGGGGCGCCATTTTGTGACGTCATTCTCACACCTCATGGTTGCTATCGGGGTTGTTTCTTGCTCGAGCGCCATCTTGTATCTCCGTGTAACTGAGAGAAGGATGAGGAAGGTTTGCGAATAGCTAGTCGTGTAGGCCAGGATTCTTAGGTTATTTTTGAGCAGTGAAAAATGCAGTACACTAAAACTATGTTTATTTACACACTTTGTACAATTTAATAAATGAACGAAAAACTGTGTCTATTGTTATTCAATCTAATGAGAATTTTAGCATCAAGTAAAACTGGAAATATCAACTTGGTGAACTTAGTAAGCGAAATATTATTTATATTCTAGACAAACTTGAAATATATTTACTCTGAGAACTCGTAAGTGAAATATTTACTCCATGAAATTTAGTACATGAAATATTAACTCTTTGAAACTTAGCAACGTGAAATATTAAAGAAAGACACGTCGAACAGCGACGCTCTGTGACTGAATCGTACAGAACAGCTGTAGGAGGTCTTCTGGATTCTGGCGCTGGCTAGAACAGCTATCCAGAGGCATAATCTGCCTTCTAGGGCTGGTGCTTCGTCTTTTATAGCCGGATTTTAGCAATTCTCGCTCGAACGCGCGCGGTTTACATGGAAGGGGCTTTACTAGTATTTGATTGGACGAGTGGGAGAAAAGACATGGCCTGCTATTGGCCGTGATGCTTGACTACTAAAATATTTCTAGTAAATGCTATACACAAGTGAAAATGTGAAAATTCAGTTTTTCTTGTTTCAAACTAACAGATAAAATACATAAAATACTTCCTTACGTAATCCTCTGCCTTTCTACCTTTCAGTGTAAGGCAAATCTCTTGGTTTAACTTTCTTCTTCTGCTATGTATTCGGGATTTCTCTTCCATACTTCCTTCCATGCTTGTCGGTCTTTCATTTTTTGTGTAGCTTGTTTCCATGTCATCCCTCTGGCTTTCACTGCACTTTTTACTTCTTCCTCCCACGATTTCATTGGCCTTCCCCTTTTCTTTTTGTGATGTGGTCTTGCTTCGTATACTTGTTTCACTAATCTATCTTCTTCCATTCTATGTAGATGCCCTGCCCATCTTAATTGTTCTTCTTGTATGACGTGCTGCCAGTTTCACGTCTAAATTTTTTCCGTAGACTTCGTTTCTTATTTTGTCCAGTTTTGACTTTCCTTCAATTTTGCGGAGGAATCTGATTTCTATATTTCTTATCCTACTATGATTCTCTAGGGTTATCCATGCCTCGCTACTGAACGTTAGCAGTGGGACTGCTACTTTTTTGAACACCTCAACCTTTGTTTGCTTCGGCACCTAAAAACTGGGTTTTCAGTGCGTTGTATAATCTCCCCGTAGTGCCTACTCTTTCTGTTACTTCTTGGTCTATTGTTCCTTTTTCACTTATGGTGACTCCAAGATATTTAAAAGTTTTGACTTGTTCGCTATTCTCTCCGCCTATTTTTATGTCATGTTTTTTGTCCTTTCCATTTATTATAATCGTTTTAGTCTTCTTCTTGTTAATTTTCATATTCCATTTTGTCAGTTCTTTGCTCAGTGTATCGAGGTTCACCTGAAGGTCTTTTGCGTTCTCTGCTACGATGATCATGTCATCTGCATAACACATATCTGACAGTTTGACTGTTTTTAACTTCCATCGTCCTGCTTTATAAGTTTTCAGCTTTCCTCTGATTGAAAATTCCATCTAGGTAAATAGTGAATAGTAGTGGACTTAAAATACATCCTTGTCTAAGTCCTACCTCTGTGTTAAATGTATTTGAAGTATTGTTTCTTGTTATTGTTTTGTAGTCCCGCAAGAGCTCTTTGCTGCTTCTATGATGGCCAGTTTGAATTTTTTCCACATTTCTTTTACATTTGTCTCATGGCACGTGTCTTCCATATCTAATTATTTCTGGTACTGCAATCTACAGTTTTCTTCTGTCAGTTTATAAGTTTTTATTTTCTCTTTTATTATGGGTCTTTCTGTTTTTTGTCGTTTCTTATTTTCTCCTTTTAGTGGCATCATAACTAAGTAGTGATCACTGTCGATCTCTGGCCCTCTGTACACTCTTACATCTTTGACTTGCTTTTGGATACTCTTGCTCAAGAGAAAGTAATCTATGATAGATTTCTCATTTCTCGATGGTTGCACTCTGGTGAATTTGTGTATGTCTTGTGTTTATAGAAGGAGTTAGCAATTATGAGGTCGTTTTCTATACACAAATTAATTATTTTTTGTCCATTTCTGTTTTTAACTTCTTCTTCCTCTTTGCCCATGTACCTTTCTATTCCCGAGTTGTCTCTGCCTATTCTTCCATTCGAATCTCCCATAATTATTATTTCATTGTTAGTGTTGTCAATTGTATTTTGCAATTCTTTAAAAAAGAGTTCTTTGTTTTCTAATTTATCGTTTTCATTTGGTCCGTAAGCTATGATTATTGTGGTAACTTTATATTCTTCCTTTTCTAATTTATTTACTTGTTGTTTGTTCACTATTAATCCTACTCCTGCATACGCTATATCATTGATCTCAACTCCCGAGTAGTATAGCCAATATTCTTCAGTCAGTTGAGTGAGCCCTTTCCCCTCTTTTTCGTTTCGGTTATCCCTAACATATCTAGCTTCATATTTGTCACTTCATCTATTAATTCGTATTCCTTTCTGTTTATGCTTCGTATATTCCAGGTCCCTATTCTTGTGATGCTTATGGTATTCTCGTTATTCGTAGCCATATCCTTTGCCTTTGTCGTTAGTAATTAGTTTTTGGATCCCTAATTTCAGTGACTCCTTCCTCCTGATCATTCCATTCATAATTAATGCCTTGAATATTGAATAGTCACTTTCCTGTATCCTATTATTTTTACTATTTCTGATTGTATTTTCCGTTCATTTACTGTCAAGTCGTTTTCTATATAGACTTCTATCCTTTTATTTTTTAGTTCTTTTCATTTCTCTTTTATCTTCCCAATTCTCTAGCTCCACTAACGTTATTTTCCGGTCTCTATCCTTACTGAGTGAGATTACTTTCTTCATTTTTGGGTCTATATTTAATTTGTCTGAAAAATTCGCTTACCGTTTTGTCAACCTCTTGTTTTTCCGTCATCCGTCCCTTAATAACAATACTATTCTTCCTCTTTTCTTATTTTCTTTTTTCCTTTCCAAATTCACTATTCTATTTATTAATTGTTCTTTTTTTTACCAATTTTCGTCTTTTTTTCATTTCTTCCTTTAGTTCTTTTATTTCGTTGGTATTTTCTCTCATAGCCGCTAGCATTGCTTTCATTGTGCGGTTTAGCTCTTGTAATTTATCCATATTGCTACTTTCAGGTTTATTTTGTTGGTGTTCTGGGCTTCGGATTACCCTATTACTCCTCTTGAACACCTTCTGTTCCTCTTTCGTGCTGCTGTTTAGAGTTCTATCCCTCCTCGCACTCATAATATGTTTCCCGTGTGCTGTGCTTCATGTTATTTATTTTGCTACACTGATTTGGGGTTCCTTGTGCGCGTGCGCGTCTCGATTGCCCCCGCGTAGATTCACTTTAGCAACGTCCTGCTACTGACAGTTCGCTGGTTTTTAAATTCAATTTAGCCACTGTCAAACTATTTAGATCTCACACACTACACTCTCACTTATAGAACTTATTTGTCTTTCAAAGTTTCTGGTTCTGTGCTTAACACTAAGCGATAAAAATTCGTAAAATGCGAGATAAATTATCGGCTTCGCAAAACACATGTTTACTACCCGAAAAAAATTCACAACTCTTTCATATATATATATAAAATAATATTATAATAAAATAGAAATTAACAAATATTTCAAGTTTTAGGTTTGTTACGCCTTAGTTTGGCGCTGCGGTATTGACAGGTTTGGAATTCGTGATCCAATTGTTCAATTGACGTGAGTGGTTGCTTTTCGGGTGGCCGTGTGATGTGTAGAGAGAATGCCAGCCATGAAAACCCTTGGATGACGATGACATGATGAAAACTGGAGGATATGTCGTTGGCCGCCGTTACCGCGTGCTGACCACGTGCTGCAGGTGAGGTTATGTGCTTTGTAAGAACAATTTAAACTGACGAGTTCTGTTTCTGTGTCACAGCTGCGTCTAGAAAACGGGTATATGCTGTGATACGGCCCCAACGTGGACGGTGATGCTCCATTGACGACGGCGTGCTGTATTTTCCATGGCGAAAAATTGTGACTTCGTCACAATACAGTATTGCAATATTAAATTTTTCGCTATCATCCAGAAAATGAGTTATTTCTAATCACTATTTAGACTAGAAATTTCTTCTTTACTAAGCTAACTTAGAAAATTATTATCTAGGTATCGGATAGTAACTTTTCGATACTTACAATTTTCTCGCTATAAAAAATAAAATAATGCATAGGTACCTATAGATTTTTATTTATAGTTTTTTTTTTTTTCGAATTTTGTACAGTAATGTACTGTTTTAATATACTCAAAATCGTACAGTAATGGATTACTTTACAACATAACAACTGTTACTGCAAAGCAACGGTTGTCATTAAAATACATTTTGACAGAAGTAATTGTTTATTTTTTATTGTTTTCTTCTAAATCGGTTTCCAAAATACGAAAAGATAGTGTACGCACCGCGTCAGAAAAGTGATTTTACTGTACCCGTCTACCATTTAAGTACTCGCTATCGCTCGTACTTCAACTTGCCATGCTCGTCTGGTAAACTTTCAGTTTTCTTAACTTGGAACGTAATATAATATTTCAGAACCGCGGAAAAAAAAATTGTATCTAACAACATGACCTGAAAGTTTCTTTATTGGGCTCACAAGCTAGAACGGCTCGCTCTGGAATATGCTTGCTCGATGCTCGCCCAGTGAAGTATCACTTTCAGGTCTTGGTACGTATATTAGTATAATTTTTATAAATATAATTTAGAAATATCATACACTTTAAGAACATTTAAGGCTATGGGAAGACAGTTTTAGGTCAAAACTCAGTCTTCATATTTATTTCTACAAACTATCAGCAACTATAACTTGTTTATTCATAGGAATTTTACCAATAGTCTTAGTTTTACTTACATAATCAGATGAAATTATAAAAAATGGTGGAATAGCCTATTCACTAATAAAAAAAATCACAGAGATGTATTGGTAATTTCAAAATATCTGAACATACTTATATTTTAATTTAGGAAGAATAGTGAATTTTAAGCCATTCGTTTTCATTATTTTTTATTATAATAATAATAATAATAATAATAATAATAATAATAATAATGATAATAAAGATAATAATAATAATGTTGATGAAGATGCCATTTTATCTTTCGTGCTAAGAAAGTGAAATTCTTAATCAGTGTTACTTTAAACGACTTTTCTTGATTATTGTAATTATTTCGAATGTGAATTACATTTCTTCAATTATTTGAATATAATTATACTTTCCTATCTTTTTCGTTTTGTTCCATTTATGCTATTAGAATGAATAGTAGTAATAATAATAATGATTTTTAAAAGCACTTAGGTTTACATTAAATAGTTCACGAACAAAATCAATTTAAAGTAACATGTATTACGCTTTGCTAAATATTTTATGTTTTACACTACACAATTAATCATTATGCGATAACATTTCAAATATTATAGCGGGAGTAAATTTATGCAAGTTTGGATAAAATATTTATACAAGAGCATGCAATAGGTACGTTTCTAACTACTTCACTTGTTACACAGAATAAATTCCGTTAAATAATACTACACAAATGTTTGCTCTTGTTTATGTACTAATCAGACAATCAATAAATTATGCTGTGACGTGATAAAGATATACATAAGAACAAAACTTGAAAATTAATGTTTCATTTTAATGTTCAACAGTTAAGTGAGTTAAATTCATGTTACATTTTACAAAGAACACATATGAAAGAAAAAATATTAATGGAACTATAATTTAAGTTTCTGATTATTACTGAAATATTTTCAGTGAAATCTAAATGTGGAAATTGACACACGAGTAGGAGACTCTAGATAATATAAAGAAGTGTTATCGCACATTATATTTTCTTTCGAATTATGGTTATTACCTTCCGTCACCTTTAGGTAAGGAAGGTATTGTCTTTGGTCAAAAAATTCGATGGTGAGTTTTTAATGAATAAGTACGTTTTAAGATCCCTAGAATACGATTTTACTAGTTTTACGTTGATGTCTGTACGTGTGTGAGTATGTGTGTGTGTGCGTGCCCGTGTGTGTGTCTGTGTGCATGTGTGTGTGCCCGTGTGTGTGTGACTGTGTGTGAGAAATTTTTCTCCGACGATAACTCCAAAACTACAATTTTAAAAATTATGATTCTTTCGTATTCCTCTTCTTTGCCTACATATGAAGAGCTGATTAGGTTTTGATCAACCGGAAGTACCCTTATTTGGAGTTCTTAACAGTTTTTCTTGAAACAATGCAGTTAAATATCATTTTTCAACATTTTATGAGATTATCAATATGAAAGAATATCTTATTCTCTATACGGTTTGATTATACATTTTCCTTCATATTCAGTAGATATAGAGTTATACCCTTATAAAGAGATTAACTTTGCTATAATTATGGAAATAGCTGATATATTCAAAAAATTCTAATTGACAAATATCAGTGTCAAGTGCATAACCAAAGTTGGAAAGTATAGACTCAGAAAGTTGTATAAGTGACAGAGTGTCCCTCGCAAGTGACTTGCAGAGAAGATGGAAGGACTGTGTAGCAGAAAATTTGAGAGAGGAAGAACGGTGCAAGTGCGTTGGACAGGAATGAGTAGAAGAGAAAAGTAAGAAACAGTGACTGCTAATAAAAAAGGGAAAACCTGAAGAAGAAAGAAAGAAGTGTCAAGTATAATTTATATAGTGTATGTTCATGTTATAATTTTATTGGATTTATAGAATATTTTTAAAAGAACTTTGGTATGTATATGTATTCTTACACCATCAACATGAAAATATTCGCCGTTATTTATAAATAAATATATCATCACAACTTCTTGCTGTGCCAATCTGTACGGACACATCAACTGGATGAGGGCGATTGGATGATGAGCAAATGGGTGCCGCGACATCTAAGCGATAAAATGTCGAATTACACAATTGCGTATTAGGATTTTTTAACATTTGTTTATAAAAATCAGAGTGACACTTTTAACTGTTTTTAATTTTGTAAAAAAATCAATAATTGTATGCCTGCTAAGCGTGTGAAATATTTAAGTTTATTTCGTCCAGTTGACCAGCGCCCAGATTTTGCGGCGTTTAGTTGACCATCGCCGAGTGTGACTTGTCCAGTTGTCAGTCGCCCAGCTGTCACGTCCCGCAATATCGTTAAGGGACGCTTACCAGACGTCAGCTCACGGACTGTTCAAGCTGCCGTAGAGAAAGCAACCACAACTTGTGCTATTTGAAAATTGAATATCTTTTCAAGTCTGACATTATCCAGATTTTGGACTTCGATTGGTCACATAACGCATTCATTAACGCTGGTTTTACAAATTGATTAATATAATTTAACCATTAATTGAAATGAACTACAACTTGTAGTTTATTTCATACATTTAATGAATGAATGAATTAAAGTATGAATATATTATCCTAACCTAGGATTATAATAGTTGATGAAAAGTTTACTTGTATTTTATTCATTCAACATATTATGTTTACTTGTGAAGTAACCAAGCAACAGATAAAACAAGAAAACAAGCTAAGGAGGATCAATATCTGTGAGATACATGTTAGACATTTTATCTGCGCTAAATATGAGCCATTTCGTGAGTCATATCCAGTCTCTTTTCGTCCGTAAAGCGAGAAAAATTTCTCCAGTGAAATATTCAACACAAGGAACTTTTACGATATAACCTGATTAACATATCCAGCCAAGGAAATGCAGTCCGGAGTACACATTGGCATCAGGATTTTGGCCAGAGGCGGTTTGCGGTTTTAAGGCGAAATTTCTACAAACATATAAAATAACAACAAAACAGGGATTCTGTTAATTTGAACAACACGAGAACTTTGCATCATAATCATTTCGAAAACTTTGATTTTCTTGCGAATGTCACATTTTCTTATGAGACTGTAACAGAAAGACATTCCAGGACCAAAATGAAAATGTTTCAATCAGATGGTTTGTTTTTGTTGCAAATTGTTTTCATTACACGAGTAGTACAGTAAATAATAATGTATTCCACAGACGAAAAAATAACAAATGTATTGTCGTCGAATATCCACGCTCAATAACTTTTCCTGAAACCAAAACAAAACTTGTTGGTCTTTCTACCAGAAGATGAGACACTACTTATCAACGAAACAGTCACCGATCAGTAAACATTTCTGATTCTAAGAAATCTAGTAGCTATTTTGTCGCAATTGACTACGTCTTTGTGTTGGTTTTGTTTGTTTGACACAAATCCCACTTTTTATTTTGGTTTTCAGGAACAAAGCTTATGCTGAGGTAACATGATACAACATTTTTATTTAATAATTGTTACGTCTGTCAGTCAGTGGAATATTTCGAAACAAAAACAAAATTCCCACTTAAGAGAATTTTGTATCCGATATTGAAATTTGTTCTTTTTCCATATCCATTTCAAAAAACAATATGTAGTTGCAAATTTCTTTATTTGCTATATAAAGCAAGATATTTGTAGATTGAGTTATTTTGGATTTGCATCTCTATATTTTAGCAACTTTTATAATTTATTGAAGAATCTTTGCAAAGTAGGTACCTACTAACCATAATATTTTTTACGCAAACTCAAATATGCCTATATTTGCGGAAAATTGCTTTTTCCTGTAATTTTGGCCCTTTGACGTTGATAGTTTTAAGAGATACAATTACAAATGCTAATTTTGTTTGTAGTTACGGACATATACTTACTTTAAGTCACTATACCGATTATTTCTCTTACTGGACGAGTAGGTAAATTCAAGTTGGCACAACTACAGGCGTGTAATGGAAGCCTAGGAGTGTTGGTATGTGGTACAGACACTTTCCGGACGTGTTAGATTTATTAATTTTTCTACTCCCTACTGCGTATTGGCAACATTCCTTCATACTATCATGTACGGATATGTATGTTATTCTCACACCATGTCCGGATATGAAATTGCAGATTCATTTTCCTTCGGGTCATGTCTGCAAATTCGTTCTCGTGCGAAGTGGGCATCATATCCACTCTTGATATACAAACAGCAACAGTTTGAGAACGTAGAATTTCAAAAGACAGTTAAAAATTATTATTATTGACAGTTAAAAATGATGAATAAAGTATCTAGTTACATATGCTAAGTAAACATAATGTCTGTTTCGCCAAAGATAGTATTATTTTTCATTCTTTATGTGACTAGTTCTATGAAGTCTATAATACCTGACTAGTCTTGTAAAGTGTTTACAGAACTAGTCCTATAATGGGCTGCTTCCCTGCCTCAATATATTCTTTAATTGAACATTTACATGAAAGTGCCGTATAGTTATTAACGAAGGTATAGAAGGTAGAAAGAAAAGGTTTACACCTTGAAAAGAATGCAATAAGGCATTTGTTTGCTTTCATTAAAATTTACTATAGAAGTAAATTTAAGGGAACGTTTTTATTACGTGCTCGTACTTTAGAATAAACGAATAAACGTGATTTCACTATTTATATTATCCTGCAGAGTATATTTCGTGATAAATTTTCGTAAGGTTATTCTTTAATTATTTCTTATGAATTCCTAAATATCAGAATCTTTAGGAGATCCAAAATACTGCGGCACCCTTTCACTGTGCGGGTCCTGTTTGGTTGAAAACGGTATAAAATGCCTGAAACCCACCCTGATCACTCCTTGTGTTTTCACTCCCATCTATCAAAACCTTGTAAATTTTATTCAAATTCCTATGCCCTATGGAAATTTCGTCGTATGTGATTTTACAAGCGGAAGGCTGCGTCATAAACAAAAGTAACAAATCACAATGTTCACTTTAGCTGACTTGATTGATACTATTATTCTTTATGGGGATTTAGTTTGTACTCTATTTCATCTTAGTAAAGTTTAATGGCATATCTCATTCTTATCTCAGAAATGAAATGAACTTAATTTTTGTTTCATTGTTCTAAATAAATGTCTTATCTTTTATACTTAAATAAACAAATATAACGTTGTTATCAGTAAATAAATTCAGAAACCTGTAAAGAAAATGAAATTTAGTTTGGAAGAAAAATAAAAGCACATAGAAAATAATACTATCATCGTAATCACCTGAGATACAATAAATGAAATGAAATACAATTTACCGATATTTGTCTCGAGACTAATTAGACACAGTAAAAGTAATTTTGTTATTATGAGAATATCGACTACCGATTTAATTAAAGTTAATTAAGTACTAGTAGTCTAGCAGTCTACTTAAAAGTAAATTCGACGACACGAAAATATCGACTACCTAGTTAATTAAAATTAATTAAGTACTAGTAGTCTAGCAGTCTACTTAAAAGTAAATTCGACGACACGAAAATTAAGATTGTAATAATGTATTATTTGCATTTCAATACCAAATTTTCTATTGAAAACTAAGCAAAACAAAGAAGCTCAAACTGTTTCTAGAAAAGGCAAAAATTTGGCAAGATATATGTAGAATGGCCGATTAATTTGGGAGCGGCAAATTTTTATCTGATCTAAAATTTTGAGAGATAACTAGACGAGGTGCAATTTTTCAGCTAAACAAAATTGTCAGAATTTACGACTAGCATTCGTCACACAAGAAAGTATCATTCACGAGAAATATTATAAATAACAACAATAAGTGAACGTCCATATACAGGTGGTTGCGTTTAGGAATGAACATGGTGATTTAACATGGGTTTTTAGTTTTAAACAATCTCCTGCTCCCCAGTTCATTTTTCTGTGTAAAGTTTTAAAGAATTAAAAATTGCACACAAAACTGCTTTTACATTTTTACCTCCGGCTATCCTAGGTAGGTAAGGGAGGTATAGGGATCGTGCTAAAAATCCGATATAGAGATTTTAGTGAAAAAGCACGTTTTGATGTCCCCAGAATCCGATATTAACATTTTTACAATGATGTCTTTAGGTAGATATGTGTGTGTGTGTGTGTGTGTGTGTTTGTGTGTGTGTGTGTGTGTGTGTGTGTGTGTGTGTGTGTGTGTGTGTGTGTGTGTGTGTGTGTGTGTGGATCTTGTGGAGACAATTACTCAAATACTATCAATTAGAAAAATTTGAAATTTTGTATACCCATTCTATACTAATGTGGGAAGAGCTCATTAGTTTTTAGTGTATATTGGATAACCGGAAGTATCATTTATACAAGCTTTTAACAGGTTTTCTTGTAAAAAATTCCTTGAATATAATTTTTAAGTAACTTTTACTAATTAAATTTGAATATAATTGTATAATCTTCAATTCTACTATAATAACATTTAATAAATAACTCTAAATAACTTTAAATATGAATATATAATATAATTTATTTTCATATATCGTCTTGTCTATGCGTCAAACAAAAACATAATTTTAATAACAATTTTGACATATTTAAACAAATGTCACGGTTAGGAAGAAATTGCATTAAAATTCATAATAAAACAGTGTTTAAAAGAATGTATTAATAATATATGGATTTGAATCTAATAAAATTAAGGTTTGTAAAAATAATATATTTTCAATCATACATAAATATTAGAAGTAGATACTATTGATTTGCTTCATTGTCTTCGGCTCTGAAAAGACTTTGTGTTAAGATGCCAGTACTACTTTAGTTTTTCTATTAGTGTTGTCAATATTTGTGAAATTAATTTTGTGTATGATATATTTGTTAAATGTAAAATAAGATTTTTATGTGTGAATATAAAAATATTTGTACATAATGATTGCTTGCTGGTTAAATACCCAGCGGGAGGTTATGGGATGGCCACATCAGATTTTTTATTTTAAATATGTCATGTCACCCTGTCACCAAAATGGACAAGCTACTGACATCTAACATCTAACGAGTGTCTCTAGCGGCTATGCGACAGCAGCTACGACGGTGGCAGAAGAAAGTAGGTGGTAGGAGAAGAAATAATGGCGTTGCATTATACGGGAGAACATTTGTAAATACTCGTGTTTTGTACGTTTTTGAATAGAATAAATTCATTATAAACAATCTAACGATTATTTAACACTATCCTGACTATTATCTGACAAATCAGAAGTGGGATTGGACAGAAAATAAGACAGGTAAAACGGATAAAAGAAAGTGACGTGAAAAGTTGTTGACGACTAGTAACCAAAAAACGTGGTTCGGTGAAACGTGTGACGTCTAACGTTCGTGAAAAACGATAAAAGAAAACAAGACCAGTAAAAGGGATACGGACAGTTTAGATAATTTTCCAGTAGTGAATTTAACGAACGAGACGCTTATTCAAGATTCAACAGAAGAGAACGTGAGTGCGGGTTCAAATACCGGAATAGACATGTCTACTGAACGAGAGCTTGAACTAATCAGATGGGAACGCGAATTAATAAAACGTGAACGTGAACTTTTAAACCGAGAACTTGAAAATATGTCGTTGTCATTGCAACGTACAAACACACCAGTGGCAAATAACTTGAACTTGAAGGTTATCATCGAAATGATTCCAGAGTTCAATCCAGCGAAGACAACTTGTGTAACTGCGAAACAATAGGTGGCCAAGATCGACAGTATTCGCAACACCTACGATTGGAATAGCTTGACAACTGTTTTACATGCAGTTTCACGACTACGAGGTGCTGCTAGAATCTGGTATGACGGTTTAGCTGAGAATATTACTTGTTGGGATTTAAGGTTAAATTCGAACATGCATTCCCAAATGTGAAGGATGAATCAGACGTCCATTTTGAATTGTCACGAAGACGGAAAAGGCGGGAAGAGAGCTATGAGGACAACGTATATGAAATGGTCGCTATCGCAAAGAAAGGTAACATTGGTACACAAGCACTTAATAAATATATTGTAGCCGGAATCCATGACCAAGACCTGGCAAAATCGTTATCAATGGTTGTTTATGAAGACACGCAAGAACTTTTATTGAAGATAAAAACGTATGAAGACGTAATGAGCCAGGAACGGTATCGTTCAGCTACGATATCACAAAACCCGATCCGTTGAAGTAATATAGCTAAACGACAAATAATACCTCTAAAAATAAGACAAGCCGAAATTACATGCTACAATTGTGAAGAAACAGGGCATTTATCGTTAAATTGTTCAAAACCACAGAAACGTAAGAGGTGTTTTAATTGCAATAAAGTCAGTCATCTAGCGAACGCATGTCCTACTGAAACGACACCAAGATAAAGGAACAAATAGTAACGTACACAAGATAAATACGAGCCAAGAAGGTAAATATTGATGGAAAACTATTTTAGCTTTTGTAGACTTGGAAAGTGATTGCGTAACACTACGAGAAACAGATGCGGAAGAATTAAATATCAAATATACTCCATATCGAATCGAATTACGAGGTTTTGGAGAGGGACGCAGTTTAACAAAAGGGCGACGAACTCTGTTAATCGAAATTGATGAAGTAGTAACTGAAGGTGTGGTGCTAATAGTCCCAAATGAAGCGCAAGATGTACCAATGATAATTGGACGAAGCTTATTAGACAAACCCAATATAAAAATCATACGCTTTAATGGCGAATTGAAGATTACGACACAGGAAGAAGAAATAAAACAGAAAAGTTGTACGAAAAGGGTTATACGATTACACCACGTTAAGCCGATTGGAATACAAGAACTGCCGGTAAACAAAACATTAAACAATGATGATAAAAAAACAACTACACGACCTATGCAATGAATACCGTGATTGTTTCGCTGAAAATATGAGTGATAGTGCTAGATAGTTGATGCGACTTCAAGAATATGAATTTTCTATAGAATTCAGAAAAAACATACGAATGCAACATGCGGACGCACTCAGCCGGAGGCCAAATGACGAAGCGAAGATTGTTGAAGTTGCAAATATGAAGGTATTAACAGTACGGATCAGTGAAGAAGATTGACTGTTGACAATGCAGCGGAAGGACTCGAAAATAGAAACAATATATATACAGAGTTACAGAAGAAAACGAATGACCCTGAAAATAAACTAGCGCACAAGGACTACAAAATTGTAAATGGGAGAGTTTATAGAAAAGAACTAGGAGGAATAAAATGGGTAGTACCAAAAACAGTAAGATGGAGAGTAGTGAAGAATAGTCATGATGATATTGGTTATTATGTAGTAGAGAAGACGTTGATCGAGCTGAAGAACAACTATTGGTTCCCACGGATGAGACGTTTCGTGAATAGCTACATCGGATCATGTATCGAATGTGCATATCACTAAATTAAAGGTGAGCAAATGGAGGCAGAAATGCATATTTTTCCAAGAACGCCAATACCCTTTCATACGTACTCAGATCATCTGGGACCGATTCCAAAGAGTGCAAAAGGCAACACTTGCGTCTTAGTCTACGTGGACGGATTCACAAAGTACGTGATTATAAAGGCTGTGAAAAACACGAAAACACAAACAACAATAAACGTTTTACTTGAAATATTTGGAATATTCGGCGCTCCAAATAAACTAATAACAGATCAAGGTACGTCGTTTACAGCACGTCAATTAGAAGAGATGTGTAGAGAAAACAACGTCCAACATATAAAGAATGCAACGCTATATCAAGAGCCAATGGCCAAGTAGAGCGGTACAACAAAACTATTTTGACAGCGATAACTACAATGGTCAGCGACAATGGCGAGAAATGATGGGATACGAACATTAGAGCTATCCAGTGGGTTTTAAACAACTGCCAAATAAAACCACGAAGAAATCCCCGCACGAGCTACTGTTTAGCTTTACGCCGCTCAACGCACTGCAAAATAAGATTCTACTCGCACTGAGTAATGACGAAATCGACAAAAAAGAAGATGAAGACATTGCCGAAGAACGTCAAGGAGCCCTCAAAAGAATAACTGAAGACCAAATTGCGCAAAAGAAGAGGTTTAACAAGAAACGAAAGAAGCCACATAAGTACGAGAAGGACATTCTTGTACTAATTAGACGGGAAGCAGCAGCCACAGGTGAGACACGTAAATTAATTCCTAAATGTAAAGGTCCTTATCTAGTAGCAGAAGTCTTTCCCAATAACCGGTACCTGATTGAAGATATCCCAGGTGCCCCACGTACACAGAAACTGTTTAGTTATGTGTACGCGTCAGACCGAATGAAACCTTGGTGCCTGCTGCCAGAAGACTCCGAAGATCCTTCCGACAACGAGGAGGACGAGGACGCCCTCGACGTCAGGATGGACGAACTGTCACCCTGTCACCAAAATGGACAAACTAGTGACATCTAACGAGTGTCTAGCGGCTATGCGACAGCAGCGACGACGGCGGCAGAAGAAAGGTGGTAGGAGAAGAAATAATGGCGTTGTATTGTACGGGAGAACGTTTGTAAATACTCGTGTTTTGTACGTTTTCGAATAGAATAAATTCATTATAAACAATCTAACGGTTATTTAACGCTATACTGACTATTATCTGACAAATATATATTATACTATTTGATGGGCAGATACAGATATTTTTTTAGTTAGGCTAACAAGATACGACTATCAACTTTAATTTTTTAAAGAGCGATCTATAATTATTTTATTAAAATATAAACCGCCATTTGTTTCTCTTTTCAACGATGTACATGTTTCTACTCGTATATAAAAAATATGAAAAAATTCGAGAAAAATAAAATAGTTGATTTCACCACCGTTTCCTAAAATTTAAGTAATGCCTATGTACCCGATGTGCACCACATAGGCATTACCTAGCAAAATTTCGTTTTCACCAACCGCTAAGCATTGCCTATCTTGATTTAGGAATTACTTAGCTAGGTATCTGTTTTCCGATGCCCAAATCGCTAAGCATTTCCTAACGTTTGACATCTGACACTTCAAAATGAAAATTGTACAATTTTATTGAATATTTTGATAGTTATATAAATATAGTTTCCACTACAGTTATAACGAAGAAACAAGGACAAGATAGAAAAGAAAGAACAAATTGTTTTGAATTCTGTGATGAAAAATGCGTTCCGGTTGTCATATTTTAAATTTTTTCTTGAAATCATAGGATTCAGTTTCTGTTTTTGTATTATTTATTCTATATTTTGCCATTTATATTTTTTTCTTCTTGTTCATTTTCATCTTTGTTTAATTTATATTTTCCACTTCTGTAATACAAATTTGTAAATATATATGTGAAGGAAATTTCTTTAAAAATTTAATTATTTCGTATACCTCAACGTAATATTAATAGCTTTACATAATTTCCACTATCAATGTTGACAAATACAATTGTCAACAGTTTAGGAATCGGTGGTGAAATCGGCCGTAGGTGTCTAAGTAAAATTTAAAAATAAAAGTTAATTTATGGGGTCTCATGGCCGCGTGCCTGAGTGTCTGGTCGCGAACCTGGGGAACCGGGTTCGATCCCGACAGACGCCAAATATTTCCAATTGTAAATGGCACAAAAGTGACTCCTGTGGTGCACTCTCCACACCAGCTATGAGTGCCCGTGAAGTGACGCCTGGTAAGCGCCCACACGATAAAATATATCGTCATCATTACCGATGTCTACATGTGTTGTGGATACTGGCACACCCAGTAATGGGTAATATGCCGTGAATATATATTTATTTGTATATTTTATATTTGTAAATAAACTGAACTCGGATGGCAAATATACAACTCAATTTATTATGTTCAATGAGAGACTTTACAATACTGATACTGACAGGATTAAAAACAGAGAGAAAAATTAGCATTGAGTTGTTGACATAACCATGACAACAGTAGCGTCAGTGCTACAGACTGGCGGGAGAATTTGAATGGCTGGATTGTCATTTCCAACACTCCTCCTCAATCTGGGCAGTTCAAATCTCTGTAATCTTTGGCAATTGAAACCACCGTGGATGGAACGTCGAACCGGATTACGATCCAAAATGTACTCTTCGTGCCAGGACTCCAGTTCAACCTTTTGTCTGTTTCAGTTTTGGAGAGAAACGGCTGCGCCGTCACGTTCGAAAACGGAAAAGGGACTGTGCAGAAGGAAGGGAAAGTCCTGGCAGTGGTTATCAGGAAGCACAAACTGGGCCCATAACCTGTAAATAAACTGAACTCGAATGGCAAATATACAACTCGATTTATTATGTTCAATGAGAGACTTTACAATACTGATACTGACAGGATTAAAAACAGAGAGAAAAATTAGCATCGAGTTGTTGACATAACCATGACAACAGTAGCGCCAGTGCTACAGACTGGCGGGAGAATTTGAACGGCTGGATTGTCATTTCCAACAATATTTATATAAAAAGAACACTTTAAACAAGTAACAATTAAATGTCCATTGTTATATTTTGTTTATTTTCACACAGCCACCTAAAATATTTGAATAAAAATAATTTTTGATATTTGTCAATTATCTTATTTTCAAGGGTAGGGACAGTAAGGACTAATATAAAAATATTAAATAAAATACTACTCGTGTTTACTTTCAAATTCAGTGTTTAAAATCGGATCAGTGAGTTTAGGTTAGATAAATATAAGTTTATATATACAGTGTGTCCCATTTAGAGGTGCCACCATTGGGATCTCGAGAACTATAAGAGATACGATGTCGGTTAAATGGAACTTTTTGTGCACCTTTGGGAGGTAATCTCCGATGTGCTTTTGTTTTTCCAAAAATTCTCATAGGACACTAGATATTGACGAAAAACTGAATATTGTTGATTTTTTCTTTCTCAAATAACTTCTAAACTATTAGTAATTGAGAAAAATGTTTCAAATATAAAAGATAGATATTTTTATTAACTAACCAGTGGCGTACGAAATAAATTTTCATATCCGTAAATTTTCGAGATATAACACAAACTTATATTTTTTTAAATGGAACCCATATCTGATTTTAGATTCAAAAAAATTAATTTTTTTTTCTCTTTTCAATGGTGTAAGGGTTATTATGTTTTATATTTATTTTGCTCCTAAAATTTAATTTTTCTCTTTATTTTCCTGAATTTTCTAATTATTTCCCAGAAAAACATTATTATTTTTATTAATTATATTGTATTTGATCAAAATAATTTGTTTTATGCCTTTATTACTTAATATTTTTATTCTAGACTCATAATTACAAATTACACTATGATGTGCCAAGGGCGACCTGATACAAAATATAAAAATTAATTTGATACGAATTTTGAGCAAATATTTTTAAGGAAATAAATTATTTAAATACAAGGAGTATTTCCAAATAGAAGTCTACCAATATTTTCAAAATAATTGTAAATTTAATACAAAATAAGGAAAAAATAATAATTTTTGAAGGCAAAACAAATATAAAACATAATAACCCTTACATCTTTGAAAACAGAAAAAAATATTTATTTTTTTGAGACTAAAATCAGATATGGGTTCCATTTAAAAAAATATAAGTTTGTGTTATATCTCAAAAATTTACAGATATAAAAATTTATTTCGCACTCCACTGGTTAGCTAATAAAAATATCTATCTTTTATATTTGAAACTTTTTTCTCAATTATTAATAGTTTAGAAGTTATTTGAAAAAGAAAAAATCAACAATATTCAGTTTTTCGTCATTATCTAGTGCCCTATGAGAATTTTTGGAAAAATAAAAGCACATCTGAGATGGCCTCCCAAAGGCGCATAAAAAGTTCCATTTAACCGACATCGTATCTCTTACAGTTCTCGAGATCCCAATGGTGGCACCTCTAAATGGGACACACTATATATATATATATATATATATATATATATATATATATATATATATATATATATATATATATATATATATATATATTATACCTGTAATAAAACAAATAATGTTATATAAATCCCTTTTCAAGTTAGGTATCCTCGTATGTATAAATACTAAATAGCAAACTATTCGAACATAAAAATATAAAATAGCAAATGCAGAAATAGAAATATATTCTTACTTCAAAAATTTATTAATAATTAAAATTAGGTTCATTTGGTACGTAATTTTGGATTTCAAAAGAAATACAATATACATACATTGCAACCTGAAATGAGTAGGTATGTACTAAATTGATTAGATCTTTTTAATTCTCCTTAATTTTTTTGGGACAATTTAAAACAATTTTCGTAAAATAGGCAATCAAGGTATCAAGGATGTTTGAATAGTTCTGTAGACATTGCGTTTATAAAGGTAATCTAAAAGACAAAAAAGTAATTTTGAATTTTTCCAGGAAAATACCTAGAATATGACACTCATATAAATGTAAGATTGTTACCATTGTTATGTGACTTATGAATATATTGGGAACATTCAGGAATTGATATTGGTGAGTAGAATGAATAAACGCAATTGTGTTGAAACTGGTAGAAACAAAAGGAATAGTGCGATAGAAAGCAAATATCAGTAAAAGAATCTCGTAACGTTGACAAACGCAGAGATTGGGTGAAGCAGCAGGAGAGTTAGTGTTTTTCACGTTGGCAGTCGCGCGCGACATCAACATTCAGTCTGCGATTTCATGTTCTCATTTCCCTCTCGTCCTAAGCAGACGAGAAACAATCGCTTCGACTACACAGATGACTTTGATGAATTAACGTCCATATTTTAAAACATAAATCTTGACAAATGACCGCCTCCCTTCAAATATCATTTTTCATGGTATGAATTGTGCATTTCAAATACTTGCACTGACTCTCGCTACATTGATGTAATTTTATCTTCGCGCTAATTTACCCCAACTTCCATTGGGATGTTCTTGCAACTAATTGCTGCACTTCTCCGTTATCCTAATGTCACAACTTTTACACTGGACTAAAGTAATCACCCATACCTGACACACTTTTTACCACAATACGACAGCTGCGTCCATATACAGATATAAGATTTGCGTTTATATTAAAAACTACAATTTTTAACTTAAATGAATGCAGCAACTTCTTCTGCATGCAGAAGATAACAAGTTCATTTTAAGCATTTCTTATTTCTTATTTCTATGGGGTCTCGTGGCCGCGTGCCAGAGTGTCTGGTCGCGAACCTGGGGAACAGGGTTAGATCCCGACCGACGCCAAATATTTCGAATTTTAAATGGCACAAAAGTGACCCCTGTAGTGCACTCTCCACGCCAGCAATGAGTGCTCGTGAGGTAACGCCTGGTAAGCGCCCGCACGGTACAAATATGTCATCATCATTACCGATATCTGCGATAAAGCAGATGTGGCACACTCAGAAATGGGTAATATGCCGTGATGATATATTAATTTATTTATATTTATTTCTATACATATAATTGAATAACCGACACTTCCCATAGCAAAACTAACAGTAAATTGTTATCGATTAAATGTTAATAAATTTTCATGTATGTATGCCTATGACTATACATGCTTTGGGCGACCCTGTTCAAACTGTTCACTGTATCTGTTCCACGCCTTTTAGAACCGTTTCCGTTAGACCCATATTTTTAATTTTTATTTTTGGGATATAAAAAGTGTAATATTCTTACCAGGGAAGTACTGAATGGTAAATTTCATCAAAGGGATCTCGAATATAATAATAAATCCTAGTGTAGATATTATTTTTTATACATTCAATCTCTGTGCCTGCAATATATAAGAATTTCAAAAATTGTATAATAAATCGACAGATTCAAGTCGATGGAAGTACTGTCAAATGTTTAATTTATAGTTAATTATTATTTATTTTTTGTAATTATATACCTGCGTAACATGTACATTGTAATAAAGATTTCTGTCCCCGTACCCTTTCTTTCAAGTGTTGTAGCTGAATTTGACTCGTTCTTTTCTTCTCTTCTTTACTATATCCACGTTATTACGTATTAGACATATTTTCATTTTCACAGCAAAACCTTGAAATATTAAAAATGACGTTATTTTTCTGATGATTTATTACATATTAAACAGCAATGAACCATAATGAATAATTTACAATTTAAACAAAATATAATATGGAACAAGAAGTATACACAAGAAACAAAAAATATAAGCATCACGCATAACCTTACAAAATCACATACGTTCGAACGTAGAATAATAACAAACTAGGCAGGAAACACACTGTACAAAAAAGCCTTATTCTCTCCTGTCCCCACCTAACCCCTCGCCAATCAAAGAATGGCATCACAACCATCGCGCAGTATAGAGAGTACGGTGTCGAACTTATGTTTAATATTAATATTATTTTTAATAAATTCTCCTAACGCTTAGGATTGTTTATCATAAGAAAAAATCTGTTGTGGCCAGCACAAGACCTCTCGCCATTCCATATTAGGCTATATAAGTATTGAATTGCACTTCCCTTTCAAACCGTCGTTTTATAACAAAAAAAATACAGAACTTTACCCAAATACTGTTTTTTTTTTATTGTATTTAACATATCTTCTGCACACATATAATTCTAATTATATCTATTTTTCATTGTATAAGGAAGTTTCTAAATATCAGATATTCTTCCAATTCATTAACCAGATTGGCGGTATTTCTGATGGATATATGCATTTTACCTATAATTTCAAATATTTAATTAATAAAATAATAAGAAAGATTAAATATACTTCCCAGAAAAAGCTGTCAGAATGTCACTAAAACTGTTGTTTTTTGACACTGACATATGTCATTTAAAAACTATGTTATAAACATTGGAATTTGTCAACTGGTTTCCTTAGTGCCTTGGCCTCTGCGATTAAATTACTCTATATATTATAGTGTCTTTATCTCTAAATCTATACAAGATATAATAAAAATGTTAAATGTATTAGATAGACAATTTTATGTTCTTCAATATTTGATAACAAAAATTTCCAAAAAATTATATTTAGAAGATTTTTTCTCAAAAACTACTACTTCCGGTTGTTCAATTGTTACCAAAACCTTTTCAGCTCATCCCAGGAATGTCAGATTGAGGAATCCATAGTTAAACAATTCTTAAGTCTTATGGTTTTTGAGGAATCGTGTATACAACATCCAGACATACACACATCCACACACACACAGACATCATTTTAAAAATGTTATAATCGGATTCTAGGGACCTTAAATCGTGCTTATTCACTGAAATCTGGATATGCGAATTTTAGCATGAATCCAATACCTCTCTTAGCGAGAGGTAAAAAATGAACTTTTGTTGAATAAAATTGCAAACTAATGAAGAGGAACGCAAAAAACAATAACATGAATTCTTCGTCCAATTATTAATTTTATTATATTATGCTAATTTCTTGTATTTGTAGCTAAAATTTCCGGACATGTCCGGAATTTTCCGGACGAATGGTCACCCCAAACTTGTTAAGTTTAACATTGGAGTAAAAATTGGCCGAAGAAAATACAGCTTGGTTAGTTTTATTTCTATCATAAAGGACAGTAATCATTTTCTAGCGTTAGCGTACAATTATACTCTTTATTCAGTTTGTCGCACGATTGTACCTACAAGTGCTATCTCATGTCACTTTTGGCACCACTCAAGTGCAGTACTAAGGCTGACTTGCGAAACTAAAACAATGAGAAAGACAGATAAGAGAAAAAATCGGCTTTTTTGAATTGTAGTACTAGACATATATTCTATGTATTCCGTGAACAGATAAACTAACAAATTAATCAATTTTGAAACGTACTTATCAAAAAAGACAAGATAGTGAAACAAAACTTAGTTTGGTTGTCATGCTTGGGGTGATCAGTGGGAGAAGAAGATATCGCCTAAGAACTTGATACCATTAAGGAAAATACGAGGTTCACTATCACAAAATTGAAAGAAGAAAGATCGAAAAGATTAAAAAAAAAAAAAAAAAACTGATCCATAAAGCGACCACGAGGAGTCGTATTCGATTTATTTGATTGAATATTGAATGTTTGGGGGGAGAGAGAGAGAACTACTCATATATTGTAGAGTGAACTTTATATTTATAGGTATAATTTTCTTCTCTAGCTGTGTAAAAATGGAAATAAATTTATTTTCCTAACTTTAAGAGTTTTGCTAGAAAATAATGATATATCTCACAATACTATATCAATAAAAGTAAATTTTTAATAAGCATCTAAAAAAGTTTGAACAGTTTTAAATCACCCTGCAGAACGCTTAAAGCGAGGAAAAACATGTTGCTACATTTTCACAAAAAGAGAAACAGTTTGAAATGTGTTTTCCAGCAATGTTTACTATCTGATGGAGGTAGCTTCGGCAGACATCAGAACTATTTAAATAAAAACCTATGTCCAAATAGAGCAACAAATTGAATGAATTCTTTAGAAAATTTATATAGATATTTACACGATGCCATTTCAATTCTCAAATGTTCGCCAAACAAGTGATCCAATCTTTTATTTGGTGACATATTGATAAAATCGAAACGTCTGTAATGGGACTGCAGATTGATTTCACAAACGTCGCGAAGCATTCCTTGTCGCGGCGCTAAGCAGTCGTGACGTCACCAACATACTCCTCACTTGAGTCATTGGAAGCGCCGTTATTCAATATCCAAGTGCCATGAGGACGAAACATTTCACATCCTTTTTAAATTTATAATGAAACTTACTCCACCGCAATACTGCTGCCATATTTTGTTCTTCGCTCTCACATTCACATGTACTTGTGATAAATTTACATGATGTATTGTTGCCATGATCTGACAAATACTTCGCATTTCAAACTGCACTCCATAAATGAGTTATAATATCACTTTATTTTAAAATAAAACAAAGGAGCTTGAACTTGTCATTGTCAAAATGAAATGCGAAATGCTAGGATCATTTAATAAATAACTAATTCATAGCTATGTAAATTACAATGACATGTCCTATCGAAAAAAGTACTTCTAATTAATAGGGTCTGTAAATAAAAATTGTAGCTTGAAACAGTTATTAAGACTATTGAATTGTTAAGTTATGGTTTGTATGTTATTAAAACCGACCGAAGTAGCGTACCTGGATTCGAATCCCGATAAGGTATGGATGTTTGTGTTTTTATCATCTCATCTCCATGAAATTAAATGTAAAAAACAACGATTACAAGTATAAAAAAAAAAACTGTTTTGCAATTTAATAGTTATAGAAAATAGTTATTTATGATATGTGTTGAAGCGGAGTGGTCCAAACCTTCGAAAAAATAAAATCACTATTGACACATAATACACTATTTTCTCTACAAACACAATTCTTTCTTTTAAATTTGTTTTTCTATTTTTTGACATATGTCAAAAATGTCAATTTGTTGTTTCATTCGTCATTGGCAGGGTAACAACTCACTTTTAACACTCGTATTAAAAGTATCACTGGTCACGTAGAAAATACATGTTTAATCTTTTTATAAATTTTTGTATGTTTGATCCCAACTACCGACCCTTACAGACCAGGCCACACGATAAACCTAATACAGGAAATTTCCGATTTTGCAACAAAAGCTTTTTTACGGAACCCTAACCACAAAAATACGCTGAATAACAAATCAAAAGTTTCCGGAAATCGGAGCATGAGAACCTCCTGCCAATTATGAAAAAAAAAAATGGTGGCATATTTAGGTTTTTGGCTATTTCCTCAAAATCAATTGCCCGTATCAAACTTTTACAAGAATACAAAATTAAAGCCCAACATTTTTTATATAAAAAGGATTCTTACATTTTTTGCGTAAAATGAACTGACAAAGGGTTACGTTAAAAAATATTTAACCGAAATTACAATTTATAAAAGAAATTTAATTTGAAAAAAAACACATCTAGTATTATATAAATATATAAATAAATATATCATGACGGCACATTACTCATTTCTGACTGTGTCAATCTGCGTTGTATACAGATTTCGGTAATGATGATAACATATTTCTACCGTGCGGGCGTTTACAAGACGTATTATGTGTTAAATACTTAGTATTATAGGTTTTACTATTTATAACAGTTTACATTTCTCGTAGCATCGAAAGACGTAAATTATCGATGATTTTAAGTAGGTAATTTTTGTTAACGCTTTCTTACAAATTTTTATTTTTTTATCCACCACTCGTAACCTATTAAAGATACGATAACGTGGTTAAAAAAAATTAATTCAGCATAACCTTGTCTTTGGTATTACCTATTATACGATTCTTGCTACAATGAAACATATATAAAATTATATAAATATATATATATATATATATATATATATATATATATATATATATATATATCAAAATAAAACACAAAAACATATATATCCTTATCGATTTCGGTTTTATACAACCATCTTCAGAGTAAATACATTAATTGAAAAATTATATTTATAATTTATACCATCAAGGAAAAACAACGTTTAATTTAATAAATGAAGATATATAAAATTCCTCTAAAATTTTAAACATCTGGAAATGGGGCCCCGTCGTCCCGTAGCCGCGTGCCCGATTGTCTTGTCGCAAACGAGGGGGAACCGGGTTCGATCCCGACAGACGCCAAATATTTCCAATATTAAATGACACAAAAGTGACCCCTGTGGTGCAATCTCCACACCAGCTATGAGTTCCCGTAAGGTGACGCCTGGTAAGCGCCCACACGGTAAAATATATCGTCATCATTACCGATGTCTACATGTGTTGTAGATACTGGCACACCCAGAAATGGGTAATATGCCGTGATGATATATTAGTCCGGAAGGTAGCGTTGCATTTTAGGTAGTGTTTTTACGCAGATCGATTGTTATCTTTTTCGATAGATCTCGAATGACTAATAAGTGAACCAAGCGGCAGCTGACGCACCCGCGGTGGGTGTAGGATTAGGAGGTTGCAAAAGTGGTAAAAAAAATAAAAATAAAGTAATAGTACGCCGGCTGAAACTTTTTTTTATAAATAGTTGACTTCATAGTGAGTTGAAAAAAATCGTCAGCTGCAACGTGAAGCGGGGACTATGCGTCAGCTGCTCGCATGAACTTATAAAAAAAAAAACGTGAAATAAAGTAATAGTACGTTGGAAGAAATTTAACTAGATGATTGTTTAAATAATTAAAAGTACTAAAACAACAATCAGCTGCGTGTGTAGCGGTGGAAAGACCGTCAGCTGACGCAGTAAATTATTCGAGAAATGCACAGTATCTTTTTGGGTCCAGTTGACAGATCTCCCCCCTGCCCGCACCTAGCTGACCGATAATTTTCGTAAATGTAACTACTACTGTAATTTACATATTGTGAAATTTCAACCGGCATAGTGACAACTGAATGATAATCTCGGGAAGTATAACGTACGTAAAACAATATCGTACGAAAAATAATTTGTGTTTCTTTCTTGTTATATATATATAGGGTGTTTCAATAAACTTGCTCACTATTGATAACTTTTTTATTTTAAGAGATACGAGGTTGTTTAAATGAGCAGAATTGTGCCATTTTATATTAGAAAATTGGTCATTTCAATAAGATAATAAAAAAATATAGTTCCATTTAAAAAATATATATTCTGTCCCAAATTTTGAGAACCGTTGACACAATTTTTATTTTGTCTACATGACCTATTTTCAAATATAAAATGGCACAGTTTTGCTCATTTAGCCAACATCGTATCTCTTCAAATAAAAAAGTTACCAATAGTGAGCAAGCTTATTGAGACACCCTGTGTACATATATATACAGGTGTCTTAATATATGTATAACAAGAAAGAAACATAAAATGTTTTCGTACGATATTGTTTTACGCATGTTATACTTCCCGAGATTATCATTCAGTTGTCACTATGCCGGTTGAAATTTGACAATATGTAAATTTAATAGTTACATTTGCGAAAATTATCAGTCAGCTGGGTGCGGGCAGGGGGGTGTTCTGTCAGCTGAACCCAGAAAGATACTGTGCATTTCTCGAATAATCTTTATCTTTACTGCGTCAGTTGAAGGTCTTTCCACCGCTACACACGCAGCTGATTGTTGTTTTCGTATTATTTAAACAATCTAGTTAAATTTCATCCAGCGTACTATTACATTATTTTACGTTTTTTTTTACAAGTTCAATAAGTTCATGCGAGCAGCTGACGCATAGTCCCCCCTCCACGTTGCAGCTTACGATTTTTTTTTTCAACTCACTATGAAGTCAACTATTTATAAGAAAAGTTTCAGCCGGCGTTCTATTACTTTATTTTTTTTACTACTTTCGCAACCTCCTAATCCTACACCCACCGCTACTTGAACAGCTGACGGTCGGTTCACTTATTAGTCACACGAGATCAACTATCAATGTCTAAATCAGCCGGCTTACTATGACTTTTGTATTTGCAACGCTACCTCCCGGACTAATTTATTTATTTATTTTATTTGGAAATCGGCTCAGTTCACATTTTGTCATACATAATCGCGATACGATTAAAGAAAACATATTTAAAATTTTAGAGGAATTTCTTGCAAGTTTAAGTGGTTAGTAACTTACGAACCGCTTATCGGTAAAACTCGTATAATAAATGATATGATGGAGAATATCATGTTGAATTCAATTTTGCAAATGATTTTATCATCTTTTAACAGGATCAGAGCGGGGGACAAAAAAATTGTGGATAAGCGTTAAATAAAAATTATCGACAACTTCTTTCGATTTCACGACGAATGTAAACTCATATAAATAGTAATACCTATTATACCAAGTATGAAATACATAATATTGTTTATTTTTTGCATGATTTAAATTTATTTCATAAATTGCTAGTTTGGTTAAATATTTTTTTACGTAACTTTTAAACAGTTTATCCTAGATAAAAAATGTAAATTCTTTTTTGTATAAAACATTTAGGGCTTTAATTTTGTAGCTTTGTAAAATTTTGATACGGGTAAACTTTTTTGTTTAAAATGTATACAGGGTGTTTCTGTACCTCTGCACGAAACTTTAATGATATATATATATATATATATATATATATATATATATATATATATATATATATATATACAGGGTGTCTCAGGACGAGCTTACGCTATCTATATTTTAAATACTATTTAATATAATTTAACGTAATTTGGTATCTAGGGGTTATCAAACATGCCCGTTTTAACTAAAATATTTTCAAAGAAGTAGCACTTCTGGTTTGACCGGAAATTGACCTCAACTTTCTTATTTTAAATGGAATACGCTATTTTTTATTTTACCATTCAATGCAGCGGAAAATTTGACATATGAAGCAATTAAAACATTTTACTCATGATCAACTATTTCCGGCGTTATTCAACTTTTTTTGATTTTTTGTCTGAAATCCGGCACATTTTCAAAACTCTGTATATCGGGAACGAGATCGAATTTTTATAATCTGAAAAAAGCCTTTTATAAAGGAGACTTTAAGCTACATTATCCATGGAAGAATTACAGTTGACAAACTTCAAAAAAGACAATTTTTTTAAATGGAACCCCCCCCTTTTTTATTACATTTATTAATACGGATAAGTAAGCCATGGAAAAACAATGTTTGTTTTTACAAACCCATCTACTTGATTTCTTGGATAATTTACCGTTGGATCAAAGGAATTTAATATGGTACCAGCATGATGGCGCTCCACCCTACAATAGCCATAGAATAAATAATTTTTTGGAAACAATTTTTGAAGATAGGTGGCTGGCAAATAATGGACCACATAGGTGGCCTCCTCGTTCACCCGATTTAACTCCACTTGATTTTTTTGTTTGGGGTTACATTAAAAACGTCGTCTATTAAAAACCTTTAACTACTAAAGAAGATTGCCAACATAGGGTACGAACAGCATTTAACAACATCTCTCTTCGGATGATAAAAAATGCTACAAAAGAAGTATTGAATAGAATAACAATGTGCTTACATATGAAGGGAGGATAGTTTGAATATGTATTAAATTAATCATAGTTTTGTATTTAGAATTTATTTGTTTTTTCCATGGCTTACTTATCCGTATTAATAAAATAATTATACCCGGATTACATGTTTTTCTAATTTACTGAAATTCTATCAACTTTCAACATAGGACATGTTACATAAAGTACCCTTATTTTTTGTTGTAGAACACATTTATGTAATAAAAAGGGGGGGTTCCATTAAAAAAAAATGTCTTTTTTGAAGTTTGTCAACTGTAATTTTGGTGTAACGTACCCGTCACATTTTTATAAATAATAGAGGATTCTTCTATGAATAATGTAGCTTAAAGTCTCCTTTATAAAAGGCTTTTTTCAGATTATAAAAATTCGATCTCGTTCCCGATATACAGAGTTTTGAAAATGTGCCGGATTTCAGACAAAAAATCAAAGAAAGTTGAATAACGCCGGAAGTAGTTGATCATGAGTAAAATGTTTTTATTGCTTCATATGTAAAATTTTCCGCTGCATTCAATGGTAAAATAAAATATAGCGTATTCCATTTAAAATAAGAAAGTTGAGGTCAATTTCCGGTCAAACCGGAAGTGCTACTGCTTTGAAAATATTTTAGTTAAAACGGGCATGTTGGATAACCCCTAGATACCAAATTTCGTTAAATTATATTAAATAGTATTTAAAATATAGATAGCGTAAGCTCGTCCTGAGACACCCTGTATATATATATATATATATATATATATATATATATATATATATATAAATATAAATATATATATAATTTGATATACTGATTGTAGAACAAAAAGATTTTTTGGAAATTTGCAAAAGTACGGGTATAGTTCATTCCTAGCGAAGATCTGTAGTGCCACTGGTTTAATAGCATATTTAATTATTTATAATTTTGTTACTAATGAAATAGAAGTATAAACCCTGCCTGCAAATAATCATTTATAAATTAAGTATTATGTCTAATACCTTATTGCGTAATGATTTTTAAATATATAAATAAATATATCATCATGGCATATTACCCATTTCTGGGTGTGCCAGTATCTACAACACATGTAGACATCAGTAATGATGACGATATATTTTACCGTGTGGGCGCTTACCAGGCATCACCTCACGGACACTCATAGCTGGTGTAGAGAGTGCACCACAGGGGTCACTTTTTGTGCCAATTAAAATTGGAAATATTTGGCGTCTGTCGGGATCGAACCCGGTTCCCCCAGGTTCGCGACCAGGCACTCAGGCACGCGGGCACGGGACCTCATGATTTTTAAACAAATATTTTTTACCTCCCGCTACCCTTAGTATGGGAGGTATAGGGATCGTGCTAAAAAACACATATCGAGATTTTAGTAAATGACCACGTTTTAAGGTCCCTAGAATCCAATTTTAACATTTTCACAATGATGTCTGTATGTGTGTATGTGTGTGTGTATGCATGTGTATATATATATATATATATATATATATATATATATGTGTGTGTGTGTGTGTGTGTGTGTATGTGTATGAATTTTGTCTTCGCTCTAACTCAAATACTATCAGAAAATTTTGAAATCTTGTATTTCTACCCTATTCTAATACGAACAGAAGCCATTAGATTTTGGTGTAAATATGATAAACGGAAATGGCACTTTACTTGAAGCTTATAATGCTTTTTCTTTAAAAAATACCATTAAATGCCACTTTTTCGCATTTTATGTCATTGGAAAATTATAGATTATTGAATTTTGTACAGGTATACATTAAAAATTTTTCTATATACCGTGAGTATTTTTAACGTGAAACATTGGGTTTGTCATATCCATGGTTACGACTTGACATTTGATTAACAGCAATGTATTTGCCCGTTCCATTTAAAATGAAACATAGGGAACGAATTTGACATTTGATAAGACGTCAATAGAGGTTAATTTTGTTTAAATAATTATGCCTGCATTCTGAATTAAAATTAGTTGTAGAAAAAATATAGCGTGTACCTTGTGCCCGAGTGGTTTTCTGACTCGGCTAAATTTCTTACAATATTTATATCCAATACTTCTGTCATGTGTTATTTTAAATGAAACAAACAAATACATTGCTGCCAATCAAATGTCGAATCATAACTTATAGGAAAATTTAACGGTTATATGTCATATTGACAAGATGTCAGTAGAGGTTAATTTTGTTTAAATAATTATACCTGTTTTCTAAAAATTAAATTTAAATTTAGAAAAAATACTGTGTGCATCTTGTGTCCGAAATATGTTTAGTGCTCTCGAGTGGTTTTCTGACTCCGCTAAATTTCTTACAATATTTAAATATAATACTTCTGTCAGATTCGTTCCCCGAAGCCTAAGATAAACAAAACTCCTTTGTTACACAGTTTACTTTTCAAATGAATGTAACTGACAGGTAAACTTTATTGTCAAAAAACTAATCACTTCAAATTAATAATAGTAACATTAAATAATACTGAAAATCGTAAATAAAGCAATAGTTATATGTTATATGCAAAGGAACTTATATAGTTTGCAGCATTAGTAAATATGTAGGTATGCATTTAAATTAATAAAAATTAAGTGACTGTCAAAAAACTAATCACTTCAAAATAATAGTGACATTTTAAAAAGAAAATAGTAAATAAAGCAATAGTTATATGCAATGGAACAGTCTGCAGCATTAATAAATACGTAGGTATGTATTTTAATTAATAAAAATTAAATTGCGGGAGGTTTTGTGTTGGCTACATCAGATTTTTTTTATTTGAGTACCTAGTTTGATTTCGTATAAGGTATTGAAAAGGTAAGGTGTTGTGGGAGAAATTTGAGAAAATGTGTAGCAACAGTGAATTAGTGGATGTTATTAGTGTATGAAGAAGCAGCACAAAATTTCGAATTAGCAGCGCGAGGATCACAAAACGTCTTCGTGATGAGGGAACCTTACAGAGAAATGCTGGACGAGGTGGAGGCCGCCAAAGATTACGCAACAATGCTGAAAATGAAGTTTTGGAAATTGTGGCCGCTGAACCTGCAATTAGTACGCGAAGAATAACTCGTGCTATGGGTGAAGTGTTTCGTTGTTCAGTTTGGAGAATTCTTGCAGATTATAATTTTCGTCCCTTTCATTTCCAAAGAGTTCAGGCATTAATTCCACACGATCATCCTCTCAGAGTGACATTTTGTGAGTGATTGTTTGAATAACAAGCTTAAATGCTAATTTTACGTCAAAAATAATATTCAGTGATGAGGCAATTTTTACAACAGATGGAATTCACAACATCATAATAATAATAATAATAATAATAATAATAATAATAATAATAATAATAATAATAATCTTTATTACCCAACAGAGTCCTATTACAGGGTAAAATTACATTCAAATAATTCAATAAAATGTAAAAAAAAATTATTACATAAGCAAAGTATATTAAAGTTTAAATAAAGAAAAGAAAAAAATGCTCATTGTTCCGCATGTTGTTGTGAAAAGTAGTTTTCAACATAGATTTTCTTTAAATGTCTGGGCAGGAATTGTAAATGGTACATTAATTTTACCCTACATACTACCAAACAGAATGAATGGGAATAATTATTTACATATTCTTCAAAATAATTTACCGGAATTATTAGAAGATGTTCCTTTAAATGTGCGTCAACAAGCTTCATGCATGATATTTAAATGAAGTGTTTGAAGGTAGATGGATAGGTCGCGGTGGTCCTGTATCATGGCCCCCTAGATCACAAGATCATAATCCATTGGATTTTTATTTATGGGGACATTTAAAATCTTTAGTTTATGACAATCAAAATGAACCAGAAACAGTCGCAGAATTGATTTGATCTGAAGAGAAACAGGACAACCAACATTGGAAACTGTCATTATAGTTAAAATATTACGATGGTGGAAAAAAATACTCTTAATGTCAAACGCAAGATATCTGCTATAACAAATTATTGCAAGTGAATCAAAAATAGTGATCAGAATAAATTTAACTGGGCAAGACAACTACAAAACATTTTAACTGAAATTAATTTTAAATGGTTGTGGGACAAGCAAAATTTCTTGACAATTGATGAAGAAATTGAGAACGTCAAATTGGCTATATATGAAAAGGGCTATAGAAGAGACACGGAAAGAATCATAAACTCATCCTATAATCCTAATTTCAAAACATACCTAACTAGCCATCATTACCTTTCCTTAGACATCCCACGTAATATCCTACAGATCTCCAGTCACCTACGTTTATCGAATCCTAATGTACTTAACATCTATCAACATAGAATCATTCATAAATTCAATCATGAAGAGATATGTTCAGTTTTTAATACTTACTTGCCCGATAACATTCAACATTTCTTATTTCAGTGCCCTCTATATAAGCCTATACGGTCAGCTTTCATTGTCAAACACCTACAAAATTCAACCCCGAAAATGAAACAACTGTTTGGAGAGCTCAACCTGGAGAAAATATTCGATATCTCAAACTACATCCGGAATGCAACTAAAATTCGCGCATTTGCAATGAATCTGTAAATATATTTCTGTTGTTCTAAATATTATGTTCACCACACAAATGCTAATAGGTATGATATATTTTGTATTTTTCTTTTTTATATGTACCAATCTTTTGTAAAAGATTAATATATTGGGCAAATTTATTATTATTATTGTTATTATTATTATTTGAAGGTAGATGGATAGGTCGCGGTGGACCTGTATCATGGCCTCCTAGATCACAAGATCATAATCCATTGGATTTTTATTTATGGGGACATTTAAAATCTCTAGTTTATGACAATCAAAATGAACCAGAAACAGTCGCAGATTATAAATATTTAATGTACTATCAAACCAGTGGCACTAAAAATAACGAATAAACTGCCCTTATTTTTGCGAATTTAAAAAAAATTTTTGTTCTATAATCAGTATATCAAATTATAATATGCCATTGAAGTTTCGTGCAGAGGTATAGAAACACCTGTATATGCCGCCTTTTCCCAATTGGCTGGAGATTCCCATGCTCCGATTTCCTGAAACTTTTGATATGTTATTCAGCGTATTTTTTTAGGCAGAATTCCGTTTATAAAGTTTTTGTTGCAATTTCTTTGAGGTTGCGGGTATTTTTTTAGTAGATTTCCTAAACTACTATATTAAGTTAGAGAATATGTATTTAGGAATTAGGACTAGGGAAAAGATTTGACTGTTGGCAACTGTGTGCCATGAAGGTATGAGGAATGGGGTGTATTACGTACTATAATGGAATTTCAATACATGGGTCATGAAATACATAAATTAACCACTATAGTTCCTCATTATAATAATAAAAATTAAACATATTATTTCCTAGTAATAAAGTTATTTGCAATTGAATGTTTTAGAGAGGGGATTCGATGACGCGAGCGTGGTCGGTAGTTTACATCTACCGTTATAACACTGACCCGGTTTACACCAATTTCTTGCTAAGCTGAGCAAATATGAAATTATGACTATATTACTACTAAATAGTTTAGTACGTTTCTTATAAACTCTGACACACCAGTCTAGTTAGGTATGTTTCGAAGCTATTACCTAACCAAAGTAGTTAGCCTGAGTATAAGATATTTTTCCATTGTAAACGTATCAGTACAATTTGTTACGTATGCTCGTTTACCGTGTTTTCAATGCTTGTTTGTTGACAAGTTAGGTTGTGTGAATTACTTGTATTATACGCAACTTAGTTAAAGTAAGTTATTTTACATGAAAAATAATTTGTATGAATTATACTTGTGTTCAACTCACATATTTTAATAAGTTAAAGTTAGATTAATTTAACAACTCTAGTTTTAAAAATGGTGATACTTCTTACCAAATTTTAACGAAATGAAACTTGAATATACAAAAAAAAAAAATTACGGTGCAGCTACACAATAACTAAACTATTGGTTTGGTTAATATATGGTTGTCTTGTCACAGTATATGTAGTATCATGGTATATCTGACACGTCCAATATATTGGAACCCAAATGAACGCAGGAAATTATGTAAAAACTGGAGTTTAAAAGTTTATGTTAGGAAAGTGCCAATTCTGTGTTCTTTTGTTGTGAATTTAATTACGCGGGGGCAAAGACAGTGCATGAACAGACAGTTGTTAATACTGCGCCGTAGACGCTAAGTTGGAGTGTTGGTGTGTGCGCACTTGAAGCGTGAAGTAGAGAAGTATGTGTGCGTAGTTGGCTCGAATAACGTGACAGACATTGTTTCCTTTTGTATTGCCATTTTTTCCTGTAATATTGTGCAGAATGTACTTTGATTTGTAAATAAAAGGCTCACAGTAAACGCTGTATGTCAACAAGTTATGGGCTCAGTTGCGGTGTAAGTATTAAAAGTGTTGTGAGTAAAATATATAGGGTCGTATACCATTTTTTTTTTCTGTAAGAACAGGATGAAACAAGAATTTTAGTGCAAACGCGACCTAAAAATTTTACGTGATAAGCGAGATATGATTTTTTAAAATTTACGAATTTGGTGTGTGACGAAGCAGGTACTGACCAATGATCGAAAAACTGTTAGTTATAGAGGGAACAGAGCATAAATAACATAAATAATAAATCATTTTTTCCTAAGAAATTGTAGAACATTGAAACAGTTTGACAATATTATGACACAAAATATGACGGCGGATGGATCTAATGTTTGTTTGTTTTGAAGTTTCAATGTTTCAAATTTCTTACATTATTATTAATTTTCGAATTCACGGAGTGTATCTTTGCTTTATTGGTGGTGCTTCACACTTTATTTTATGTTGAACTACATTTGTGCAACCGATATTCTTCTTAGTTAAAGATGAATAATTACCTAATAGTTTATTTAAGGTACTAATTTGAGAGTCCTTAAGGGTCTGTAGTGAAACTGTTTCTAAATTATTCTTTTAAATTAGGTATTATGTTCATGGCTAACCAACAATCAACGCCCAATATTATTTCATACGGAATTGAAGGTACAATTAAGATTTTGAGAATACAATTTTTATTCTCTAATGATATAGGTAAGTTTAATGATCCGATACTTTTACATGAACTATTATTCGCCACAACACATTGTGTAATTGTGCTTTCCAGAGGAAGCCTAAGTTTCTTTAATACTTCCCACCCTTTTTGACTTAAAGTGGTATGAGAAGCCCCTGAATCAAGCAATCCGTTAAAAGTTATACCGAAAATATCTATTTTTAAATGTGGTCTGTTCTCTGAAGATAATGATAATAACAATGAATTAATTTGTGGCTTCAAGAAATGTTCTCTAATTTGAGATAACCAATTTTCTCTTTCATTAGCTTGAGCCGATTTACTAGAGCGCAAGAACTTACGGCTCAACGAAATTCTTGTCCCTAAACGTTTTTTGAATTACATTTCGGACACGATTTAGTAGTGTGATTCGGATTTCCACATTTAAAGCAAAATTTTAGTCTCTGTTCCTTGCAATTATTGAACCAATGACCGGGTTTTTTAAAATTCCAGCATGTTGAGCACTGTGGTTAGATGGTGAATAGACAGTGCAAGTACGAGATTTTGAATTAGGTGCCGCAAGATCTGGTTCAATTATATTTCGTCTTTTTGGTTGAGATGTTGGAGTACTTTCAGCTAAAAACTTACTATTTTCCAAACGTTTACAAATCTTTAATAATTCGTCCATAGTTTTTATATCACAAAGGACTGTATGGTGTATAAAATAAGGACACATACTACGACGCAATATACTAAGTTTTTCTTCCTCGGAAGGAGGTATAGGTAATCTAGAGAATAAATTTATCACACATGCAAATTATGCACCAATAAGTTCAGATTGACCTTGAGTTCGCGATCTAATTTCTGCCCATAATTCGTATTCATATCTAAAAGGTTCAAATTCTTCTTTCATTAAATTAATTAGTTCATCCCAAGTTTTGACTTTTGACCTGACTGATGGATACCAAATTTTTTCTTGTCCGGTTAATAGTTCTATAGCTGAATCAAAAAGTTCAAACTCCGATACTTTCCGCAAAATCCTATACTCGTCAACTCTTTCTAAAAATGCATTTATACTTACACCACTTCCGTCTCCACTAAATGATAAATTCCATTTACATACCGGTACGTGATTATTGGAATACGGTAAAGGTACTGATGGGAGTATGTTGGCTCTAATCGTATTGGACGACAAAAGAAAGCTTGATTCCGAAGTTACTACCGCCTCTGTTTCCATAGTTTCTATAGCTTTCATTTCTAAATTATTTATTTTTTGATGTAAAATACTAACAGACTTTACAATGTCCTCATTTGCTGCGCTGATTCGCGTAAATCGACCCAAAATGTGGGATACTTTAGAGGAAAATTTTTTATATTCATTCATCTCGCTTTTAATTCTAAGCGTACCAAATTTTTCCTTTTTTAGTTCAGAGGTCAAAGCTTTTGCGCAAGTCAGCAACAGAAAAAGCTACTAAAGAGTTATAATCACGAATAGAAAGTTCATACTCCAGTTCATCGCGTACCAATCGGGTAGGATCCATAGTTGTATTAAATTCAATAAATCAAATATAGAGAATAAGAAAAATGAAAAAGCTATAGCAGTGAGTACAAGTACTAATAACTTTATGCAATTAAATAAATAATTAGAAAAATTACGTTCACTTGGCGAAAACGTCGAATAAAGAATATGCAGATAAAATTTAACTTTACACAAGTAAATATTATAATCAAGTAAATTGTTTTGAACCTAAATTCACACGTATTTAAATCACCCCCTCTTTGCGGATTTACAAATATCTGAGAGCAAAATCTATACATAAAGAAAAGGGCCTGCTCGTTGGGGCGCCAATTTTGCCACGTACCTATTTTCAAATATAATTAAAAATTTAATATTGGAGTACATTAGCTGGCAAAACGTAAATTAAACTTACCGCAAAGGTGGCCTCCCAAATACGACACCGGCTAGCTAGCAGAAAGAGGGGCGGATTATGAATCAAAAATTGTATCTTACTTTTATAAGGGCGGCAGGTATTTTAGCAATGAACTCCATTCACGAAAAAACCAAAATATAAATAAAAGCTGTAAATGAGGGGGGCTCAGAGAATAAAATTTAAGAAAGGGAAATATGAAATTAGGTTCGCTCAAAACAAAATAAACTTTAACAAAATCGGTTTATTGCAACAAAAATAAAACGGTGCCACGATAGTGTGTAAATCCCACTAATTTTCTAATGAAAAATGAAATGATGAGAGGGGAAGGTGAAATGTGCGCATGAAATTTAAACTATATAATTCACAATCCAGTGGCGTAGGGTATGCCACAAAAACAAACAAAATATTACTGCTTTTATTCAGTAGCCCTACAAAAATATTTTCAAAATAAAATAGGCAATAAATTCGATCAATTATTGGTATCGAGATCACACAGTGACTTTTCAATACCTCAAAACGCAGTAAAATTGTATCTGCACGGCGCACTGCGAAGGCGTCACTGACTTGAACTAAACGCGCACGCGCACAATACAACAAGCAGCGTGGCACTCCACTCCGAAACAATGGTTACTACCAAGTATCCAGACAACTATCCAAAAATGTTAAAAGAAAAAATATGCGAAAAAAAAAAATTCGACGACAATGACAGCAAACACGGCATCCCGGAGATAAAAACAAATTAAACAAGATGTCAAAAGAAATTAAAAATATGATCAAAAACTTGAAAAATGACTCATTTCAGAATTACCTTTCCAATCTCTCTGCCTTACCAGAGAACAATTACAGCTTGTGGAAAGCTACTAAGAAACTAAAACAACCAACTCAGCCAATACCACCTATACGTAGAACAGACGGAACATGAGCCAGAGAAGAATCGGAAAAAGTCGAAATATTCGCTGAACACGTCGCAAAAATTTTCGAACCCCATTCTCCCTCCCCAAATGCAGACGAAGAAATCATTGATAACTTCCTAACCTCTCCCTTACAACTGTCCCCTCCAATTAAGCACATCACACCATAAGAAACCCTGGAAGAAATTAAACGCATAAAAAACAATACTTCTCCTGCATATGACGAAAAGCTACTGAAAGAAACACCGAAAAATACCTTAATACTGCTAACACATATCTACAATGCGATATTAAGAACTCAATACTTTCCAGTTCCGTGGAAACTTGGACAAATTATTCTAATTCACAAGCCTGGAAAACCGCCACACGAAATTACATCGTATAGATCAATCTCGCTACTTCCAACACTCTTAAAGCTTTTTGAAACCAATTGTAGACGCAGAAAATCTAGTTGCTCCTCACCAATTCGAATTCAGAGAACGTCATTCCACCATACAGCAAGTACACCGAATAGTCAACGAAATAGAAAGTAGCTTACAAAAGAAACAAATCTACTCCGCAGCTTTTATCGACATAAGCCAGGCATTTGATAAAGTGTGGCACAAGGGCCTTCTTTATAAAATAAAGAAGAAACTCCCACATCACTTCTACCTAATGTGACCGCATCTTCCAAATAAATCAAGCAGGTGCCTAATCTAAAATCTACCCAACAAAAGCAGGCGTCCCCCAAGGAAGTGTCCTAGGCCCATTCCTCTATAAAATCTACACCGCTGACCTACCCAATGCAGAAAACATACTTACCGCAACATACGCAGACGATACGGCAATCCTCGCTACTCATGAACAACCGGACATCTCATCTTCAAGACTACAAGACTCACTAGACGAAATTCAAAGATCGGCCGAAAACTGGAGAATCCAAATCAATGAAAACAAATCCACACACGTCACGTTTACGAACAGAAAAATTACATGCCCACCTGTTACAATCAACGACAAAATATTAGAAGCAAAAGGAAGTATAACATATTTAGGCATGCACATAGAAAAAAAAACTAACATGGCGAAAACACATAAATACGAAGAAAAAACAAATAGACCAAAAAATTTAAAAAAATGTACTGACTACTTGGTAGTAAATCAACCCTGTCGCTCAAAAACAAACTTGTACTATACAAAACCATAATACCGATTTGGACCAACGATATTCAGCTATAGGGATGCGAAAGAAAGAGCAATATAAACATCATCCAGAGGAGTCAAAACAAATTATTAAGAATGATCGCAACATCAATAACTACACACTACACAAAGACTTAAAAATCAAACCTGTCCGCGAGCAGATAAGAAAGTACTCCATATCCCATGCTAACAAAACCACCAACCATGAAAATGAATTAGTTGTGAACTTTTACACTGAAGAAATGGACCTCAAACGCCTCAAACGTACCAAGCCATCAAAACTAGTCAACAGAAACGACAAATGAAATAATTATTGTGAACACTAAAGTATTGTAACTTAAAGAGGAAGGACCGATGGGCTCTATCCTCACGCATGCCTGTATATAATAAAACAAATTTGCTTGTTGGCTCAAAAGAGGGCCAGTTGTAAATAAAGTACACAAATAAAAAAAAAGTTGTACACATAACATTAAACATAAAATAATGTTAGAAGAAAATGTAGAGCCCATAGTGGAAAGTGCCCTATAGAGTACCACACGGGCAAAAAGAACTGCTCACGAAAGAATTACAATCCATGACAGATGCTGGAGTCATTGAACCATCTGACTCAGCATGGTCTACTCCTGCAGTTATAACAATTGAAGAAATTGAGAACGGGGAAAAGGAAATCAGAATTTGTATTGATTTTAGGGGATTAAAAGCCATAACAAAGAAAGATCATTTTGCAGTTTCTAATATGCAAGAAGATCAAAGGAAGAAAAAAGAAAAAGAAAAAACTACATTTACAACCAACGAACAACACTATTGGTTAACGAAGATGCCATTTGGCTCAAGTACTTTCCAACGACCGATGAATAGTATTTTAACAGGACTGACTGACCGGAGAATGATGTCTTGTCACTGAGACGACGTAATATTCTTCAATGGACAAGGTATAGAAGATCATATAGAACGGCATAGACAAATATTGGATAGAATAAGATAAGCTAATCTAAAATTGCAACCATCCAAATTAAATTTCTACTACCTGAAACTAAATATCTCGGACACGTCATAAATGAAACAGGAATTTGACCAGACCCTGATAAAAATCTGTAATCCTAAATTACCCAAAACCTAAAAACGTTAAGAAAATTAGAGCATTTCTTGGTTTAGCTGAATTTCACAGACGATTTATCAAAAATTTTGCCGATATATCAAAATCCACGACCAACTAAACAAAAAAAAATTAAAATTTACTTTGATATCAGACTGTGAGAACTCTTTACAACAATTGAAAACAGCTCTATGTTCAAAGTTAGTACTTATACATCCGCAATTTAATAAAGAATTAATTCTATCAACGGACGCTAGTAGGACAGCAATTATCGCTATATTAAGTCAATAGGTAGGCAGTTTTGAAAACCAAATCGCATTCACAAGTCGGCAGCTAAACAATCATGAAATAAAATACACAAATACAGAATTAGAATGTTTAGCAGTCACTTGGCTTACAAAATATTATAGATGCTATTTGTATGGTCGAAAATTTATGGTAATAACAGATCACAAACCACTGAAATGGTTAATGCCACTCAAAGATCTCCGATTCCGATTAGCGCGATGGGCATTATTACTTAGCGAGCACGAATATGGAGTCATATATAGACCAGGGAAAAACCATATCAACGCCGACGCACTGTGTAGAATTCCTGTAAGCTCAGTAGAAAACACAAATAAATTATTTTCAAAGTGAGGCATGATTATCATAATTTACTCTATGCTAACATGGAGTTGAAAAAACGTCTAAACGAATAAAAGAAAAATTTTATTGGAAAAACATGACAAAAGACATGAAAGACTAGTATGATAAATATCATTCCTGGAACAAACGTAAAACATCCCTTCATCGAAAATCTGCTCCATTACAAGAATTTCAAGAAGTAAATGAACCATTTCAAAGAACTTCATTGGACCACTGACTACAACTTACAACGGAAAGAAATATATTTTGGCTTTCCAAAACCATTTACCAAATACCCTGAAGCGTTTGCTATTCCCAATGACAAAGTAGACACAGTCGCTAAAAGACAATTATTAAATAACCGCCGCATAAATTTTATGCCCAAATTGTTGAAAGAAGTACTAAAAATATTTGGCAATGAAAAAGTTCAAACGACGGCATATCACTCTGAAACAAATAGTGTTATTAAGCCAAATCATCGTGTTTTCAAAGATATTTTTATCACATTTTATTGATAGAAACCAAACTAACTGGGACGAAAGACTGCCTTATGTGCTTATGGCATATAGAAGTAACGTTTACACTTCGACTAACGAAACACCATTTTATTTAACGCACAGCAGAGATATGGAATAACCGTACGATGACATTACAAGACCACAGACATTATGGCGCAACTAATTACGCAAAAAATTAAATATTGCATTTGAACAAGTTACTAAAACATTAAAGCAATCATCAGACGCTTGAAATAAACAATTTAATAAAAATACTCGTACAACAGAATTATGATATTGGAGACGCAGTATATTTACATAATGCAATTCAGACCTTAGGACTTTCACGCAAAATTGCAAAACCGTGGACAAGACCGTACTTTATTGTAACTAAAACTAGGCCAGTATATTATGACATTAAATCAGATAAAAACGGCAAAATTATTAAAGTACATGTAAATCGAATTAAACCCTTTAAAGCAGATATAAATAAACTACATCCTGAATTAAATGGAAATAAACAAAATTCTTTTAAAGTAAATTCTCAACCAGCAGTAATGTACACTACTGATGCACAAAGAAATTATTATCATACAACATTGTTAGACCAAGAAAATAGTGCAATCGTAAATATCCCAGAACAGCCTAGAACACCGGCCACTCTTCGCTGCCATACCAGAAGTCACGGACCGTTACCAATTTTACCATGGATTGTTCTCCATGGAGAAGAAACTAAATTTATATGTTTTATGTTGTAGCAATCTTGAGTACTATTCTATTGACCCATTTACCTACGACTGCCGAAGTCCAGTACTATGTAACATTGGCTAGACGATTAGATTTAATATTATATTATAGATTAAAATTAGAGTAATGAAAAATGGGAACTAACGTAATTATTATTTAAAAATGTGTACTTCATTTTGTGTGTTTGTTTATATAAAATGGAGTCATGCACAGTATACTCACTATTACACCAGTGCAGAATACAAGGAGAGAGCTACTGTATATTTATTGCAACGCTATGTTTATAGAAATTTCCACTGTAGTCACTAACAATTATGATGATATGGAAAAAGACAGCTATTAAACAATGAATAGATAGACAGACGGTCAGTAGGTATTGGGGCGGCTGGGCGTGGGATTTTTTTTGGCGCTAGTGTCGGTTTCAAAAATTTTAACTAACCGAAATGGCCACGCCCCTTTTTTTGGCGGGATATTTGAATATTTTTGGTGGGAAATTTGATTTTTATATTGCCGGGAAATTTGAACTAACCGAAATGGCCACGCCCTCTTTTTTGGCGGAAAATTTGATTTTTGTATTGGCGGGAAATATTTTTTGTTGGTAATTTGTTGTTTATTAAAGACCTGTGACTGACAAGTATTTACACAAGTATTTTTGATTGACAGGTGTTAATTATAGGTGTACAGTTGGCCTTGAAAGGTTAGTAACCTTAGTTGTAAAAACAAGCGTTATTTTATAGGCGTTCTAAGCTGTTGTGGAGAGAGCCCCACAAGTTTTTTTACCTCTAAAAATTTGAACGCCACCTTTTGGCTATCCTGAAATTAAGTCGAATTTATTGGCCTACCTCTGAATTTAATGGCCCACCCCCGAATTTAATGGTCCACCCCCGAATTTGGTGGCCCCATCCGAATCGGAGGCCCACTCGTTACCAAATATGCAACAGCAGGTATGAGTTAAGTTGTTTATTTGGTAAATAAAAGAGTTTTGGTATTTAGTAGTTTAGTAATAATTGAGGTACTGGTACACATTATATATATATATATATATATATATATATATATATATATATATATATATATATATATCTATACAGGGTGTCTCAGGACGAGCTTACGCTATCTATATTTTAAATACTATTTAATATAATTTAACGAAATTTGGTATCTAGGGGTTATCCAACATGCCCGTTTTAACTAAAATATTTTCAAAGCAGTAGCACTTCCGGTTTGACCGGAAATTGACCGCAACTTTCTTATTTTAAATGGAATACGCTATATTTTATTTTACCATTGAATGCAGCGGAAAATTCTACATATGAAGCAATAAAAACATTTTACTCATGATCAACTACTTCCGGCGTTATTCAACTTTTTTTGATTTTTTGTCTGAAATCCGGCACATTTTCAAAACTCTGTATATCGGGAACTAGATCGAATTTTTATAATCTGAAAAAAGCCTTTTATAAAGGAGACTTTAAGCTACATTATCTATAGAAGAATCCTCGATTATTTATAAAAATGTGACGGGTACGTTACACCAAAATTACAGTTGACAAACTTCAAAAAATCTGATGTGGCCAACACAAAACCTCCCGCTATTTAATTTTTATTAATTTAAATACATACCTACCTACGTATTTACTAACGCTGCAAACTGTTCCATTGCAGAAAACTATTGCTTTATTTACTATTTTCTTTTTAAAATGTCACTATTATTAATTTGAAGTGATTAGTTTTTTGACAGTGACATTTACTGTCAGTTACATTCATTTAAAAAATAATATTTTCTTTTTAAAATGTCACTATTATTAATTTGAAGTGATTAGTTTTTTGACAGTGACATTTACTGTCAGTTACATTCATTTAAAAAATGAACTGTGTAACAAAGAAATAGTTTTTATCTCAGGCTTCACGACTAATAAAAAAAATTATTTTAAAATTTATCTGTAAAATATACAGAAAAAGTATTAATGTTCCTATAGAAAATTCAATAATCTTTAATTTTCATAAGACATAAAATTCGAAAAAATGACATTTAATGGTATTTTTTGAAGAAAAACCATTATGAGCTTGAAGTAAAGTACGATTTCCGTTTATCCGATTTACACCTAAATCTAATGGCTTCTTTTCCTATTAGAATAGGGTAAAAATACAAGGTATCAGAATTTTCTGAATGATAGTATTTGAGTTAGAGTGCAAACAAAATTCGTACACATACACACACACATACACACATACAGACATCATCGTGAAAATGTTAAAAATGGATTCTAAGGACCTTAAAACGTAGTCATTTACTAAAATCTCGATATGAGATTTTTAGCACGATCCCTATACCTCCCTTACCAAGGGTAGCGGGAGGTAAAAAGACAATTTTTTTAAATGGAACCCCCCCTTTTTTATTACATAAATATGTACTACGACAAAAAATAAGGGTACTTTATGTAACATGTCCTATGTTGAAAGTTGATAGAATTTCAGTAAATTAGAAAAACGTGTAATCTGGGTATAATTATTTTATTAATACGGATAAGTAAGCCATGGAAAAACAATGTTTGTTTTTACAAACTCATCTACTTGCTTTCTTAGATAATTTACCGGTGGATCAAAGGAATTTAATATGGTACCAGCATGATGGCGCTCCACCCCACCATAGCCATAGAATAAATACTATTTTGGAAACAATTTTTGAAGATAGGTGGCTGACAAATAATGGACCAGATAGGTGGCCTCCTCGTTCACCCGATTTAACTCCACTTGATTTTTTCGTTTGGGGTTACATTAAAAACGTCGTCTATCAAAAACCTTTAACTACTACAGAAGATTGCCAACATAGGGTACAAACAGCATTTAACAACATGTCTCCTCGGATGATAAAAAATGCTACACAAGAAGAAGTATTGAATAGAGTAACAATGTTCTTACATATGAATGGAGGACAGTTTGAATATGTATTAAATTAATCATAGTTTTGTATTTAGAATTTATTTGTTTTTTTCCATGGCTTACTTATCTGTATTAATAAAATAATTATACCCAGATTACATGTTTTTCTAATTTACTGAAATTCTATCAACTTTCAACATAGGACATGTTACATAAAGTACCCTTATTTTTTGCCGTGGAACACATTTATGTAATAAAAAAGGGGTGGTTCCATTTAAAAAAATTGTCTTTTTTGAAGTTTGCCAACTGTAATTTTAGTGTAACGTACCCGTCACATTTTTATAAATAATCGAGGATTTTTCTATGGATAATGTAGGTTAAAGTCTCCTTTATAAAAGGCTTTTTTTCAGATTATAAAAATTCGATCTCGTTGCCGATATACAGAGTTTTGAAAATGTGCCGGATTTCAGACAAAAAATCAAAGAAAGTTGAATAACGTCGGAAGTAGTTGATCATGAGTAAAATGTTTTTATTGCTTCATATGTAAAATTTTCCGCTGCATTCAATGGTAAAATAAAATATAGCGTATTCCATTTAAAATAAGAAAGTTGAGGTCAATTTCCGGTCAAACCGGAAGTGCTACTGCTTTGAAAATATTTTAGTTAAAACGGGCATATTGTATAACCCCTAGATACCAAATTTCGTTTAATTATATTAAATAGTATTTAAAATATAGATAGCGTAAGCTCGTCCTGAGACACCTGTATATACAATGTGTTTGAAAAGTGGTTACACCCATTTATTGGCTTATTATTGCAGATACGCTTATTGCTTATAGGACATAATTTATTCAATACAATATCTGCGATTATACTATATGAAAAGTGTAATTCTGGGACTTCCGGTATAACCGGAAGTGAAATCAACTTCGTAAATTTAAATACAACCAATACAAATTTTTTATAAATTTATATTGTATTTTTTATTCTCTTTACGGCCATTCCAAATTTCTTAGTATTTACCATATTCATTTGTTAAAAATAAATACTTTCTTTTGCTCAAATTTTATCATTAATGTATGTAATTTAATATGTGAGAAGGCTACATAATGTGTAAGTATAACTATGTACCTAGTAGTAATACGTTTGAACTTCCTAATAATAATAAGCTTTGCTAGCGGTACAAATATATTATTATTATTAATATTATTATTATTAATATTATTATTATTAATATTATTTATTATTATTATTATTAATATTGTTATTATTATTATTATTATTATTATTATTATTATTATTAATATTATTATTATTATAGTTATTATTGTTATTGTTAATATTATTATCATTAAACTTTTTTTATTTTACAGTGAAAGGGGTACAATAAACATTTTTCACCTAAAACAACATAGTTCTGTACAGGATGGAACAAAATTGAGTTCCGTATATGAAAAATTTTGTTATTATGCACCCTACAGAAAATTGATGTAGGTGTTTTTGGGCCAACTTTTTGAGACAATTTTAATAGGCACTACATAAATTTTTGATCGTCTTTTGTTTTTGGACTACAGGCTAAAACTTGTTTTTCGCTTATTTTGAAAATACCTCATTTCTCGCTTATTATGTGAGATACAAAGAAAAATGTTTACATAATTTTTATACAGTTTTCTGTGTAGAATAACGTGGTGTAATTGGAATTTTGAAAAACCTAATAATTTTTGAGATATGACAGAAACACAATATTTTTTAAAATAGGAACATATGTTGAAAATAGGTTCACTTTATCTATTTTATAAGCTTTTCAACGATGTATAAGAAATCTACATTATTTCTTTTTAAACATGAATAAAACTTGAAATATATTTTTTGGGGACAAAAAATAAAAATTATTAAGAAACAAATTATTATAATTTGTTTGTTTTTAATGTTATCATTATTTTTACTCATTTTTCTAATTTATACCTTAGAAAGCATATGTTTCATATTCCGAAAATAATTGACTAACAATAATTTTTAGTATATAATTAATATATAGTATATATATATATAAATAAAAAAAATGATGATTTGAAATTGATTTTTTATTTGTTTCGTAACAATTTTTTTTTTTAACCCTAAATAATTAATAATTCAAGTTTTATTCAGGTTTAAAACGGAAGAAAGTAGACTTGTTGTACATTATTGAAAAAAAATAAGTACAAATATGTGCCTATTTTTAACATGTTTCCATTTTTAAAAATTTGTTTGTGTTATATCTCGAGAATTATTAAGTTTTGAAAAATTTCAATTACACCACGTTATTCTACACAAAAAACTGTAATTATTTAAACATTTTTTTTTATATCTCATAATAAGCGAGATATGAGGTATTTTCAAAATAAACGAAAAACAAGTTTTAGCCTATAGCTCAAAAACAAAAGACGATCAAAAATTCCTGTGGTGCCTATTAGAGATTCACGGGCTTGGCTTGATGCTTGAAAGCTTGGCTTGGCTTGAAAAAGCTTGAAAAATCAAACCAAGCCTGCCTTTCAAAAAAGCTTGATTTTTCAAGCCAAGCCAAGCTTCTGTTTCATCAAGCCCAAGCCAAACCAAGCCTAACATTAAAAAAAGCTTGAATTTTCAAGCCAAACCAAGCCTCCGACTATCAAGTAGCCTGGTGAAAAACAAGCTTTTTCAAGCTTTTCACAAGAATTATTGACGAGGCCGGCAAAACCGAAATTTTATGGAAGTAACGTACTTTTTCATTGCTTCAGCACAGTTTTGCGAATTTCTCAGAACTGAGGTAGGAACAGTTTAGTAGGCTTCAAAAATTTGTAATTGGGAAAGTTTATCCCATCGTCCCACAGATCACTTATTTTCACAATCTGAACCAACTAATCGCACACTTTAGTTCACGCACACAATCAAGTACAAAATAAATTTATAGTTATTGAAAAAGTTTTTAAATAGATAATGATAATTTAATATAGCACTATTTAAGTTTTTAAAATTTCTTATTATTGTTAAAATAAAAGTAATCTTTAAGTAACTGGAATAAATTATAGAAACAGAAAGGTTTAAGAAATTGATTTATTATTTTTAAATGTATCTGATTATATTTCACAATTAAATAATATTCATTAATTTTTTTAACTATGTAACTTGATCATAAATACCAAGAATCAAGCTTTTATAAATAATATTTATTATTTTACCGGTTCCAGGATATTAAGCCTTTGTTTACATATACAAAATATTCAGCCCTATTTTGTAAGGAAATTGTTAAGTCTTAGCAACGATTAACCAATAGAAACAAATGTATAGCCTGTCGTTTTCATATTTTTTCAGTGTTCACAATCATTTTATTTTATCTGCCATGTTGCTAAGACATACCAACTTTCTTACAAAATAGGGCTGATTATATTAGACGATACTGACATTCAACAATAGTCTACAAAATAAAATGAAAATAAAATAAAATGGAAGTATAATGCTCACGTTGGTGTATCGTTCGTAACACGATTTATTTTATTCTAAAATAATAACCTTGATGATTAAAGCACTAAAGCACATAATTTAAATATTATTTTTATAAATAAAGTCTTCATTTTCTCAAACCGATAAAATTTTGAACATTGTTATGAATCATAATTTTGGAGCTGAATAAATAGTATAAGAAATAATAATATAATCAACACCACAAGGTAATTAAGTGACTACGTATGATGATGATAAATATCATAGTTTCATTTTGTTAAATGTTTCGCAAATGTTGAATTTTTTGTCAGCTATGAATTTACAAAGTTTGTGTTTGTGGAAATGTATGTATAGAAAGATTTCAATGCTATTTTTAGTACAGCCCCTAATATTGCTCCTAATAAAACGGCCTTGTCTGAGGCAGTATAACAATATAATAAAATGTAAACCGACAAAGAGATTATTCTATTCTAAATATTTCCTTGATTCAAGTTTCCCTTGTCTATATGTACGTGAATTAAATAAATATATAATAACGCCTTATTACCTAGTTTTGGGAGTGCCAATGTGCTTTTATTTGCAAATTTTGGTATTGAAAACATATCCAAATTGTTGAGGATACCTATTTACTTTTGTGCTATTTGCAAATTGGAAATAATTAGGATAATTATATATACAAAGTAACTTTACATGATTCTGTAATAAAAAAATCAGCACAAATTTTATAATGTTTAAAATAGAAAGAACAAGTTATTGTCTCACGAACAAACAAAATATCGAGGAAATCGCAGTCTATAGGATTTTATTATTTCCAGATGTATCTGTAGTTTAAAAGGGATACTACCTACTTAGCAGGTCAGTTTTATCTCATTGTATAAGTAGTATTCCAGAATTATGTATTTCTTTGAACACGGTTCTTGAGTGTTTGGGGTATTGTTTTGTTTTATTTATTAACAAAGTTTGTTGGGGAGGTCATGAAAATAGATGCTATTCATTTTAGTTATTAAAATACACCAAAGTCAAGTCTAACGAATAAACCTATATAGAATGAAAAAATTATAAAGGTAACATAAAAATATCAGGGTATTTTTTTAATAAAAGATACTTAATTTTTGATTTTTTACTTTCAAAAATGAAATAATTGAACAAAACATAAATTTCTATATTTTTATATTTTACCGTTTTAGTTTATCTTTTCGTATAGTTATTTTTTGAACGATCATTTTTTTAAATGTTTACCGATGCAGTAGACTTTATTTCCAAATTATGTGAATCACTTATCGATCAGAGGAGGTGGAGGTGGCAAATAAAAAACAACGATCAAAGCTTACTTTAAAAATTACAACAAACAATTTTTAATATATCAAAATAATTTTCAATTTTTTTAGGTCGATCGTGCAAAATACGTAATAAGTATTGCGGTCAAGAAGAGCTCTTTTATCGGTATCGAATATTAAAAAAATCTTCCTAAACCCGTGACTACTACTAACTTTAATACCTAAATAACTATTTCAATTATACCACAAAAAAATTATGTAAACAAAACGTGATTTATTCATCGTTACCACGACAAAATAAAACGTACCGACGTATCAGTACATCTGATATATTGATACATAGATATTTCAATACATCGATACATTGGAATAATTGGTTTACTTCGAAATATTTAATATAATTCCATCCAATATTGATATTCAAATTTTAATACCGAACAGCCTTCCTGTACTTACACTAGATCAAGTTTTCAAGACCCATTATACATACGCATGTACCGTGAAAATAAAATAAATGAAATAAAAAACATTATATGTGCATGCGAAAATGAGTTTGCGCATGAGCATTAAAAAGCTTGAAAGCTTGAAAAAGCTTGAAAAGGCTTGAAGAAGCTTGATAAAGCTTAAAAATCAAACCAAGCCTAAAACTTTTAAAGCTTGAAGTTTTCAAGCCAAGCCAAGCTTTGGTTCCATCAAGCCCAAGCCAAGTCAAGCCTAACATTAAAAAAAGCTTGAATTTTCAAGCCAAACCAAGCTTTTTTATTTCAAGCCAAGTAGCTTGGCTAGGTGAATCCCTAGTGCCTATTAAAGTCGTCTCAAAAAGTTGGCCCATAAAATCGAATTTATTTCACCTGTACATAATATTATTTTTAATAAATAATTTTAAGGAGTTATATGTATAGTGCTTGTAATGCAGCCAAACATTACTAATACGAAATTAATCCTAATAATACACCTTTTAACAATTAACGATAATTTTTAAAATAATTAATACAATCGATGCACTGATAATTACGTATTATTGGTATACGTTTTATGAGTGTTGGTAGAACCCCTGACTCCACACACACAGATGCCTACATGAATATTTCTTACTTTCACGATTTACAACAATTACTGTGGGAAATCGGGGATGTGTTTGAGATTTAAATAGAGTTTATAATATTAAAAACTTTTTGTGTATAGCAGAAAAAAGAGTATGTATGCGATTGAAAAGTTAATAAACAAAAACCACAAAAATGTGATAAGGTATAATTGTGATTAAACACAGCACAGAGCCACAAGCTAATAGTTTTTAGTTAGTGGTTGGCTATTCATCGTAAGGTAAACATCTGGAACAGCTTTTCTATGTAGTTCTGAAACCGTTTTTACTTGTGTCTTCAAATAACTTATTTGTTAATTTAAATACCTGTCCCGGAACAACAATGGTTGGAATAGATTGTTTATTAGGTAAGTAATATAAAGTTTTGTTATTTTAGTTATTTATTTGTACTTAATAAGTTACAAAAACAACCAAGAAATTATTATGCTATTAGTAATAGTGCAATATCCAATTAACTACAAAAAAGGCCTTTTGGAAACGAAATAAATTTAAAAAATAAATAGTTCCCCAATACTTTTAAAATAATAAGGATTTTCGAAAAAATAAATCAAATTTGACCCAGTACTCCCTGCTTTTTTTTTGTTTTTTTGACCCAGTACTCCCTGCTTTTTTTTTATTAATGATGTACAAGTTTTATTCAAATATACTTTGCTTTTGTAATGTCTTTTAGACCTTAGGAAGCCGAAATTCCTCTCGAGTTAAATTTCAGTATCAAATATTTTTTTATTTGATTCAGCCTCTTACTTACGCAAAGTATATGCATTATATTTTATGATAGTACAGCAGTATATATGAGCATACAATTGTGCATAGTTTGATTTACTGTGGTAATTATGGGGGTAAAATTTAGTAAGTTTGTCCCTCCACCGACTGGTAAAAGTTACCAACTGGTACATACAAACCCATGCTAATTTAACTAACTGTAAAGGCTGGGAGACGTCCAAAGCATAACATGGGGTTAGACTAAGTGGAATAAGCTCTTCTATACTGAACTAGATTGGCAAGTGATTGTCCCTCTACCAACAGATTAAGAGTCATTCGAAAGGTGCATACAATTATCTGCTAATCTGGTAGGAATCAAATAGGGTGTAACATTCCATTACGAATACAATATATTGGCAACTAGTAATATATGCCCCGCAGTAAAAAATTAAAAAATAAACACTAATTTTTATAAAATATTTTTATTAATATGCACGTATATTATAAATACATTTTCACTAAACAGATACTAAAAATTTTTTTGCAATATTCTTTTATTGTTCAATGTTTTAATTTTTTATATCCATACAGAATGGGGTCCCGTGGCCGCGTGCCTGAGTGTATGGTCGCGAACCCGGGGGAACCGGGTTCGATCCCGACAGGCGTCAAATATTTCCAATTTTAAATGACACAAAAGTGATTCCTGTGGTGCACTCTCCACACCAGCTATAAGTGCCCGTGAGGTGACGCCTGGTAAGCGCCCACACAGTAAAATATATCGTCATCATTACCGATGTCTACATGTGTTGTAGATACTGGCACACCCAGAAATGGGTAATATGCCGTAATGATATATTTTTTTTTATACGGAACAGAATCATATTCTTCAAATTTTCTTTTGTATGATGTAGGCTTAAATGTTTTTTCCTCATTGCTCATAATACTTCATGTTTTTCTGTTCATATCGCCGACAAAATTTCCCAATATAGGGTCAATATCTCCGGGTTTTGAAATAAGAATTACAGAATCTGTATCATTATATAGTAGTGTCTCTCCCAATTAATCGAAATAATAGGGTAGTTGCGCATTCTCCAATTTATTTATTTTTTCTGAAAGAATTTAAAAAGAATGAAATCTGCTGATGATGAGGGCCTTGGGTCCCTCGAAACGTCCAAATTTTTAATAAAAACTGTTTTTTTATTGGACCTTGAGAAGGCGAAAACAAATAACTCCCCTCCATATATAAGAATTAAATATCTTGAAAATATCTGGTATTCAAGTAAATAATTATAAAATATACGTACTATTAAATAATACTTTTGTACCTGTTATTTTTCTTTTAGAATTATACTGTAAATATTTGTATGATACAATTAAATATAATTCAACATCTTCGCTTTGTCGTGGTATTCTAATAAGCTTGTATGAGTCATACAGATTTGGTCGAACTATATAATTATTAAAAGTCTACGTCACAAGAATTCTACCGCGAACTTTATTTATGGAAATTATGAATGAAAAGTTTTATATTTTCTAATAATTTTTACATTAATATGTTTAGAATTAGTCTATATTTCATAATTAATAACATTTATTTTTTTCGCAACTACCCTATTGTATAATTTTAAATGAGCCTGCGTTGTAGTATAAGCTGCCAAACAAACATTTACCGTAAATAACACATCGTAAGTTTCTTCAGTATATTCGTAATTAACTATGAGTGTATTGTAATTAATGGGCAAACCAGTGTTTACTACAATTAAAGGGTTAGACATCATATTAAAAAATTCATCTGGTTAATTATTTTAGTTTTTGGTTGGTTTTCTCGTTGCCCTGTTTTCCCCAAAACGAGTTAAGCATTTTGATAGTGCTCTTAACCCTGAATTTTCCAAAATTTCTTAGTATTCCAGCCGAACACCTTCCTTTTCAAAAAATTCTTCAATATACGCGTTCTTTTGCTCCTTTTTACGCACACTTTTGGCCAACCCGAAGCCTGCTACTTAATTTTAATAAATTTATTCATCATGTCTGTAAACAACCCCATTATATTCTCTGTTTTATTATATTTTTTAGTTTTGTATTTCCAAATTTCTTGAACTTCAAGCAGTTTATAGCCTTTTTCTAATGATTTTATTACCTCATCTATAACCCAAGTGCCCGTTATAGCTCTCTCTGAATCACTATGTGCTCACACTTCCTTGCTTTGGTTCTCAGCGCATAGTCTACATGGGGTAAATATTAATTTGCTATTCATTTTACAGGGAAAAACAGGGTGATAAAGATTTTGAGGTGGTAAAATTTTACACTTTATAATTCCATCAACGCCTGAAATATCTTTCGGCCACTCATTGTCAACGTATACAGCAGGGTGACCTACAGGGTATTTTCCATATTTACAAATATAAGGATAAAGTGAACAAATATCAATGTAGTGAATTTTCTCACCATCCCTGATTTTGTAGTATGTTTTTGTGTTTCCTGTTCGACCGCCATAAAATGCTACGCGCAGATTAAGAGGATCGTTTGTAAAAAAAATTAGAATTATGAGTATATTTTTCAATTTCGTGGTTTGTTTTAATTAGTTGTCTAAAATGGCACTCCCACATTTCAATAACCTGATAGCCAAGCAAGCGTAATCTATTTGTTTTAGCAACAGTTGAATCATGTCGTAAATTAAGAGTCTCAGTAGGGCTATCATGTAATGGTTTATCTCTGTTAAATTTGAGACATTCAGGGTGCCCGTGATAATAACAGCCGTGAAATTCAAACACCTGATTTTTTTTTTTTATTTACAAATAAGTGCTTCACTCTAAGAGTATTAGCACTATTAATTACAGGTATTTACATTTTGATTTACAGTAACATGACTTTTATTTACAATTCTTTTAGTAAGCCTATGTCTATGATATATTGTATTGTTTCATGTGAGTGGTTGCTGTCTAGTGCTTCTCTCAATGTCTGCGGTATTTGATGTTCTCGTCGTTTTTCCTCGTACTTTCTGCATTGTAGAATTATGTGTTTAACTGTTAGTGGGTTGTTGCATTCTTCACATATTGCGGCATTTGATCTTTCAAATATGTGTTTATTTGTTAATCTGGTGTGACCGATTCTAAGTCTTGTTAGTGTCACTTGTTCTCTACAATTGAAGATGTTTGGCTTCCATTTTTCTATATTTTCTTGGATGTTTCTTAGTTTGTTACTTGCATTCTGTTTCCATCTTTTGTTCCATTCTTCATAAATTTTTTCTTTAATAGTGGATTTTACGTCATAATGTTGCAGTGGTATGTGGTTGATCTCTCCCTCTATTGCTTCTTTTGCAGCAGCATCAGCGCGTTCATTTCCGAGTATACCAGTATGAGATGGAAGCCAGATGAAGTTTATTCTAATATTGTTTTGGTTTAAGTGGTAAAGAAGGTCGTAGATGTTTTTGACGATAGATTTTTTGGTATAAATGTTTTTGATAGAGTGCAAGGAGCTTAAGGAATTGGAACATATGGTGAGACTTGTATTTTCCATTTGATTTAGGGATATGTGTTGTAAACAGTGGTATATTGCTAGTAGTTCGGCTGTATATATGCTACATTCTTCCCGTACATGGTACGTGTGTTTTTCGTCGTTTATTATGATTGCCACTCCTACTTTCTTGTTAATTTTTGATGCATCAGTATAAATCAGTTGGCTGTCTTGATAGTGTTCTTTAATTTCGTTAAATTTATTTTTTATTATATTGCGATTTATATCTTTTTTTTCAGTACTTTTGTAGTTCGAGATTAGTTTCAGGCATTTCAATAGACCATGGGGGGTTATTAGGTTCTTCATTTTTTTGAATGTTGGGGATAGTAAAGTTTATGGATTTTAATGTTTGCTCAATATATGCATGGAAGGGATTATGGGATTTAGTAGTAGTTATGAGAGCATTTGGGTCAAAGAGAAATTTATAGGCTGGGTTTTTTGGTTTGGAGGCTAATTTCGTTATGTATGATAGTGTTAATAATTTTCTACGGTCGGTCAGTGATGGCTCGTTACCTTCGCAATACAGGCTTTCAATCGGGCTAGTTTGGAATGCTCCTGTTATCAACCGCAGTGTCCTGTAGTGTATTACGTCTAGGAGAGCTAAGTTTGTCTTCTTTGCTGTGCCGTACACTACTGCTCCATAATCTATTTTGCTTCGGACCGTTGCTTTGTATATAGTTAGCAAAGTATATCTGTCCGCTCCCCAGTTATAGTGTGATAATACTTTTATGATGTTTAGTTTCCTGTTGCATTCAGAAGTCAGATCAATTATATGCTTTCTCCATGTTAAGTTTTTGTCTATTGTTACACCTAAAACTTTTATCTCGTTTACGTATTCAAGCTGTCTTCCCAGTAGTGTTAATATTGGTTTTGTTTGGCTTTTTCTATGTCTGCTGAAGTGGATTACCTTTGTCTTAGCTTCCGAAAATTTGAACCCTGTCTTCTGTGCCCACTTTTGTATATTGTTTATTGTTTTTTGGACGTTGTATTGTACGAATTCTAAGTTTCTGTTTTTGTGATATATTATCAAGTCATCTGCATACATGAGGGCTTTTACAGGGCTTGTTACACAGTTTGCAATGTCATTAATAGCTATTAGGAACAGCGTGACGCTTAAGTTTGATCCTTGAGGAATTCCGTTTTTCTGTTCTACGTTGATGGAATAATGGCCATTTGCTCGGACTTTAAATTTTCTGTTGGTTAGAAAGTTGTTGATAAAATGTAGGATATTTCCTTTTATTTGATATTTTTGTAATGTTTTCAAAATATGATATTTCCAGGTGGTGTCATATGCCTTTTCGAGATCTAAAAGGACGGCTATCATATGTTGTTTGTTTTTAAATGTCGATTGTATTTCTGACGTGAGTATAGTTAAGTTGTCTGTGGTTGAGCATCCTGGTCTGAAGCCAGTTTGTATTTGCGTTAATATGTTGTTATGTTCTAAGTACCAGCTTAGTCTTTTTGTTATAATCTTTTCCATTATTTTACAAAGGCAGTTTGTTAAGGATATCGGCCGATAATTTGTTGGGTCACATTTATTTTTGTTTGATTTTAGAATGGGTACTATAATAGATTCTCGCCATAAGTTCGGGAAGGAGTTTGATGTCCAAATATGGTTATATATGGGCAAAAGATATTCTTTGATAACTATTGGTAAGTTTTTTTATTAGTAGTGAGGGTATATTGTCCGTTCCAGGGCTGCATTCCATTTTCATTGAGTCAATGGACGCTATTAGTTCCCACATAGAGAATTCTTTATTGAGAGGGCTTGTATTATCAGGTTGAATTTCCAACTTTTCTTTTTCGGATATTTCCTTGAACCGTCTAAATTCTTCATTATAGAATTCATCGCTTGATATTTTTTTATAATGGTTCGCTAATGTGTTTGTAATGTCCTTCAGCGATGTTATGTTGTTATCATTTTCCTTCAAACTAATTATTTCGCGAGGTGAGTCGTTCCCTTTTATTTTGTTTATTTTATTCCATATTGTTTTAGCTGGTGTATCTTTTCGGATTGTTGACACGAACTGTTGCCAGGAGAGCTTTTTGCTCCTTTTTATAATTCGCCTACAATTGGCTTTCGCTCTTTGTAGTTCCAAAAGATTTTCTGGGCTTTTAGATTTTCTGAACTTATATAATGCTTTTTTTTTGCTGTTTTATTGCAGTTGCACAATCGGCGTTCCACCACGGTACATTCTTTTGTTTTTTCTTTTTGGTTTTGTATCCTATTGCTCTTTCTGCAACTTTTGTTATTTCATATACCAAATCCTCTACAATCTTGTTGGTATTGTGTAGTTCTTCTTGTTTGTTTATGTGTTTCATCTCTTCTTGGTATTTATCCCAGTTTGCCGTTTTGAAGTTCCAGCTTTTATGTTCTATTTCTTCTTCATGTTCTAAACTTTTATTGATGTGTGATATTATGATTGGTAGATGACCATCCCCAAAAAGTAACGGGAGTGTTTCCCATGAGGTATTTGTTGCTAATCTGGGGTCTACAAAAGTTAAATCAATGGTGCTACCATTTCCCGTGTGAGGTGATATATATGTGTGAGATTCGTCATTTAGCAGTACTAGGTCATTTAGCAATGTGTCCTCTATTATTTTCCCTCTTGGGTTTGTGTGGTGTGATCCCCACTGTACGTTATGTGCATTAAAATCTCCAAGGATGATATGAGGCTTGGGTAACTGGTGTACAATGTTTTCTATATCGTTTGCGCTAATAATTTTATTTGGTGGTATATAGATGTTGCAGATTGTTATGGTTGATGTGTGTTCTATTTTTAATGCTACTACTTCTAGAGTTGAATTTATTTTTATTTCGTGGGCTTGTATGGAATTTTTGCATAATATTGCAATGCCCCCACTTGCTATTAAATCATTTTCTCTATCTTTTCGGTATATATCATAATATTTTAATTTAAAGTTTTTTCCCTTTTGCAATCTTGTTTCTTGGATACAGATTAAATGTGGTTCGTGTTTTTTTATTAAAATTTGAAGCTCTGGAAGGTGTGCTTGAAGGCCGTTATTATTCCATTGTATGATTCTCATTATTTGTTTGTTTTCTTGATAGCTTCATCGAATTGTTGAACTTTTATTCTTGATATAGTACGAGTGATTTTTATTTTCAAGGATCTACTAGTTATTATGCTTTTTATAGCCTCTAACATTTCAATTAGTTTGAATAAATTGTCGGTGTAGTCACGCCCAATATTACTTTGCTCAGTAGAGCTATTTATATTTTGGATGAAGTCTTTTATTTCGTCGGAAGTTAATATATATTTGTCTGGGTTATTGGATATGTCTTCCTGTAGTGGTAGTAATTGTTGCTCGATTGTTTCTTGACTTGCAGGACTTTCTGATCTAGATCGCGGGTTGGATTTCTTTGTTTTTTTGGGGGGCTGCTTGAATGTTTCTTGCGAATTGCCTGGTTGACTGAAATTTTCTACGTCCATAGTATCTGGTTCAGTAATATTAGCATCCTTAGTGTATTCCGGGTCGTTTTTATTCTTATTTATGTTAGTAGTGGTATTGTTTTGGCTGGTGGATGCTTTATCATTGAGTTCAGCAGTATTTTCGGTTTCTGAGTCAGTTGGTGCTGGTCTTTTGTTTGATTCTTTACCAATTAAGTTTACTTGTTGATTTAGTGGGATATGTGATTGTGTTTCACATTTTGTATATGTATGACCCGTTTTATTACACAGATGGCAGAGTACGTTATCACCGAAGAGGTAGATTCTGTAATCAGTATCTTCATATGAGAAAAGAATACTGTCTGGTACAGTTTTACTTTGTTGAGCAACATAGAGTTGACGTCTGAAACTGCATATGTGTGAGTACATATCTTCTTGTAGATCTGCTCTCTAAAAGTAGATTGGAGATACTGGTTGTATTCCGTATTTCATTAATATGTTTTTGATAAACTCGTGGGGAATCGACGGACAGACATTTGAAATTACTAGTTTGATGGCTGGCGTTACTAGTCTACGTGTTGCTATATTGTGGTCGTTTATTATTATGTTTTAATGATTTTCAATTAATTTATTTACAATTTCTTTACTTGATAAATATATACATATCCTATTATTTGACATTTTGGAAACGAACTGAATATTCTTTGGATTGGTTATATTTCCTACTGCTATAACGTAATCTTTAATAGTAATACCTTCGATTGCATTGAGTATAATTGCTTGTTCCTTAGATGGGAATTGTTGGGTTGTCGGTTGTGAATTTGTTTTCTGAGCATAAGATTGTTATTGAGTATTCATCTTGTATTGTTTAAATGTGTTCGTTGTCTGATGTGATTTGTTTGTTGTTTGTTTATAAATTAGCCTTACAGTATGACACCTGTAATGTACCTAAGTATTTTGATGGCAGACGGGTAGCATATTGCTACCTGTATTTGCGGTGTGTGCGTGACTAGCAGTTGTACTTCTGTGCACAAAGGTGTCTCTGAGGTGCCACTTATCAAAACGTGGGTTTTTTGTTATTTGTAGTATTAAAGGTTATAATTTATATATCAATAAATTTTATTTATAAAATATGGTAAGTTTGAGGGGACGGCTATATAGGATAGTTTATAGGATGATATTAATAAATATATGGATTTAACCTATTGAAATACCTGATACACTTCTGAATCACTTATGAACACTGCCATTCTTCGAGTATCAAGCAAACACTTCACCTGATTTGTTTGTTTACAGTAACCATCAACTTTTAAACTCCCTATTCTAACTTCTTTTTGTTTAGCATAGTGTAAAATATTAATTTTGTGTATGTATTCTTCCCACACAAGCCACTGTAGTGTAATTTTGGATTGATTATCACGACATCTATATCCACCCTTTGGTATAATTCCAATGGTATTGGGCTCAAGGAAATTACGTCGATATACTTTATTACACGCTGATGCTATGGTACATGCCTCTAAAAGCGGACAGACCTTTCCAATATAAAGAAGCTGCTCTCTGAATTTTAAGCAGGCCTGCATAAAAATTTCAATATCTGAAATACAATAATCAACTAAATCCCGCTGCATATTAAATTCATCGTTTTTATGTCCATCGTACCATTTTAGAAATTTAGTTATTTCCTCTTCTTTCATTGAGTCTGGGCTATAGTACGATAAATCAGGTAGAGGTCCAATATAATACGTGTGTTCTATGGTGTTAAATAGTGCGGAAAATATATTTTCTTTAATTCACCACAGAGTCCAAAGACCTTTGGTAATTTGGATAATGCCATAAGAAAATAATTTAACGAGTCTAAAAATTTTATATTTCCTACTGTCATCGATATAATTATTGTACCACGCATTATTAGGTCAGGTGTTAAATTTAGTTTTGTCAGTACGTAGTTTAAAACAAACTGATGGTCCAAGGTCTGTACGTTATGAGCTATTACCACTATATTCTTAAAAACTTTCCGTAAGCTCAATAAATGGTTCACAAATTGCTCTATAACATTATTGTTAAAAACTTTCAGTTTAACTCCACATTTTTGACACATATAATTTTTCTTCTTTTATACACATACTGCAACATTGTTTGAAAACACATAAGTTTGGTTCGTGTTCAACCGTATCTTCGTCTATAATTTTCTTCTGAGGTGTTTCGAGATCATAAAACACGAACAAAAAATCACAAATTTTTGGAGAACCGTTATCTTGTAGCATAAATGGTCTATGGGTTGGTGCGTTTTACATATTTTGCAATATATTTCACCACAAGTGTGCATTCTGTCTTTTCTTATGGTTTTCAGACACGTATCACAACACATAATCTGACTGCACACCGTTTTCTTACCAAGAGAATTAGGTTTCGTATGATTTTCATAACAAGTTTCATTTTTAAACCAACGATTACAATTGACACATTTTATTTTTACGTACTTCTAATTGACAAACTGGAGATTGTTGGCAGGCGTAACAGGAATTCTCACATCTATGACAATTTTTAGTGTTGTAGGGTACATGACATTATACGCAATAATAACTACAGCAAAAAGCTGCTGTCAGTGATGTTATCACATTATAATGGTCTTTGTGATATATTAAGTTTAAAGTACAGGTTCCTTCGTTACTTTCAAACAAAATATCTTGTCCTTTCCCGCCGTACTGATAAACACATATTTTATATTTGTTGCCAAAATGTCTTTGTAGTTTTTAAAGTTCCGGTATTCCTGCACCTTCCTCTGGTATAGTTAATGTAGCATCCTCCATAAGCTGGATGGCTCTCTTCGTTTGTAACTTTTTGATATCCCGTCGTATGTCTTTGTACCCGGGGTCTCCTTCTACATGGACAATTGCAACGACTAAAGCTCTCGGGAGACATAGATTGTCACTATTATTAATCGTAATAATTCCTCTTCGCATAGCGCAATCTTCTTTAAATGTATTATATTTGTTTTGTCTGTTATTTCCTCTGCCTTTTGGTAAACGCACGGTTGTCACTCCTAAAAGTGTATTTTATTAATAGTAAGTATGGCTAGTTTCATTGATTAAATTTTTAAAAATTAGTTAATTAGTATGTTTACTGCATAACATAATTCTATAAATAAAAACCATATAATTACCTAAACAAAACGTATCAGTGTTTAAACCTGTGGAATTGGATTAATAAATCCCACTAAGCACCTGCCACACATCATCAACCGTCACCTTCGATGCAGTAGCGAAATTTTTCCAACCTTGGCCTCTTTTAAAATCTTTACTGTGAAACGTAAAACCAACCTTATCAGTTGGTTCAACTTCTGACGTGACGTGTATTATTATATTATTTATAGCGTCGCGTACCCATTTAACTGAATCTATGCCACTTGGTACGGGCTTAATACCAAATTCTATAGTTCTTCCTTGTATGTTAAAACGTTTAACAGTCTTCTTATAATCCTTTATTACAATAAAATTTTCCATTTTTCTAATCAAAAAAGGTAAGTAATATTATATATAAATAAATAATGAATGACTAGTCAGCGTTCTTGTTCTTACTTATAATATAGAAACTCGAACGGAGAAGAAATAAATTTACTTATGCAAACCAAAATTAAAAGTTTTGTACGCGTTTTCCATAAGAAACAATGCTAATTTGCTTTTACGTGCTATTTGTAATATTTTTCCATTTAAATACATGTAAAACGAAGCACAAGACTACATCACAGGCACTATACATGTAATACGTCATTAGTACATTTTTTTTTAAATATTCATTTCAAAAACATTAAACAATCAAAATTCTTTTTATTTTTAATTACCTAATCGTTTAAAAAAGTTTATGATGAATTGAACCTGAATCAATTGCATATTTGGTAGCGGGTGAGCCTCTAATTCAAATAGGGCCACCGAATTCGGGGGTGGGCTACTAAATTCGGGGGTGGGCCATTAAATTCGGGGGTAGGCCATTAAATTCGGGGGTGGGCCACTAAATTCGGGGGTAGGCCATTAAATTCGGGGGTGGGCCATTAAATTCGGGATGGGCCATTAAATTCGGCTTAAACCGCCTAATTAAATTTTAAAAAAAATCCAGGCAAAAATTACAGGTGGGCCATCTGTATTTCAGGATAGCCAAAGGGTGGGGTTCAAATTTTTAGGGGCAAAAAAACATGTGGGGCTGTCTCCAAAACAGCTTAGAACGCCTATAAAATAACGCTTGTTTTTACAACTAAGGTTACTAACCTTTCAAGGCCAACTGTACGCCTATAATTAACACCTGTTAATCAAAAATACTTGTGTTAATACTTGTCAGTCACAGGTCTTTAATAAACAACAAATTCCCAACAAAAAATCATATTTCCCGCCAATACAGAAATTAAATTTTCCGCCAAAAAAGGGGGCGTAGCCATTTCGGTTAGTTCAAATTTCCCGCCAATATAAAAATCAAATTTCCCATCAAAAAAATTCAAATTTCCCGCCAAAAAAAGAGGGCGTGGCCATTTCGGTTAGTTCAAATTTTTGACACCGACACTAGCGCCAACAATTTTCCCACGCCCAACCGCCCCAATACCTACTACGGTCTTTAACTTTCGAACTAATAAGTCCAAATTATTATAAATTCACACACTATATCCCAATATCTATTTTAACTATATTAATTTTCAATATATTGATTTATATTTGTTTTTATATTAGAGTAATTATTTCACACTCAAATCCTAGATCCTAAAATTGGTATCGTTTGAATTACTCCGTTTGGCAAGGACCCAGTTAAATTTGCAGTGTTGGGGTTGAAACCACCCCACGTTACAAAATTCAGTCTGCAAAGTGTGTATTCGTGGCAAGCTTTCACAGATGCACTACGCACTAAGTCAATCTACATCATCAACAGGTCATCGTTATTTCATAACTTTAACTGATGATTTCTCTCCAGGTGTACAGTAGTAGTGTATCTTCGTGCCAAGAGCAAAGCGTTGGAGGAAATCAGAAACTTCATCACTTGGTCGCAGAATCAGCTGGAACGCCGAGTCAAGTTTATCCTCTCCGACAACGGCACTGAGTATGTGAACCACGATCTTCGAAAGTTTCTCCAGAATTGTGGCATCACTCACCAAACAACTCTCGTACACACGCCAGAACAAAACGGCCGAGCTGAACAGAAGAACCGCTATTTGGTGAAAATGGTCAGGTGCATGATGATTGAAGCCAATCTTCCGATGAAGTTTTGGCCGGAAGCGGTAAAATGCGCAACATTTTTTCGAAATCGTTTACCCTCTTGAAGTTTAGAGAAGATGCATTATGAACTATAGCACGGTAAAGTGCCGGATTTAAACAAAATCCAAGTATTTCGTTCGAAAGTATTTACCCACATTCCCGACTCACGGCGCACTAAGTGGGCCAATAATGCAAAAGAAATAGTACTAGTGCGATACGATACCGAAACCAAGGGATATTGTTACATTACTTTTTCGGCTGTCGTTCTGTTTCGTTCGTTCGTCTTCTTTAATTTTTATTTCTCCCTGTTCGGCCTTCTTACTTTTCTGTACTATCTTTTCCAAGCTCTTCACAACAATATTGTAAACATTTTGTAGGTTATTATTGTTAAAAGTTAAGCTAGAAATTTGCATCGTATATTATACATTGTTGTAGACCATCTAGTAAGATACCTGTTCATGTTGCTAAAGTTTAGTATTTTGTACTACAAATAAGCTTTCATTTGTTTTTATTGTTTATAATACTTGCCAGCACCTTCACATATCTGTACATTAAAGTAATGTTCACACTAGCAACTAGTTAACTAGTTTCACATATCGCTCAACAAAACTTTAAATAAATAATGTCAAAGTTGCGGTTCAATCTTTTTATTTAATAATAATATTATAATAGTACTGTTTGTTCATATTACATTTAGAATTTATTTTATTTTTTTATTCGTCTTCATAGTTTTGTTGCCTTTAAAGTATACAGTCCTGAATGAGTCTTTATTTCTTAACTTTCTTCTTTCTATTCAATTTCTTTCTTTCTTCTTCCGCTCTGAACTTTTTTTTCAGTTCTGAGAAGAAATAGAGCCAATTTCCGGGGATTCGTGGGTTGGTCTTGATCATTGATTATATATACTACGTACTCAGATTGACAGTTCTTATGGCGCTCATGGAAACAGCGAACATAATTGAAAAATCTGTTGTGGCCAGCACAAGACCTCTCGCTATTTCCATATTAAGCTATATAAGTATTGTATTGCACTTCGCTTTCGAACCATCGTTTTATAACAAAATATTACAGAACTTTACCCAAATATTGTTTTTTATTGTATTTAACATGAAACACACATAATCTATACGATTTTCCGACAAATTTAATTGTGGTAGTTTCGATTGTCAGAGTCAACAGTTAAAAACCAATATTTTACACAAAAATAATAATATTAATATGAATTTACAGTTTACCTCGTTTTATTTTTTAAGTTCATAAACATATGATAATTCTTTCTCATTTCGATTTCTACAATTTTCTGATTGTAACAATGTTTAATTGTATATTTTTTTTTAAAGGTGCCCTAACAACTATATGTTCGGACACTCGGTAATTTAATATAAATAGCTGTTTATTAATAAAGTCATTATTCAATATCAATTGTTGTTACATATATCTAAAGATAGATTTGTAATAAAGGTATTTTAGGAAGGATATAATAAATTTAGTAACACAATTAACTTGTAATCAAATTTATACTTTTAGACACCAACAGTCATTCATTCATTATTTGTATACTATAATTCGTATTTAAATAAACGTAATTAGAAATAATATTGAATGTAAAGTAAAAATCGTAGGGAGCATCGTATTACTCTGCAGAGAAAATACCTTTTCCTGAAGTATCTGCTATTACTGGCATTTTACCGCAAGTCCCATAAAATTTTACACCAGGCAATAGGCTTATTTTGCAATGATATCAAATTATCGTTATACTTCTAAATCAGTGATGATCCTGCTTATGCGTGTAAATAATCTTAAAACTTTAACAAAATAACACTTTCCAAATTTATCTTTCACAGTTAATTATGTTTTTAATTGTAATAATATGTATTATATCTCTCGATACTGCTTCAGCTTTGTTTCATACTATACCCCCATTCTTCAAATCCAATCTATAAAGTAAAATGGAGCACAAAATATACCTATTTATACAGGTGTTAAAAAATAAGTGTCATAAATTATGAAGGCATATAGTACAGACCAAAATGAGTAAAAAAAGTTTAATCAACATGGGTCCGATCTTCAACTGTTTTTGAGAAAGAGGCCATTTTGTATTAGGATCGAAGAAAAACTGAGTAAAATAGTGGTTGAACAAAATTTTGTCTATGCCAGTACATAGACTATAAAAAAACAACAACATTTTATATGAAACATTGTTTAACTTTCTATAATAGTTACGAAGTTATTTGAAAACTAAGTATTTGCCAAGGGCGTCACAACTTTTGTGTCAGTACAATTATTTGATTTTTTTTGAAAAACAAACACACATCTAAGATGACCTCTGAATGGTAAACAAAATCTTTCATTTAATCAACTTTTACAAACAAAACAAAAAAAAACTTAGGTGCGAATGAAATACTAATCAAAAAGTATGAAAATATATAGGGTGTTCCATTTAAAAGAAGACAAATAATTCTTAATAATTAATTAATTAATTAATTCTTAATAATTCTTTGTTTTCCGCGGAGTTCCCAAGTTATTCCGCTTTTTACTTAAAGATGACCTACTACACCCATAGCTTTATAAAGGCATACTAACTTTATTTTAAAAGTAAAAATTACGATTCTTTTTTACTGTATAACCATAACTATACTCTATGTTCTCACAGAATTTTTTCTTCACATTACTATACAGTGCGGTAAATTAAGCGAATCAAATATACTCAATTTCAAATGACTATAACTCGTCATTTTCAAATGGAATACCCTATATTTTATTATTCAGTTGTGTTTACTTTTGTATTCTCTGTATTTTTTATTAAGGGTATCCTATGTATAAAACTAATAGTTTCGGATTTTGTCACCATTTTCTCTAAATATGCTCGTTTTAATTAAAAATTAAATCCAGTATACTCTGGAAATTGTATACAAGAACTTGGACATAACAGTATATTTGCGGTTAATTACTTCCTTGTACCAAGTATTGTAATCGCAAAAAAATTCGGTTTTCAGATTTCAACGGAAAAATCCATTTTGAGCATCCCTTAATCCATTTTTATTAGTTCGGCATGACGTCTGAACGTACATAATGTATCTCGCATAACTCAAAAACTATTAGCCGTGGATTGTTAAAATTTTGTATTTTTAATTACAGGAGGTCTATTCTAAATTCATAGCCACATGTGCTATCCGCTATCCGCTGTATAAGTTCCACTACTAGCCAACAGATGGATTTAAGTCGGATAGCCACATGTGCTATTTGTTACAATTATAAATAATTATTATAATTTAAATAGGTACTTACAATATATAGATATTAATCAAATATTATTGATATAACACACGAACACAAGTATTTGATCACAAAACTGAAAAGCCGAACTACTTGTCAACTTGTCATCTGGCAATATTAATAAGTTCCACTACTAGCCAACAGATAGATTCAAGTCAGATAGCGGGATGGGGACCCCCATCTGTTGGCTAGTAGTGGAACTTATATAGCGGATAGCATATGTGGCTATGAATTAGAATAGACCCCCTGGAACATCTTGTTGTGCACGTCCTATTTTTTCTTGCAATCGTTTTTGCTCAAAAGGGCACATTACTCTTATAAGCGTATAAAGAAGCCATACGGTGTCCACATCAGATAATATTAATAAATGATTATTATCGAATCGAGCTAATATAAATAACAAACAGTTTCAGTTCTTGTCTAATGCAAACTAATGTCAATATTGCAATTGTTTCTTTTTAAAGCATAATTTCCATAGCATACTCAATTTAATTTTTAATTAAAACAAGTCAATTTAGAGAAAATGTTAGAAAACTCCGAAACTATTGGTTTTAGGAATAGGATATCCTTAATAAAAAATAAAGATAATACAAAAATAAACACAACTGAATAACAAAATATAGGGTTTTCCATTTGAAAATGACGAGTTATAGTAATTTGAAATTGAGTATATTTGATTCGCTTTATTTACCATCCTATATAATAATGTGTAGAAAAAATTATGTGAGAATAGAGAGTATAGTTATGGTTATACTGAAAAAAATAATCGTAATTTTTACTATTAAAATAAAGTTAGTACGCCTTTCTAATCAATGCATGTATTAGGTAATTTTTAAGGAAAAAACTAAATAAGTTGGCAACACCGCGGAAAACCAAAAAATACTCTTAGGTGCATATAGGTGAATGAAATGCTAATCAAAATATATAAAAATATATAGGGTGTTACATTTAAAAAAGATAAATAATTATGCCGGTCCGTAATGCAACATCCTGTATATGTGAAAATAATTTTACGTTATGCTCCTTTAGTAGTCCAATAAATTATGTCAATAAATTTATGCTGCATTTCTAACGACAAGGGAGATATCGAAGAAGGGGATTTCAATGACTCACCTGTATATCATGGGGTCGCGTGGCCTTGTGCGCATAGTGCCTACCAGTCTGGTGACCCGGGTTCGATCCCGGTCAGTGGAGACTTTTAATCGCACAAAAGTGATCCCCGTGGTGCATTTTCCACACCAGCTATGAGTGCCCGTGAGGTGATGCCTGATAAACGCCCACACGGTAAAATATATCGTCATCATTAATAGAGCTGGGCAGTAACTAGTTACTTTAGGAACTTAGTTACTAACTAGTTACTTTTACGTAACTTGTAACGTAACTTAGTTACTTTTTAAAATATGGTAACTGTAACTGTAACTTGTAGTAGTTGGTAACTTTACGGATTTTTAGTTACTAGTTACTTGAGTAACTTAAGTTACTTAAAGTAACTCAGAAATTAGAATGTAACTTAAGTTAGTCAAAGTAACTTAAAAAGTGGAATGTAATTAAAATTTCTAAGAAATATTTTGTTGAGGTTGATGCCTTTTTTAGAAACACTAACTAAAACGTGCTAAAACTGTTTTGTTTTAAATAAATGTCTGTCCAGAGTGGGAGTGTTGAGCGCAGCATCACGCATACCCTCTGTAATGTGTAACTTTTATTTTAATACATAATTAAATTCAATATTATTGTTGATTGATTTCAAGCCATAATAGATAATAAAATAAGTAATTATATTCATTAATAATAGAGTTTTTGTACGGTAAACAGCATAGGCGTAATTCGGGGGTGGCAAGGGGTGGCAGTTGCCACCCCAGAATTGTCGAGCCCAGTGTTTTGCCACCTCAGAAGTTTTAAGTAAAAGTCTCAATAATTTACGAATACCTAATTGAAAAATACAAGTCTACAACAGGGATGTTTTGAAAACTTGTAAATTATAAACTTAGATAGAAATAATCTGAAAATGCTTCAGAAACTAACAAATTTAAAGCCAGTTTTTAACATTTTTCCGGGGGGGCCCCTTTAGATCTTGCCACCCCAGTTAGAAAGCTGAAATGACGCCCATGGTAAACAGAAAAACTAAAAATAAAACATTATTATAACTTTTAATTCTAGAATTAAAAAGTTACTAAATGTTAAATTTGACTTATAAAATATATTATTTTCAAATGTTTTCCTCGCTTACAAATGATACGTTTTAATAAATTATAATTAAACTGCCACTAAATCATCAAAATTATTCCAATTTCCAGGTTATACAAAAAATAGTGTATTTTGTTCGTTGTTCCAAGGGTTGCAAGACTTGAATTCGTCACATTTTTGCAAATTCCCTTCTCACAAGATAAAATGTCACTTTTAATTTTTATATTATATTATAATGTAGGTCCGCAGGGCCTTTTTATCAGATTTTTGGGCCCTAGGCCAAATTTTTTTTCGGGCCCCCTCCCTCTTAATAATAAAAAACAAGTACGTACAAATATTTGTATAATTATAATGCAAGTTTATTTATTAAAGAAAAAAATAAAATTGCCTGCCGGGAGATTACTTATACAGTACCGCATGCTCGATTCTAGTTTGAGGTGAAATTTTAGCGTAATATTTTGTTACTCCTCTCTAGGGACGGTTGGCGATTTTGCCGGGTCTCGGGAATATGTTATTAGCGTAGCGGGGCCCCAAATATTTATAAAAAGATACTTCTTCATCAAATTTTTTTAGATATTTGAATGTGCGGGACCCATGTGAGCGCGGGGACTCAGATTGAAAATCGACGTCTGATCCGAGGTTTCCAATAAATTAATCATTATCCACTAATAAGTCTAGGAAATAATGTCTGCATGTTTTATACATTATAATGGTCATGTCATGTTAGAAAGAAAGTAGATTCTTTATATCTTGATATAAGAAATCAAAATTGAAAAATAAATTAATAAATTTTAAAAAAATCACAGCAACCGGGCCCTGCGGGCCCCTTGTCAAAGCGGGCCCTAGGCCGTGGGCTCGTGGGCTCAGGCGGTAATAAGGCCCTGTAGGTCCGTTAACATTAACAATAATAATCTGATTGGGTGTTGCCAAGCAATAACGTTAAAATTTAGGTTAACGTAGTTAGTCCAAAAACTCCCTGATATGTATGCTACACAATAACTAAGTCAACAGTCTAAGTCTACACTTCACGCCATTAAAAGTAGTTGGAAAGTAACTCAAAGTAACTAAGTTACTTTTAATGAATAACTAGTAAATAACTTAATCAAAGTAACTGGAACTTAAGTAACTTAGTTACTTTTTTTTGGAGGTAACTGTAACTAGTTACATTTTAAAAGTAACTTGCCCAGCTCTGATCATTAACGATGTCTTATGTCTACATGTGTTGTAGATACAGGAGCACCCAGTAATGGGAAATATGCCTTGATGATATATTTATTTATTACGTCATTATTCATTACCAATCAAGCCACTCAACATCAGTAAAACATGGCGTCATCAGGACCTTATACGACCGAGCAGTTAGTATATGCAATATAGAAGAAGCACTTAATATGGAAATAAAAAACATAAAGAGAGATTTACGGCAGAATGGATACACGACACATCCAAATTGACGACATCATCAAGAACCGTCTGGAGCGGACCAAAGGACAAACGACAAGGAAAAATCCATTCTAGTAATTTCATATATTAAAGGAACATCAGAGAAGCTAAGCCAGATATCAAGAAGATACAACATTAAGACAGTTTTCAAAACAACTGAAACTCTGAGAAGTGTGCTTATGAGAACGGAGCCAAAGCAAGACAACACAAAAAAATTGCATATACCAAGTACCTTGTGAATGCGGAGCCTCATATATAGGCGAAACAAAAAGACCACTCGCCGTAAGACTAAAGGAACACAAGAAAAACACACAACTGGGAGATATAGAAAAATCAGGTATTGCACATCATGCGTTGACAGAACATCATCATATTAAATGGAACGAAGCACGAATCATTGACAGAGAAGAACAGTGGCAAAAAAGAAGATTCAAAGAAGCAGTGTACATACCAACAACAGAGATGTGTTCAGCCATCCCAGCATATACATTCGGACCATATGGCGCCCTCTCATTGGTCAGCTCAACCAACTCAACGGAACTTCACACTTCAACACACACCCTTAGTATATAAGCTGTAGCCTTAAGGATTATTGTTCAGTATTCACTTGGTAACGATTGGAGATTTTATCAATCGAAACGTTGTGTAACTCAAAAAAAAGACAATATCCGTCCGTCATGATGTGAAAAGACAATAAACACATGTTCACAAGTCACCATAACCACACTATTGTTGTTTTAGCTAGAAGTGAAAGTATTCTATGTAAAAAGAGCATTATGTATATGTGTAATTTAACTTACCATAGTGTTGTGAAACAATGTAACGCTCATTTACACATTTGATTTTGACGTATTGTGGTTGTGATTCACAACATGCCTGTGCATGGCGCGTCGCATGCGTGAACGAAATTTTGATTTATTTTATAACAATGTTTGTAAATTATTTGATGTTGTAAAATGTAATTAGGGTAATAAAAAGTGACCAGAGAATGTATGTAAATTTTATAAAAATATTATTTATCACTTGAAACAGTAGCGACCCCTGTACACTAAGTTAAATTACTCCCATCGCTGTTTTAATGAAAAGTACCGTTACATTGCGTGTTCTTTTCCCTTCGTCACGTCTTCCATGAAGTGCGTGATGATGTTCCACTTCTCTTCCTCGGCTAGCATAAGCTAGACTAAATTGCCTATCGTTAACCTGTTACCTAAATCATTCTCCATGCTGTCTCTAGAAAGCGTCCAATTGTTACAGTAGAAGATTGTATGCTCTGCTGAGTCCTGATCCTCACAGTACATGCATTTACTACTTGTCGCTTTGCCTATCCTGTGCAGGTAGTTCTGGAAACATCCGTGCCCACTTAGGACTTGTGTAATGTGGTACGTCAATTTTCCAAATTTGCGTTCTAGCCATGGCCTAATATCGGGCATTATTCTGTGCAGCCATACATTGCCTCTATCTGCTAATTATTGGTCTGCCCTTTTTGAGGTGTTTCGTCCTGCGGTACAGGTTCTCCTTCCATCCTACATCTGTACGTTGTTACCCTTGCTTCAATGACAAGATCCAGTGGTGTTGAACTGGCTATAATTTGGGCTGCTTCCGTGGACAGAGTTCTGTATCCTCTATTTATGCCTATGGCTAGTTTCCTATTCAGGCCGCTAAGTAGCTGTATGTATAGTACTATGCTAGTAGCCACGGATGCTAGGAGCTTACGCTTCATGTCTGTTGGGCCGTCGATTCTCGGTAAGAGCTTTTTTAGTGCTTCTACTGTGTTGTTGGCTTTCAAGACTACATGCCGTACATGTGGTAAGAAGGTTAAGTTCTTATCAAACAAGACTCCCAGGTACTTGACCGTTGTTTGATGTTTCCTAGTGCGAGTGAAATCTGCTTTAGGCTCCACGTATTCAGACCGCCGAAAAGAGTGCGGGTGATATCCGCCGTGTTTAGGCTGAGTTCGTACGTCTCGCCGCTGTACGTCCGTTAAGGGAAGAGGAATTCGTCATTTGTTTAGGCTGAGTACGTCGTACGTCTCGCCGTTGATTGTCCGCTAGAGAAATTGTTAGTATTTCTAATGTAGAAAATTCAATACGTGCAGTTCGTGTTGCTCTGGTCGCAGTTCACACAGAAGGGTTATGTCTTTATTTATTTATTTATGAATTGTGTGTCTTTGTTGTACATGACTTCGTAAATTACAATATATTTATTCAAACTTCACCAGTCTTTTTCTGTAGTTATCAACCAACCCTGCGCCCTCACCTCCACTAAGCTATCCCAGGCAAGCTCCTTTTGTACCGCTGTACCATGACGCCCGAGTGAACCGTTTATTTCCGAATTAAGGAGCAATGATGACGTCACACCCACGCCCCGAGCTGCAGACGGCGGCGGGGGTGGCATCACATTATAAACAAATATAATGACATTTTAACTGTCATTACCGTATCTGTCAGATGGTAACATATTTTACCAGTCAGAAACGCTCTGTTTGAGGTATCATTACTAAAATTGGAGAATTATTCATAGTCGTAAAAGAGAAGATACAAATCATTGAGTAGTATTGTATTGATCAAAACTAAATTTTTATATTTGAGAAGGAAAATGTCATAAAATTTGTTTGAGATTTTATTTAAATACCATGGCTAACACTATAAAGCAGTAACTTTGGAAAAATTTTAAATTTATTTATCTCGGTTACGAAATGCGCGAAAGAAATTCTGATTATTGACTTAGATGCAAAATTTAATTTTCTATAACATTTATTTAAAGCATTTTTGCCTAAAATGAATAAGCCACTTTTGGGTAAGGAAAAACTGTTTCCAGGTTAAATGCATATGGCCCGGTTTTCATGTCACACCCGGTATATTTAATCTACATGAAAAAATAATAGACACGTATTTTTTTTCTATAAAGCATCATTTACTACGAAAAAAATACATATTAAAAACCACTGGATGTACGTATGCGATTCTAGAATATGCAAGTGATTGAAGTAGCACGATAAGTGTTAGCGATCAAACAGAGATACTCCAAAAATAGAGGTACTCTTGCTAATTCGTAAAAAGAAATATTCTGAAATTATATTCCTGGCCTTTCATGTATTTCTTCCTTAAAAAATATGAAACACAATAAAACTAAATATTTTAACTTTTTTGAAAATGTTTACTTTTGCTTGCTTTAAAATTTAAAATAATAAAATTAAAATATATTACAATATTCATATTTTTATTAAAAATACACATTTATAGAAGTTTTAATTATATAATTTTTGAAAATAGGAAAAGCTGCTAACTTACACAAAATAAAATAAATTAAATTAAATTTTCACAATATTCGTGTAACAATTTATGTTTTGAGGGAATAAGGCAATGTCTTGCGGCAAATAGATAAATTATGAATTATTGTACATTTCTATGCAGTGTGGAAATAACAAAGTCAGTTTGTATTCTACAAATGTGTATTCTACTTAAGTCATTATGGAAAAAATGGAATATTTTATTTGGACTGTATTGGCATTTGGTTCAATTTTCTTTTTATATTATTTAAAATAATTAACTTTTATATTATCTATTAAAGAGAAATTTATAGCGCATTTATTTAAAATTTTGACTTGAGCTGTATAACAACTTTTTACCTCTCACTAAAAGAAGTATTGGAATCATGCTAAAAATTACTTATCCAGATTTTAGTGGATAAGCACGTTTTAAGGTCCTGTTTCGAATTATTTGGACCAAATGCAAATGTAAATAATAAATGCTTGAAGGACCAAATTTTTCGAATTATTTGGACCAAATGTAAATGTAAATAATAAATGCTCGAAGGACCAGAATTCCAATTAGAATTAAATTAATGAATAATCAATATGAATATAGGTGGGAATAATATCACAAAGGAACCAGTAAATCAAGCACAGACTACTGACCTTATGTGACGGGAACCAGCGTTGACTCGAAGGAGGTTTACAACACAGGAACAACGGGAAATGGATTTGAGCAGAAACCAGCGTAGACTGCACGGGAACAGCTAACAGGAACTGGGCTGCTTTGTACCTCCAAAAGGATTGAAGGAACAGGAACCAGGAACAGCTTACTTATGAAAACCAATCCCACAATTGAATTGGTCCAAAATTTATTAAACTCAATCGCTTAATAAAAGAATGTCAATTTCTAAATGGGTCCAGATTGAACGGCAGATAACCATTAGGAATATATCACTTGAATTGAATTCTCGAAGTATCACAAGTAAGATTCACTGTAACATTTAAAGTCCCAACACTATTAACTCAATTGATTTGCCAAAAAACATAATAGTTTAATTCGAGAACGAATACAATTTAAATGAAACGATTTAATTACAACACACGAAGAATTTTGAATAAATATTTAAATTACATAGAGCGCAACAACTAAACATGTTGATGCGTCAAAGGATAAATTTGTACTCTTGTTTATTTATGTTATTTCTCTGCTATATTGCTAGGCTCTTCGTATTGTTGTGATTAAATTGTTTTTACAGGCTTCTATATGTTTTTTATATTTACAATTCATGAAATACGCTATATTTTCTTCTTTATAAGGCGATATTCCTTTGTGTCAGTAGCCGACTTGATTCATCTAGTCGTTCTGTGACACTATTCCCAAACAGGTCCCTATATTCCGATTATACCATTTTTTACGATGATGTGTGTGTGTGTGTGTGTATGTGTGTTGATATTCCTGGAAAGAGCTGATTAGATTTTGGTAACAAAGGGACAAAAATCTTCTAAATATTATCTTTTGAAAATTTCTGTCACTACTAATATGAAAGAATATAAAAATCTCTATCCGACACATTTAAAATTTTTATTATATCTTCAATGGAGTTAAAGATAGAGACATATAAATATATGTGTAAAAAATCTGATGTGGCCAGCCCATAACCTCCCGCTGGGTATTTAACCATGCAGTATAAATAAAGCAATCATTATTTTCAAATATTTTTACATTCACTCATAACAATTTTTAATTAACATTTAACAAATATATCATACACAAAATAAATTTCACAAATATTGACAAAACTAATAGAAACACTTAACAAAAATCAAAATAGTTCTCGCAGTTTGACATCTTTTCAAATTCGTATTGTAGAAGACAATCAGCCCGATTCTGTAAAAAGTATCTAACATTGTTACTTGTTAGCAACGTTACTATGAAGTTACTCTGATAGCAACTATCCTAGTAACTGAATACATATTTCGTATTTTGTAATTATATGTTTAGGAATGTTACTCCGAGAGTAACTAAACAAACTTAGTTACTAAGATAGCAGTCAAATGAGGAACACGAATTGTGGTGCGCATGCGTATTTCTTCATCTGCGTGTGTTCTAATCTGACAAGTGACATTTATTAGTGTTTATAAGTAACCAAGTGTTATATCTGTTTGCATCATGGTATATAACAAGCCTAGGGGTTCAAGAACAACCAACGAACAGTTGGAAATATTAATATCTTATTTAAAAAACCACAAAATAATGCTCGAAATAAAAATACATCCTCTGAAAACTAATGAGCTTAAATTGTCATGGGAAGAACTTACAAATATTTTGAATAATACAAAGAAAGGAGCCAAGAAAAATGTATAGTTTACTTTTAAATGAATAGATACGCCTGATGATCTTATTGAAGGTTCCACTAACGGAGTTACTTCTTCAATTAGATCTTGTACAATTGGTTTCGGTAATCGCAACAATTTTTTCAAATTTTACATCCGAAATTAAGAAAGGATTACTCTCGTCTCTTACCAATCTATTTTCTAATCTATTTCTTCTTCTGTGAAATAATAATATAAATTTATCAAATAAATTTTCCAATTTCATAAATAAACGTTATCGAAAATTATTTACAGTTATTTATACATACCGATTTTCTAAAACTGCCAATGCTCTATGAAATTCAAAATTCATCCAAATTCCAGCCATTCTGAAAGGTTACTACACCTTAAATACTACGTTTGGCTAGTCTCTAGCGTAATAACTTGTTTAACAACTAAGTATCTAAAACTGTAATGACTCTGTGCTTATAGAATACAAAAAATAACAAGTTACTGTAGTTGTAACTGACCTTCATTTTAAAGACTATTTTAGTAACTTTATTCTAGTAACTCTTCTTACAGAATCGGGCCGATTGAAGCAAATCAATAATACTTCTAATATTTATGTATGATTGAAAGTATATTATTTTTACAAACCTTAATTTTATTAATTGTTATTGAAATATTGTTTTTGTTTGAGGCATAGGCAAAATGATATATGAAAATAAATTATATTATAATTTTATATTTAAAATTATTTAGAGTTATTTACTAAATGCTATTATCGCAGAATTGAAGATTGTACCATTATATTTCATTATTAGTAAAAGTTGCTGAAAAATTATATTCACCGTATTTTTTTCAAGAAAATCCGTTAAAACTTGTATAAGTGATACTTCCGATTATCCGATATACACTAAAAACTAATGAACACATACACACACACATACACACACACATATACATATATACCCACAGACATTGTAAAAATGTTAAAATCGGGCTCTGGGGACCTCAAAACGTGCTTATTCACTAAAATCTCTGTATGTGATTTTCAGCACGATCCCTATACCTACCTTACCTAGGATAGCGGGACGTAAAACTAGGTGTAAATTTATCTCGCAGCCCATGGAAAACAAGTGGAAAAATTAAAATGTTTGTTATAAATAAATAAATAAATAAATACAGAACTTAAACTAAACAACGGTAGTATTATTCCATTTACATTTAATATTTCTTATTTTACTATTAATTAAATACTTATAAATATATATACATACATTAGATATACCCTTCAGAAATACTGCCAATCTCATCAATGAACTGGAAGAATCTCGAACATCAGAAGAATAAGAATGAATAGAATGAATTAAAGAATATAAAAATATATAAAGAACATATGTGTTTTTGTGTGTATCAGATATGTTAAATATGTACAATACTTATATAGCCTAATATGAAAATGGGGAGAGGTCTTGTGATGACCATAGCAGATTTTTTTTAGATATCTTCCAAAAAAATAACTAACTGCAACAGCAAAATTTCAGAATTATAGATATATTCCTTATTCACCTGTATACATGAATATAGGATGTAAATTTGAGTGGAAGTGAAGATTATTTAAATGAAATGAAACTAAGTTTTTTTAAAACAATTTTCTTTGAGATTTAATAAATATATCTTATGAGTCTTTCAGATAAGTATACGTTTCCAATTTTCTAACCCAAGCTTTGGACTTATTTACGTTTTCCATCTTACCGAGCAAATTTTTAATGTAAAATATAAACACTATTTTTTGTTTGCTCGGTAATCTGTAAGAAGTGTACCAAAATAAATGTAGCCCACATTTCAAGTTGCTAATTCGGTCCAGATGATTATTTATTAAATTCTCGAAACCGGACGACAATAAAACAAATAAAATACAGAACGTGTATATAGACGTTTTATGACAAAACTTTTCTTTTTAGTTTGTTATGCACTATAGATGTTTTTTTGTGCGTCATAATTTTAAATAAATAATTTCGACTGAATTTGAATTTGGGTCTCCAAACACAACGCACTCGCCATAAATTATGTAAGGTCCATAGTAGTATAAAGCTAAAATTTAAATCCATGTGTGCTGTTTAAAGCGTCATGTATAAATTAGATGAACAGAGGTAGAACAGGTGCTTAAAGGATTAGTAACAATAGGGGAGCACGGAACATTCTTTCAATTGTTTATAACTAGGCATCTAATTACCCTAGGAAGCTATGCATGAAAGGGAATAGTTGCGGTTGTAATACAAGCGTATCCTGCGAAACTTCGGTTATATTCCACCGAGGAGTCAATAATGAGAAGCAGTTCCCTTACAAACCGGTGCAGTCGTTAGTCGCGATAGCCTCGGTGTCCATATAATGACGCTCTGTGTCCGGTTAATAATGCCTGACCAGAAGTCATGACCATGCGCCTGGGTTGCAGCCAACGGCTTTGCGTCATTCGGATTCGAACTTTGCTAGCTTTTAAATTATTACAAGCTGCTGAAGTTTTATTGTTCCAACGAACGGATTTCAAAACAATAGTTCTAGTTACGATTGAAATTCAAACAAGCGAAGCTCATTTTAACTTGTTGATATTGATTCCAAATATCAATCTGTTACATTACTGAACTACTGTTCGTAAAAGTTTTGTTCTAGAAATAAAATGTCAACAAAAAAAAAATCGTTATTCACTCATAAATACATACTTTATTACATGTGTTAAGAGAGGTGTTCTCTTAATGTTTAATCTAGTTAGTAAGCTGTGATTTTTGACTTAAATTTTATTATATTTTAACTTTATCTTTTATCAGTTCAATGAAGAGTAACAAACCGAAGAATATTGTGATATTTTGAAAATACGAGTACGCACTAAACATTTTTTGACATTAAAATATCTTTAACTTTTTCGAAACTGTACTGACATTGCCTATTCCACATAAATTTAACATTTTTCTTTAATAGTATATAAAGAAGATGTAAAAATGCAGCATTTGGAATAAATATATTGAAATAATATTTGTAAAATAATTATTAACCATACAAAGAAATGTCTTTAGTACGGTAATAGTTTCCGGAATTTCTGTATTTTTAATTGCAGTAATTATCTCATTATTGGTATTCAATTCGTCTTTATCTACATATAATATGCCGTATATATATTATTGAATCTTTGAAAAAATCTCAATTTTCTTTGCTGCTTTGGCCTGGTCAGACAACCTGTTGGGGTTGCCTGATTTATGGGCCCGCGTTGGACGGTAAAAGAATATTTGCTCGTCTGTAGATCCCGTCTGTAGATTCTACTACTGCTGCTCTTGTGGTTTTCACATGTGGTCGATTTCGATTGGTGGTGGAGCTTCTTTTACCGTCCAACGAAGGCCCACAAATTAGGCAACCCCAACAGGTTGTCCTGATTAGGCCAACGCGGCACCCTATAAGGACCGCCACAACATCCAGGGCCTTTACAGCACTAGCTCCAACCATATCGGCCCGCTAAGCTCACAGCTACGGACCTCTCAGCGCCCTACTCTTGCGTCCGCGCTGCACAGCTCACCCCAGGTGGACTGGGTTCACCAAGACCCAAGTGCAGTGTCTCTTTTCAGTACAAGCTAAGTACTATAATTTGCTAATCTTTTTATATCACGATTTTTAACATTCTGCCATCAGTCAATTTTTTTGTTACATTCCTACATAATTGTTTGTAAAGGGCCGACAATAAGTTTTGGTTTTGGTAAATATTTTCTTACTTTATTCTTATTAAGTATTCACGCGTGTATCAACGGTGGGCTGGCGTTTGAACACACTAGTAAAACGAATAATAATGTTAATTTGAAAATTGAAAACACAATGTTTCTTCATAGAGTATAATAATGAATAAAATAATTAAATTTGAAAACACTAATGGAACGTATTGATTACAACAATAATATTTGTTGGTGACAATTTAAATATGGTAACTAATTTAATAATATGAAGCAAAATTATTAAAGAGATAAGAGATACATATTTTTATGATTATTATAATTTATTGAAATTTGTATCCTTTATCTAAAATACAGCATTATTACCTATGTAAAAATGGACAAGAGACAGATGTAAATTTACTGGTTTTCAAATAGCGAAATCATTAAATACAAAAGAGTATATTATTTATAATCAATCAGGTGATTGTTCCTATTTTCTCTTAAACGCTACCTTTTACTGTGTTTTTGAAATATCATTTCACATTATCGAAAACTGATGTGTCACAAATGAAAACTGAATTCATAGTAACAAAATATGATTTCACATAAACGAAAACTGATTTCACGTAAACGAGTGATAGTAACCTGTGAATATTACGAAAAATACATTTTTCATTACTCTTCTATGCATAGGATATTTGTTCTGGGAAAAACATACGTATTTTTACATGTAATCTCAATATCGAACTATCCATATAAAAAGCTAAATCGAATTTTAATTTTTTTAAGAAATTCTAAATTTCAAACACATTTCAATGTTAAAATGTTATTTTTAAAACTTTTTTCAAATAACATTTTTCTATAAAGTGCAGCAAAAATAAGATATTAGAAAAGTACGAGCGACACTTTTGCGCTAGGTAGACTAGCCCCTTACCTGAAATAGAATTTCAAAAGTGTGAAATACTGTAAAAGGTATAGGCATGCAATGGTTATGCATATTGTATTAAAAACAGAATAAAGATGTTAATTTGCAAGACAGAAACACGTTAATTCCTTATAGTTTAAAACAATATATAAAAATTTTCTGTAACATTCATTATTACATTTGAACTTGAAATCATAAATGAAACACATTGATTACAACAACAACAATATTTGTTGGTGAGAATAAAATATATACATTATAAAATTAAATGAAATGAAGTAAGAATGATTGCATTTGTAACATTGATTCATAATTATAATTTATAGTAATAAAATATAACATTGAAAGACTGAATATGCGGATAATCTCTATTAGATGTTTTATCTTTCTCTTCTTTTAAATTTATAACAGTGAAAATTTTTTTTAAATTTCTGACGAAATGTTGAATTTAACACTATCATTAAATCTTCAAATCATAAACGGTTTCATTAAAGAATACCTACTGTGGTTCCTATAGAATTATTAATATTTTTACCTCTCGCTGAGAGAGGTATTGAATTTATGCCAAATATCGCACTTCCAGACTTTAGTGAATAAGCACAATTTAAGGTCCCTAGAATTCGATTATAACATTTTTACGATGATGTCTGTGCGTGTGTGTGTGTGTGTGGATGTGTGTGTGTGTGTGTGTGTACGTGTGGATGTTGGAAGGACGATTCCTCAAACACTATAAGACTTAAGTCCTGTTTAACTATGAATTCCTCAATCTGACATCCCTGGGAAGAGCTGAAATGGTTTTTGGACAACCGGAAGTAGTAGTTTCTTAGAAAAATTCTTATAAATATAATTTTTTTTTGTTATTACAAATATTGAAGAACATAAAATTCTCTATCTAATACATTTAAAATTTTTATTATCTTTTATAGATTTAGAGATAAAGACACTATAATATATAGAATAATAGGATGCAATACATCGCAGAGGCTAAACTACAACTATGGAAATCAGTTAACAAATTCAAATGTTTATAGCATAGTTTGTAAATAACAGATGTCACTGTCAAAAATCAATAGTTTTAGTAACATTTTGATAGCTTTTTTCTAATCTTTCTTATTGTTTTATTAATTAAATATTTAAAATTATAGGTAAAATGCACATATCCATCAGAAATACCGCCAATCTTGTTAATGAATTGCAAGAACCTCTAACATTTCGGAACTTCCGCATACAATGAAAAATAGATATAATTAGAATTATCTGTGCAGCAGACATGTTAAATACAATAATAAACAAAGGTTGGATAAAGTTCTGTAATTTTTATCTCTCGCTAAGAGCGGCATTGGAGTCATGCTAAAAATCGCATATCCAGATTTTAGTGGGTAAGCACGTTTTAAGGTCCCTATAATCCGATTATAACATTTTTACGATGATATTCGTGTGTGTGTATGTGTGTGTGTGTGTGTGTGTATGTGTGCGTATGTATGGATGTGTGGATGTTGAAAAGAATATAAAACTTTTCGATTTGTAATAAAAACTTTTTATGTTGCCAGTTTAAATTATTGGTTATAATTTGGTTTGACGTTTTATTATAGTCCGGAGGGCTATAATAAGGCCCGCGGGCTATAAAATGACGTTTATGTCAAAGAAATTCGTGTATAATTGCCAAATTATGATACGTCGGTGCATAAATAAAATTATCTACAAAAAAAATTCGCACTCTTTACCTCTCGCTAAGAGAAGTATTGGATTCACGCTAAAAATCGCGTATCCAGATTTTAGTGAATAAGCACGATTTATGGTCCCTATAATCCTGATTTTAACATTGTTACGATGATGTCTCTGTATGTGTGTGTGTATGTGTGTGTGGATGTGTGTGTGTGTGTGTGGATGTGTGTGTGTGGATGTGTGTGTGTGTACGTGTGGATAATGGAAGGACGATTCCTCAAAAACTATAAGACTTAAGACCTGTTTAACTATCGATACATCAATCTGACATACTGGGAAGAGCTGATTAGATTTTAAGAACCATTTCATGTTTGGTATCAAATGAAAGGTAACGTCAAGGGCTGTCATGCAGAAATGTCAAAAATTTGACAGCTCGATCGGCTTTTGTTTTTTGCTTAAAGTTGTCAGAACCATGTCGTGTTTGGTATCAAATCATAAGTAACGTCAAGGGCTGCCATGCAGTAATGTTAAAAATTTGACAGCTCGCTCGGCTTTTGTTTTTTGCATAAAGTTGTTAGAACCATATCGTGTTTGGTATCAAATGAGAGGGTTCGTCAAGGGCTGCTATGCAGAAATGCCAAAAATTTGACAGCTCCATCGGCTTTTGTTTTTTGCTTTAAAGTTGTTAGAATCATGTCGAGTTTGGTATCAAATGAGAGGTATCGTCAAAGGCTGTCATGCAGAAATATCAAAAATTTGACAGCTCGATCGCCTTTTGTTTTTTACTTAAAGTTGTCAGAACCATGTCGTGTTTGGTATCAAATGAGAGGGTTCGTCAAGGGCTGCCATGCAGAAATGTCAAAATTTTGACAGCTCGATCTGGTTTTGTTTTTTGCTTAAAGTTGTTAGAACGATATCGTGTTTGGTATCAAATGAAAGGTATCGTCCGTAGCTGCCATGCAGAAATGTCAAAAATTTGACAACTCGATTGGCTTTTGTTTTTAGCTTAACGTTGTCAGAACCATGTCGTAGTTGGTATGAAATGACAGGGTTTGTCAAGGGCTGCCATGCAGAAATGTCAAAAATTTGACAACTCGATTGGCTTTTGTTTTTTGCTTAAAGTTGTCAGAACCATGTCGTGTTTGGTATCAAATGAGAGGTATCGTCAAGGGCTGTCATGCAGAAATGTCGGTTGCGTGGGCTTTTTGGATGGGCAGGTTGCGTGAGCAGTTTGGGTGGGCAGGTTGCGTGGGTTGTTTGGATGGGCGGGAAAAAAATATTTTGAAAGACCCTTAGCGTTAGCACTTTGCGTTTCAATTGTTCCTAGACGGATTGAACGTACGTAAAACTATTAAAAAACACTATCGGCGGAGCCCTAGGGTATACTCGGCGTAGCCGAGTTTACGCTAGTATTATTAACTAAAAAGTATAAGTTTTCTTAGAAGCCGGCCCTGGTTTAGGAAATTGAAATATAAAAACGTAGGTAAAAACCTCAACGATAAACAAAATAATTAAAGAAATGTTTTACAGGTTCATTACGGATGTAGGCAAACATTTTGTATTTGTTTAAACATTGTTATATTGTATGAATATCAACAATTTAGGTAAACCGAGAGTTAGATGAATATTAAAAGAAGTGGGAGTTAAAACCAGTACCACAGCAGGCCATCTCTGTTCCACGCATCAGGCCGAGGTTTAAAGTCATCTCTGTCTAAGTAGGGGTAAAATTCACCACTACCTCGTGGCATCCTTATCTTTTTCTCAGAGTACAGATGTTTATGTCTTTGTCTAATATATAGGGCATATGTGACTTTTTGAATGCATCTAATTAGCAAATCAACAGGCGAGAAATCCTTCCACAACCCTGCACTGGATTCCCAAGGTGTCTAGGTGGGATGAGTACGGACGAATCGGAATAAACAATTATAAGCTGTCTCCGTCCAACACATAATCTTCATATGCAGAAACTACCCTACTACGTCAGGGCATCAGCAAATGAGATGCGAAGTATTAAGATGATTTCTTAGAAAGTTTTGTCTGTGGCAGTTCCACCTATGGACATCTAATCTTCTATCATTTCCACAACCCATTGCTAGGAGTGGCGCTTGTGTGTTTAAAACTGGGTGCCCAGCACTCGGAAAGGCATCTTGGTTTCGACCAGGATCACTCTCTAGTATTAATACTAATGTATAATATAAATATATTACCAGAGAGTTGCTCAGCCTCTATGGTCCATATACTGTTATTTATTAATACCTGGAGGCTTTGGCATTGGTGGTATACATTATTATTGCTGTCATCTATATCAATTACATATTATTACGGTCAGTAGTAACGAGATAACAGGCGTGCACGTCCACACAGTGGTTCAGTTGCAATGTCAACAACGTTACTTACTCCCCGTACTATCAATAAACGGTCAGTAATGGCGAGATAACAGGTGTGCACGTCCACACAGTGGTTCAGCTGCAATGCCAACAACGCTACTTACTCTCCGTAACAGGTACAGCAAATTATTATTATTATTATATACATACCACCAGGCCATAAATAAGCAAACTTAATAGTAGACAGCCTTTGCGTCTGAGAACTTATATGCACACTGGTCAAACGGCTAATAAAGGGATATATTCGGACATCTTGCATGTTTGCGTTTAGCCATACGTTCGACCCATCATCCACTTGGGGGATCCGCGGCGGTAACCACGGCTGACCAAGGTCCACGTCCCGCGACCAAGGCACCGCTGCACCAGGGACCGACCCAGGCCCGCCGCCATACGCACGGCCGTTGCGAGACGTTGCCTGTGCAGCGCCCGGCGCCGCCACGCGTTCGAGCCCACTGCCAGCCACGGCCGTGCCCAAGCATACTCCCGGCATCCCAGGCCATCAGTAACAGGCATTGTACATGTGTATAAACATTTAAACTTTTCATTTGATGAATAAACGCTGTTTATTGTTGAATCTGTGTTTTTTGCTTGTTTTATTCCTTACATTACCACGACTTCAAATCAAAGAAATCTGGGCACTATTTATTTATTTACATAACACAACGTAGGGTAATTGACGATCACGATCTATATGTACGAGGGGGTGGTAAAACACAGCCGCGTTACAATAGTTACGACTTCGATTAAATAAGAGTTTTTCTTTAACTTTCTCAGATCATCTTAGATGTGATACTGTTGTTTTAAAAACAATTCAAATCAAGATAAATGTTTTGGCGACCTTGGCCAATATTTCATTTTCAAATAACTTCGAAACTAATAGAAATTGAGAAAAATGTTTTATTTAAAATTTGATTGTTCTTTTATAATTTACAGGCGTAGTAATTAGGCTTATATGGTTCTTCAGAAACTTAACAAAATTTATATTATGCTACGCGCTTTCACCGTCTCTAATTCAGTAACCCATCAATTGACAAAAAAATGAGTTGAATACATTTTGTAGAAAATTTTATCTACTTTATTTTCGATAACTTGATATTTTTCTCTAAAGTTGATCCAAAGCAAGATATTTACGAAAATCAATAAAATGTCTTGTTTTACGTGTTTTTTTTTTTCAATATTTTCAATTATTAGTATGTCTTTTATAAGGTCCAAATTAAGAAAATAAAATTTATTCCAGCTTCCTACCATTTATTTACACAATAGCCTGTTTTAAACGCTCTGCCGACTGGCCTTATAAATTCAAATATAAAACTATGCGAATTTGAAAAATTTATCACCTCTAGAAGTAAGAGTTTGTCGACCAGTGGTGAGTTCATGCTGTCACACGCTAAATTCTGAACTTTGAAAATTTATATCTACCTTATTACATACAAATTTTAAGTGTCGACAAAAAGTTGCAGTCGTCTTCCAAATTGAATCTGGTCCAAGAAAAGATGTTCGCGAAAAAAACGTAACAAGAAGATGATCACTATTTATTTTTTATTTTTTTTTTTGTATTCGTATTACTGAGAGTGTTGCAACTATAGATCTAAATGTTTATATTACGGTCAATTCTAAACAGTCCATCAAAAGATAATTCAAAATCGATCAAGAGGAAAACTTATACTGCATCATACAGTCGCTCGAAGAGTAGCGTATGTAAAAGAGCAATACTTGGTACTGATAACTGATACGTCTTCCACAACCAGCATATAGTCTCGACTTGGCAGCCAACGACTTCTTTTTTTTTCAACAGATCAAAGATAAATTGTGTGGGGATCCTTTTTCCCAGCCCAATAAAGCTGTCTATGCTTTCAAAACAGAAATAAAATATCTTACCTACGTTCAGAACCATAGGAAAAATGTTATGAAAACTAGGTCCTTTCAATGCTAAAATTGACTGTAATGGGGAATATTGTAAAAAAAAGTATTAAAAATTTCAGAATAAAATGTCGTGTTTTACTATATTATATAATATAGCAAAACACGACATTTTATTCTGAATTTTTCGTATACTTTATATATAGGTTAATGGTAATTACGACTGTAATTAGTTAAGAAAACTGGGTAGTGGGTTTGACAGTAAATTTGTAGGATTAAGTGTTGTACACTCTTTTTAATTTGTCAAGCTTTCGGTTATATTTTTAACCATCCTGAGGACACTGAAATACAATAATGAAATACGTACAATTTGTTCAAGATTTAAATTTGGTTTTTAGTACTCACATTAGTTGACATTTTTTTGTAGAATTTACAGCATTTACAAACATGTAATTTTGAACGTACACACGCACATCAGTAAAATGATAAGTCGTAATAACTGAATTACATATTAAATTTTTTTGGCCAAAATAGTTATCACAGTAAAATTGATAAATTAGAAACTAATAAAGTAGACAATTTTGTTAAAATAATGTTAAACTTTTATAATTTTGCACAAGTTGACGAAGTAAACACGTATACAACACCATTTTGTGGAAATTTAACTGTCAAAAAAATCCACTAGAACATAGAAACAATGGAATATTTTTAATTTTTTAAAATTTAACCCGGATCTAGGTGTGGTGGATTGTGAATATTATTCGACAATTTTAAAAGGTAAGTGTATACCTATACCTATAACCTAACCGATACTCAAATTCCCAATGATGTACAAACAATTTTAAGTCTTGGACCTAAATTTTGTATAAGACCTTGTACTAAGCAAATTTGTGTTCGTAAACTGTTATGTGATATTGAATATATTATTAGCAGCTTCACAGAAAGAGACAAAAATGTATGTAGGGCTTAGGTCACCAATGTCTTGACAAATTGTTTACAAAATGTTCATAAAATGAACAATTACTTTCAATACTTATTACACAATGCCTAAAAGTTTATAAACGAAAACCCCCACCTTATTGTTTTGCAATCTGATAAAGGCAATGTTACCTGCGTGATGAAAAAAGAGGACTATCGCAACAAAGCACTTGAAATCTTGTTGGACACTAATTCTTATGAAAAACTTAATCATGATCCGACCAACACTATCCAACAAAATGCTAATAAAATTGTTAGCAAATTGAAGAATGCTAATAAGATCAGCAAAAAAATAGCTAAACCTTTAACAATTTATAATGAGAATTCCCCAAAATTTTATGGTCAACCCAAAATTCATAAAAGTACCTTATCACTTAGACCTATAATAGTTTCAATAGACGCGCCTAATTCAAAAATAGCTTTATTCCTCACTAACATTCTTAGTATAGCTTATAAGAAAGTAAACAACTATTATACAAAAGACTCATTCGAATTTGCTGATTTTATTAATAATTCTTCAATACCTGATAATTATGTTTTAATTAGTCTTGATGTTTCATTGTTCAGTAATATATCGATGGAGTTGGCGGTAAACAGTATAACCATAAAATGGGAACAAATACAAGACTACACGACTTTAGATCTACAGGATTTCTTAGATTTACTTGAATTTGTTTTTTCTAGCAGCTATTGCGCATATGATGGTCACTTCTACAAACAATTACTTGGTAGCCCAATGGGTGCCATTATCAGCCTCATCATCGCCCAATACGTCATGGTTACACTCCTCAACGAATGTATACCAAAACTAGACTTTCAACTATCATTTATAAAAAAGTTTGTGGATGACATTATATATGCGGTGCAGACAAAGCAGATCACATTCTTCAAACATTTAATAACTATCACCCCCAAATTCAATTTACAATTCAAATAGAATCAAATTTATGTATACCATTTCTTGATACTTTCGTGATTAAAGATGAGAGAGGCAACCGAAAAACAGATTGGTACGCCAAACTAATAGCCTCACAAAGGTACATCCACCACTTATCGGAACAACCTAAAAGCACAAAAATAAATGTTATTCTTGGTCTCAAAAGTTGCATCTTACGTATTTCCCACCCTAACTTTCACAAAAAAAAAAAAACTTACACAGACTCCGTGATGTATTATTGAGCAATGGCTACCCGAAACATTTCATAAACAACTTACTTTTTAACACTAACAACCAACCTCAACCAAATCAGGTACAAGTTCAACATAATGAACCACAAGAATTCAAATATGCATCTATACCATATATACCAGATCTTACAGCTCAAATAACAAAAGTTCCCAAGCATGACGCGGTTAAAATTGCTTTTAAAAGTAGCTTAACAGTTAACAATATATTTTTAAAGTTAAAGGAAAAAACTCCTACACAAAATCAATCTAATATAGTATACCGTATTTCTTGTGCTGACTGCCAGGAACAATATGTAGACCAAGCTTGCAGAACACTCAAAAGTAGAACAACATCTCACAAAAGTGACACTAAACTTAAACCTACAGATTATTAAAATATCTTTCAGAACTCATATTAATAATTGGAATAATACTACCTTGTTTTTAGTTTAAGTTCTGTATTTATTTAATATTAAAACCCAACGTTTCGGCACCATAAACTGGTGCCTTCTTCAGGGGAAAACATTGACATAAATATGTGAAATAACAAAAACAACAAGTAACCAAGGTAACAAGAAAAGTTCGTAAATGTTACCTTTTTTGTGTATACAATTTTCTAGACAATATATACATGCCCGGCAATAACTTGGACGGCGAACATGCATCTTCTCAGGAAAAAATCTCCTTTTGCCAGAGGAAAAACCGTCCCAAAAACTGGATGGACATAATTAAGGACGATTTGATTCTGGCAAATGTCAATCCTGAAGATGCACAGAATAGAACCCAGTGGAGGAAAGCAATTAAAACAGCAGGCCCTGCACCCCAGCGGGATTAATGCTTCGGATATAATATATATATATATATATATATATATATATATATATATATATATATATGTATATATAGGGTGTTAATTAAAAATCTGACCATAGGCGTTTAACATAGGAAAACAGTTTTTCTTTGCTCAAAATTCTTTAATTAATTTTAGGCAAAAATGTTCCATATAAAAGTTTTAGATAATTATTTTCACTTAAAGCACTACTAAACAGATTTCATTTTGCACATTTGGTAACTTGTAAAATCGAATTTGAAATATATTGTTCATTTGAAGCGACAGCCGTGGAATTGAAACAAAGATACAAAGAAATTCATATCGTATAAGCTGTCAGAAATTTAATTAAAAATGTGAAAAATAATAATAATAAAAGTTATTTAAGTTTTTTTAAAAATAATACCTGTGTAGTGATTTAGGTGCAAAATTGAATTATCTGTAACTTTTATTTGAAAAACGGATTTCTGACAGTTCAGACGATACGCATTCTTTGTTACTTTGTTTCAATTCCATATTCCATGGCTGTCGCTACAAATGATGAATATTTATACAATTTCAAATTCTATTATACAAGTTACCAAACGTGAAAAATTAAATCTGTGTAGTAATTTAGACGTAGAATATAATTATCTACAACTTTTATTTGAAACCTTTTCGTCTAAAATTAATTGGGTACTTTTGCTCAAAGGAAAATTGTTTTTCTACGTTAAACACCTATGGCCAGATTCTTAATTAACACCCTGTATTTATATATACATACATATATATATATATATATATATATATATATATATATACAGGGTGTAAATTTTAAAACGGGTCATAGGGCTACAACATAGAAAAACAATTTTTTAGACGCCAAAAGTTTCCATATTAATTTATTGAAAATATAATTGGTGCGTATTGTAAAGAAAAAAATTACGAATTTTTTGATACCAAACACCTTACATTTCTGTTTCATATAAAGCCAGAAATTAAATTTAAAAATTTTTACAATTAAGAGAAAATATCATTAGCCATCAAAGTGACAGTAACAAAACATTGTCATGATAGGGGACAATTAATGATTAAAGTTATTAATTTATGAACCAATACAAAATAACACAAAATAAAGTAAAAAAAATAGGATATTAATATCAGAAACAATTATTATTTATTGTAATAGTTATTTACAAACTAAAGATGATCTACATGTAATAAGAACTAAGTTATAAGAAACAAGAAAAACTGCAAACTATAAGGGAACAAATTAAAATCATTTATGCTGGGTTTATGCAGCATATAAATTATTAAATTAAATTAAACTACTGAATTAAGAAACTAAACTGAAATAACGTCGTTTATGCAGTAAATTAAAATTCAGAATTTTATGTTTGACATTTCGTATAATCTAACTTTTATAGGTGCAATTGCAATACATTATATTTATATAAGATAAAAAAATAAAGGTAAACAATTTGTTGAAGTCCAATTAGTATTTCGTCGCTCTTTTCTACAGGAACTTTGTTGTCATCGTCGTACATTTTCATAGGTTAGATGCGAAAATTTGTCATAAGTGCGCGAGTGGCGCAGGCGCAGCATTAATAATTTGTAATTTTTCTTCATGAGTCAAATTGTTCATGATTTCTTCTTAATAAAACGAAAATAATAATAATAATTTAACAAATAAAGTGTAAGAAACGTTTATTAATGAGCGTTTAATGTCAACAATTGTTTTGTTTCTGTCGGTTTCACGGCTATTGATATTTTTTCTTAATTGTGCAAATTTTTAAATTTATGTTCTGGCTTTATACAAAACAGAAATATAATATGTTTGGTATCAAAAAATTCGTAATTTTTTTCTTTATAATATGCACTAATTAATTAATATTAATAAATTAATATAGAAACTTTTGGCGTCCAAAAAACTGTTTTTCTATGTTATAGCCCTATGACCCGTTTTAAAATTTACACCCTGTATATATATATATATATATATATATATATATATATATATATATATATATATATATATATATAACGTGAGTATTTTTTAACGTGAAACATTGGGTTTGTCATATCTATGGTTACGATTCGACATTTGATTGACAGCAATGTATTTGCGTGTCCCATTTAAAATGAAACATAGGGAACGAATTTGACATTTGATAAGACGTCAGTACAGGTTAATTTTGTTTAAATAATTATACCTGCTTTCTAAATTAAATTTAGTGTACCTTGTGCTCGAGTGATTTTCTGACTTGGCCAAATTTCATACAATTTTTAAATATAATACTCTGTCAAATTCATTCCCTATGTTTTAAATGAGACAGGCAAATACATTACTGTCAATCAAATGTCAAGTCGTAACTTAATTCAGCGGTTATCTGTCATATTGACAAGACGTCATTAGAGGTTATTTTTGTTTAAATAATTATACCTGTTTTCTAAAAATTAAATTTAGTTGCAGAAAAAATATTGTGTGCAAAACTTGTGCCCGAAATATGTATGTTTAGTGCTCTCGAGTGGTTTTTTGATTTGGCTAAATTTCTTACATAATATAATACATCTGTCAAATTCGTTCCGTATGTTCCATTTTAAATGGAAGACGCAAATACATTGCTGTCAATCAAATGTCAAATCGTAACCATGGACATGACAAACCCAATGTTTCACGTTAAAAAATACTCATGGTATATATATATATATTATAAAATTTTCTGGGTATATCAGTGGATTTTGGGCTATAATTAAAGTTGATTCTTTTAAATTCTGTCAAGCTTTCGTGTATTTGGTATTACACTTCATCAGGACACTGAAGTAAAAATGCAAATAATTTTCCAAGAATTCTATAATATAATTTGATTTATAGAAACTTACGTTTTGGTGAAGTTGTTTTAAAGTAATTGTTTTATAAAAAACAAAATATTTTGACATAATTTTGGTTAAAATTTACAAAGATAAAAACTTATATTAATTTTGACAAAATCACATGTTTGTGTAAGTTGTAGAGACAACTTTTGTTTGCTATGCTATGGTACCAACTTTAATTAAAGCCCAAAATCCACTGATATACCCACAAAATTTTCCTCCTTAACTAATCGAAACACAGTGACGATTACACTCCATATACAGTATGTCCCCGGATTGAGTTTACAAGAGGAAAAAAATTTTTATTTTTGATTTTACGAAAAAATGCCAAGGGAAGAAAAATATTTGCTTTAATTAAAACGCATGTTTCAGTTATTAAAAGATTTAATTAATGTAAGGTTCTTTTAATATAACGTTTTTTCGTATTTTGTCCTCCTAATAATACAGTTATTACATTGAATCTAACATGATTTTAGTTAGCTTTGAAATATTGACAAATGATTATTAATTCTAATATCAGATAAAAAAGAGTTAATTGAATAAACTACAAGTATTTGGTTTTCGCCGTTTTTTTTTTTTTCTTCTGAAATTAGAATTAATAATCATTTGTCAGTATTTCAAAGCTAACTAAAATCATGTTAGATTCAATGTAATAACTGTGTTATTAGGAGGACAAAATACGAAAAAACGTTATAATAAAAAAACCTTAAATTAATTAAAAGATGCGTTTTAATTCAATCAAAAATTTTTCTTTCCTTGGCATTTTTTTCGTAAAATCAAAATTAAATTTTTTTTTCCTCTTATAAACTCAATCCGGGGACATACTGTATATATGTATATATATATATATATATATATATATATATATATATATATATATATATATATATATATATATGTATGTATGTATATATAATTAAATTCTTAATATAATAATACTACTCTTACTAATTATATTAACATATTATAATAATTTTTGCAGGAAATGTAAACATTTTGAAACCAATAAAGATTTCATTGATTGATGTAGATATCACAACTTAGGACAAAAAAGGAAAGGGTATATACTGTACGACGTGCTGATCATAAAAAAAAGATTTTTTTAAAAATTCGCAAAAAAATTGCATTGTATTTCAAGCAAACATTTTTTTGCCACTGGTCGGTAGCTATTTTTAATATTTTTTTTCAAATCTTCTACAATGAAAGTAATTGTTTACATAATATCTAATACTAATAAATGTCTAATATTGTGTAATTAATAAATTAATTTAATTTGATAGGTAGTAAGGAATTCTTTCGTCGACATTGCTGTTAATTATCATTTATCTTTTCTGATGCACTGTTCTAATTTTACAGTCAATAGCAATGTAGTGTAGTTTTTGTTAAAATGGATGCATTTAGTAACAGTGAATTAGTGAACATGGTGTTAATTTATGGAGAAGCAGGGCAAAATTCGTTATTGGCACGACGTCTCTATGCTGAACGTTATTCTTTACAGTGATTAACCACTCACCGTTTGTTTGTGAGGATAGTCCCGCACCTTCGAGACACAGGATCTGTGCGACCTAATCGTGGGAGAGGTGGTGGCTGCCAGCATCAACACGATAATATGGAAAATGATATCTTAGATGCTGTACATGCTGAATCAACTACTTGTACCCGAAGAGTATCTCAACAATTAGGAGTACCACATAATTCAGTTTGGCGAATTTTAAGAGATCATAACCACCACCCACTCTATTTTTAACGGCTACAGGGGCTAACAGAACCTGACCATCACTTTAGAGTACGGTTTTGCAACTGGCTTTTACAAAAACATACTGAAAATCCTAATTTCCCCTCGTACACTATAGTTTCTGATGAGGCAACTTTTGCGAGGGAGGGAGTTCATAATTCTTATAACTCTTATTATTACACTCAAGAAAATCCGCACGTTGTTGTACGAGGCAGTGTTCAGCATCGTTTTTCGATAAATGTTTGGGCAGGTATTGTTAAACGAATGTTACTTGGGCCGTACATTCTACCAAATAGAATGACTGGAGCTAATTATTTATTATTTTTACAAAATACTTTGCCAGAACTACTTGAAAATGTGCCTTTAAATGTGCGTCAGCAGGCATGGTTTCAGCACGATGGTGCGCCACCACTCTATGCTCTAAATGTAAGAGAACATTTAAAGTGTTTGAGGACAGGTGGATTGGCCGCGGTGGTCCTGTAGCTTGGCCTGCTAGATCCCATGACCTAAATCCGCTGGATTTTTATATCTGAGGTCATTTTAAATCACTCGTTTACGATAACCAAAATGCGCCGGAAAACGAAGAAGAACTTAGGCAGAGAATAGAAAATTCAGTAGAAACAATACCAGTACAAAAATCGTGGCAAGGCTGTACTAGATCATTAATTCAACGTGCTGCAATGTATGTAGGGATGAATGGTGCAATTTTTGAACAGTATTTGTAGTTTTGTGTTTAGTTATTTCCCGAATTATCTTAATATTAAATACAATGCATTTGTAGTGACATGTGTCATTGAAAAATTTGACAGTGACAACGACACATGTCATTGCAGTTTGGACATTTGACTTATGTCAATATATTTAGTTAAATCAAGTGGCCAATACCCTTCTCTAACAACCATTGTTAGTGTTATGTTAAAGTTTACCTAGTAACGTATTTTGTGTAAACAATTATTCAATTTTTGGTTTTGATAGAATAAACATCCAAATCAAATTTCATCAGTGTTTGATTTTTATTTATTTTTACAATTAAATTTAAAGTTACATATTTTTACATCTTGTAGCGGCTGATCCCGCTACAACTGGTGACCTCGAGTGCACGAACCAGTGCATAAACCTCAGCGACAACACTGCCACAAGCACAACACGCTAGAATGCCTTTAGAATTGGATAAGGTCTCAGGTTCGTCAACAGAAGCTATTTCGTTAGTGGCAGCAGAAGTGAACACCAGGTGAACACTGTCAAGCTACCTGAATATTGGCCAGACGACCCAGAATTTTGGTTTGCGCAAATAGAAGCAATATTCAGTACACAACGTATAACATCTGAAATAAGCAAGTACACTAATTTAATAACCGCGCTAGTGAAATTCGTGATCTCATTATCAATCGACCTACAAATAATCCTTTCTCTACCGTTAAAGACACTAATTAAACGAACAATTCCTTCAGACACGCAAAAAATTCAAGAATTATTAAGTGAAACAGAATTCGGTGACAGAAAACCATCACAACTATGGAGACATATGAAGCAACTAATTAATCAAAATAAATCAGACAGTAAAATTTTAGATCAATTATTTTTTTCAAAATTACCACTTGGTATTCAAAAATTATTAGCTGTCTCAAAAACATTAACAATCGATGAAAAAGCTAACATGGCTGACACTTTAATACAAATGACACAATCACAAACTGTAGTATGCACAAACATGCAAGCACAAAAAACTGGATTATCTGATTTATGAAAACAACTTTAAGAAGTCAAGCATCTACTCAACTCCAGACCTTTTGCTGGAACTTCCACCCAAGAAGAACGCGGTCCGTATTGCTGGTATCACACCAAATTCTCTACGAGATGGACACCAACAAAAGCGCCAACATTCAAATTCAAATTATAAAAATGTAAATACAATTATCAATAATTTTGACAGTTATTCTAATAATATTTCAAAACTTTGTAGTAATGAAAAAGTTCCTAGGTCCCCCCTGTTTTTCGTCACCGACAAACGTACAGGCCATAGGTTCCTTGTAGACAATGGGGCGGAGGTAAGCGTTATTTCTTCAAAAACACTAAGAAGAAAACCATATCAAGCACACCATTTACATGCTATTAAAAACACTTCAATATCAACTTACGGATACAACAAACTACACATTGATTTAGGACATAAAAATACATATATTTGGACTTTCGTTATAGTCAACGTAAAATACTCAATTTTAGAGGCTGACTTCTTAAAAAAATTTCATATTCTCGTAGATACAACATACCAAAAATTAATACCTCAAAATTCTATTTGCAATAATTTTGACATTTCTTCTATACATGACAGCAGTACAATGTCTAGCAACAGTTCTTGCCTTTATCTGCAAATTTTGTCAAAGTATCCAGAATTAACCAACAAATTCACTACAAACCGTCAAATTAAACACAATGTCACTCATAGAATAATTACAAACGCATCACCCGTTTTCTCGCGACCTCGTAGGTTATCATTAGAAAAATTGAATATTGCAAAACAAGAATTTGACGATTTACTAAATTCGAAAATAATCATACCTTTTTCAAGTAATTGGTCGTCCCCATTACACATGATACCAAAAAAAAAAAAACACCAAATACTTGGAGAGCGTGTGGAGATTACAAAACTCTAAATAATATTACAGTACCTTATAGATATCCCATCCCACACATTCAAGATTTCGCCACTTAAAAAACACAATTTTTTCAAAAGTAGACCTCATAAAAGAGTATCATCAAATTCCAATGGAAGAGAGTTCAATTAAAAAAACAGCAATATCAACATCTTTCGGCCTTTTTGAATAAACAGCCATGCCTTTCGGTTTAAGAAACGCGGCACAAACTTTTCAAAAGTTCATGGATGAAGTAACGAGGATTAACATTTTGTGACGCATACATAGACGATCTTCTGATAGCTAGCAAAACAACTGAAGAACATATTACACATTTAAAACTAATATTTACAAGACTTAAAGAATACGGAATCCTTATTAACAAAGAAAAGTGCGAATTTGGAAAACCTGAAATCAATTTTTTAGGACATCACATATCTAAACAAGGAATATCACCACTCTCAGATAAAATAGAGGCAATTAAAAAATTTCCATTCCCCACAAAACAACGGAAACTACGCGAATATTTAGGTCTAATCAATTTTTACCATCGTTTCGTACCAAATTGCGCTACTATTTTAAAACCTTCAAACACGCTTATAGACAGTAAAACAAAAAACACAAAAATTATCGAACCAAATGAACTAGCACTGCTAGCATTCCAAGACATAAAAGACGCATTAGCCAGAGTAACCACTTTAGCTGCACCAATGATTGGGGCACCTACCAACATTATGGTAGACGCATCTGACATAGGGGTCGGCACAGTTTTGCAACAGTTTCAAAATAATACATGGAAACCATTAGCATTTTTTTCAACCTGTTTCACACAAACACAGCAAAAATATAGCACTTTTGGCAGAGAATTATTTGCAATATATTTAGCGGTTAAAAAATTTAGATATTTTATAGAAGGCCAAAATTTTTATGTTTTAACTGATCATAAACCATTAACTTTCACAACAAAAAAAAAAATCAAATAATTATTCACCACGAGAAATACGTCATTTAGATTTTATAGCTCAATTCACAAACGACATACGATACATTCCTGGAAAAGAAAACGTACCAGCCGATACTTTATCTAGAATTCAAATATGTTCAATATTAAATAAATTTAATATATTAAATTAATTCAATATAGACTATGATGCAATAGCTAAAGAACAAGAAAATGATCCAGCATAAAATTTATTAAATTTAAAAAATTCTTCCATTAAACTAAAACAATCAAACTTCCAACCACTAAAAATAAATTATTATGTGACATTTCCACTTATAATCCAAGACCATATATACCAGCAACCTTTAGAAAATTAATTTTCGACAAATTACACTCACTATCTCATGCGGGCATAAATGCAACCAGAAAATTGATAACTTCCAAATTTCTATGGCCTTACATGAATAAAGACAAAAAAGTTTGGACAGGAACATGTGAAACTTGTCAATTAAGTAAAATACGTAAACACAACAAACCTCCTCTTAAGCAATTCCAAATTCCTTCGAAACCTTTTGACAGCATTCAAAATCAAAACAGATACGCCTACATGCATCCAGATTTACAAACTGCAACACATGTATACATACGAACAGACGCAATTAAAACCCGTTACAAAATCCATGTACATGTCCATATAAATACAGAGTAAAGATGGTAAATATTTCACAATACACATAAAAAACAAAATAGAAAACATACCAGTCGATAGATTAAAACCACGATTTAAAATATTCTGGTTGTGCCACTCTGCACAAAACGAGGGTCCAAAGCGATACTTGTTTCCTCGTTTTTTCCGCTAGAGGTGTAACGTGAGAACGACCCAACTGACACCTGTCATTTGCACGTCATTTTGAAAATATTACATGTTATATCTTATAGAAAGGTAAATAAAACAGATTTTAAAGTACATATTCGTATTATATGTAATTTAATATAAATATTTTGTTGAAATATATTGCAATTAATGCAAAATGAAAAGAAAACTAAATAGAAAATGTTTCATTCCTGGATGTGAAACCGGTGACAAGAAATTCACTGAAAAAGAATCTCTGTTTGCTGCTCCACTCGATATATCACTTTTTAAAAAATGGCAATGTGCAATTAGTAGAGATGATAGCGAATTAAGATTGAATGATGTTTGTCGAAAACATTTTCGGGAAGAAGATACTATTACCGAATGGAAATCTGGAAGCGTACGGTTCTATCAATTTATTTAGTTTTCCCAATTTTAAATTCTAACAATGTATTGATTCAGGTTTCCAATAAATATATAAATTTATATTAAAAATAAATTCATTATGCATTTCATTTTTTATATTTTATGTAAAAATAGTTTGCTGTGGCAGGGTCGTTCTCACGTAGCGCATCTAGCGGATTATTCAAGGAAACACGTATTAAGCGAACCGTCAGAAACAATGAAAAACATGACAAGTGGCATAATCGGTATATTTTAAATCGTGATTAAAACCAGCAAACATTGTACAACATAGAAACGAAGAAATGACGCCGTAAAAGCAGGGGAGTCATCAAATAATTGTAACCATATTGTTATTCATTTATATTGTGTTTTTCTTTTCTCTAATTATATGTTATTCTTGTACCTTCTTATCTTCTGTCTAGGGGAGGGTATTGTAGTGACATGTGACAGTGACAATGACACATTTAATTGCAGTTTGGACATTTGACTTAGGTCAATATATTTAGTTAAATCAAGTGGCCAATACCGTTCTCTAACAACCATTGTTAGTGTTATGTTAAAGTTTACCTAGTAACGCATTTTGTGTAAATAATTATTCAATTTTTGGTTTTGATAGAATAAACATCAAAATCAAATTTCATGAGTGTTTCATTTATATTTATTTTTACAATTTAATTTAAAGTTACATATTTTTACATCTTGTAGTGTTTCATGATCAGCACGTCGTACAGTATATACCCTTTTATACCATTTAATTTTTTGTCCTAAGTTGTGGAACACTGTATATACATATATGTATCCTCTTATTATTGAAATTTGCAAATAAAAGCGGATTGACACAATCAGTGCCATAAATAGCTATCCTTACGCTTGGGGCGGATTATAAAATTGCACCCCTTCTACATTTTTAAAAAAATATTAAATATTAAATAAAATCTTTTTATTAACCATAAATTGAATATTTATATACAAAAATATTTATTAAAGAGGAACCGTACGAGCTTTGATTGCCGCAATGTTGTTTACAATTTCATCAAAATTGGTAGATTGCGAGAGCTTTTCCTAACATACTTGAGCGCAGATATTTTTCAATCAGTTTTAGCTTACTAAAACTTTGCTCATTACTAGCTGTGGTTACTGGAATCGTTAAATATATCCAGAGTTGGGTAGTAATCAATTACTTTGTAATTTAATTACAAACCCAATTACTTTTTCATATAAGTAATTATTTTTTTCACAAAGAAGTAATCCAAATACTTAAATTACTTTTTCGTTAAAATAATCGGTAATCATTTCTGTTTTCAAAGAATTGAGTTACGTGGAATCCGATTATTTTAAACTAATCGGATTACTTTAATAAATAAATTACACAAATATTTTAATTTCTTTTGACATTGGAAATACCGAAATTAACAGTTCCAGAGTACAATAATTTTTATCAAGCAGTGAGAAGTTGAAAAATAAAATCGGATTAGTGCTGCTTAAATTTGTAGAAGACAAACATATACATTTTTCGATATTGACTAAATATCCCATAATTGAAAAGATATTTATTCCATATAATACAAATTTACCATCGTCGGTGCCAAATGAAAGAATGTTCTCATTTGCGACAATAATAATAATTGTAAACGCTTCAAATCAAAAAGAAGTCAATCGACCTGCAATAAATACGCCAATACAAGTATCTAAAATACTGTTTTAAAGATATACAATTTGTAGTAGGTGTTTGTTGTTCAGAATGTTTATGTTCTTAATTTATTATAGAATCTTTTTTATATTAGCGTTTTATAACATTTCATTGTCATTTTCGTTGCTAAATAAAATAGTTTTAAATACTAGTGTTTAAAAATGACAGTTTAATGCGTAAAAGTGACAGTTTAATGCGTAAGTTGTTTCTTTTAAGCACTAGTGCTTAATAGTATTTTATTTAGCAACGAATAGATGAACCTGACGTCCGCCTACTTTTTAATTTTGAAAAATTCTAATGGTCATATTTGAGAATAAATGAAAAGTCATCCAAACAGAGAACAGAAGTACAGTATTAATTCATGAATGAATGCATAGCCTGGATTTATTATCTATATTAAAAACTAGAACCAGTAGGTCAAATTTGAGAAAATAATTTATTCTCATTTTTACCTCTCGCTAAGAGAGGTATTGGAAACATGCTAAAATCACATTTTAATGAATAAGCACGTTTCAAGGTCACTAGAATCCGATTTTAACATTTTTACAATGATGTCTGTGTGGATGTGTGTGTGTGTGTGTGTGTGTGTGTATGGCTGGATGTTGGACGGACGATTCCTCAACTATAAGATATAAGACCTGTTTAACTATGAATTCCTCAATGTTTTGGTAACAATTGAACAACCGGAAGTAGTAGTTTTTTAAAAAAATTCTTCCACATATTAATTTTTGAAAATTTTTGATATTACTAATTTTGAAGAACAAAATTCTACACCTGATACATTTCAATTTTTTATTATATCTTCTATAAATTTAGAGATAAAGACGATATAATATATAGAATATCTTTTTTATTGTTTTATTAATTAAATATTTGAAATTATAGGTAATATGCATATATCCATCAGAAATATCGCCAATCTGGTTAATGAATTGGAAGAATCTGTGACATTTAGAAACTTGAATACAATGAAAAATAAATATAATTAGAATTATATGTGTGCAGAAGACATGTTAAATACAATAAAAAATAATATTTGGGTAAAGTTCTGTAATATTTTGTTATAAAACGACGGTTCGATAGCAAAGTGCAATACAATACTTATATAGCTTAATATGGGAAATGGCGAGAGGTCTTGTGCTGGCCACAACAGATTTTTTAACTAAAATATACGACAATGCTAGTACTTTTAAATTAGAACTAGCATATCATTTCCCTTTAACCTAGATTTGATGATTTTTTACCTCCCGCTACCCTTGGTAAGGGAGGTATAGGGATCGTGCTAAAAATCATGTATCGAGATTTTAGTAAATGACCACGTTTTAAGGTCCCTAGAATCCAATTTTAACATTTTCACGATGATGTCTGTATGTGTGTGTGTGTGTGTATGTATGTATGTATGTGTGTGTGTGTGTGTATGTGTAGGAATTTTGTCTTCGCTCTAACTCAAATACTATCATACAGAAAATTCTGAAACCTTGTATTTCTACCCTATTCTAATATGGAAAGATCCCATTAGATTTTGGTGTAAATCGGATAACCGGAAATGACACTTTACCTGAAGCTCATAATGGTTTTTCTTCAAAAAATACCATTAAATGCCAATTTTTCGCATTTTGTCATTATGAAAATTAAATATTATTGAATTTTCTATAGGAATACATTAATACTTTTTCTATATAATTTACAGATAAATTTAAAAATCAATTTTTTTTTTACCTCCCGAAGCCTAAGATAAACACAATTTCTTTGTTACACATCATATTTCAAATGAATGTAACTGACAGGTGAATGTCACTGTCAAAAAACTAATCACTTCAAATTAATAATAGTGACATTTTAAAAAGAAAATAGTAAATAAATCAATAGTTTTATGCAATGGAACAGTTTGCAGCGTTCGTAAATACGTAAGTATGTATTTAAATTAATAAAAATGGATAGGAAAGTGTGGCGAAGGAAGATTGTTGCGTAACTATTATTGTGGTCCGGATGGGGTTATTCGTTACCGAAAATCGGTCACTTTAATATGTTCTTATGTATGAATGCTATGATGATTGTGGAGAGGCGAAAGAAGAATGTTGTTAAAGAGTGAAGTGAGTCAGCTGAGCTCTTACTCTTATTCCTTTTCTTATTGTTACTATTGTTTCCGGGTATTTGCTAACCCCCTAAGTGGGAATCGAGTGATTTTATGTACGTATGTATGTATGTAAAAATTAAATATCGGGAGGTTTTGTGTTGGCCACATCAGATTTTTTCTATCGAAATGTAATTAAAGTGAAACAGAATAAATAATATAAACTCAAATTTTTATCAGCTTAAAAGCCCGGCCTTTTCTATTCTCACAAAAGCATTGCTAGATACATAAAATACGAATAATATTTAAATATATGTAAAATTTTATTCGCTTCATTTGAATATCAAATAATACAAACATTATACTTGTAATATGAGCACGAACACGATAACTTTTATTATCGTATTTTGATTATATTATAACATTTATAATTTATGCACAGAAAGTTATAAATGAGAATTATATGTATATAAAAAAAATTAGAAATATTTTGGGAGCTTTCTTTATCTAACAATCCCTTTTATATATGTAACATTGAAATAATTGTTATATGCAAAAGGTCGGTCAGAGAAATTTAATATGATCTTATTATAATGGATTTATTTTCAGGCCCGTGACTTCTACACATTTGGTAAATAAAATATTTGTAAGATGAATAAATTTTTAGCAACTTCAACATAGTTAAATTTAAGTCACATAAACTTATTTGTAAGCTACCTAATAACAAGATGAAACTACGTAAATACATATTTTCATCACGGACCTTAGTTGTATAGTGTAGAATTACATAATTTTAACAACTTTGTATTTACTAAGCGAACACATTAACCCTTGAGTGACTATTGGTCGCAAAAAATGAGGTATTATACAAGACATCATTAATTTTAAATGGAGTAAGTTAGAAGAAGGTAGATAGTAAAGTAAAGCAGGTAACTCGAGTTGCGTTGGGAGTTGATTTAATATCGAAAATGTGTAATTAGGTTAATATCAGGCAAAATTGTATTCTGAAGTGAAGTTAGTCCGTAGGAATGAAAAGAATATCTGGGGCTTTTATAAAGGGAGATCCGGGCGTCTTTGTCGCCATGTGAACTCCTTTTGCCGTGCATGGTTATAAATATCCGTAGCGAGGGACAGGGAAACGAAAACGAGTGTTACTTTTGTGCTGGCTTTTCTTTGACACTTCTCTAATATCATTATGACGGCGATAGCGTCAGTACAGGACTTTCTGAGCGGCTGAATGTGCGACATCTCATCAGTCGTCGTATTTTCCAAGTTACGTCACCTGTACTACGTACAACATCAGCATCCCGTGCAGTGTAGTGTAGTGTACCGTGTTGTGGCTCGTGGAGTATGAGGCATGCAGTAGGCGATCTAAACTCCGCCATCCGTGCCCTGGTGCTCAGCTTGTGCGTTTTGTGAAACGTTTCCAACTTTCCGTGTAAACTTTGAACGATGATACGATGTCATAGAGGGAAGGCTGCAGTGTGCCATATCGCCAAATTGTCGAGCCAGGCAATCTCATATTCGCATATTCTCTGGCAGAGAAAGGCACGGCGAGTAGTCGTCCTCTTCCTCAGCTCGGTCTGTCACATCTGCGGCCGACGAAAACGCCGCACGCCTTGTATTGCAGCACAGGCACATTTTCAAAATATACGGTCGCCTGACTACCGCACATTCCCACCCGTCAAAAACTTTCTTTTCTTTTTCGCGACTCTTCATTGCATAATATCCTGATCGTCCCAATCTCCAGCACCCGTACAACTTTACCACACTTACTAACCATTTCCTTCTGTTATACATACACATGTAGGTATTTATATAAAAGTATCATCCATAACATTTACAAAATTTACGAGCCCAGACTCATAATAGTTCGGTCGGCTTACGTTTTCAACAAATTATAAAACAAAAATATGATGAGAAATTTCTACAAATATATACTTACAACTTAAGAAGAAAAAAAAACAGTGGGCCAAATGAGGGCAGATAATAGTTCTGCCAGCATTTAAAGGGTTACATATTGGTCTAGATTTACCTTCTATCGAAACCCTTTAATTGTGGGACAATAAAAAGCAACTTCGTAAAAATCCAGTGTGCAAAGTAAAACCTATCTTGCAAGACATACGGGACAATACTCCAACAGAAAAATGTGCAGGCCTTGTGGATACAGTGTCTAATGCCCAGTTGCACCAGTAACACTTAAAATTTAACTTGATTTTATTCAGTTAGACAATTCAATTAATACTGTAATTAAAAAATTAAAATATAGGAATTAACATTAATTTATTTGATTAACTGTCTGGGCTACTTGATCTATTTTTCATTTAAAAAAAAACTAATAGGTTATTGACATTTTTACCTCTCGCTAAGAGAGGTATTGGAATCATGCTAAAATTAGCATTTCCAGATTTTAGTAAATAAGCACGACTTAAGGTCCCTAGAATCCGTTTATAACATTTTTAAAATGGTGTGTGTGTGTGTGTATGTGTGTATGTGTGTGTGTGTATGTATGGATGTTGGAGGGACGACTCCTCAAAAACTATAAGACTTAAGAACTGTTTAACTATGGATTCCTTAATCTGACATTCCTGGGAAGAGTTGAAAAGGTTTTGGTAACAATTGAACAACCGAAAGTAGTAGTTTCTTAGAAAAATTCTTCTAAATATATTTTTTTTGGAAATTTTTGTTATTAAATATTGAAGAACATAAAATTCTCCATCTAATACACTTAAAATTTTTATTATATCTTGTATAGATTTAGAGATAAAGACATTATAATATATAGAGTAATCTAATTGCAGAGGCTAAGGCACTAAGGAAACCAGTTGACAAATTCCAATGTTTACAACATAGTTTGTAAATGACACATGTCAGTGTCAAAAATCAGCAGTTTTAGTGACATTCTGATAGCTTTTCTGGGAAGTATATTTTGTCTTATTGTTTTAATAATTAAATATTTGAAATTACAGGTAAAATGCATATATCCATCAGAAATACCGCCAATCTGGTTAATGAATTGGAAAAATCTGTCACATTTAGGAACTTCCTCATACAATGAAAAATAGATATAATTAGAATTATATGTGTGCAGAAGACATGTTAAATACAATAAAAAGCAATATTTGGGTAAAGTTTTGTAATTTTTACCTCCCGCTACCCTTGGTAAGGGAGGTATAGAGATCGTGCTAAAAATCACATATCGAGATTTTAGTAAATGACCACGTTGTAAGGTACCTAGAATCCAATTTTAACATTTTTACGATGATGTCTGTATGTGTGTGTGTATGTATGTGTGTGTATGTTTTGTGTGTGTGTGTGTGTGTGTGTGTGTGTGTATGTATGTGTGTGTGTATGTGTAGGGATTTTGTCTTCGCTCTAACTCAAATACTATCATTCAGAAAATTCTGAAACCTTGTATTTCTATCCTATTCTAATATGAAAAAACGCCATTAGATTTTGGTGTAAATCGGATAACCGGAAATGGCACTTTACCTGAAGCTCATAATGGTTTTTCTTCAAAAAATATCATTAAATGCCATTTTTTCGCATTTTACGTCTTATGAAAATTAAAGATTATTGAATTTTGTACAGGAATACATTAGTACTTTTTCTATATATTTTGCAGATAAATTTAAAAATAATTTTTTTTATTAGTCCCGAAGCCTAAGATAAACACAATTCCTTTGTTACACAGTTCATATTTCAAATGAATGTAACTTACAGTAAATGTCACTGTCAAAAAAACTAATCACTTCAAATTAATAATAGTGACATTTTAAAAAGAAAATAGTAAATAAATCAATAATTTTATGCAATGGAACAGTTTGCAGCATTAGTAAATACGTAAGTATGTATTTATATTAATAAAAATCTGTTGTGGCCAGCACAAAACCTTCCGTCAATTCAATGTATTTTGTACAAATCCGATACCAAAAGTTCCTTGGAAAAGATTCTATATATCTTGTAAAATTTTAACACGAACACACTATTTTTTACAAATTCCATATTGCAAGTTCCTTTGAAAAGATTCCATAAATCCAGTATAATTATAACACGAATGTACATTCTGTAAATTGCACTTCACACTTCCTCATTCCTATCCAACGCATCTTCTTCACACAGTTATTCCTCTCTCAAATATTCTGCTACACAGTCCTTTCATCTTCTCTTTGGCCTTTCTTGTACTCCCGGCATTGAAACTGCAAGACATTTGCGAGGGACTCTCTGTCACTTAAATTACTTTCTGATCCTATACTTTCCACTTTGATTTTGCACTTGACACTGACATCTGTCAATTAGAATTTTTTGAATATTATCTGCTGTTTCCATAATTTTTGCAAAGCTACTGGTTTTTGAAAGTTAACCTCTCTTAATCTCTCTATAACTCTATATCTATTGAATATGAAGGAAAAAGTATAATCAAATCGTATAGAGAATAAGATTTTCTTTCATATTAATGATCATAAAATGTCGAAAAATTATATTCAACTGCGTTTTTTCCAGAAAAACTGTTAAGAACTTCAAATAAGGGTACTTCCGGTTGACCAATTATAACCAAAATCTAATCAGCTCTTCATATGGTTGTAAAGAAGAGGAATACGAAAGAATTATAATTTTTAGAATTGTAGATTTGAAGTTATCGTCGGAGAAAAATTTGTCACACACACACACATACAGACATCAATGTAAAATTAGTAAAATCGTATTCTAGGGATCTTAAAACGTGCTTATTCGTTAAAAACTCACCATCGAATTTTTTGACCAAAGACAATACCTTCCTTTTGACGGAAGGTAAAAAACGGTTCGAAAGCGAAGTGCAATACAATACTTATATAGCCTAATATGGAAATGGCGAGAGGTCTTGTGCTGGCCACAACAGATTTTTTTTTTCTAGTTTTATTTACTGAATGACTAGATGCAATTACTGTAATAAATGCTATTGGGGTAAGAAAATAACAAATAAGTAAAAGCTTAAAAAAATTAGATAGTATCACATCATGTAATATATTAGGTTCGTTTCGGTTAGAATTCTTTGATTTAGGTTACTTTATTTCGATTTGAGAAAAATACATTGTATTTTATATCCAGAGTCTACGTTTTTAGTTTCTTCCTTATTAGTTGTAATAAAATACATTTTTTTGTATTGTTCAAATTTGGCGATTTGTGCTCATGTAATGCCTGGGTAATTGATTTTATTATTACTGAAAATTATTTGTTGTAAGTCTATCCATTATTTTTATTAATAAAAAAGAAATAACCACAAACTGACAAACTTAAAAAATACGAAACAATGCAGTTACTTGATTCATATCTCAATGCATCCTATAAAAAGGTAAAATGGGAAATTTCAATTTGTCTATCTCAGAACAGGAATGAATTATGTATTAAAGAAATTCCAGCTCATTCGGTGCACTTTTTGATTCTGAATATCTTTTCCTTTTACACTTTTGATCTAATATTAATACGGAAGAAACTATATCAAAATAAATATTTCTTAATTAGTCACCTAGTAACTTTTTTCCTGAAATAACTAGTTTCCTGCGAAATAGAAAATAAATAACATCGTATTTCATTTCATTACTTATCACTCTTTTAACGCAACAAGAAATGTACTAAGTGACATAGCAAGGCATTATATTCTTTATAGTTCAAGCAATAGGTAGCTTTACTTGGAAAAAATCCAGGAATTTTGCAAATCGGCAGTTTAGTACACTTTCATATCCTGAATAAAATACTAAATTTGCGACCTTGCGGCGCTGCCACTCGCTCCACCATATTGGAAAAATGGCTATCAAAATCAGTTTTTTCCTAGTTTTAAACATGTCAGAGTGCTGGATAAAAAAAATAAAAATTTGTACAAGATCACTGAAAAAATAATTTTAAAATCATCAAAATATTACTTAATTCGATGCCACGACGAATACAAATATTAAAACACTGCAATTTTTTGCGTAGTTTAATTTTTTTTTATTTTTGATAATTACTTTTTAACGTAAACCTTTGGCCGTTCATCCCAGGTAAAAAATTTAAAAATCTTTTTTTGTATAAAAGCTTCAACTTCGGTCTCTTAAGTTTTTTTTTTTCAAAATTCCTAGCATATATGGCTTTGACACCCTATTGCTTGGTTATATGAATTTCACTTTTTGAGCGTCTTCTAGGGCCATTACATTCAAATACAATTTAAACCGTAAGGAATATCTAATCTAAACCAATTTAAACAAAAATATCTTATTTTACTTATTCCAAAGTATACAGCAACAACACGTTGAAAAACATCCTATTCATTCCACTGAATGAAATCAGTTCAGACATACGTACGTTCAAAAAAAATTTAAGTAACGCATACAATTTGTTTGTATATAATATGTTGGTTTCTCTTTCAGATAGCATTCATTTGCGTATTGCTAGTTTTGTATACAATATGTTTCATACTTGAATCATTTGATTAATAATTTTAATTTTGCATCACCTATAAAAACAGATATGCACCTATCTTAATTTGCTTGTAGTAATCTGCACACAATACTCTATATATTTCATGTTCCTATAATTATGTAATGTATTTTTAAATGTCAGTAAGTTTTTGTCAAGCAGTGTAAAGTGTAAACGCCTGTTAGTGACGTGGGCTATTCTATTCACTCCTTCCTTGATGGTTCCCAAGGCAACTCTCACACCTGTACGTGTGTCCTACATAAGTTGATACTCTGCCATTTATAAATATACACAGTACACAGTAAAATTACTGGCTGAGTGACTAACATTGATTTAATAGATACAGTGGATGGAGCAGTACGTATACCCGTACACAGTGTAGCTATACAGAGTGTCTCAGGACGAGCTTACGCTATCTATATTTTAAATACTATTTAATATAATTTAACGAAATTTGGTATCTAGGGGTTATCCAACATGCCTGTTTCAACTAAAATATTTTCAAAGCAGTAGTACTTCCGGTTTGACCGGAAATTGACCTCAACTTTCTTATTTTAAATAGAATACGCTATATTTTATTTTACCATTGAATGCAGCGGAAAATTTTACATATGAAGCAATAAAAACATTTTACTCATGATCAACTACTTTTGGCGTTATTCAACTTTTTTTGATTTTTTGTCTGAAATCCGACACATTTTCAAAACTCTGTATATCGGGAACGAGATCGAATTTTTATAATCTGAAAAAAGCCTTTTATAAAGGAGACTTTAAGCTACATTATCCATAGAAGAATCCTCGATTATTTATAAAAATGTGACGGGTACGTTACACCAAAATTTCAATTGACAAACTTCAAAAAAGACAATTTTTTTAAATGGAACCCCCCATTTTCTATTACATAAATGTGTTCTACGGCAAAAAATAAGGGTTCTTTATGTAACATGTCCTATGTTGAAAGTTGATATAATTTCAGTAAATTAGAAAAACATGTAATCTGAGTATAATTATTTTATTAATACGGATAAGTAACGATGTGCTTACATATGAATGGAGGACAGTTTGAATATGTATTAAATTAATCATAGTTTTGTATTTAGAATTTATTTGTTTTTTCCATGGCTTCCTTATCCGTATTAATAAAATAATTATACTCAGATTACATGTTTTTCTAATTTACTGAAATTCTATCAACTTTCAACATAGGACATGTTACATAAAGTACCCTTATTTTTTGCCGTAGAACACATTTATGTAATAAAAAATGGAAGGTTCCATTTAAAAAAATTGTCTTTTTTGAAGTTTGTCAATTGAAATTTTGGTGTAACGTACCCGTCACATTTTTATAAATAATCGAGGATTCTTCTATGGATAATGTAGCTTAAAGTCTCCTTTATAAAAGGCTTTTTTTCAGATTATAAAAATTCGACCTCGTTCCCGATATACAGAGTTTTGAAAATGTGTCGGATTTCAGACAAAAAATCAAAAAAAGTTGAATAACGCCAAAAGTAGTTGATCATGAGTAAAATGTTTTTATTGCTTCATATGTAAAATTTTCCGATGCATTCAATGGTAAAATAAAATATAGCGTATTCCATTTAAAATAAGAAAGTTGAGGTCAATTTCCGGTCAAACCGGAAGTGCTACTGCTTTGAAAATATTTTAGTTGAAACAGGCATGTTGGATAACCCCTAGATACCAAATTTCGTTAAATTATATTAAATAGTATTTAAAATATAGACAGCGTAAGCTCGTCCTGAGACACCCTGTATAGTTATTTCTGCAGAGGGAAAGAGATAGCTGATTTATATACTACGTAACTAGCAACAACAGAGCATAGAAAACTGAGGACAGATAGAATAAAACTAATGATTTTTAATAAATTTATGAGTTATTATTTACTTATATATTTTAATAGTACAATAAACAAACTATATGTGTAATAATATTAACTGGCAATTAAAGTGTTTATTTATCAAATAAAAAAAAATCTTTATGTATTAATGTGGCATTCTTTAAAAACTATTTCTGCAATGATGCAAACTGAAATTACATTGAAGGAAGGTTTTATTAATCAACCTCAGTTTTCCTTTTAATTGAAACCGAAAGAATATTTTGGTATGTTAAAAAAGAACACCACACATTACAATAATTAAAATGTTTATTAACTTATTTATTTCAATTATCCATTTTATTTAATAAATGATATACATATTTATATATGAAACGAAACCCTGCATTTTAATAGCACGTTCCGTACGTTTATGAGCACACGTCTTTACCTTATTACTATAATTTCCTTACTTATGACTAATTTATATTAATAATAATAATATACAGAACCTTAAGAGCGCAGTAGCACCATTCTTCTCACCGGTCACGTGGTTCTCGCCGTGTCTTTAATTACATTACGATAACCGCGGAAGTGTTTATAAGTTATGTTATATCAAACGTAATTTAACACAAAAACCGTTAATTCATGAATATCTGCAAAACTGTTGATGCTAATGAAATAGTACTTTGTTGTAATGATAACTCTAATGTCGAAAACCGTATCTGAGGTACTAGCGAATTGAAGTTGAAATATACCTACCTACATACAACTGTAAGTAACGGAGAAAAAATGTAAGTACAACAAGTATTTGTTTTGTGCTTAAGGAATTTACAAATGTTATTCAGAAAACTAGTACTGGCACAAATACTCAGTTAACCGCTTCCTTGATTAACTAAATATTGCAGCTTAAATCGATATTTCTGGTTTTTTCGATTAATCAGCCGGTTATTGCAAAATAATCCAATATTGGGCTTTTTGATAAATCGGGTAAGTAGCAAGTAGTCGATTTACCGGTTTTTCCAATAATAAACTGTGTATATATATATATATATATATATATATATATATATATATATATATATATATATATACACACACAGGGTGGTTGATTGTTCATTGCCCAGCTTATATCTTCTGAAATATTAAAGATACAAAAAATATTTTTCTGGAAAATTGGTAGGCCTTGGCAAAAAATTGTTTATGCTAAATTATAGACCAGTGGTGGAACTCTGCTCTATTGCGATGCGATAGTATGACGTCAAGCTAGCAGCGTATGTTTTGGTACTCTACTCAACGGTCGCAATCCACTTCGGGTGTTTTCGATATAATGCGATAATTTCAGTCTCACTGAATCACTTTTAGGGATTTTTCCCGTTAGTTTGAAGTTATCGCTGGTATTTTTAATGAGAAAAGTGTCATCTATCAACAAATAATTATTTAGGTTATATTTATTTCAAGGTAATTGAGTAATTATACTTTTTAATCCATTACATAACTAATTTTTACCTCTCGTTAAGAGAGGTATTGGAATCATGCTAAAATTAGCCTATTGAAATGTTAGTGAATAAGCACGCTTTAAGGTCCCTTGAACCCGATTATAACATTTTTACGATGATCTCCGTATGTGTGTGTGTATATATGTGTATGTGTGCATGTTGAAGCCACGGTTTCTCAAATACTGTAAGACTTAAAAAATATTTAACTGTGGTTTCCTCAATCTGACAATCCTGGGAAGAGCTGATTAAATTTTGGTAACAATTGGACAACCGGAAGTACTAGTTTCTTAAAAAAAATTCTAAATATTATTTTTGGCATTAATAATATTAAAGAATATAAAAATCTCTATCCGATATATTTAATTTTTTTTATATCTTCTATAAAGTTAAAGATAGAGAGTTAGAGATATAGAGAAATATATAAAATAATAAGTTGTAAATTAGTTCGCAACCCATGGAAAAGAAGTGAAAAAATTAAAATGTTTGTAATTGACAGATAAATGTGAGTGTCAAAAAGCCAAAGACATTACTGAGCCCAAGACATTATTGAAGACTTTTTCTGGCAAGTACATTTAATATTTCTTATTTTATTATTAATTAAATATTTATAATTATAGATACATATATTACATAGGTATATCCTTCAGAAATACCGCCAATCTCATCAATGAATTTGGAAGAATCTCGAACATTAAAATAATAAGAGTGAATAGAATGAATTACAAAATATAAAAATATATAAAGAAATGTGAAATATGTACAATACTTAATAGCCTAATATGGAAATGGCGAGAGGTCGTGTGCTGGCTAAACAGATTTTTTTTTATATCATTTTACAATGTAATAGTTGTTTTATTTGTAAAAATACATAACCGTTCATACTTAGATCCAAATTTTTTGTTTAAATAAATATAAGCTATATTTCTCTAGCTTGTAATATAGGAAAAACAATTTATAAAATTATCAATATAACATATACATAATTAAATTTGTTTTAGTGCCTTATATTTTTTATTTATTTATTTACAATATATATATACAATAGATTCTTGTTAAATAAATACAGTATTTGTAATAGTTATTTATTATTTAAAAGTACTCTCACGTCTTCACAATTCCAAATTTTATTTTTATCATGAAACATTCACCTTCTCTCTCTGACTAATGCATATTCGCATTACTTTGTAAAGGATAGAGCACATTGCGATCGCTTCGAAACTGTCGCTTTCAGAGGGGTAAGGGGAACGAACAGCAGCGATGGAAAAGATATAGCAGAGTACCAAAATCGCAATTCTACGTCACTTTTACGTCATACTATCGCTACGCTAGAGAGCAGAGTTCCACCAAATATCAAATAACTTTTCTATATAACATTTTCTTGTATGTGAATAAAGGAGATGAACGTTGAATAAGACCCATGTGGGGTCGAAACGGTTGAGATTGAATAAGTTTTAGTGGCTGATATCCAGAAATTCCTTTATTTATATCACCATTTCCAGCCAAGAAATAAACCCTTTTCTATTTTCTTGTATCTTTAATATTTCAGAAGATATAAGCTGGACAATGAAAAATCAAACAGCCTGTATATATATATTGTAACGTGTTTTCCGTTGCTCGGGCGCCAACGGTTCGGTAGCTGCTGTGGAGACAAGGTTCAAACAGTGAATAAAACAATTGCGTTGGTAGAAAGGCTGGTTTATTGTTCCAAATTCGAGTACAACAGGTCCTATGGCTAGGCGTACCAAGTGAATTTTTATTTAGGACGGAAACGGGAAGTTCGGGAAAAACGACGCTTAGCGTCGTGGCGTTTGGGTAGCGGAAAGTTGACCAGATACGGTGGGGTTTACAATGCTCTGGAAGAGATAGAGTATCTCAAAATAGTGCAGAGTTGCTTTACCCGTGGTGAGGATTTCGAAAATGTTGTTATATCAAAAACGACGTCGCGGCGCCGATACAGCGGAATTTTGTAAATACGGTGAAGTGGACGCGTTTCCCGGTACGTGGAAGTAAAAAGGAGGCTCTTCCACATAACGACGCCCGGCGTCCTGGCGTCGATGCGTCAGGACGCTTGCCGGCGGTGAACTAAACTCGTTTCCGATGAGTGGGTTTCAAATGTGCGGTTTTTTTCGAAAACGACGCCCGGCGTTGCGACGCTTCCTTATACCGAGTAGGATCCGAAACGGGGGTTTCCCCAAAAACGACGCCTGGCGTCGGGACGGCGTCGTCGGTCGGTAATGACCCTGGATGGTCATGCACCTTATTGGCGTCAACACCTGAGTTAAACGCTGATGGCGTCGAGGCGCTAAAGAGATTAATCTCACAACAGGCCACTAACAGGGAAGAAATACGGAGGTGACATCGGCGAGGTGGCGTCGGGTCACTTGTAATGGCTCTGGTTAGTCACGCACCTTGGCGACGGCAACGCCCGGGTTTACACGCCGGTGGCGTCTAAGTGCTAAGGCGGTTGGTCTCGCAACGGGCCACTACAAGCGACGATGCTCGCGAAACAAACTATACTCTAGGTGTACGAATGGCTACGGCTTCACCGTGGTGACCCTGGTGTTGCTCAGGTACGTCTCCCAAAGACGCTGGCGGTCTACACGCTACCAGTGTTACGATGTTCGACGCTCTGAGTCACGCAACGAGCCACGACGATGGGCAAAAATAATAAAACAAACTCGCTGGGAGCTCACGGCGGGAGATCTAAAAAAACCACAGTTTCTTACTTGGAGATTTCTGCGGGTCCGGCTGAAGACTTTGGAGTCGAAATCTGCATCGGAAGAATACTATCTTTCGCATCTCGGCGGCGCGGCTTTTATAACCGAGGCTGGCTATTCAGGCTTTAGCTTGTTATGCGAATGTTCGAGAATCAAAAGAACACGTGGGATTTTAACCAAAATCAAAATTTGGAAAAACGCGGACGTTTAGTTGAGATATTACGCTCCTACTTAATGTAAACGGTGTACTTTATGTCCGGCATAACAAAGAAAAGTTTTCAGCGTCACGTGAAAAGGAGAGCGCGGCAAAAGCGGTTTGAACTAATATTCTTGTGACAGATCATATCGTCACAATATATACATATATATATATATATATATATATATATATATATATATATATATATATATATACATATATATATATATATATATATATATATATATATATATATGCGTGTGTGTATATGTTGGAAGGACGATTCCTCAAAAACTATAACACTAAAGACCAATTTAATTACGTATTCCTTAATCTGACATTCCTGGGAAGAGCTAGAAGTAGTTTCTTTAAAAAATTTTTCTAAATATTTTTTGGAAATTTATGTTATTACAATTATTAAAGAATATAAAATTCTACATCCAATACTCTGAATATTTTTATTATATCTTCTATAAATTTAGAGATAGGGAGTTATAAATATATAAAATAATCTATTGTAAAATGAATCAAATGTGACATAAATATCAGTGTCAAAAATCCAGAGACATTACTGAAGGCTTTTTCTGGGAAGCGCATTTAATATTTGTTATTTTATCATTAATTAAATGTTTAGAATTATAGATCGAATGGCTGATTAAATATTATACAATTATGGAAAACCTAACCTAACAATGTTGACAATACAGAAAACAATGGCCTTGCAAAGACATATTATACATCAATTCCCAATATTAACGGCCTGGCGAGAAATTTAAAACATATTCTTAAACAAAACTTAAACATTAACATCATATTAAAACCAGATAAAAACGTAAAACAGCTTTTCAGTAATGTAACAAGGTGAGAATAGTGCAATAACAAGTAAATAACTTTAATATAAACTCTTCTAAATTATAGTTCAATATCAACATTTTAATTCTGTTATCTTTGTAAGTCAAAATTCTGATTAGAAATAAAAATCATTATTCTCTCATATATCTGTTTAGTCTAGATGTCAACCGCGTAGACATTTATTGTTTTGACAATTAACTATATAAGTTATTGCCTAGACTACGTGAAATCTTGCTATTTTGCTATGGATGCTACACCCTCGCACGCTTCATCAGATATGCCTGTTGAAGAGATAACCCTTTGGTTTTTGAGGCAGTCGAGATTAAAGACTCAGTCAGGTCAGACATGTAGTCTGTGTTTAGTTTTTGGGCGTTTTCCGCTAGTACTCATAATTAGATTACAATGTAACTGTAAGAGTATAGTTTTGTGTTAGTAGTTTAGGTGTATAAATAATAATGATTTAGTATTAATGTAATAAAGTTAATTAAAGTTAAAATTAGTATCAAATATTGTGCGTGCCATCCATTTAAGATGTATTCATCATCTATCATCAAGTGTGATAGTGTGAGCGTAAGGGTGTTCCGTCGCAGTAAAGTGGTGGGAAAGCAGTAGTCGTTCGGTGAAGCATCCATCAGTTAGATAAAGTCATCGTTGGGGTAAGAGAACAAAGAGAAAACAGAATCTTCTTCTCCCCCCCCCCCCCCACCCCCTGTTACAGTAAAATGAAAGATAAAGGTGAACCAATGTCACAAACTAATACGATTTATAAAATTCAATATAACAAAACTTACACATGACAAACAAAAGGATTTTAAAAACATGTATGTCAGAACACAAAAAGAAATTCAAACAAAATTAACAATATCTACAATTATGTGCTCACACAATATTGTATAGAAACTGGGCACGTTTCTGATTTCGACGAAGTTAAAATTCTATATCAAGAACCGATTCTTCATAAACGACTGATACATGAAATGCTACACATACAAAATAACAAAAATAATATAAATTTTAGAACAGACATTCAAAATCTCAGTTTAATTTATTGTAGAATATGTAAAATCTTTAAACGAACTCCACAGGCTACAAAATTGCACCAACTACAATAGTCCAGTCATTAGGTAGATTTACCCTGCAAAAGGTCGGGTATTTTTGATTTTTGGATATATTATATTTTTAGGGGTCCTAATAAAAAGTGCAAGTTTTCCCCCTCGACGGCCTTCGGGAAGCACCGCCAACTTTGGAAAAAAGGCGCAAAAAAGCGGTTTTTTCTAAATATCTCTTCACCTATTTGCATTAGGGCAAAATTAGTTATTTTCCAATTTGTTGTCACTGAAATTTCATACAACTTTTATCTAATATATTTTTTTCTATAACCAATAGATAGCGAGCTACTGAGCTTCAAACAGAGCTAATTTTTGAAAATTGCTCTAATGCTTCATTTAGATCATATTTTATTAAATTTTTTTCAAATTACTTATTATTATTATTCATTAATTATTAGTATTTAACTACTATACATGCATATTAGTTATTGTTTATTGTATTATTTTCATTCTAAAGACGTTTTATAGTCCAGGAAATTTATGATTTTACCTCAAAGTAATTATAAAAAAAGCTTTTATACGGAAACCTATCCAGAAAACGACCTGAATAACATATCAAAATTTTTCGGATATCAGAGCACGGGAACCTCCCGCCAATTGGGAAAAATGGCGGCATATTTATGTTTTTGGCCATTTGCTCAAAACAATTATGAAAGATATTAAAATTACTTAAAAAACATAAAATATTACATATTTAATACATAGTCTAATAGATTTCACTATTTATATCAGTTTACATTCGTCGTGGTATCGAAAGAAGTAAATTCATGCCTTTTTTATAATAATTGTCAATGTTTTCCTACAATTTTTTTATTTTTTTATCCACCACTCTGATCTTGTTAAAGATACGGTAACGCGGTTTAAAAATTTTAATTCAGCATGAAATTCTCTTTCATATCAAATATTACACAATTTTTTCCGATGAGCAATTTGCGAGTTACTAACAAATTAAACTCACATGAAATTCCTCTAAAATTTTTAAACTTCTGAAAATCGGCTCATTTCTCAATTTCTTATCAACCACTTTCACACATATTAAATACTTAATATTGTTTATCTTCAATCATGTCGAAATTTTGAATGAGAAAATAAGAAATGAACCGATTTTCAGATGTTTAAAATTTTAGAGGAATTTTATGTGAGTTTAATTTGTTAGTAACTCGCAAATTGCTCATCGGAAAAAAATGTGTAATACTTTATATTATAGAGAATTTCATGCTGAATTTAAATTTTCAAACTGCATTATCGTATCTTTAACAAGATCAGAGTTGTAGATGAAAAAATAAAAAATTGCAGGAAAACATTGACAATTATTATAATAATTTACTTCTTTCGATGCCACTACGAATGTAAACTGTTATAAATAATGAAATCTATTAGACTATGTATTAAATATGTAATAATTTTTGTTTTTTAAGTAATTTTAATATCTTCCATAATAGTTTTGAGCAAATGACCAAAAACATAAATATGCCGCCATTTTTCCCAATTGGCGGGAGGTTCCCGTGCTCTGATATCCGAAAATTTTTGATATGTTATTCAGCTCGTTTTCTGGATAGGATTCCGTATAAAAGCTTTTCTTGTAATTACTTTGAGGTAAAATCATAAATTTCCTGGAGTATAAAACGTCTTTAGAATGAAAATAAAACAATAAGCAATAACTAATATGTATGTATAGTAGTTAAATACTAATAATTAATGAATAATAATACGTAATTTGAAAAAATAAAATAAATATAATAAAATATGATCTAAATGAAGCATTAGGGCAATTTTCAAAAATTAGCTCTCTTTGAAGCTCTATAGCTCGCTATCTATTGGTTATAGAAAAAAAAATGTATTAAATGAAAGTTGTAGGAAATTTTAGTGTCAACCCCTAAATATATAACATATCCAAAAATCAAAAATACCCGACCTTTTATGGAATAAACCCTTATTTTTCTACCAAATGACTGGACTAAATGCGTACTGCATTGTAGTTAGTGCAAATTATTCATGTAACATCTAGTCAGTTTCGAAAAATAAAAAAAACCTTACAATTTGTTAGTAGTTGCTATTTTTTCGACATCTAGGCTGGTAGTGCGAGCTCGGTTTTAACTAAAACGCTGTTAGAGAAATGCCAAATTCAAATTTCAATATTTAATTTCAGCCTTTATGTTTAAAGAATGATTTTAAAAATTTTTTTTGTTTGAATACAAACTATGTTCTGCTTAAAAATCATATTTTGATCAATTTGATATTATTTATTTTTGTTATTAAATAATGAAATTTGACATTTCTTAAAACAGTGTTTTAGTTAAAACCGAGCTCGCACTACTAGCCTTATACTTTATATTTTTGTTTATGTGTTTTATTTACCGTGAGTATTTTTTAACGTGAAACATTGGGTTTGTCATATCTATGGTTACGACTTGACATTTGATTGACAGCAATGTATTTGCCCGTTCCATTTAAATTGAAATATAGAGAACGAATTTGACATTTGATAAGACGTCAATAGAGGTTAATTTTGTTTAAATAACTATACCTGCTATCTAAATCATTCTCCATGTGTCATTTTAAATGAGGCAGACAAATACATTGCTGTCAATCAAATGTCAAATCATTATAAAATAGGAAAATTCAACGGTTATATGTCATATTGACAAGATGTCATTAGAGGTTAATTTTGTTTAAATAATTATACCTGTTATCTAAAAATTAAATTTAGATGTAGAAAAAATACTGTGCGCACTTTGTTCTTGAAATATGTTTAGTTCTCTCGAGTGGTTTTCTGACTCCGCTAAATTTCTTACAATATTTAAATATAATACTTCTGTCAGATTCGTGCCCTGTGTTTCATTTTAAATGGAACGGGCAAATACATTGCTGTCAATCAAATATGAAGTCGTAACCATGGATATGACAAACCCAATGTTTCACGTTAAAAAATACTCACGGTATATATTTATTACTTTAAATTTCGACGATATCTAAATGATTTATTTTATATTGAATTACGCATTAATTTAAATATTACTCTGCAAGACTGCAAGTATGTGTAAAATAATTATAATTACATTCTATTATACTATATTTTCTCATAGTTCGCCTGATGAAGCTTTAACTGGAAGCGAAAAGTTGGCTTTACTGAATGAATTTTATACTTTGACTGCATTTCTGCTTACTTCTTATATTCATATAAAATTATAATGTAAAAAGTATTACAAAAAAATATATATTCTTCTATAAGAGGTAAGATATGTGTGACTGAAAACTTTTGCACTCAACTTTATATTCATTGTGGTGCGATTATTTGTTATTTTAATTAAATATCAATTTCATTGAAAGTTTACTTTTATAAAGTATATTAGACTCATTGCTTTGTAATGAAATAAAACATATACGTACCCAGCAAAACTTTGCTAGTGATTATTATTACAACAAAGATATTGGTGATAAGTTCTTAGTAGTATGGAGAGTTTGACGGCGAAGTTTATCTAAAGTGCGGGACGACGTCGCGATATTGAAGGAGTAACGAGTAAGTAGCACTCCGCGCTCTTCTGCACAAGAAGCCGCATTCACTGCTAAGCTTTGCCCATGCAGGTGGCATATTTCCAGCATGTACATTAGCACGGGCCAGAACAACGACACCAATACTTCAAGATTTGGATAGGAGCCATCTCAACAAAGCTAATAGCTTCAAGGAGTTCTTCATAGCTAAAAGGCAATTTTTCTGGATTAAAACAGTTATTTGAAATTTTAAAGTTTAGTTTCATACTTATAATATAGCTTAAAACTCATGTACTCAGAAGCTGTGAATTTCATAGATAATGAATTATAATTGAATGAGTTTTTATTTTTCAATTTTTATTTGAAAGCACATTAAGTTTTAAGTGTATCAGAGAAAACGCAGTTTTGAAATTTATAAGTAATAAGCAAGATATTGTTCCTCAAATATAATAATAAAAATAATAACTAATTTTCGTACTCCCGCTGAATAAATGTAGCCCCAAACATTATGCTCTCACCGCCGTATTTAACTTACATTTAAATGCTTTAGATTATTTACTTTTATATTAAAAGTTTTAATTCTTTATTAGGTTTACTGGTAACGCAAGTAAGTATAATACATACAGATTAGATAGAAGAAGGCAAAAAAATTTGAGAAAACCTACAATTTAAGGCATTTAATAGTAAAAGTTAAATAAGGCGGTGACAGCATTATGTTTTGGGGCTTATATTTGTTCAGCGGGAGTACGAAAATTAGTAATTATTGCAAAAATGAATATCAAAGGTTACCTAGATATTTGAAAAGCAAGTTTAAAACAAAGTGCCGAAAAATAGGGCCCTAACAGCCAATTTTAATTTCATGCATCAGAAAAATTCGACAAATAATTCGCGTCTTATAAGAGAATGCCTACTGCATAATATTAAAAATATGCTTAATCATCCCCCACGGTCTCCTTATTTTAACCAAATTGAGAAAGTGCGTAAAATTCTTAAAATAAATAATAATATAAACCAAAAAATCTGTTGTGGCCAGCACAATACCTCTGCCACTTTTATATTACACACAAAGTATTCTACATCTATTCCTCATTTTTCAATTCATTCTATAAATAAGTTTCCTCCTACTCTTCTAAATGTTCGAGATTCTTCCAATTCATTGATGAGATTGGCGGAATTTCTGAAAGGTATATGATGAAAAAAATATATGTATAGCAAGCGCGTGTTTAGTTGACCTGTTACTGTACATATTTTGGCTTACAAATGAATCCCGTTTCTGTTTATACCAATTTTAGATGTTGACGGAGTCTTTTCCTTGTTATAAAAATAGCATATTATAATTACTATTACATCTCAACTTGTCCAAGTACGAATTTTAGGTTTTCCGTATTGTAACAAGGTGAGAATAGTGAAATAACAAATAAATAACTTTAATATAAACTCTTCTAAATTATAGTTTCAATATCAACATTTTAATTCTGTTATCTTTGTAAGTCAAAATTCTGTTTAGAAATAATAATCAGTATTCTCTCATATATCTGTTTAGTCTAGATGTCAACTGAGTAGACATTTATTGTTTTGACAATTAACTGTATAACTTATTGGCTAGACTACGTGAAGTCTTGTTATTTTGCTATGGAGGCTACACCCTCGCACCCTTCTTTAGACATACGTTGAAGAGATAACACTTTGTTTTAAGGCAGTCGCGTTTTAAGATTGAAACGAGTCAGGTCAGACATGTAGTCTGCGTTTAGTTTTTGGGCGTTTTACGCCAGTACTCGTAATTAGGGTTTATAACAGTTAGTTCAGTGTAATCAATAATTATAAGTTAGTTTAATGTAATTATGTAAATAAAGTAAAGTTAAAATTAGTATAAAATATTGTGTGTGTGCCATCCATTTAAGACAAACCGGCAAGCGTCCACCAGTTAGAAGAAATAGTGTCATCGTTGGGTAAGAGAACAAAGAGAAAACAGAAGCTTCAATATCCCTCCCCCCCCCCCCCTCTGTTACAGTATTCAAGAACAGTGTCAATGTAACGTAGGGCACCCATATATATATATATATATATATATATATATATATATATATATATATATATAAAATTTTAAATATTTAATTAAAGATAAAATAAAAAATATTAAATTTACTTCCCAGAAAAAGCCTTCGGTAATGTCTTTGGATTTTTGACACTGCATGACATTTATGTTATTTACAAACATTTTAATTTTCAACTGGTTTCCATGGGCTATTTGATGGATACAATGGATTATTTTATATATTTATAACTCTCTATCTCTAAATCTATAGAAGATATAATAAAAATGTTCAATATGCTAGATAGAGAATTTTATATTCTTTAATATTTGTAACAACATAATTTCCAAAAAATAATATTTAGAAGATTTTTTTTAAGAAACTTAAGGTTGTCCAATGGGGTATTCCACCATAACAAAAAAATAATAGTTAAAACAATGAAAAGATTTTTTAAATATTTACTTTACGAGATATTTCACATTTGCTAAAAGGGAAAATCGACGTCATACAATTGTTATCTTTCTCTCGCAGCGTACTCAGAGCAGTGTGTGTGAGAAAGACAAGTATAGGGGAAATGTGACGTTACACTGATTCCTAGAAAATAAAATACTGTTAAACTAGGAACAATTAAGATTTTTTAATACTATGAATCGCTTCAAAACTGAATGAAGTTTTATTTAAAATAATAAAAAAATTGAGTGGAATACCCCATTGCTACCAAAACCTTTTCAGCTCATCCCATGAATGTCAGATTGAGGAATTCATTGTTAAACTGGTCTTATATCTTATAGGTTTTGAGGAATCGTCCCTCCAACATTCACACATACACAAATACACACATACATATACATCCCCCACACACACACACAAACGCACGCACGCACGCACACACGCACGCACGCACGCACGCGCGCGCGCGCACACACACACACACACACACACACAGACATCATCGGAAAAATGTTAAAATCTGTTTCTATATGGACCTTAAATTGTGCTTATTCACTAAAATCTGGATATGTGATTTTTAGCATGAATCCAATATCTCAACTAGCAAGAGGTGAAATGAAATGAAAATAAATTACAAGAAAAATGACAGAATAAATGCCATCGGTGACCAAGAGTTTGGTAGATTCAATGACCTATTGCTTAGTTACTGGTGGAAAAACCAAAGTAAAACCATCCAAATATTATATTTCTTTATGAAACATAAATAAATAGACTTTTTTGTCATGAAATTATGAATACTTTCAATGTTTACCCCATTATATAAATAAATTAAGTATATTATTTGTTTATTTTATATTTATAATAACGTAATATACTGGGTTTTAAACTGCTATTTTTCCTAAAATACATTAAAACTATTGTCATACGGAGACGTTTTTGTATGACTGTACATAGTTTCTAATTTTTAACATGAAAATATCTTATGCACAAATGCATTTTTGTATCACTTTTACAATATGTTGTTTAAAATATGTGTGGCTCAAAACTTTTGCACACAACTGTATCTTATTTATTACAAAGTAAAAATAACAGGTCTGTTTGTTACACTAATTTTTACTACTGTACACTTTGTATGAACACGGCAGTAAACCGTGACGTAGAATAGCGAAACAAACAGATCTAATAGAAAGTTGATTAAACATGTACGTATACGGCATACAGGAATGTAGGGTGTAACAAAAATAAGTACATTAAATTAAACCAGTCAGACAACTCGTCGTTAAATGTTATGTTAAAAATCTTCAAAGTTTTGTCGCAAATATTATGCCTTAAAAATACTAAAAAAAAAATACGTATATGGTTGCTTTCGACGGATTTTGCCACTGGTTAAACTTTATGTACTTGTATCTATATGTCCCGAAATTGGAAATATATTTTGTTTTAACAAAATGAGATTTCGAAAAAGATTTATTAACAATAGTATATTACTAACCGTGGTGAAAAGTGTTTCATTATTCGAGGGCGAAGATAGCCTATAGATATAGGTAATAAAACTTTTCACCGAGGTTTGTATTAGTTATTTACATATTTAGTCAGGGAAGTTTATATTGTCATGACGAATATGAAGATGAACCATAATGAGTTGTGAAAAGGTACTTCAATGACAAAATAAGTATGAGAATCCATAAGAATCCAAAATTACTCAATGGTGCATATAACCTATTTTCACTTAATAAGTAAATCATATTGAAAACTTAACGAACGTTATTTAAAATTATACAAGAATTTAAAATAAATGTACATATACTGGAAATCATTTACTTTAATTTTATAATCGTATTTCATATTAAAACACAAAATGTGTTTGTGAAAATAAATTTGGCAACGTTGCATTTTACTTCCCTGCCTAGGCAGGAAAATCAATTTCCATGTCGATTTTGCGGCAGGGAAGTAATTACATGCCAATTTCAGGAAAACTGTTTTATTCACAATCGGAAATTACTAATGAGTAATGAGCTTGTTCATTTGTCACATAAACTGTTAATTTGATTTCCAACCTTAAATCTTCAATTCACATTTATCTACGCTTATTTATTTACGATTTCATTCGTTATTAGCTAGTGTTAACCTCATTTTCCAACCTCATGGAAAATGGGGCTAACAATAACTAACTTTCCAACTTTTTAAAAGTCAGAAATTTGCATATACTAACTGATTGTGAATAAATTTTATTATTCTTGATGAGTTCTATCATTGGTTAAATTTAATGTCGTTTTTTCTGTTACACCCTGCATGTATGCCTAATACATTTATTAATTCACGATTCAAGCTAAGCGATACGCATCAAGCGACTAAATTATGAACTAGAAAAGTGACGTCACGACAGGGATAAAATCAGCTGTTTCGGATATGTCGTTTTTGTTTATTAAACTCTTACATACACTCTGCAAGTATTTTACTTTAACTTTGTTCGTTCAAATACAATATTTAACCATGAATATGGAAGGAGAGAAGAAGCAAAAGCAATGTTAATTGTTGTGTAGTTGGCTGTAAATCTATACGCTGTAAGGACACTACTAACCTAATGTTTCAAGCTTTTTCGAAGAAAAATGAAAAAATCGAAGTAGTGGACGAATTTGGTATATTCAGGCATTCTTTGTATTAGTTACTGTAAAACAATGTAACAAAATTATTTCCAAATGTTTTGAAATTTCACGCCAAAGCTGATTCACATTGGTTGATTGTTATATTCAATTCAAATTTCAATATTTAATTTTACCCTTATGTATAAAGAACGATTTTTTTAAAATATGTTGAATGTTTGAATACAAATTGCGTTCTGTTTTTAAAATCATATTTTGATAAATTTTATATTATTTATTTTTATTATCAAATAATAAAATTTCATATTTTTTAAAACAGTGTTTTTGAATTGTGTTGTGCACCCAAATATTCAAAGTATTCTTTGAATTGTAATCGCATTTTTTAAACTAAAAATAAAGCATTTTCCGTATATCTAAATACCTATACATTTTATTTTTCGGAAATAAATGTAATTTACTAACCTAGAATGTAACTATTAATCAAATAAATACTTAAAATAGTATAATTCTTATTCACAAAACTATTTTTATAAGTTTAGAACGATTGTGACTACAAAACAAATATTTTATCCCTGTCGTGACGTCCTTGCCGAGCGGGTTGCATATAATAATTTCTTAATTTGAATTGCGAATAGCAAAGCCTATTTTTCGACGTATTAAAAGTGTTGTAATTTATTACTTTTCACCGTACTTTTATTTTAATATTCTGAAAAAATATGCCAACAATTTTCATTATTGTTTTAAATACTATATTATTTAAATAAAGCAATATTTGGGTTTAGTTCTGTTAAAAAGTATCTCTTTAACTCCTCATGAAATAATATACCATAAGAAATTTTCAGAACTCATTATTATATATTATGTAAAGAAATAATATTTGTGTTCGGTTTTGTTAAAATTTTAAACGACGTTTCGATAGGAAATGTCTGTCGTTTTCTAATAAAGTTTTATTAGAACTTAACCCTAATATTGTTATATTTATACATTTTTTCTGTACCCAATTGTATTATTTATGTTACAACCATACATAGCGACAAGAAAACATACTCCTGCCAGGGCGATGAAATATTTTTTCAATAAATGATCTCTATTCGTTCAGGGGCTTTTATTTTTACCGAGGTTCTTAGTGACCGGCCACCGGCTACGTACCTACATATATTACAGTCACTATATTCAGACATTCAGAGTAAAGTATAGTAGTAGCCTTGTAATTGTTATCGTATCAATATTTAATATACATAAAAACTGGCGAGTCCCTTTGTGTATTTTCTGATTAAGAAAAAGAAGTTTGATTACAACAATTTTTTTGTTTTATTACAATAAAGAATATTAGATTACAATAATGAAAATTATTAATACTGTTTCTGTAGTTACATATTGGAAAAATGTCAGAGATGTTTAATGCGTATTGTGAACATTGTATCATCTAATGCAAGTGCCTGTACCGTTAGCGTTTCGTGGTTGTATGTTGTATCGCTTTTTGCATTTATTAACACACCTATTATTTTTATTATTATTTTTCAGTTTTTTCAATAATTATCTTTCATTGAAATCTTTTCTTTTTAAAATGGATTGTGTTATTGCTTGTCTACTTTATTAACTTGGCAATAATAAATAAAAATTGAGAATTTGCTTCTGTATCCATGCATTTAATAATGGGGTCCCGTGACCGCGTGCCAGAGTGTCTGGTCGCCAACCTGGGGAACAGGGTTAGATCCCGACCGACGCCAAATATTTCGAATTTCATATGGCACAAAAGTTACTCCTATGGTGCACTCTCCACGCCAGCAATGAGTGCCCGTGAGGTGACTCCTGATAATTGCCCGCACGGTACAAATATGTCATCATCATTACCGATATCTGCGATAAAGCAGATTGGGCACACTCAGAAATGGGTAATATGCCGTGATGATAATTTTTTTTTATTTATCTATGCATAGAAAGTTTGAAAATAAATTGTGTATATAGACTGTTATTATAATTATTATCAATAAATTTTATGTGAAGGTGGCAACCTAATATAAGAAGATAATTTGAAATATAACTTATGAGAAATAAATATTCCAACTTATTTTCCTAAACACAGAAACAGAAAAATATAATTTTATTAAATTTGTTTTAGAGAAAAGTAAATTACATTTCCGAGATAAAAGCTTTCTTGTCTAGCTGCGCTGCTTCTTTTTGTTACTGAGAAAAATTAATTCAATGGCAGAAGAGTCACTATGTAAACAAAATGAAATTTTACAATATTCTAAATGGTGCTTTTAAATGTTTAAGTATACGTATACAAGAGACTAAATGGTGGAAGCTCCTAAGTGAACTGATAAAATCTAATATTATATTCATAATAACATATGCCCCATTATTCTGTTTTTGCGAACTATAATTCTTTATATCCATCATTCTAAAAGTTCAGTATACAACATGAATTTCTTAAACTTAACTTTAACCAGAATTCAAAATAAAATACATAAAATACCGAAAACAAGCTTCAATTAATTATACCTTACTACTCATATCATCACCATAAAATCAAACAAACAGCAATAAATACTTCACTTTCAAAATCCAAAAACAAAAAAAAAATCAATAAACTACAAACAGCTTTAAATAATTATTTCCCAATAGAAAAATAGAAAATTTATACAATAAAACTAAAGACAAACATCCGATAAACACTAAAATCTATACAAACACAACTGAATAACACTAAATACTTATCAATACCTTGCCACAATGACATACAAAATATTTTAAAAAACACAACAGTCAAACACAATAATATTTCGCTAATCCATAAACCACAACTAAACCTTTATAACGTCCATAATAATAATAAACCTAAAATAGATTCCATACACAAAAGTGGAGTATACAAAAACACATGCAATAATTGTGAAAAAGTATATGTACATTTAACATTCCGAAACCTATAAACTTTTTTCAAAGAACACCTACCACAATCAGCCCTTGGCACACATTTAAAACAAGAAAACCACATAATAACATCCGACAATATGCAACTACTACATGCAGAAATAAATTACCACAAATTGCATTTACTAGAAAAATTTGAATACCTAACTCTCACACCTGAAAAACAATTTTCTAAATGAAACTACATCTTTCCCGGAGCACCATATATTCAAATACATTCCACCATTCAAAAATATTTAACCCTAACACCCTTTACCACAACTTCCGACATCCAAACTTTCGTCAACGTCAACCCAGTGGCGTACCCAGAGGGGGGGCGATGGGGGCGATCGCCCCCCCTAGACCTACGTATTTTTGTTATTTACACATACATACGTAATTGGGGGAATGCCAAAAAAGCTTTGTATTTAAAAAAGTATGTACTCTTTGTCTTTTCATATTTGTGTTGGAAATTCTTAATCTACAAGAAATAAAAAATGACAATATGACACCCAAATATAGCCACCTAATAAAGATTGATTATCATTTTGTGGAGATCTTAAATATTGCTTGGTCTTTAGTTTTATTAAATATGGGTGTTTAATTCGAATTCACTATAGGTCAAGGGTTAATAATCATTTGTGCTTTGTCGTCGTTTCAATTTTAAGTATTTAAAGTAAAAAAAAAAAAAAAACATTGCCTGTTAGTACAGCGTCGCCAGAGAGGAGTTTTTCAACACTTCGTCGATTAAATACATACGTAATTACGAAATAAAATGGACGAAGAGAGGTTAACAGGTTTAGCACTTCTACACATTCACCGAAATATTAATATAGTTGCTGTAAAAATAATAGAACGTTTCGCAAAAAGATCCAACCGTAAATTAGATTTCGTAATATAATCTCGTATCATCTCTGTGTGATATAATATTACACAATAGGTAATATTTTTTTCTTCATGTTCTTATTTAAAATATCTTATTTTTTTGTTTAGTGTTTCTTATATTTTTATGTTAACCTTCCTACCTTAATATCTTATAAAACATAAATATGAGAAAATAAATACATGAAATTATTTAGTCGCCCCCCCTAGATCAAAATCCTGGGAACGCCACTGCGTCAACCATACTTAAAAATAATATAGTTCAATTTTATCTCTTGCCTCTTACTTTTACACATGTATAAAAATATCAAATTTATCATTTTCCATCACAGCTTTAACTTTTTTATCTGCTTAATGACATTTTCTTATACTCTTAACGCTGAGTTTCAATTTACTTCTACATTTACATATTTAATTGTTGTATTTACCCACCTAACTGCAAACCTCAACACTGTAACCGCATGTTTACAAACATTTTACTTCCAAGTTTTCTTATTTCCCTAATAATAATAACCTATAATCTTGCTTGCTATATTTTGTGTACACATCTCCCATCCCTGATCACATAACTATGTGATCAGGGATATCTCATATTTTAGCTTATGATCCGAAAATGGCCAAATAATGCCGAAATCAACAATCGAAAATAAATAATTATAAACCAAAGTGTGTTTTACTTCTTCACCTAAATTTAAATCTTTTATTCTAAACGGGTAGATTCACTATCTATATATATTTCTATATTGAATTCATCAAGACGATCGGGGAAATTTTATTCGCCTGTACAGACTAAACGGTAAGAGCGATTTTAATGAAAATTTTTCCAAGGTGTAGAGAATAACTCAACTTGATTTCCTGGTAATAGGTCAATTTTCTATACGGTGCATAGTTTTTGTGTAAAAAATTTTTAAAGGTCGTATTTTGGCTTTTTGAAACAATTTGAAATCAAAAATTTAGTCTTCTTTGAAAAATTTAAGACGAAGAACGTTTCTTTGACATGTCAATCAGAACATTTAAATGGAATTATTTATAAAATAAGGCCATTTTGAAAGAAGTTAAATTAATAAACATACATTATGGCAATGGGCGGTTATTCCATAGTAGTTTAAAAGGCCTAAAACATTATATTTAAAAATTAAAATTTTTGGAGGTTCATGTCCGTGATTCATGTACATTTCCAAAGTGTTGCTAAACATCCCATAAATAACTAAGTAAAAAACAAATATTCCAATGTCAAGAATTTGACAGCTCGATCGGCTTTTGTTTTTTGCTTAAAGTTGTCAGAACCATGTCGTGTTTGGTATCAAATGAGAGGGTTTGTCAAGGGGTGAAATGCAGAAATGTCAAAAATTTGACAGCTCGATCGGCTTTTGTTTTTTGCTTAAAGTTGTCAGAACCATGTCGTGTTTGGTATCAAATGAGAGGGTTCGTCAAGGGGTGAAATGCAGAAATGTCAAAAATTTGACAGCTCGATCGGCTTTTGTTTTTTGCTTAAAGTTGTCAGAAACATGTCGTGTTTGGTATCAAATGAAAGGTACCGTCAAGGGCTGTCATGCAGAAATGTTAAAAAATTGACAGCTCGATCGGCTTTTGTTTTTTGCTTAAAGTTGTCAGAACCATGTCGTGTTTGGTATCAAATGAGAGGGTTCGTCAAGGGCTGCCATGCAGAAATGTCAAAATTTTGAAAGCTCGATCGGCTTTTGTTTTTTGCATAAAGTTGTCAGAATTATGTGTTTGGTATCAAATGAAAGGTAACGTCAAGGGCTGTCATGCAGAAATGTCAAAAATTTGACAGCTCGCTTGGCTTTTGTTTTTTGCATAAAGTTGTTAGAACTATGTCGTGTTTGGTATCAAATGAGAGGGTTCGTCAAGGGCTGCTATGCAGAAATGTCAAAAATTTGACAGCTCCATCGGCTTTTGTTTTTTTGCTTTAAAGTTGTTAGAATCATGTCGATTTTGGTATCAAATGAGAGGTATCGTCAAGGGCTGTCATGCAGAAATGTCAAATATTTGATAGCTCGATCGGCTTTTGTTTTTTGCTTAAAGTTGTTAGAATCATGTTGTGTTTGGTATCAAATGAAAGGTAACGTCAAGGGCTGTCTTGCAGAAATGTCAAAAATTTGACAGTTCGATTGGCTTTTGTTTTTTGCTTAAAGTTGTCAGAACCATGTCGTGTTTGGTATCAAATGAGAGGCATCGTCGAGGGCTGCCATGCAGAAATGTCAAAAATTTAACAGCTTGATCGGCTTTTTTTTTGTTTAAAGTTGTCAGAACCATGTCGTGTTTGGTATCAAATGATAGGTAACGTCAAGGGCTGCCATGCAGTAATGTCAAAAATTTGACAGCTCGGTAGGCTTTTACTTTTTACAGAAAGTTGTCAGAATCATGTCGTGTTTGATATCAAATGAGAGATATCGTCAAGGGCTGCCTTACAGAAATGTCAAAAATTTGACAGCTCGATCAGATTTTGTTTTTTGCATAAACTTGTCAGAATCATGTCGTGTTTGGAATGAAACGAGAGGTATCGTTGAGGGCTGTCTTTGCAGAAATGTAAAAAATTTGACAGCTCGACCGGCTTTTGTTTTTTGCTTAAAGTTGTCAGAACCATGTCGTGTTTTTTATCAAATGGGAGGTATCGCCGAGGGCTTCCATGCAGAAATGTCAAAATCAGTTTAGGGAGGCATGTTGGGTGGGCAAGTTGAGTGGGCAGATTAAGTGGGCAGGTTGCGTGGGCAAATTGCTTGGGCAAATTGCTTGGGCAGATTGGATGGGCAGGTTGCGTGCGGCAGTTTGGGTTGGCATTTTGGGTTGGCATTTTGGGTGGGCAGGTTGCGTGGGCAGGTTGCGTGAGCAGTTTGGGTGGGCAGTTTGCGTGGGCTGTTTGGGTGGGCGAGAAAAAAATATTTTGAAAGACTCTTAGCGTTAGCACTTTGCGTTTAAATTGTTCCTAGACGGATTGGACGTACGTAAAACTATTATAAAACACTATCGGCGGAGCCCTAGGGTATACTCGGCGTAGCCGAGTTTACGCTAGTATTCATTCTAAAAGCTTTTATAAATTATTTTTTAATTAGTTATTCAAATTGTTGCCTATTCAGTTCAAAAGATTTTAATGAAATTACGAAAAGAAGTAAAAATGAAATTTTAATTAAACACAAGTATAAAATAAATAACAAAATAAACAATTATTTGTATTTAGTAAAATGCGCGTTTCTATAAATTAGTAGTGAAACAAAGAATGTCATTATTTTTATTTAAACATTGTGTTTAAGTTATTCACGCTAAAACTTGCAAATGCAAAGCAAACGACTAATAATTTTGGTGATTAGAGGGCAATTAAACATGTTAAAATAAAGCGAGGAAAAATAATTGCCTTAGTTTATATACCTAGGCACGTTATGTATACCTATTTCATATTCTTGATAATTATTGTTAAAACGTTTTACTCTTTCTTTGTTTGCGCAAAATATACGTATTCTTAGAATTAAAAGTTTTAATGTGGATTATAGTAGAGCACACAAAAGTTTTTTTTTATTTTACGTAGCCATTAGAATTATGAAATAAAAAATATGAAAATAGTGTTATTACTGAAAAACATCTACATTTAACTTTTGTAATTATGTTTGTTTGATATCAAAACCAAAATATTTTCTAATTTTGTACACCCTTGAGTAATAATTATTCGAACAAACAAGAGTAGAAATCAATTTCTTATGTCTAAAAATGGAAAAAGAAGTAAGTAGACAATTTTACCTCTAGAAATGTGTACAATATTTCCCTAGGGGATATTTTATTATTTTGACACGTAATGATACGTATGGCCGGTTACACAAATATCTAAACTCGAATTAAATTAAAATCAACATTTTTATACATATAAAATATATTACATAAGCATTGCTTTTACTTTAATTTTTATTTAATTCTTAATTAAAATATTAGTGCAATCGGGCATTAACGTTTTATTATAAAGTTCCCTGAATTTCGGGGTAACAAGTTCAAAACTACCACATCGGCAGCATCAACTACATATTACAATAATTATTGAAAGTAATTTTCAATAAATTAATGCTATCATGTGTAGTGATTCAACTGTCAACAAATTTCTGCTGTTTTGCATTTTCGAAATTCTTTATTTTTTTATTTCCCTGTCATGGAGAGAATATTATTTTACTTTCAGTGTTTTGTAGCTCTTGGTTTTCATCCTCTGGCTATGAATTACACCTCTGAAAAATCTTCTATTTCGCTCCCTTGCTATATAATACTCGTATACCTACTAATTGACTATGTTTTAGTAGCGTTAGTCCCATATGGCAGTTCGAGGCAGAACCCGGGGGCCCCGCGATTTTAGGAGCCCCATCATAACATCTTTGTTCCGAAAACTTTAATATATAACCTAATTAATTTATATAAAAAAAAATTATTTTTATATTTAGTAAATTAAAACTAATAAAAAACTACCTGAGATCGCAAATGGGTCAAAGTAGACTGAGGATGTGCCCAATGTTGCTCTTTCATCACCCCAATACGAGGGTTGCGCTGAAAATTGTTAGTTATTGAAAGACCGTTGTAACAAAAAATCTTTGTTATTTTTCAAAATATTCTCCATTCAGACTAATACAATTTATCAATAAATTTTATTTAGGTCAGACCAAAACCGAAAATTAAGCTTGATAAAGAGAAACATTAATAGGATGCCAGTAATTTAAATTTAAGACACATTTTGTAATTGAAATAAGAATTTAAGTGAATATTTAATGGTCAATAATGCATTAGTCACTTTCGGCCTCATTTTCCCAAGTTTGACAAGTATAAAATTTATTCAGTCCGGTGGTGAGTCTACTTATACTCACTGAATCAATTTTTTCGAGTGACAACTATCCTTGGGATTTTTGTGACAACCAGCCCGGTACAAGCATTTCAGACTTTGGTTTGGTGGAAATACCATATAACCTAACCTCAAAGTTTATACAAAATAACATCATGCAATCTTATAGATTCACATAAAAATAGTTGAAACATTGACTTGATTGAACAGAAAGTGAATAATCAGAGTTAATTATATCATTCAACGAATACTTGCAGCTGCAAAAAACACAAGAACCAATAAAATTGTCTCAGGGCACATAAAACTGCGTGCACACACTCGCAATGATGTAAACATTTAGCAGTTCAAGTCACAACCACTAGATGACAGTAGTGATTGAGAAATGAAACTTGGGACAACTTACCCGTGTGACAACAAGCCCCTGTCTACCCTAATATCTTTTTATTGGTTAATAAAAAAATAAATGTTTCGTTTGTCAGTTGCCGCTGATTTAAAGTATATTCTTACTTATTTTATTTCAATTATTTTTTTGGAGAAGTGGCTGGGGGCCCAGTTAATTGCTTTGCCCCGGGGCCCCAGACGGTCTTGCTACGCTACTGTTACGTTTCGATATGCAATATGCAAATCTTGTAAACTTTTTGTATTTGTTGCATATAAGCTCATTCATGTTTTTAAATTACTTCTTCTGTAACAGTTTTAGACACTTCCGATTTGTAAATTAATAATTTAGTTCAAGTGGTAACATAATTATTTAATTATTTACAGTGCTTATCGGGATGTAATTGTCATTTATGTTTAAACAATTGTGTATTACTAAATTAATTAACATTTCATTTACAAAAACTAAAATCTGAAGGTTTATCCAGAGCAATAAAATTAATCGATATTATAAAGGCACGTATTTTTAAGCGTTCATTATTTTATTCAATTTTGCTCAATATTTTATTTGGTTTGTTCAGTATTTTATTTGTGCAATAAAAAAATATTTTTTGTTTAGTATTTGTCATATTTGTTCAGTTCCAATAGGGACATTGATAATATTATTGAATCATATAGGTTACAACTACGACAAAATGATCTCATCAGATGTTAAAACTCCTCTTATAGCATTTTTTATAAACTTCTTAAATCAGATTTTTTAACCGAACTCTATCTCAATAACAGCAAATCATGTCAGCTGCGCCTCTCCTCAAAAAAGGTTTAAGAATAATTTATAAAAACATAAAATATGTACTAGATGCTGAAAATTTCTGCACCATTTGCAACCTCCAAAGAATGCCCAATTTATTTGCCTTTTCGGTGCACATATTTAACAGAACATAATCTACTTACAGATGAAGATATTCACCTACTTTTTACAAACTTAACAAAACACAAAATCAATAATATAGTTTATTACACTATTTCAGCGTTGAGACTACGTAGCTTTTTCATGAATGATTAAAATAAAGTACAAAGTACGCTAATATACAGGGCATAGATGATTTTAAAGATTTGTTTGCAGATTGTGTGTAGAAACTTCGAAACACTTGTTTAAGTTTGTTATTTTTGGAATTAATAAGCTAATTTTTGAGAGCTTGTTATAGTGTTTGCAATTTGGAACTAATTTGCAATCTTACAAGAATATCATTTTAATTATTTGGGTATATTCAAATTTTTAATTTGTTATATAAATTCTTTGCTATTTGTATATCACTGTAATAATGTAATTTTGTATTAATTACGGAATGTTATCAACCTTTGGTATAAAGTTTATAACTTTAAAACCAATAAATATATTATTATTATTATTGTTATTATTATTATTTGTTCAGTATTTTTTGTTTAGTGAAAAACGTATTTTTTCCTATTTGTTCAGTAAAAAAAAATTTTTGTTCTGTATTTTTTCATATTTTTCTTCAGTATTTGATCATATTTGTTAAGTAAAAAATGGTTATTTATGTAACATGTGTGTAAAGTAGGACTTTTTTGGCAGTGGGCGATGAAATTGGCACGAGATAAAAAATATTATTTGCACACGAGTTGCATACAAAATTTTTCCTTCAATCGAAATGTTAGTGCTTCATTGTCAATTTTGAGAGAATGCCTCTCGATCGACAATATCCCATTTTGCGCTCTTAATACACAAATAGCTATTAAATCACTCTCACTATATTTTAAATCCACTCTGACGACTTAAAACGTTCAAATTGAAAAAATAACAACGATGATTATCACGAATAGACTACTAATTGATTATTTTTTTATTTTGTTAAAATTAAATAAAGTACTGAAAACCTAAACACAACAAAATAATATCAAAAGTGACGCGTGAAGCGTGCAGCTGCATATCATTTCACTAGATGTCTTAGTAAATATTTCTCGCTAGCGAATTTTTCTAGCGCTAAATCAGCGCTAAAAACTAGGAATGACGAATTCTGATAATTTTGGTACCCGAGTACCCGAAACAACAACCCAGATAGTACTCTTTATTCGTGAATTACCCGATACCCTTTAATAACCTGTTATCCTTTAAGTACATATACATAATTTGTTAATTACTAGTTACCCTTATATTAGCATTTTACTTTTTAATAAAATTCGTAATTATTGTTTACGTATATTTACTAAATAAAAAGTAATACAAATAAATAATATACTGTATCTCAATAAAAAACTGAACATAAATTATATTAATTACCTATGGTATGGTAATAAAAAGCTCTTCTTTTAGATACAATCTTTCCGGCAGCTGAAAATTGTTCGGGTAATTAAAGGCTATCGGGTAATTAACGGGCAGCGGGAATATTTCGGGTAATCGGGTAAGAAATTTTATACCCGGGTACATTATTATCGGGTAGGTTCCGAGTACACGGGTACCCATCGTCATTCCTACTAAATACAAGCAAATCGATTTTTATTTTTTTTGCTAATTTTGCGATAGCCCGGCTGAACGCGATAATATAGGGCAATGGCCGAGGGAATGGCATTAGGTTTGACACTTAGACCTAACCTCAAACTAACCGAATTACGTGAAACGTCAAAACAAGATAAATTAATCATAATTCCAGTCATCACTTAACGATGGACACATATGTACTTATCTCATATCTGTGTTATATGAAATAAATCCTTTTCATAAATTTAATAACATTGCTGAAATGCTCTAATATACGAGTAAATATAATTATGAGATTATGAAATCTTTCTGTTTCGATTTGGTGGAGATTCAGTTTGAAATTTAAAGTGGAACATATTCCATACATCTGCGTAGGTAATACCCATCCATTTGCAAGCTAGTTTTGTATATTTATTTACTCTAATACGATTTCCTATTTCCCCGGAGTATTCACGGAGGCCGGCGACCACATTCCGTATCTAATATGAGAAAGGAAACTTTATCTTACTATTCTGTGGCCGATATGACTAACTGTGCTCCATTTTCCTTCTCCGTTATTCAAGACCTGCTTCATAAATATCTTCCATTTATTCCAAAACATATCTTAAATTTGGTTTATTAAGTTTTCTTTCGTTCAAGCGATACTTTGCTTTCCAGATTTAGGTTTGAGATCAAAGAATTTTTTACGTTGAATAAAAAAGTCGTTCTGTTTTGTATTTCATTCAAATGTATGATTGTAATAAAAGATGAAATTGCATTTGGTAATATGTAATTTGTTTCTGATGTAGAATTCACCCTACAGTTTCTTTTTCGTTTTTATTCTTGTGGTAAAATAATGATGTTTTGCAGTGGCGTACACATGGATGGTGTCACGGGGCTAGACCGCATTGCACCTCCAAAGTAACTTTCTTTTTAAATTCTATAAATATAAATAAATAAATATATCATCACGGCATATTACCTATTTCTGGGTGTGCCAGTATCTACAACACATGTAGACATCAGTAATGATGACGATATATTTTACCGTGTGGGCGCTTACCAGGCGTCACCTCACGGGTACTCATAGCTGGCTTGGAGAGTGCACCACAAGGGTCACTTTTGTGCCATTTAAAATTGGAAATATTTGGCGCCAGTCGGGATCGAATCTAATTTTTAATAGATAATATTAAAAATATAATTATTGTATTATTATTATTATTATTATTATTTATTTATTTATTTTTCAGTTTCATTTTTTTTTTTTGTATACGTGGTGCAACAGAAATAAGTACATTAAATTTAACCTGTGATAGAACATGTCGAGAGCAATATATCTTAGCAACTTTTTTTGTAAACCTTCTACATATTGTGATAAAAATTTTCAAAGCTTTGCAAAAGAATTCATTACCTGCCTACACATACAGGTACTTAAAAAATTGAGAATACAAAAAATTGTTATACAGAAATATTGTTGCTCTCGACGAGTTCTCTCAATGTCACTTACTTTTTTCTATTTCACCAGTCAATGTCTCGAAATTGGAAATATTTTTTTCTTAAAAATAAATTGCGATTTCGAAAAAAAGTTACTAAGAAATATTGTTTCTCTTATATCAATGGTTAAATTTAATGTACTTATTTCTGTTACACCTGTATATATACAAAGTATAAAATTTTTGCATTTTAAACTAGCCTCTTTCAGTGTTATTTTTTGGTTGCGCCATTTATAGTTTGTTCAGATAATTATATATTTCAAGCTAAAAAATAATTTACCTAAATATTATATATCAAAAAGATATGTTTCTTTGGCAATATTTCATTTTCTTCATACGATTCGCTTCACTAGAAGTTCAAGAATTATTTTAGATGGAGTATTGAAAAATTGAGTCAGAAAAAATTATGCTCTCAATTAAAGAACAAAGAGTTATAAAAATAGTTTTTCTTCATGTTAATTATGTATTATTTTTTTATGGAAAAGGAAATATTAACCCCTAAAACTATTATTCTGGTGACGCCTTTGCAGACAATTACAAGTAAAGATGGTGAGATATCACAAGACCCTTCAAATATACTTATAATTGTATTCGTGAATAAATTTACTGATAGAGGCACTGCTGTACTTCAAAGATGTCGGACGTAATTCGTAATGTCAGTTTATATATGATATGTGCTCTTTTCAAATTAGGATGTTACGTATATTGTAACGTTTACAGAGATTTTCTCTGAAGCAGTGGTAAATTAGCACAGTATGGTATGTTTTACTTGACGTGACAATGATTTTAAATTTGTTTATTTTTTATTATTTGTTTAAATTCACGGAATTTTTTAAAGGGAGAACAAGTAGTTAACAGTGGTAGCGATCTTTTGGTTTTGTGTGGAATGACATCTGTGATATTTTTGCACTTTTTTACGGAGTGCAAACTTAAATCAGCGTTAGTACTCCTCTTAGAACTTAGAATGGCAACCGTACACATAACAGTTTATCTTATTAACTTTTGAAATACTATGATTAAATTTTTGAAAGAACAATGACTGAAACGAAGATTAGATATGAAAATAGCAAAAAGATTATGAAGAAAAAACGGAAAATAGTATTGAAAAAGCCTGATTTTTATTAATATAATTATATATGTGTATATATATATATATATATATATATATATATATATATATATATATATATATGTATATGGTTTTTAAAAAATCATGTATTGAAATTTTTGATTAATTGCCATTTTGTCATTTGAAAAAATAAAAAATAATTGTAAATGCCAAATGTTTTAGAGAGCCTAAAGGTAAATTTGGAAGAAAATTTTTTTTCAATAGTCTTTAAAATAATGGAGTTATGACGATTTTTCGAAAAACAAAAGAACTCCAATAACGACGAACAGAGGCACCAAATCAAAAATTGGAACTAAGAAAAGTTGTTTGTTTTAATGAGTTCTAACTACCATTTTTCGGGTGTAACATATATATATATATATATATATATATATATATATATATATATATATATAGAATGTCCCAGATTTAAACGGCATAACCTGAACCATGGATTAAACACGTAAAAATAAGGTGACAAGTTCATTTGAGCAAATGCCTTAAATGCTTTGTTTCGGAGATATTCATGTTTTTCTTATTGGAGCAGCGCTACCTTAAAAATCAACTTTATATCGAGATATCAAATATTGGGTGGGATTCTGTAACTCGTCCGTTATCAAACGGTACCGTTATCACTATAGAAACGTATTTTTTATAAGATGATTGGTAGATTTACGTCATATTTGTCAAATAAAATGAGAACTTTCATGTAACCATAGTGATAACGGTACCGTTTGATAACGGACGAGTTACAGAATCCCACCCATTATCTTATTAAGTTATGACATAACAATTAAATTAATTATAGGTCAATGATTTGACTATTACCTAATTTCGATAAAAATTTAGTTTGTTTGCCTAAGGTTCGGGCAAAAATGAAAATTATCGATGAATTCAAACAAATTTATTATTTATGTACAATAAAATAATAACGATTATTTTATAACATTTGTTCAAAATGTAGCCAAGAGATTCTTCTTATTGCTAATGTAACTTCTTCCATTAAATCATTATTTAGAAAATTATAGAACCTCCCTGAATTTAAACGATGTGGGAATAAGAAAGGGCCTATTAAAGTATTTTCAATAATACCTAGCCAAACATTACAATGAAATTCATAGTGGAAATTTTTCTCTTTAATTGCATGAGGATTTTCATGTAACCAAAGATGAGAATTTCTTTGATTCAAAACCATATCTCCCGAGCAATGTCACGCAGCGACCAATGCAGTGGCAGATCGTTGTCGTGCCTGTTTGCTTGCTACAGTTGAACATTTTGAACAAATGTTATTAAAATAGTTGAAAAATCAATATTCGACTGTGTTAGGATGGAGGTAGATACAGGAAAGTAAGAATTCTTCGGACTTGCAGTCAATTAATAAAATTTATTCACGCCGACCTTTCGACTATAGTCTTCTTCAGGGCTAGAATGATCTAGTCGAAAAAAGGAAACCACATGTGGATAACAGAACATACAGCACGGACAATTAAAAAAATAAATAAATAAATAAATAGTTAAAACCAACATATCACAGAGAGAAAATCGTCAAAAAATGTATATATACGGATATGGGACACCCCAATTATTTTCTTAATTATTAGGAATAGAAGAAAATCATTAAAATAAAAGTTGCAGTAGATCAAGGGGGACAAAAACAAAAATTATATTTTTTTAAATGGGATATTATACATTTTTTAGGCTCATTCGACAGAGTATTTTTTCTGAATTCAACCATATAAATATTTTATGTGCTTACATAAAAATATTGAGAAATATTCATTTGAAAATAATAAAATTTTATTTAACATAACACAAAATAGTAGGCCATTTTCAATAACAAAACAATTAACTTGTATTTTTAACTTCTCACATAATTTTCAAAATTATTTCCATTATATATTATTATAAATAATGATATTTTGACATAACAATAGCAGTTTAGCATAAGTTAATTGTTTTGTTATTGATTATGGCCTACTGTTTTGTGTTATGTTAAATAAAATTTATTTAATTTTCAAATTAATTTTTCTCGATATTTTTGATATGCGAGAATATAAAATATTTATATGGTTGAATTCAGAAAATAATACTCTGTCGAATGAGCCAAAAAAATGTATAATATACCATTTAAAAAAATATAACTTTGGTTTATAACTTGAGAACTACTGGTTTAATTTTTTTTTCTTCAATAAGTGCAACATTTATTTGAATGATTTTCTTCTATCGGGGTGTCCCGTATCCGTGAAACATCCCCTACATATATACAGGATGTTAATACTAAGTCGTTACACCCGAAAGTGATAGTTAGAACTCATTAAAATAAACAACTTTTCTTAGTTCCAATTTTTGATTTTGTGTCCCGGTTTGTAGTTATTGGAGTTCTTTTGTTTTTCGAAAAATCGTCATAACTCCCTTATTTTAAAGACTATTTTATATATTTTTTCTTTCAAATTTACCTTTAGGCATTTGGCATATGCAATTATATACGTATATGAATTTCAAAGTATTTAATTAAATGCCAATTTGACACGAAGTATTGTCAAAAATGTTCTCTAAAGAAATATTCTTGTATCTTTCTTTGTAAAAGAAATAAATTAGAAAACGGTGAATGGCAATAATCTATATCCTCCTTTATTACATTTTCTCCTTAAAATTACATTTCACGATCAATTGTGACAACATGATTTTTGAATTGAATTATTATCAGGCATACGTTTCTGTGTTAATAGCCCACTCCGAATTAGGTTTTTTTCTGAACATACTGCACTTATGTAAGTCAAGTAAATGAATAAATACTTTTTTTGGATAGATTAAAAAAAATGTTTAGGACAAAAAATATTGTAGTAGATAGTTTAAGGATTTTATAAATGTATTTCTTTCGAAAATCGATGGAGTGGTTATCAAAAAATCAGGTATTGAAATTTTTGATCAATCGCCATTTTGTCATTTGAAAAAATAAAAAATAATTGTAAATGCCAAATGTTTTAGAGAGCCTACAGGTAAATTTGAAAGAAAAAAGTATTCAATAGTCTTTAAAATAAGAGAGTTATAACGATGTTTCGAAAAACAAAAGAACTCCAATAACTACGAACCGGGGCCCCAAATCAAAAATTGGAATTAAGAAAAGTTGTTTGTTTTAATGAGTTCTAACTACCATTTTCGGGTGTAACGCCTTAGTATCAACAGCCTTTATATATAGAGTGTCCCAAAGTGATCAGGCTACCATTGGGATCTCGGAAACTATAAGTGCTACGAGGTCGGTTAAATGGGCAATGTTGTGTACTTTTGAGAGTTGATTCGATTCCGTTAAGAAACGTTCAAAATTCCGAACAGTCTGAAATTTATTTAAAAAACAAAAAAAAACTGAAAATCGCAATTTTTAAAAATGTCAAATAATTCCGTAATTATAAGAGATATAAAAAATGTTTCATATAAAAGTTACACTATTTAATAAGGCAAACTTAAAAATGTTGTCAGTATAAAAATCAAGATGGCGTTTTTCAAGATATTAATAGCAACTTTCTTAATTGAAATGGGCGCCATATTGGATTTTTACATGATTAAATAGATTTTTTTTTTCTCTTTTTAACGATGTATAACAAAGTATGTTTACATTAAAATTTAATAAAGATATTAATTATTGCAGTAATAGTTTAGCGTGTGAATTTATGTACTTTTCGTAGTGGTCAAATAAGCTTAAAAACAAATGAAAGTACATTTTTTTTTAAAACAAATCAAAAACTAAACAACTTAATACTAATGTAACAATAATTTATAACAAATGCTCAAAATTCTGGCCATTGTTAAGTAAACATAAATGAACACGTTTTGCAACACTGGCAGTTACTGTCCGCAATGTATTGCTATTAATACTATTAAAAGAGTTCACTGCTGCTTCACTTAATTTCTATACATTACTGTAAATAATGTTACTGCCATACACTTTATCTTTTAAAGTGCCCCATTAATAAAAATCGAGAGGCGTTAAGTCTGGTGATCTAGCTGGCCATGAAATGGGTGTGTGCTATGATTATATTTTTAAAGCGATTGTTTAAATAATTAATAACATTTCTAGCATTATGAGCAGGAGCACTACCTTGCTGATATCAAATTCGGTAATTTTGTGCCAACGGTAAATCATCCAGTAAATCTTCCAGGGATGTCTGAAGAATTTCCAAATATCGTTGTGCAGTTAGGTTTCCATTAAAAATTATAGGGCCAACTAAATTATTTTCCAATATGCCACAAAAAACATTAAACCCGAACCTATCTTGATTTCGCCGTGGAATCACTATGCGTGGATTTTCTTGTGCCCAATAATGCTAGTTATGACGATTAAATAAGCCACAGTTAGAAAAGCGAGATTAGTCAGTCCATAAAATGTGATTAATAAAAACCATTATTTTGTCTTATTTGGTTAGTAAACCATCTGCAAAATACTGATCTGCAGACATGATCATTTGGTCGTAAAATCTAGGCAACGTGTAATTTAAAGGGACGAAACTTATGTTTTTTAAGAATTCTTGACGCTTTCGTCTTAGATACATGTACCTGGGCTTCCAAGTTGAAATGGTCGGATTAGCCGCTACACATGCCAGTGCTAACTCTTCATCCTGAATTTCATCTTCGACTATCACTTGTGGCTCACGAGTAGGTTTTTTTAAACATCCATATTGCTGCATATTTATATCCAATCTTCTAAACACCTTATCATTGGGTTGTCTTCTCTCCGGAAAGTTACCGATATAAGTTTGTGTCGCAAGACGGGAGTTTTTATTACATTTGATGTATGTACAAAACATATCGTACTGCTCTAATGTTGAAAAAGTAGGCATTCTAAATATGTAATAAATAAATTCACTAATTAAATTGAATAAACGAATACATACAAATTTAATTATGACAGTTCACTGTTATAATAAATTTTGTTTTGTTTCTTATTCACTTGCATTTGCCTATTTGATTAGTTATCAAATTGAAATAATTAATATCTATTAAATTTTAATGTAAACATACTTTGGTATACATCGTTGGAAAGAGAAAAAAAGTTCTATTTAATCATGTAAAAATCCAATACGGCGCCCATTTAAAATAAGAAAGTTGCTATTATTATCTTGAAAATCGACATCTTGAATTTTATACTGACAACATTTTTAAATTTGCCTTATGAAATAGTGTAACTTTTAAATGACACATTTTTTTTATATCTCTTATAATTACGTAGTTATTTGACATTTTTAAAAATTGCGATTTTCAGTTTTTTTTTTTAATAATTTTCCGACTGTTCGGAATTTTGGATGTTTCTTAACGGAATCTGAATCAACCCTGAAAACTACATAACATTGCCCATTTAACCGACCTCGTAGCTCTTATAGTTTTCGAGATCCCAATGGTAGCCTAATCAATTTGGGACACCTGTATATACAGGGTGTCTTTTAAATAGGGGGACATGGCTTAACCACAGATTTCTGCAGCTAAAATATGACGATTTAACTAAACTTGCTTCCACCGGAAAGTGTACCATTTAGCCAGAATTCTGCTTCAAAGTTCTTCGAAAAAAAATTAATTTTGCTTATAACAACAACAGAACGCTTTATACGATTTGGATGAAATTTGATATGACAGTTCATATAGTTATGTCATCTTTTAAGGTTAAACTTGTTATTATTAGTGAACCACTAGCGTATGAAACTTAGGTGTCCCAACATTAATTAGACCGTAACTTTTTTATGGCCACGCCGGTAACATAATAGTATATTATGTAGCAAGTGTGTGAAGCTGACATTTTTACATGAGGGTGGAGATTGCGACACGAGCCGAAGGCGAGTGTTGCAAACCACCCGAATGTAAAATAGGCTTCACACACGTGTTACATACTATACTTTTTCTACGACCTTGCAATAAAACATATTTTTTCTTCACATTGTCATTCTTTAAACGTAAAGCCTCTGTATTATCGACTTGTGTAACCATGGTTACCAACGTTACGGGTGTTTAACAGCTTTGTTTTATTAAAATACAATTCAGTTTGTAATATTTAAAATAATGAACGGTGCGTGAAATGTTACTTCACGCACACTGTGCGTGAAGTAGCACTTCACACACCGTGTGCAAAAACTCAAACTTCACACATAAAAATTGATACGTGAAGTACTCACTTCACGCATGGGAGTAGAAAAAATTATTTTTTCTCAAAAAGATGCATTTAATAGTAAACTTTTCTTTCTCTATTTAATTTGTGATATCTGTTACGGTTCAGACAGAAAAAAATAAAACATGAGTGAATGCACCGTAATTTTTTTTAAAATAAATTTAATCTAGCAGTCTATCCACATGTCAAACACCTAACTTCTAATGACAGTAACAATTGTTTATGGGTTGTCAAAATAATTCCTTCGCATTATTCAGCAACTAGTAACATCCCTTTGTTCGGCCTAATAGTATTTTACTACCATTATTATAAATAACACGAATAAATATGTTAGCTTACTCCTAAACAAGTTGAGAATATTGACAACTCGTTACTGTCATTAAAAATTAGGTGTTTGGATAGACTGCTAGATAAATTTATTTTTAAAAAATTCACGATGCAGTCACTCAGAAGCAAAATTAATTTTTCTTCGAAGTACTTTGAAGCAGTATTCTAGCTAAATGGAACACTTTCCGGTAGAAGCAAGTTTAGTTAAATCGTCTAGTTTAGCCTCAGGAATCTGTGGTTAAGCCATGTCCCCCTTTTTAAGAGACACCCTGTCTTCAATGTCCCATCGGCTTCTCGTATCACTAACATATCTAGGAATGGTAATTTATTATTTTCTTCGTATTCCAATGTGAATTGAAGTTGTTGATTGAAGCTGTTGAATGTTTGTAAAATTTCATCGACTTTATCAGCCGGAACTGCACAAATTATGTCATCCACGAATTTTTTGAGGAAATTAATTTGAAAAGTTAGTTTAGCTGTACACTGTTCAATTAAATAATCCATTGTGTATTGAGCAATTATAGTATTAATGATGCCCCCCCCCCCCCCCCCCCATTGGACTGCCTAACAGTTGTTTAAAGAAATTATTATTGTAAGCGCAGTAGCATGTGTCAAAAATGAATTTAAGTTTTAGCTTCTTCCTGTGTTATTTTTTGTTTAGTTTTCAGGTTGCTTACTATTTTATTTGCTTTTGTTTGAATAGTTAATGTTGAGTCCCTGTTCAGCATCATGTATGCCGGATTATCCTGTAATATGTTAAGTGACAATTCGTGGTACTGTTCCTTTTCCATAACACATGTTACGTTTCCTTTATCTGATTGTATAACTAGAGTTGGGTTTTGTTTTAGAAATGATTTTGTTCATAGATACAATTTGGTTGTAACGTCAGTATTTATTTCTTGTGATTGAACAAAATTTGTAATGATATTTGTAATCCGAGCTCTGCATATGTCCTCACTATCATTATTGAAACTTGATATAATATATTCGATATTATTATCTGAATTCGTGAGAGAGTGAGCACGGTTTTTTCTTTGTGTGCAAATTTATTAATTTTTTGTGAGTTTAATCAGGATCTTTTGTTAAATTTATAACCAAATTGTGAATAATTTAGTGCGGAATAAGAATTTAATAGTGCTTTAATATTTACTGCTACAGTAATCGTGATATAAGCTTATCTGTATCATATAGTTCGTATTAAATACATGTGCTGGTGTATTCTAACTAATTAATCAGTGATTTGCAAGTCCGTTGGTCAGTCATAGAATTTTATAGTTCTACCATTGCGTTAAACATCTAGCCAAACCATGTCAAATCTCTCTGGAGAATGCAAATCCGTTTGTGATGTCACTTCTTCCATCAAGTGCTCAAATTGCAGTCTTGATTTCCATGCTAGATGCCTCGATTTTTCTCAAAGTGATACACGTGCCTTGAGATCCAAGAAACTATTCTGCAATAAATGCAATAATTTACCAATTTTTACTGCTTATACTTCCAAAGTCTTGATCGATGCTATTACTGAGCTCAAAAGCATGATTACAATATGCAAGCTGATATCATTAATTTAAAAGAGCAAATGTTAGCTAAAGATCCGTCCAAGCTCCAGAAATGTATTGAATTTGAAGAAATCATTGCCGAAATCAATGATCGTAAGAAACGTGAAAATAATGTTCTCATCTATGGGTTACCTGAAGTTACCAGCAATCCGAATACTTCTGATAATGCTGTTATTAGTGAAATAATGTCTGCAGTCCTCCCGAATATCAAACAAAGCGAATACAATTTTTTCCGTGTTCGGAAAAATATGGAGAACACTTCAAAACCAAGACCAGTAAAACTGATGTTCAATAACATTAATACAGTCAGATCTTTATTTAAAAATGTTAAAAACCTCAAGAAAAGTCCCAAATATAATAAAATAATATTTAGCAGTGATAAAACCCTTAAACAACGTGAACATTACTCATTATGGTGGGATGAGTTAAATAATCTTAAAGTTGAAGGTAATAACGACCTAATAATTAAGTACGTAAATGGCGTTCCTCGAATTGCTAAATCAAAAAACTGAATATGCCTAAAAACATCTGTGCAGTATCCGTGTACTATCAAAACGTGCGCGGGCTCAATACAAAACTCTCACAACTTAATCTGAGCGTTTCTACTACATCGTTTAATTTCCTCGTCCTCACCGAAACCTGGCTTATGGACAGTGTGTGTGATGCTGAACTGTTCGATTGTCGCTACCTGATGTTTCGTCGTGACAGAGATCCAACTACAACCGGCAAAAGCAGAGGCGGCGGAGTCTTAATTGCAGCCAAAGCTGAGTACAACCATCAATTTACAATATATCGTGCAAATCATCAGATGTAGAGTTACTTTGCCTCAAATGTATAATTAATGATACTTCTTTATATTTAATTGCCATATATATTCCTCCAACAGCTAGCATTGGTACATATGATTATGTTTTTCAAACAATAAACTCCCTACCATTTTTGTATATTTCAAAAATTATTGTTATCGGTGATTTTAACATAACAAATTTAAATAAATACTTGTCAATTTATTTAATATAAATCAATATAATTATATCCATAATACCAATGGTAGACTTCTTGACGTTGTAGTGAGTAATTTTCATTGTACTGTACAACATTGCATAGATTTATTACTTTCTAAAGATAATCATCACCCGGCATTACTTTGTGAATTCTCATTTTCTCTAAATAGTAAACTTAAATCTTGTACCAATACAGATACTTATTATCAATTCAGTAAATGTAATTATGTACTATTGTATGATTTGTTAAGTACTGTTGACTGGACTGGACTCAAGAATTGTGATAATGTTGATATGGCTGTCGAAATATTTTATAAAATCATTTATAATATTTTTGATGCTTGTATACCTAAAGTTCAAAGACGTAAAAGTAAATACCCTATTTGGTTTAATAAAGAACTCATAACTTTAATAAAAAGAAGGAACACCATAGAAAACTTTACAAGGAATCTGGACAGAACTTTCATTTAATTAACTTTAAAGAATATCGTACTAAATGTAAAAATTTATCTTCAAATTTGTATTACTCATATATTAATAATATGCAAAAAAATATTGCTAATCAGCCGAATCAGAATAATTTCTGGTCTTTTGTCAAAAGCAAGCAACAGCATTCTGGAATTCCTACAATTATGTATCATACTAATAATGAAGAATTTGTTGGCGGTAAACAAATTGCAAATGGTTTTAAATAGTTTTTTCAGAATGTATTTAGGTTAGACGATGATATTGTCATTTCTAATTCTGATGATGTTCAAAAGTATAATAATATATTTGTAAATATTAATAACATATCTACTATTGATATCTCAGAAGCAATTAAGTCGGAAAACAATTCTAAATCTACTGGTCCAGATAATGTTCCTATATTTATTGTTAATGGCTGCTCTGAATTACTTATATTGCCACTTCATCACATATTTAATTTATCTTTAAAACAGCAATCATTTCCGTCATTTTGGAAGACAGCTAGAGTTTGTCCATTGTTCAAATCAGGTGACCGCTCTCAAGTGAGCAACTACAGACCAATCTCGTGCTTAAGTGCTTTCTCAAAAATATTCGGAACAATTTTATTCAATTATATCCAAATTCAAACGAAACATTACATTAGTAATTCGCAACATGGATTTGTCAGTGGTCGTTCAACTGTAACAAACTTATTATTATTTACACAATTTGTGTCAAATGCTTTAGAGAATAAGGCACAGGTCGACTGTATTTACACGGATTTCTCTAAAGCATTTGACACAGTGTCACATAAAATATTAATTTTCAAACAAAATAGGTTTCTCACAATGTATTATAAACTTTATTTCATCTTACCTTCGAAATAGAATACAATACGTTTTTATTGAAGGATTTAAGTCACATAATTATTTAGTACCTCAAGGATCCGTCCTTGGCCCGTTATTATTTATACTGTTTATAAATGACATTGTTGATGTCATTCATTTTTCTAATTGCCTTATATATGCAGATGATTTTAAGTTATTTCATACTATTTCAGATTTAAGTAATTACCGCGAGCTTCAAATAGATTTATATAGCGTATATCGATGGTCGTTGCGTAATAAATTATATTTTAATTTGGATAAATGTCATATTCTAAGTTATTCAAGAAAGGTTGAAACGATTTATTATAACTACACGATTGATGTTTCTAGTTTAGTTAGAGTCAATTCTAAAGTTGATCTTGGTATATTATTTGACATGAAAGTTACATTTCAACCACACATAGAAAAATTAATAAGAGGCACCTACAAGAATCTTGGTTTTCTATTTCGTGTAACTCTAATAATAAATGGTGCTTAGTGAATATATTTTTCACTCTAATTAGAAATAAACTTGAGTATGGTTGTGTGCTTTGGAATCCATTTTATAACTATCAAATCACTGCTCTAGAAAGTATCAAAGAAAATTTTGTAAATATTGCTATTTTCGTATATACAATTCCTGGCCTGATACTGATTATTATAGCTTATTGCAACAATTCAATTTAAAAAGTTTGTCAGCTCGCCGTTTCAAGCAGCAAGTTTTCTTTACAAAATTGTAAATGGTTTTATAGATTCACCTGAATTATTGGGGCAACTAAATTTCCATGTACGTCTATGTAATACTAGAAACGATGTTACTTTTATTTGCAATTTTTCAAGTACAAATCATCATTTGAATTCTCCCATGAATGCAATGTGTAAAAATTTCAATATTTGTTCATTATATTTGGTTCTTTCTGATAACTTACCTGTGTTTAGAAGGAAAGTGTTAGAATTAGACATGTATGTAGTATGATTAATTTTTTCTATATATATATTCACCTAAATCTCTGTCTTATGTGTATGTATTTATGTATGTAAATTTAATTTGGTGTACCTACTTTTTAACTGATCTATACCAAAATGATCTAGATTACATAATTTTTGGTTTTGTAATATATAATATATTTACTCATTCTCTCTTTATATTATGTTATGTTATATTATTCTGTTACTGGGATGTATCCTGTTGAATAATGCTAATAAATAAATAAATAAATATCACTGAGTAATTTTGGTAAATTAATATCTCTAATATTAGGTGTTATACAAAATTTGGGACCTAATTTACAAGTTTTTACTTCTGGCGGAATATCTGTATTGCTAATATTTTTAATCCATTTTTCTTGTGTTATTAGACTATTTTGGGCAATTTTCTTTAAAGAATTCAATTTATTAATATTTCTTGTTTTAATTTTGAAAAAAATGTTTGTTATAAACCGTATTTTGTTTGTGTTTAAAATTATTAAAAATACGTTATGGGGTTATGTTGTTAATATTAGTTTCTAGATTTTTCTGTAGTTCTTAAATATTTACAAGTGTAATTAATTTCTAAATTTAATATTTGTTTTCTTAACCTGTCAAAAGCTTTGTCCATTTTCTGTCTGTTCCTGATGTCATGGTGTATCTTCACTGGATGTTGATCAATATTGTTGGTAATATGTTTAGGAAGGACTTCATGTTGTCGGCATTTGATGAGAAAAATTCGTCTATTTGTTGTTGATGAAATCTTGATGTTTAGTGATGCCCATTCTTTGTAGTATCTCATGAAGTGGTGGCTCAAAGGCGTGAGCCACTTAGGTACTGGCTCAGAGCGCCCAAAAAATCCAAAAACTAAAGATATAAAATATATAAATAAAAAAAAATCAGTATATGGAATATGTATCTGTACGAGTATTATTAAATTTTGGAACCCTTCAAAGTTACTTTTGTTTTATTTTGTCATCCGCCACTTTGACATGTTTAAAGATAGGATAACTCTGTTTAAAAATTTGTATTTGGCATGTAATTCTTTTTCGTATCATGTATTACACGATTTTTACGAATGAGCGTTTCGCGGAATACTAAAAACTTAAACTTAAATAAAATTAATTAATAATTTAAATAGTATCAGACGTATTAGCTACGTAATATTGTTTATTTTTAATCATGTCAAAATTTTGGATGAAACCATGGGAAATGAGCCGATTTTTCAAATATAAGAAGAATTTCATGTGAGTTAAAGTTGTTAGTAACTCGTGTATCGCCCATCGGTAAATATCGTGCAATATACGTATATGATATGAAACAAAATTTCATACCGAATTTAAATTTTTAAAATGCGTTATCCTATCTTTAAACATGTCAGAGTGGTAGATAAAATATTTAAAATTTGTAGGATATACATTGACAAAAGTAACTTTAAAATTATTAAAATATTATTTAATTCAATGCGTGACGAAATAAACTGTTATAAGTATTAAAGCTATTAAAGTAAATATTAATTACGTAATATTGCATTTTTTTGTGTATTTTAAATTTCTTTCAAAAATTGTAATTTTTGTTAATTATTTTTTAAAGTAACTCTTTGATAGTTCATCTTGTAAGAATCTTTTTTTGTACAAAAAGTAGCGAGTTTCGCTGTGTCTTATCATTTTTGTTTAGGAGATTTTAGTATTTAGTATTTTATTCAGGATATTGTACTAAACTACCAATTTGAAAAACTCCTGGTATTTTTTACAGGCATATCTATTGCTTGGACTAATTGTGTTGTTATTGCTAATGATTATAATTATACATCAACTTTCAAGTTTAATCTTTTTCTTTCATTTCCAAAAAATCAGAAATAATTTTTGTAACGGATTGGGGAGCGCACTAATCTAATTTGGCTCAAGGCAGTGGCGTAACTAGAAGTTCAGTCACCGGGTAGCAAAACTTGTACTAGCGCCTATTAATATTTAATAAATCTAAATTCGATGCAAACAAGCACACATTAACAAATATATATATATATATATATATATATATATATATATATATATATATATATATATATATACATAGAGAGTGCCCAGTATGTATGGAATATAGTATATATCTCGGTAAATAACGATTGCATAAATTTTTTTTTATATAAAAGTTGTTTAACACTCTATTACTTAATTTCAATAAAAAATTTAGTTTGCTTGTCTGAGGTCAGGGCAAAAAATGAAAAATATCGATGAATTCAAACAAATTTATTATTTATGTACAATAAAATAATAACGATTTTTTATAACATTTGTTCAAAATGATCACCTATAGCAAGCAAACAGGCACGACAACGATCTGCTAATGCATTGGTCGCTGCCTGACAGCCTGACATTACTCGGGAGATATGGTTTCGCAAACTTGAATAATTTTTCAGCGTAGAGTGTCCAAATTATCTATCGGTTCATCATAAACTCTTTCTTTTATGGCACCCCAAGCAAAGAAATCTAAAGGTGTTAGATCGGACGAACGGGCTGGCCATAGTACAGGTTCGCTCCGATCAATGATCAATCCACCGTTGTGGATAGTGTAAATTTAACCACTTTCTTGCTTGTTTCCCATAATGTGCAGGGCAGCCATCTAACTGTAGCCAACAGTTTCTTTTTACTGCTAATGTAACTTCTTCCATTAAATCATTCAAATCATTATTTAGAAAATTGTAGAACCTCTCTGAATTTAAACGATCTGGCAAAAAGAAAGAGCCTATTAAAATATTTTCAATAATACTTAGCCAAACATTACATTGATATTCATAGTGAAAATTTTTCTCTTTAATTGCATGAGGATTTTCATGTAACCGTATCTCCCGAGCAATGTCACGCAGCGACCAATGCAGTGGTAGATCGTTGTCGTGCATGTTTGCTTGCTACAGGTAAACATTTTGAACAAATGTGATAAATAATAGTTATTATTTTATTGTACATAAATAATAAATTTGTTTGAATTCATCGATAATTTTCATTTTTGTCCTGACCACTGACCTCCGTGCAAGCAAACTAAATTTTGTATTGAAATTAGGTAATGGCTAAATCACTTACCTATAATTAATCTAATTATTATGTCATAACTTAATAAGATAATATTTGATATCTCGTTATAAAGTTGATTTTTTAAAGTAGCGCTGCTCCATAAAACATGAATTTCTCTGAAACAAAGCATTTACGGACATTTGCTCAAATGAACTTGTCACCTTATTTTTACCTGTTTAATCCATGGTTCATGCCGTTTAAATCTGGGACATTCTGTATATCATTTAAGCATTTGCACTTTTTTCACATTTGCGAGTTTTTTACAGCCGGTAGGCGCCTATAGCACCTTGGCGCCGGGTTGCGACGCAACCCCTGCAACCCCTGTAGTTACGCCACTGGCTCAAGGTGTCCATATATCTTGAGCCGGCCCTGTAGTGGCAGCACGCACTTTAGAATTCTATCGTAGAAAACAGGCGAATGCGATTCTACTTTTATAAATTTTGGTAGCATGCACATTAGAATTCTATATTCGCTTTTTGTTTCGGGAATTTTCGGGTTTTGTACTACTGGAATAAAAAACATCGCGACAGTTGTATTAATCAACTTGAAATATTTGTTTAAATAAAAATATACCTTGGCTTTGAATTGAAATGTGACAAAATAATTGACATTATATTTGACGTTTCGTGAATTATATTGTAAAAGAATGTTACCTGTACAATTGTTCGCCGCTTTTGAATATATGGAGGATGACAGAAGAGAACAAATTCGACAACAAAATATCGAAAGGAGAAATTTAAGGGATTCCAGCGACACATTTTCATTGAATGAAACCCTTTTCATTGGTTCATTCCGGTTAAATAAAGAAATGGTGCGGTATTTAATTTTAGAATTGGCGCCCCACATGTCATCATCAAATCATTTAAATGCTGTGCGCCCGGATGTAAAAATATTTACTGCATTAAATTTTTTTGCTACGGGTGGTTACCAAAGACAAGTTGGACAAAATTTTATGTTATCTGTTTCGCAACGTTCTGTCAGTAATTATGTAGAAGATATAAGTTTTTTAATTGCAAACCATTTGGCTGGACGTTTCATAAAATTCCCAAGAAGAGTAGAAGAAAAACAAAATATTAAACGTACTTTCATGCAACACACACATTTTCCCGGTGTAATTGGAGCGATTGATTGTACACATATTGCTATTTTAGCACCAACCGAAGAAGAGCATAACTACATTAATAGAAAGGGATTTCATTCTAAAAATGTTCAAATAGTAAACGATAATTTTTCTATTATACTATAATTTACTTAAAATTAAAATAAATCTTTACTGCAGATATGTGATTATGATCTCCGGATTTTAAATATAAATCCACGGTATGCAGGTGCGACGCATGATGCTTTTATCTGGAGAAATTCAAACGTACGGCAAGAACTTGAAAATTGTCACTTGCAAGGTGATCATAATTCATGGTTACTAGGGGATTCGGGTTACCCTCAAGAACCATGGCTCATGACTCCAGTTATAAATGCTGTAGTAGAAACTCCTGAAGATCGGTACAACAGAAGACACTCTTCTGCGAGAAACTGTATTGAAAGATGCAACGGCGTATTGAAAACAAGATTTCGTTGTTTGCTGGGTGAAAGAGTACTTCGCTACGGTCCTGAAAAGACGGGTTTCATCGTTATTGCTTGTGCTGTTTTGCAAAATTTATGTATTAATGCACGTCTAAATTTAAACGAAGATCCGGTGGTTGAACAACCTGATCAATTTGTATTACCACCTATACATGGAAACATTATAGGTGTAAATTCAAGAAATAATGTAATTGAACGTTATTTTAGATAATTGAGGGTATGTAAGAGTACGATTATGAATGTAAAGGAGCACAAGTGGAAGAGAAGAAGAGCATGTATGAATACTATTTTGAATGTGGCTGAGGCAAAAGAAGTGTGCTTAGATAGAAATGTGTGGCAAAGGGTGATTGTTTCGCAACTATTATGGTATGAAGATGTATGGTTAGTAAGAATGATAAGAATGTTCCTAGGAGAATGGAGCAACTCAAAGTATGTTTTCGAGTTTGTGACAACACTTTAAGTGGGATACCCGTGATTTTTATGTACATATGCACTACAAACCTTAATTAAATAAACAAATATCAAATATTTTAAGTTTAACTTTTATTACAAAACCTATATTAAGTAAAAACTAACAAATATTAAAAACATGCTTTTACATCTAAGTTATAAATAAATACTACGTGAAACGAGAATAAGAGTAAATTAAGAAAAAGAAAACAAATTAACGTAATTAGCATTATCTAAAGACGTTTTTCTAATACTTCTAAAAGTTTTGTAAAATTATTGTTTAAGTTCGATAAATTGTCATTAATTTTGTTCAAAACACCCAGAACTTCATCATTCATTGCCTTTAAATTTTCTCCGACTTTGGACTTCTCGCTTCTTTTCAAGGGTGACTGCTGTTCATCAGTAATACAGCAAAGTCTTTTTGATGCTGGAGTAAGGGAAGAAGTGCATCTTTTCGCAGTCCTCTTATTATTAACTATGTTGTTGTCGTCTCCATTATCATTCATTGTATTACTAAAATTTGGATTAGAATCTGATAAAAGGCCGGAATGAATTTCATAAGTTTCGGGTTCATCAATACAAGAAATGTTTACAATCGAAGTTGAAATTGTACTTGTCGAATTTGATGTACCCATTCCCACTTCAGGTACATTTTTATTTCCCTCTACTGCAGTTCTTCCCATAAAATTTAAAAGTTTTTCCTCAAATTTAGACAATTTTAAATCGGATGTAGGTCCGCCCCCTGTTGCAGAATTATGTCTTTATTTTACTAGCTTTTGCTTTCGTTTTTGATTTCCAGTCACATAAAGTCTACAAGTAATAATAATGTTAATAAATTATGATTAAAATTACAAATTCTAATAACCTTCTTCCATTCTTCTAATGATTTTTGCCCATGTCCTAAAGAATTTAGTTTTACGGATAAATCTGTCCAAAGTTCTTTCAAATTTTTTTTGCTGTCTGCAGGATTTCGAAATTTATTTGTTATAATTTCCGGATGTCTTTCACAAAAATTTAGAATAATTTCCCAATGGTCTGGAGTAACTCTCATTTTCTGTAATTATAAATGTAAACAATAATGCAGTTACTCTTATAAAGTAAAATAGAATTTTATATATTATATTTACGTACGTTTTTATAAAGAGACACAACAAAAAATATTTCAAAAATACTTTAATTATTGTAGTCTTTTATAATTTTGTCAATATGACAATTAACAATTACGATGTGAAACAAGAAATATATACGTAAATATATCTTGATCACAATAAATTTATTAAATTCAACGAAAAACAGTTATTCACAACGAAACACTTTGATCTTATAAAATAACATTATAAGATCGAAGTGTATACATTGACGTTAAAGAGAGAGAAAAACAGTCATTCGAATTGAAACGCGAGCTAAATCCTTTCGCCTCGAGTCGAACGCTTGCAGGCGAATATTTTTATGGCATGCTACCAAATTTTCGCTTCGATGCGAAAAGCGAAAAAAAATGACTGTCATTTGATAGAATTCTATAGTGCGTGCTGCCACTACTGATCTCATGGCATGTAGGCCGTACTCTCGGTGGATATATTGGAAGAAACCCATTTCTTGAAGTAGATGTGGTAGTACTCGCGACTGGTCGAGTAGTAAAGAAGACAAATTTTACAGCGGGATTACAGTAAAATGGAATTCAGTAGGCAGAAAAAATTTTGACACTTTTTAATAAAAGTCAAGCTTTCGGTTTATTTGAAACCTTCCTTAGGACTCTAAAATATGTTAAATAATACTTACATGTACTTTAATATACATGTATGTTAAATGTACTTACATTAATTTGAGATTCTCACGTAAGATTTCAAAAGTTAACATAATAAACGAATTTTGATATAAAATTTATATTTGAACATTGTCAATATGATAAAATAACAAGTTTTTGTAAAAATTTTGTAACGTTACTTTTTTAAAAGTAAAATAAAATTGCAAAAGTTGAACTGACGAAGCAACAACCAGAAAAAACAAGAAACTTAAAATACTGGTGGCGCCAGATTCTATACATTTAGAGATAGAGAGTTATATATATATATATATATATATATATATATATATATATATATATATATATATATATATAAATATAACTCTATCTCTAAATCTATAGAAGATATAATAAAAATGTTCAATAAACTAGATAGAGAATTTTATATTCTTTAATATTTGTAATAACAAATTTCCAAAAAATAATATTTAGAAGATTTTTTTTAAGAAACTACTACTTCCAATTGTCCAATTGCTACCAAAACCTTTTCATGAATGTCAGATTGAGGAATTCATAGTTAAACTGGTCTAATGTCTTACAGTTTTTGAGTAATCGTCCTTCCAACATCCACACATACATTCATACACACTTCCACACACACACACACACACACACACACACACACACACAAATACACACATACACACACACACACACACACACACACACACACACACACACACACACACACAGACATCATCGTAAAAATGTTAAAATCGTTTTATAGGGGCCTTAAATCGTGCTTATTCACTAAAATCTGGATATGTGATTTTTAACATGAATCCAATACCTCTCTTAGCGAGAGGTAAAATAAGAGCGAAACACGTGTCTACAGCTGCTATTGAGCGATTACCCTACGAACAATATTTTTCTAGTTTTTATAACTTTACGCTCACGATATATGTATATTTTCGTTTATTTACCTTGGGGTCCAAGTAACGGGTCTGGTGGGTGGTTATAAATTACCGCCGCTGCGACGTTGTATTTATCCACAAATCCGTGGAAATGCTGACCGAAGCAACAAATGTGTATTTGGCTGCTTACTAGTGCTGTTACAATTTGTCAGTTTTCTACTTACTATCTCTAGTTAATGTCCATCTATTAACTAGCTATGCTGTACTGATGAGCTCCAATAAGAGCGAAACACGTGTCTACAGCTGCTATTGAGCGATTACCCTACGAACAATATTTTTCTAGTTTTTATAACTTTACGCTCACGATATATGTATATTTTCATTTATATATATATATATATATATATATATATATATATATATATATATATATGCAAAGAATATAGTTTGCAGGATTAGAAAGTATGTAGGTATGTAGGTATGTATTTAAATTAATAAAAATTAAAAAGCGGGAGGTATTGTCTTGACTATATCAGAATTTTAAACTTGGTATGAAGATACTACTGATTTAGATATATCCTCGCCAGCTGTCTGATATAAAAAAATATTTTTGAAATAAAATAAAAATAAATAAATATATCATTACGGCATATTATCCATTTCTGGGTGTGCCAGTATCTACAACACATGTAGACATCGGTAATGATGACGATATATTTTACCGTGTGGGCGCTTACCAGGCGTCACCTCACGGGCACTCATAGCTGGTGTGGAGAGTGCAGTACAGGGATCACTTTTGTGCCATTTAAAATTGGAAATATTTGGCGCCTGTCGGGACCAGACACTCAAGGCACGCGGCCACGGAACCCCATTTTTGAAATAAATGAATTTTATTGACCAAAATATCTTCAGTCACAGAAACTCGCGAAGACACTATTACCCAAAAACCGAAATCAGGTAAGCAGAAAACTGGAAGTCCACGAAATGGATAAAGAAAATCTCGAAGGATTCGTAATAAGATAGAACACAGTGGAGAACAAACTAATCAAAACGATGATATACAGGCATATTTTGATGTCACTTACTTACAGCATACAGCTTATAAAACAATAAATGTTTTTTAAACAAGATGCAAGTATGAGTGGCATTTAGATGTACTTGCGTACTAAGCAACACTTGTTGTTTTCATATTTAAATATTGAAATATGATTTTTGGAATAATTTTTAGATACGAATTGTTATTAGAAGGTACTTACGGGATGAACATGACTCTAACACTTCCAGAAAATATTTTTTGAGGAGCATATCGTTTGGCGCGAGTATTAATTAACAATTTATTATTAGAAATTATACCATTATTACGTGAAACGATAAGAGATGATTATGGATTCCTAAAAGATGCACGGATGTTACCTATAATATTTTTTTTATTTTAATGTATAAAATAAATTATTATTATTATTATTACTATTATTATTATTATTATTATTATTATTATTATTATTATTATTATTATTATTTTGATATGATGAGAATAAAATTTGATTCCAGATTTTCACTATTTAATTCTAACACTATTCCCGCACAGTACTAATATGCCATCATCATTACCGAAATCAGTGTACAAAGCAGATTGGCAAGGCATTGGTAGTATGCCGTGATGATATATTTATTTATATTTTCTTGGAGCATATGTTTGTATAATAAATTAATCTTTCACCTTTCACATAAAAAAAATAATACTGGCTATTAGGTTATAGTAAATCTGCTCATGTATACAGCATTCTTCCTTATTTAATTGCTTATTACTTGCTAAGCAAGTGGTTTATTAAGTTGGACACCAGAATACCAAAGTTGAAAAATATTGTATAGTAACTTACTTAGACACTTGCTTACGTTTCAATATTGTTTACTAAACAAGTTACATTAGAATCAGCCCGATAGTTTGTTTAACAGATATTCCAATACATTCTGCGACGCGCAATATCCCTCCGGAGGGCGCGCTTTTTAGAATTACAGGAGCGGGCGCGCCTCGGCATTTACACCGCATTTGGTTTTTCACGTTTCTAGCTTAAAAATGACGATGAAAATATATTTTATATAATAAAATAACACAAATATACCATGCTTAAACATTTTATTAAATCATATATGTATAAGCTTTTTAAACTCGGCTGGTGTTAATCCTTGACGAGACCTAAAATTCAATAAAATCTTGTTATTTTTTTTTTACAAGGTTGAAGTATATAGGCCATCCAGCGAATCAAGCGGTTTACGTCATCGTTTAGGGATTTTTGAAATTTTCTTTATTTTTTTAAATATATTTTATTAACGGTATTTTATTGGTTTTTTATTATTATCATGTATTTGAAACCTTTAATAGAAATAATTATATTTGGATATATTATTATTAAGTAAAATTTTGTAAATTTTTGCAAAATGACGTTTATTATATTTTTTTAATATTGGTAATTCTGAACATGTATATTACTAAATATTATATGTCTATATTATACTTTTCAACGTGTATTGTGATTTCATTTTGTTTTTGGTTTCGTTGTTCATTGTCAAAATGTCAAATGCTCTGTCATGTCAAATTTAAGAGCTTGTAGTTAATTTATTGACTTATTTTGAAAATGAAAAATAGATTGGTGGGTTTTTACTTTCACTGAAATCTTATATTGAGGTAATATTTGTCTCTATTTGTTAGTAATAATTTGAAAATTAAATCTATATGTACAGCGTGTGGCAAACGCTATACGCAATGTTTAGAAACAGTGAGAAATTGTATGGTATGCAGTATTCTGTATTTTTTTAAGGATCTCACATAATACTAGATACTTTGTTGCATATACTACAAGAATGAAGTATTTATAACGGCGTAAGCAGTATTGTTTAGAATATTTTAAATAAAATTGGATTTCGCTGGAAAAATATTATACCAGACGTGTTTTTAAGAAAAATTTGGGTTTATGAAGACAACTCACAGATCATATTTTAATCCGTTTTACAAGCTCATGTAAACTTTTTAACATATGACGTCATTGTTTCTAGTGATATTGTATTTATGACGTAAACCGCTTGATTCGCTGGATGGCCTATACGTATTACTATAAACAATAATATAGCGCAAATGCATGTAAATTGCATAAACTTACTATATTATAAAGAAATTAACAATAAATAAAACTTACATGACTGGGCGCGCTATGCGGCAAACACACCGCAATTTTAAACTGTTTTGAATCTAACTCAAGTAATACTGATCGGGGGTGGCATACGACACCAAGCCTATCGGTAGATGGAGCCAATAACATAAAGGAGGAATACCTAGACGCACAATATTACAAGCATGTCCAAATTTTAGTTATACCAGTAAAATGTAAATTTGCGGCTATTTGCCGCATGCGCGCCCTCCGGAGGGGTATAGAAGTCAATGAGAGGTAATATATGACAGGAGAATTAATTTCCATATTAAAAAAAATGGTACTTGGGCAGTGAACAGAGACCAAGAAATCATTCCGTAATTGGAAGCAGCATTATTTTTAGAAATAAACATGGAACCGACGGAAGAATTATAAAAAAGGCAAGATTGGTGGCAAAAGGATTCTCACAGCAACCTACAATTGACTACAAATAAACTTTTGCTCTTGTCGCAAGATTAAACTCTATACGATTAGCAGTCAATTTTGCAGCTGGTCACGGGATGAAGATTCGTCAATTTCACGTTACTACAGCATATTTAAATGGGTTTATAGATGAAGAAATTTATACGGAAATTCCGAAACATGCTGAAGAAGCGCTAAAATTTATAGTTGACAAGAATTGTGCTACAGATTATATCGTTAAGAAGGCAGAAGATATGAACGTTGTAGCGAAACCAGAACCAGATGTCCCTTGCGTCTATGCTAAGGGTAAAGAGAAAAGTGTGGTAATCATCGTTTTCGCAAGAAAAGTTAAAAATTGACGGGGTGTAAAACTTTTTTCAAAATCCTTTGAAATAAAAGTCCTGGGAATTATCCATTATTGCCTCGGAATCGGATTTAATCAAAGTGATTCAGGAATTACTATGCGTGTATTAGAGACATGTAAAAGTATATAAATAAAATTACCCACTCATACTAGCCAACTACACATATTGAAAAATATAACTAAAAAGAAGTAATATGTCAATCAAGTTGTTTATATTATAATATTTGTCATTGATTAAAAGCATCCGCTTTACTTGTGCTCATTTCACTTTTATTAGTGCTTTCCTCACCTTAATCTAACAGAAATAAATGGACGAGTAGTACACGAAATCTGACGAAAGACGACATCGAGTTGTTGAAGAAAGATAACCAGCCACGTCTCTATTGGCCACTAGCTAGAATTCATTCAGCCAGGTTTCGTCGGCAAGGTCAAATTCGCAATGATCACCACCGCTACTGGAATCTACAAGAGACTAATTATATACCAAGGTTTGTCTACTAGCGACTTCAAGCGAGGACTCATTTTGAAATTATCATTTATATTTTTATTTGTTGAGTTTAAAAATATCATTATTAAATTACTAACCCACATCGATAATAATTCATTAAAATCAAAAACTTTAATCAACACAACCTTTGCACAAATTATGCAAGTATAATCAGAATAAATCTCTTGCCACAAGAAGCCAGCCGAAACGTTACATGTAGGCAAAAGATTGCTAAAAGTCGACGTCGGGTGTGGCAACATTAATAATAGTATCGACATGATGTACTCAAGTCGCCAAGTCTGGAAAACATAAAGGGAAAAAAATTGCCCAACAGTTACTTCTGAAATACAAATCAAATAAGCTAAAACTCTTTCTTTAATTAGAATTGTACAAGATGATAACCAGTACTGCCAGCCGTTTACAATGAAAGAACTACAAGTTGTCATTACAACATCGGGAAAGCTGCAGGCTTGGATCAATTTGGAGACTAAAAAATAATAAGTTTTGCTAAAGCCACAAAAGATGAATGCTAGAACTCTTTCACTGCATGTCGAAACAAATTCTCAGAGTTTAAAGTAAAAGCAAAATTATTGTTATTCCGAAACCCGGCAAGAGCTTAGATGATCTAAAAAACTTCAAACTTAGGTCTCTTCTATGTCCATTTTATAACTTTTTTCACAGAATATTATTTGATCGAATTAGCTTTAATAATAATGGGAGTTATTCGATGTTGTAGTTGTTGACTGCACGATACTCTTGTAATTTCTTTGTACTCCTATAAAATAGTACAATGAGTAGTTTTACTATGAAAATTTGCTTATCTATGAAGCTTTTTTACCTCTCGCTAAGAGAGGTATTGGATACATGCTAAAATTCGCATATCCAGATTTTAGTGAATAAGCACGATTTAAGGTCCCCAGAATCCGATTATAACATTTTAAAATGATGTCTGTGCGTGTGTGTGTATGTCTGGATGTTGTAGACACGATTCCTCAAAAACTATAAGACTTAAGAACTGTTGAACTATGGATTTCTCAATCTGACATTCCTGGGAAGAGCTGAAAAGGTTTTGGTAACAATTGAACAACCGGAAGTAGTAGTTTCTTAGAAAAATTCTTCTAAATATAATTTTTTAGAAATTTTTGTTATTAAATATTGCAGAACATAAAATTCTCCATTTAATACACTTAAAATTTGTATTATATCCTGTATAGATTTAGAGATAAAGACACTATAATATATAGAGCAATCTAATCGCAGAGGCTGAGGCGCTAAGGAAACCAGTTGACAAATTCTAATGTTTATAACATAGTTTGTAAATGGCACATGTCAGTATCAAAGATAAACAGTTTTAGTGACATTCTGATCTGGGAAGTATATTTAATCTTTCTTATTGTTTTATTAAATAAATATTTGAAATTATAGGTAAAATGCATATATCCATCAGATATACCTCCAATCTGGTTAATGAATTGGAAAAATCTCTCACAAATAGGAACTTCCTCATATAATGAAAAATAGATATAATTAGAATTATATGTGTGCAGATGACATGTTAAATACAATAAAAAATAGTACTTGGGTAAAGTTCTGTAATTTTTTGTTATAAAACGACGGTTCAAAAGCGAAGTGCAATACAATACTTATATAGCCTAATATGGAAATGGCGAGAGGTCTTGTGCTGGCCACAACAGATTTTTTTATCTAAAATACATACATCTTATTCAGCTTTTCCCTATTTTATTAGGGGTCGCTGTTTCTTACTGTCCTCTTCCACTTATTCCTGTCCAACGCATATTCTTCATGCAGACCTTTCTCTCTCAAATATTCTGCAACACAGTGCTTCTTTTTGGCCTTCCTCTACTTCCGATATTAAGCGTTCCAACACCCTGAGAACTAGCTTCTTTAACTCTGACTATCTTGACGGGGTAACCCTAACCGATACCTCACAGGGGTTAGGAAAGGCTGTAACTGCACGTCATTTTCTAGGAACGCCCAAACCCGTTTACCAATTTCCGATACTGCATTTTCTATCGTTGGTTTTGACAAAGATTTCACAGTGAGATGCCTTTCCTCTCACCAACCCTTACCTTTAACTCAAACTTGGAACCGGCACCAAGTTGAGCTGGATCTTTTTCCTTGACATGTATTTTTAGTGCCACTTCTACAAGATATATTTAAATCGTTCTGTATAAGTTTATTTAAATACAATAATGTAATAATAATGAAAGGGAACCTAAAATGTGACGCGTATAAATCAGGAGGGAGGTTTTTTTTCTTTAAATAAAAAAACACAAATTTTTTTTTAGATTTATAATTAGTAATATTACTATTGTACAGGCTGTTTCATTTTCGATGTTTATTTAGGGTATCTCGGGAAATATTAATGATAGAGCAAAATCGTTTGCACATTCAAGGGTCAACTTTTTGAGAAAATTTTAATGGTCACCACAGGAAATTTCGATCTTCTTTCGTTTCTGAGGTACAGGCAAAAACTTGTTTTCCGCTCATTTCGAAAATATCTCAACTTATTTATTATGGTAGTTAGAGAAAAATTGTTTTAACAAATTATGTACCGTTTTTTAGGCAACATAAAATGGCGTAATTAGATTTTTTGGAAACTTCATAATTCTTGAGATATAACACAAACGTGTGATTTTTTAAACGGTAACCTATGTTGAAAATAGTCTCTCCTTTTTTCTTATGATATATAACAAGTCTACATTTTTTTGCGTTACACATGAATAAAAGAGGAATTATTAATTATTATTAGGGGTGAAAAAATTGAAATTATTAAGAAACAAATGAAAAAATTCTAATAGTTCGTCATTTGTTTATTTCTAAGATTATTTGCTTCAGTTTTACACATATTTTAAATTTATTTACTTTAAAAGCATATTTTTTCGAATTGTGTCAAAGCCACCTGCGACGTCGATAAATAATAATTTAACTAATCCGAAAATAATTGGTTTAGAATAATTTTGAGAACATAATTAGTAGATATGGAATCAAAATAAACAAAATATGAACTATTACAGTTTTTTTCATTTGTTTCTTAATAATTTTCAATTTTTTCACCCCAAAAAATTAATAATTCATCTTTTATTCATGTGTAAAACAAAAGAATGTAGACTTGTTATATATCATTGAAAAGCTTATAAAATAAAAAGATGAGACTATTTTCAACATAGGTTTACATTTAAAAAATCATAATTTTGTGTTATATCACAAGAATTATGAAGTTTCCAAAAAATATAATTACGCAAAATTTCCTGTGGAGACTATTAAACTTTTCTGAAAAACATCGAAAATGAGACACCTGTACATATACTTTATAATTACAATTGTATTTTATATTTAATCTCATATTGTAGTCTTCGGTTTGATCTCACGATGGTAGTAGTCGAAATTGCTCACCAATTATGTAATAGAACAGTGTGATTAAGACTTTTATGGTTTTTAATAGAAAAAATAACTGCTCCCTAAATAATATAATAATTTGGTTTAACAACAGTTATTTTCGTATTCATGTCACATTTGAAAACAGAACAAAAGCATTGAACTGTTGGCAAGTATATAAAGATAATTCAAATATAAAATTCATGGTAAGAGGTCAAGAAACATTTAAAATCCGTGGGAGGCAATCGTTATAAGTGAGATAAGCGTGTTTGAATGCACGGTAAGTTCAATTACTGTCCTCCGCCTCCGTCGTAAGGAATAAACGCAGAACATAAAGTTTCAGCAGCAATGAACTGTATCTCGGTTGGAAATCAGTGCAGTTTATGTTTGCCAGCCGTGACACCTCGTGCTTTTGTAATCCGCCGACTGCGCCGAGTTCTTACGCCGCTGCTGTAAATTCACGCGGCATCGTCGAGTTTTCTTATTACCGACATAAATGTTCCACTGACTTTTCTCACCAACATTCTTCCTTTTTTCTAGCGTAATACGTTACTATGTGAAATAAAAGGATACACAATGACACTTCAATCCTTATTTACTAAAGGATTTTCATGTTTAGGCCTCGATTTTAAATTTATTAGTTATACGAGTAATACACTAATAATTTGTCGGAATTGACAGTATATTATTTATTTTAAATTATTGGCGTAAAACAAAATTAAAACAGAACAACATTTGCACCATAACAAAGAAAAAATATTTGTATTTTAAAATAATATAGTATTCGTTATTTCAAAAAATGTTATTCTCGTATCGTGAAAATATATGAAAAAAAAAAAATCTGATGAGGCCAGCACATGACCTCCCACCAATTCCATGTTTAAAATAGCAAGCAAATTTATTTTGTTGTTCCAATAAATAAAAGGTCTGTAACATTTTACGCATTAAACTATCACTTTTACGCATTAAACTGTCACTTATACGCAATAGTGCTTAAAAGTATTTCATTTAGCAACGAATAGATGAATTTGGCGTCTCCCTACTTTTTATTTTTTAAAAATTCAAAATGTTGATATTTGAGAATAAATGATCTGTTTTAAAACGCTATTATAAAAAATCTTGTATGTAATACATTGCGAAATGAGTGTCTTAGGCACTTGACGTGTTGTATTACTCGCTTACACTCGTGCATACAAAGATCACGTCGCGTGCCTAAAACTACCATTTCGCAACTTATTACATAAATAGTTATTATAGATCTCTATGCTAATGCAGACTAAATGAATTATAATAAAACTTTTAAAGAATATTTATAAAATTAAAGTTTAAAGCTTAATAATTACTAAATAAGTGTGAATAAAATAATAATTATTAAATAAGTGTGAATAAAATGAACCTTGTCTCGTGCTCATTTCTGACCACGATGTGTATCGAGGTCAGGAAACGATTAACTGGGTGAAGGCGATGGTCAACTGGGCGCTGGGTATCTGGGCGATAAAATAACAGATGTGCAGAATTACAAAATTGTGCCTTAGGTTATGTAAAGGTATCTTTAGATAAATCAAAGCCTCACTTTAATTATTTTTTTGTTGCAAAAAATATAACAAATTATATGTCTGCTAAGTGAGCAATTTTTTTTTAACTTTCTGGTGCGCAGATGATCCTTGCCTACTTAATCATCGTCCGCTTGACTATTGCCTTGTTGATCATCGTCCTGTTTCCTACCATCCAGTTGTCGCGTACCGACCTTGGTCATCTAACTCAATGCTAGGCTATAATGAAACATTTCCGACTTTGGTATGTAATATACTATATTTTACCGTAGATAAGGGAGATATAGGGACCGTGCTAAAATTCGTATACAGTGTGTCCCATTTAGAAGTGCCACCATTGGGATCTCGAGAACTAGAAGAGATACGATGTCAGTTAAATGGAACTTTTTGTGCGCCATTGGGAGGCCATCTCAGATGTGCTTTTGTTTTTCTAAAAATTATTGTTGATTTTTTCTTTTTCAAATAACTTCTAAACTATTGGTAATTGAGAAAAACGTTTCAAATATAAAACATAGATATTTTTATTAACTAACCAATGACCTACGAAACAAATTTTTATATCCGTAAATTTTCGAGATATAATACAAACTTATATTTTTTTAAATGGAACCCATATCTGATTTTAGTATCAAAAAATAACTATTTTTTTCCCTTTCAATGTTGTAAGGGTTATCATGTTTTATATTTGTTTTGCCTTCAAAATTATTATTTTTTTCTTTATTTTGTATTAAATTTACAATTATTTTGAAATTATTAGTAGATTTCTATTTAGAAATACTCCTTGTATTTAAATAATTTACTTCGCCAGAAAAAAATTTGCTCAAAACTCGTATCATATTAATTTTTATAATATTTTGTATCAGGTCGCCCTTGGCACATTGTAGTGTAATTTGTAATTATGAGTCTAGAATAAAAATATTAAGTAATAAAGGCATAAAATAAATTATATCGATCAAATACAATATAATTAATAAAAAAAATAATTATTTTTTGAGAAATAATAAGAAAATTCACAAAAATAAAGTAAAACTTAAATTAGATGAGCAAAACAAATATAAAACATAATAACCCTTACATCATTGAAAAGAGAAAAAAAAAATTTTTTTTGAGACTAAAATAAGATATGGGTTCCATTTAAAAAAATATAAGTTTGTGTTATATCTCGAAAATTTACGAATATAAAAATTTATTTCGTACGCCACTGGTTAGATAATAAAAATATCTATCTTTTATATTTAAAACGTTTTTCTCAATTACTAATAATTTAGAAGTAATTTGAAAAAGAAAAAATCAACAATATTCAGTTTTTCGTCATAATCTAGTGCCCTATGAGAATTTTTGGAAAAACAAAAGCACATCTGAGATGCCCTCCCAAACGCGCACAAAAAGTTCCATTTAACCGTCATCGTATCTCTTATAGTTCTCGAGATCCCAATGGTGGCACTTCTAAATGGGACATACTGTATAAAGATTTTAGTGACTAAGCACGTTTTGATGTCCCCAGAATGCGATTTTAACATTTTTACAATGATTTCTGTGTGTATGTATGTATGTATGTATGTATGTATGTGTATGTATGTATGTATGTATGTATGTATGTATGTATGTATGTATGTATGTATGTATGTATTTATGTATGTATGTATGTATGTATGTATATATGTAAGTACATGTACGTGTATACAGGTTGTCCCAGATTTAAACGGCATAACCTGAACCATGGATTAAACACGTAGAAATAAGGTGACAAGTTCATTTGAGCAAATGTTCGTAAATGCTTTGTTTCAGAGATATTCATGTTTTTCTTATTGGAGCAACGCTACTTTAAAAAATCAACTTTATAATGAGATATCAAATATTAACTTATTAAGTTGTGACATAATAATTAAATTAATTATAGGTAAATGATTTGGCTATTGCCTAATTTCAATAAAAAAAATTGTCATCTTTGTTTACATGAAAATCCTCATGCAATTAAAGAGAAAAATTTCCACTATGAATTTCAATGTAATGTTTGGCTAGGTATTATTGAAAATACTTTAATAGGCCCTTTCTTTTTGCCAGATCGTTTAAATTCAAAGAGGTTCTACAATTTTCTAAATAATGATTTGAATGATTTAATGGAAGAACTTACATTAGTAGTAAGAAGAAACTCTTGGCTACAGTTAGATGGCTGCCTTGCACATGTACCATGGCCAGCCCGTTCGTCCGCTCTAACAACTTTAGATTTCTTTGCTTGGGGTGCCATGAAAGAAAGAGTTTGCTTGCTACAGGTGAACATTTTGAACAAATGTTATAAAAATCATTATTATTTTATTGTACATAAATAATAAATTTGTTTGAATTCATCGATAATTTTCATTTTTGCCCTGACTTCAGGCAAGCAAACTAAATTTTGTATCGAAATTAGGTAATAGCCAAATCATTTACCTATAATTAATTTAATTGTTACGTCATAACTTAAGATAATATTTGATATCTCGTAATAAAGTTGATTTTAAGGTAGCGCTGCTCCAATACGAAAAACATGAATCTCTCTGAAACAACGCATTTACGGACATTTGCTCAAATGAACTTGTCACCTTATTTTTACTAGTTTAATCCATGGTTCAAGTTATGAGGTTTAAATCTGGGACACCCTGTGTGTATATATATATATATATATATATATATATATATATATATATATATATATATATATATAAGTTAAATATCGAGACAATACAAGTCGCTTTTTTTAAAAAGTTTATTGTTAAAAACCTTAATTTATGTCTTTACAATATAAGCTCTGAATACAGACTAAATAACATGCTACGATTCTTCAAAGATGAGATAAATGTCTATTCAGCATAAAGTGGCACTGTAACTCCTCCACCCTTAGAAGGAAGCACATCCTGGAAGTTGAACTTCGATGTCTTCAGTCTTCTTCGCTGAATTCCGGTTTTGTATTTGTATTCGCAGCCTTTTAGTTATTAAATAGATAATTATTATTATGGCTGCGACGTAGAGAGCTATCGTCCAAATGTTGGGAATGTGGATGTACTTGTAGGTTTCGATGTCCTGGATTGGTGTTATTTGATTTAATGTTATATCGTTGAGTTTTAGAGGAGATAGATTGATCGAAAATTTTGAGATTTTATTAATTTTTAGTTTATAGTTTAATTTAGGCGGCATTAAAAGTGATCCATGTGTTTTATCGAGGAATATTAGCTTTTGCTTTTTAAATATTATTTCACAATTGTTATCACTTTTAATTAAATAGATGCCGGTCAATGATTCGATGCTGGATCTTTCGGGACAATTGATGGCGATTTTTTCTTCCTTGGGAAAGATGGCTAAATACTGGTTTATCTCTGGCAGTAGTTCGAAGTGGTTTTCCTATATTTCTAATCGGATGTAGTGGCATTGGCTTGTATGTTGTTTATTAAATATTTCTTTCTCGCAGATGAGGTTGATGTGGGCATTGAATTTATTTGGGCACTGGTATATTCTACTCTGAATGCACATGTCGCTTAGAGGAATGATGTCCTTATTTGTTTGCAAAATGTATTTTGACTCTGGGATAATAGTAACAAATTCTGAACCGTATTTGGTTGGGGTTGATATTAAATGATAAAGATCAAAGTTAGTTTCAAAATTAATAGAAATAGATATGAAATAGATAATTCGTGAGGGTTCAATTTTACAGTTAATTTTTAATAATTGTTCGTATTCTAAAATATTTTCAAGTTTAGGTTCGAATGGTAATTGAGTTTTATAGTGATCTGAAATCTTTTGAATTTCTAATAATAATTTATCTGGTTGAATTATGCTTGGATGAAGAGTTCTTAATTTGCAAAATGTTATGGAATTTTCAATATCTTGTAATATGTTCAGTATGGGATTATAAAGCATAATTAATTGATTAAAAATGTCTCTAGCAAATGAAAAGTCATCGCTAAGCCATTTATTTATAAGGTTAGACAAGTGTATTAATTTTGTTTGCAACAAGTTTTTATTATGTTGTATATCCTGCAGAGTACTATTAAAATTGTTCATTATTTTATTATTAACTGAATAAGATAGTTTTAATTGATTTTCTAACTTATGTTGATTTTGTTCCAAATCTGATAAGATTTTATTATATCGCTTGCCGTCTTCGGCATCCAAATTTCCTGATATGAATTTAAAAACAGTTCCTAATCCATCTACTAGGCCCCTTTTATTTCGTTTTGTTAAGGCGGTTGAATGAAAGCCAATGTTTGCAATTTTATTGTTAATACTGGTTCTAGTGATTTTTTGATTCGTTAATATAATGAGAATTATTTGAAATAATTGTTTTGAGACTGTCGTATTGTTCGTTTAGATTATTGTACTGCTGGAAGAGTGGCTCTAATTTATAATAATGAATGAATGTATGTGAGGTTTTCTCAAGTTTTGCCTGCCCCAGTTTAATAGGAAGTATTCCCAAATTTTCGGTTATGTTTTGGATAATTGATCCGTTGCTGACCGCGAGGTCCGTGGAAGAATTTTGAATTGATAATTTTTCTTTCTGGGACGTTTTCTGTTAGATAAATGAATTTTCTCTACTGTATTGCCATGTTTTGGTTTTAGTTTCGCGGTTTTTAATTTTTTATTAATTACCCGTAAGTTTTCGCGCTTGTATTTATTTTTTGTTTTGGCTTGTTTCTGTCTATTTTTGACATAAATTTCGTCGGGGATTTCTGGTAGTTCTTCTCTTGTTTCATTAATCTTTCCGATAATTTTTTCTTTATTATGATCGATTTTATTTTTAATTGACTCGTATAAAAGTTTGGTTTTGTTTTTATGATTTTCTACGTAATTGTTTATGAGTTGTTTATCTATGTCTATATTAAGGGGAGATTTAGTTTCTAGGTGGCCTGATATAATTTCTGCTGGTTTCAATTTTGTTACAGAATGTATCGTTTGGTTATATGCTAGAAGAGCGTAATTTACTTTTATTTCGATGGGTTCTTTTTTATAAACTTCTTGATTATTAAATAGTCTAATATGTTCTATCAAGGTAGAGTGGAAACGTTCAATGATCCCATTCGATTCAAGATGCTGGGAACTTATGAAATGTATTTGAATTTTGTGCAGAGCTAACAATTCTGTGGCGATTGACTTTTTGAATTCTAAGCCATTATCTGAAATTATTTGGACAGGAATGCCGTGATGGGTGAAATATTTGACTAAGTTATTAGCAATTTCGATACCTTGACTGGAATTTAGTTTATAGGCCTGTGCGAATTTTGAAAATGAGTCGATTATTGTGAGAAATTTGACCTTTTCGAGTGTTATGCTATCTACATGAAGTATCTCAAAAGGTTTTGACGCGGTGGGTGTAATGTTTAATTTTAATTTGAGTGGGTTTCTGTCATACTATGTTAATTGACATATTTCGCATGAATTTATAAAGGTTTGTACGGATTTACGTAATTTAGGCCAGTAATAATTTTATTTGACACGTGCTTCAGTGTCATCGGTTCCGCGGTGGTTCGTTTTGCTCTCATGGTAGTTGCGAATGATTTCTATTCTTTCGTCTTCGTCTGTTACGTCAGTAAGGAATTGTGTATATTTGATTATGTTAATTTCGGAATTTTTGAAATAATTTTGTAAAATTAAACTAAATTTTCGTAAAGGTCATTTTTAAAATAGATATGTTATTTTATCTTAGGTTCTATGAATTCTTTAATAAAATTAAATATTTCTTTTTCAAAATTGTTTTTAGAAATTTCTACTAGAAATCTTTGTTTTTTGGTTTCATATAATTTTTGAATTATTGTCCTCTTAGGACTGTGTTCTACTTCCGAAGTGATGATTTGATTTTTCCTGTAATTCACAGGACATTCCACTATCGGTATGCCTACTATTGGGTTTTCTTTATTAGAGTGAATTGTTATATTACTTTCGCTAGGAGTTTCGTCGTCATTGTCAGATTCGTCTCCTGTTTCTAGGATTAAGGATTGGCTGTCTGGTTGTGCGCGTTTTAACTTTTCTAAGTCTTTGTTGAACTGTTCCATGTGTTTAATAAAACCTTCTATATCGTTTGAGTCGTTTTCTTTGTTGTCTGAGTCGTTTACATATAGTTCAATTTCTTGTAAGTCTGGCAGTTTAAAGACTGTGATAAGTGTATCAGTGTTATTAAAGATATGCTGTAGCATTGAGTTTACGTCGATCCATTTTAATTTGTCATATCCACAACCAATTTTGGGTATACAAAGATTTTTAATTTTATTTTTAATGCAAAATGATTTTAAGTTTAGAAGTGTGTAAAATAGATCTTGTTTGGTGGGCTTATCGTAATAATGCTCCTTTGTAATTAGATAAATAATGTATCTGAATTTTGTTTTCAAATAGACTAATGAATGAAGTTGGGGATTTTGATTTTTTAATTTTTCTACGTTTCCAAATTTATTTTTAAATTGCTTTGCAATTCCCTTTTCCATATTATGTAGATCTCTACTGATACAGTGTGCTAGGTTGTTGTCTGGTGTAGCGTCAAATAAGTTACCTTCTACTTCTAGTACATTATTGTTTGTGGTTGTATTAGTAAATTTAGTCGTCAAGTATTGTTGATATTGTGCTAGTGGAGATTGTGATTCTAAATTTTTTGGGGAATTTTGAATTTTGTTGTTTGTTTCCGGGGTAATGAGACTCAATGCGTCCACATTTGTATTTAATTTGCCCTTTTTGTATATAATTTCGTAATCAAACTCTTCTAACTTGAGTCTCCAACGGATTAATTTTTGACTGCATTGTTTTAGGGAAATTAGCCATTGTAATGGTCTGTGATCCGTATAGATTTTAAATTTACCGCCGAAAAGGTAATGTCTGAAATATTGTGTCGTCCAAACGATTGCCAAAAGTTCTTTTTCTATTGTTGAATAATTGATTTCAGAGTTATTTAACGTTCTACTTGCGTAAGCTACCGGCAGGTCATTACCCATGTTTCCTTGAGATAACACAGCTCCAAGAGCCACATTACTCGCGTCACAAGTTAGATTAAATTCTTTTGAAAAATCTGGGTATTGCAAAAGGGGTTCATTGATTAATATATTTTTACATGTGTTAAAGCACTGTATGTAGTCGGGGTTGTTAATGTCTATAGTCTCGCCCTTTTTCAAACATTTAGTCATTGGTTTTGTTATTTTAGCCAAATCTTTTATAATTTTTCTATAATAACCGACAAGGCCTAAAAATCCTTTAATTTGTGTAACAGTTTTCGGTATGGGATAATTTTGAATAGCACTTATTTTATCTGGATTTGGGAGAACGCCCTCGGGAGTCACAACATGTCCGAGATAGGCGACTTCTGTTTTTAAAAACTCTGATTTATCTAACTGAATATTGAAATTGGATTGTCTGAGTCGATCGAAAACTAATTTTAAATTATTAATGTGTTCTTGTAAACTTGTACTAAATATTATAATGTCGTCCAGGTAAACTAAACAAATTTTGTGAGTTAAACCGCGTAAGATGTTATCCATAACCCTCTGAAATGTTGCGGGTGCGTTTTTCAGCCCAAATGGCATACGTAAAAATTCGTAGTGGCCATCTTCGGTGTTAAAAGCTGTCTTTTGTATGTCGGGTTCGTTCATTTTTATCTGGTGAAAACCAGAGGCTAAGTCTAGTGTCGTGAAGTAATGACATCGTCCTAATTTATCTAAAAGGTCGGTAATATTCGGTAGTGGGTATATGTCTCCTATTGTTTTGTCGTTTAGCTTCCTGTAGTCTATTACTATTCGCCATTTTCTTTTACCGGAAGCGTTGAGTTTCTTTGGAACAACCCAAATAAGGCTGGACCATGGCGAGTTAGATGGACGTATTATGTTCTGATCTAACATTGTTTGGATTTGCGTACGTACTTCTTCTTTATGTACTTGCGGGTATTTGTATGACTTAGTATATACAGGGACTTCATCTGTTGTTTTTATACTATGTTTAATTTGGTTGGTGAAAGTTAACTGTTGATCTTCAAAATGGAATATGTCAGGGTATTTTTTTATTAAACTAAGAATTTCGGATTTTTCCTCTGAATTCATATGATCGGTACGAATTTTTGAGAGATCAAAATTATTATTACTTGTTTGAATACAGTTAAAATTTGGACTAGAAAATGTGACATAGTCATCAATTTTTTCGACATTAATTATATTTGGAATTTTGAATTTGATTTTATTATCAGTTGGGTTTATAACTGTGCATAAACAATGGTAGTCTTTAGATACGGTCACACATTCAGGAATAAATAAGTTTTGAAACTTGATATGTGGAACTAGTACAGTACCGTCTTCAACATTTACTTTAATTTTTAGAATTTGTTCCGCGTTTGGTTCTATAATATTTTCGATTAAATTATTGGAAATTACTTCTTGATTTTTATTGTTTCTGTTATCAAGATAATGTATTTTTATTTTTGAATTTGGAGAGATAATTAAATCGTTTGCGGTATCAATTGATATTTTCAGATTTTTTAAATTATCCATGCCAAGTAACATATCAAATTGATCGTGAAAATTAAATAAATGATATTTTAAATTTTGATTAGTATTATTCAAATTAAATATTTTTGAAACAGGAACTTTTGTACTATACAACTCTGTGGACGTGCCATGAGCTGTTGTAATCTGAAACGGGTCTCGAGTGATAAGGTCTTTATAATATTTAAATGCAATATTTGCTTTGATAAATGATTTTGTGCTACCTGTGTCTATAAGCATTTTAAAATTATTTTCGGGAAATATTATAAACGGGAGTTTGCTTTGATTTATTGTGAAATTCATTAATTCAAAGTGAGTTGAGATATTTGATCTTGGACCGAGGCTTGTTCCTCTAAAAAATTATTCTCGGCTGTTTCATTCGTGTTTTCATATTCTGACTGTTCGAACATTTGTGCGTAATCGTCGTAAACATCGTCGAAATTAGGTTCATCTATATTATATAATTCTTCAGAATTAAACTTTGGTCTTTGTGGGTAATTTTGAGATTGAGTCATAGACCCTACTCTTTGTCGTTTTAATGCCATATTTCGTGGCATGGTATTTTGAGTAGAAATACTCATTGGGGTTGGTTTAGGAAGGTTATTGATTGGCCTCCTTGTTTGATTTCCATAATTATTTCCAAAATTATTTCTTTGTGTATTTGGATTAAAATTCGTTTGTCTATTAAATGGGTAAGAATTTTGATGCATAGGTTGCTGCGCACTTGATTGAAGTAACATATACCGTGGTGGTGTTGGGTGTGATAAATTTTGGAAATTTGGTTTGTGATTGAATTTTTGTGGCTTACTATTATTACTGAAATTTTTCGTGTATCTCATCATGTCATTATATTGAAAGTCGTTTGTAAGCATAGACAATGCTGAGTTTAAATCTGCGGGATTTTTCGCACGCATTAACTGCCCTATTGGTTCTTTCAACCCTCTTAACAAAATTCGTAGAGCGTATTTTTGAAAATATTTAATTAAAACGTCTACTTCGGCAGTTGCAGAATTTGTTTGAATATATGCTACTTGCAAATTAAGTGAGTATTGTAATTTGTTATAAAATTCAAACACGGATTCTTTATCATTTTGTTTTAGTTCAGTCAACTCTATACACAGAGTGTAGCTATCGCGTTTATCCGCGTATGTGTTTACTAAGCGGTTTGCAAATCTTTCCAAGTTTTAATTACAGAACTAGATATGTTTATGGCTGCTTCGCCTTTTACTTTAGACAGGATACTACTCAACAGATATTCATTTTGAAAATCTGTTGGGTTAGTTGTATTATAAAATTTCGTGACTATTTTTGTACAAATGTCAATGTATCTGGGTAGAAGTTCGCGTTCACCCGTAAATTCGGGTATCATATCTAAGTATTCTTTCTTTAATTCGTTTGCCATTGTACATAATTTTGTTTACTGTGGCTTGCAAAATAGATTGTTTCAAACGAAGTGGGATTTTAGTTTGAGAAATTGGTATTTGGTTACGATCTTCGAGATCGGAGTCAGATTCAGAACTTGTACTCGAGTCCGAGTTTATATTAGAAATTTCTCTAAGTGACATAAGTGTACTCACAGCAGAAGTAGCAGCACTCGCTTTATTTGCCCTGAAGTCGATAATGCAGGTCTTCGTGTGGTGCAGGAGGTCTGGTTGGCTGATGTGCGTTCAGCTGCTGCAGGCCCCAGGAAGTGGTTCGACGGCGGACTTGATTTCTCACTAAGTTTAAGGGTTCGTTGCTAAATAAATCACTGAAGTGAAACGAATTATGTACCCTAATTCGTTTTAGCAATCCTACAGTCGACTGCGCCAGTTAAATATCGAGACAATACAAGTCGCTTTTTTAAAAAGTTTATTTATTGTTAAAAACCTTAATTTATGTCTTTACAATATAATAATAATAATAATAATAATAATAATAATAAATTTATTACTTTAAAAGGTTTACAACCCATGATAAGTAAATGAACAAATTACAGTAGTAGAGTTTACAAAAAGAAAATATCTAGTTCATCAGAAACAGAATTATAATAACTACACATAACATAAATTGGTGATTTGCACAGCACATTTGAATTATATGAAGAAAGATAAAAGCTTTCAGTACAGCGTGAAGATAATCTCGGTACACGAAAATAAAGTTTCTCTAGTAAATCTGAACAATCAACCTTGTAGTGAATTATTTTGAATAAATAATCTATTTTGATATCATTAAATCTTGATCTAATTGAGTCAATATTGAATGTTCTAAATAGGGTATCAGCAGGCGTATTTTGATCAGGATAATAGTAAAAACATTTAAACCAAAAATACTTTAACATTTTACGTTGTAACTTTTCTAGTCTCGCTATATGAGTTTCATAAACGGGATACCAAATGATTATAGCATATTCCATCTTGGACTGTATGAAAGCATAATATAAAACTTGCAGTGCATTAATATTAGAAAAATCCGTACAACTTCTAATGATGAAACCTATCATTCTATTGACTGATGCAATTAAATTGACAATATGGAATGTAAACGTAAGTTCTGGATCGAAATAGACTCCTTGGTCTTTAATTTGCGAGGAACGAGATAAGTTGACAGTGTCTATATTATAGTTATATAAAATTGGTGATTTCCGACGAGTAAATGACATAACTTCACATTTACTGATGTTAAGTTCAAGTTTGTTAGTATTACACCAATTTGCAATACTATTTGTTATTTTGTAGCTTATTACAATCCCGTACATTTTGGATCTCAGTAAAAATTTTCACATCATCAGCGTAGATTAACACGTTACAAGTCAAATTTTCCACAATGTCATTTACAACAAGGAGAAATAAAAACGGTCCTAAGTTTGACCCTTGTGGTACACCCGACTTAGCAATATAATACTTGGAACGGTAGTTATTGTAACATACAAACTGTCGACGGTTACATAAGTACGATGCAAAGAAATGAATTAGATCATCATGGAATCCGAAGTTGCGAATTTTATGCAATAAGATCGTATGATTTATTTTATCAAAGGCTTTTGACATGTCTGTATAGATAACATCTACCTGGCCTTTTTTATCCAAAACTTCGGAAACATACTGTGTAAAAACGCAAAGATTAGTTGTAGTTGATCTTTTAGGCATAAAACCATGTTGGTATTGCGAGATGTACTGCCTTTCTTGCGGAAAAATCTGATTATATATGACAATTTCAAATAATTTTGCGAAGTTAGACAATACAGATATCGGTCTATAATTTTGAATAACTGATGGATCTCCCGATTTCAGTACAGGACAAACTTTAGTTAATTTCCAAGCGTCTGGAAATTGTTTGGTTGAAATTGATTTATTAAAAATAAAAAATAGCGGAACTATCAAAGCCACAACACAATCTTTTACTACGAAACTAGGAATCTGATCATGTCCAGCAGTTAAAGTATTTTTAAGTTTTTCTCTAGCTTTCAGTAAATCATATTCTGTTATGCTAAGGTCTACATTATGTGACATAATTAAACTGTTTGACACTAATTGTTGACTGTTACTAAAGACAGATAAATCTGAATAAACACTACAAAAATATTCACTAAAAAGATCTAAGATTGAATGTGGAGTGTCGCTGATTGTATTATGTGATTTCATAATGTTAGGTATCCTTGATGTGCCTTTCTTGTTCTGTACAAATGACCAAAATTGTTTAGGATTTGATGTCACAGAGTTTTCAACATCCGAAATATAGCTATTATACGATGATTTTATTGCATTTTTCACAGAACATTTAGTTTGTTTGTATTTGTTAAAGAAGTAAATAGAATTTGTTTTTTTGTACTTTGCATAGTATTTGGATTTAAGTTTGATATTATGAATAATGTCGCGAGTAAACCATGGCGGATAGCTATTTTTCTTATGTTTATATGTAGGTACATACATGTCAAAAATAGAGTACAACAATTCATAAAATTTGGTACAAGCATCATTAACATTGGAACATTGAAGTACTGAAGACCAATCACAGTATATATAAGCTCTGAATACAGACTAACTAACATGCTACGATTCTTCAAAGATGAAAACTACATTATATAATTCATCTAAACTAAGCATAATATGATATATATGAAATGGGATAAATGTCTATTCAGCATAAAGTGGCACTGTAACTTATATATATATATATATATATATATATATATATATATATATATATATATATATACAGGGTGTCTCAGGACGAGCTTACGCTATCTATATTTTAAATACTATTTAATATAATTTAACGAAATTAGGTATCTAGGGGTTATCCAACATGCCCGTATTAACTAAAATATTTTCAAAGCAGTAGCACTTCCGGTTTGACCGGAAATTGACCTCAACTTTCTTATTTTAAATGGAATATGCTATATTTTATTTTACCATTGAATGCAGCAAAAAATTTTACATATGAAGCAATAAAAACATTTTGCTCATGATCAACTACTTCCGGCGTTATTCAACGTTTTTTGATTTTTTGTCTGAAATCCGGCACATTTTCAAAACTCTGTATATCGGGAACGAGATCGAATTTTTATAATCTGAAAAAAGCCTTTTATAAAGGAGACTTTAAGCTACATTATCCATAAAAGAATCCTCGATTATCTATAAAAATGTGACGGGTACGTTACACCAAAATTACAGTTGACAAACTTCAAAAAAGACAATTTTTTTAAATGGAACCCCCCCTTTTTTATTACATAAATGTGTTCTACAACAAAAAATAAGGGTACTTTATGTAACATGTCCTATGTTGAAAGTTGATAGAATTTCAGTAAATTAGAAAAACATGTAATCTGAGTTAATTTTCACAAAATGGTGTTGTACACGTGTTTACGTCGACAACTTGTGCACAATTTTAAAAGTTTAACATTAGTTTAACAAAATTGTTCGCTTTATTAGTTTGTAATTTATCAATTTTACTGTGATAACTACTTTGGCCAAAAAATTTTAATATGTAATTCAGTTATTTCGACGCATTATTTGACTAAACCATGCGCGTGTGCATGTTTCAAAATTACATGTCTGTAAATGCTGTTATTCTACAAAAAAAATCTCAACTAATTGTCCTGAAGATGGTTAAAAATATAACCGAAAGCTTGACAAATTAAAAAGAGTGTATTACACTGAAGCCTACAAATTGACTGTCAAACCCACTATCCAGTTTCCTTATATATATATATATATATATATATATATATATATATATATATATATATATATATATATATATATATATTTAAATACCAATTCGATACTAATATGGGAAGAGCCCATTAGGTTTTATTGTACATCGAATAACCAGAAGTATCTCTTATACAAGCTTTTAACAGTTTTTCATGAAAAAATATATTGAATATAATTTTTCAGCAACTTTTTCTAATAAATATTGAATATAATGACACAATCTTCAATTTTACGATAATAGTATTTAATAAATAACTTAAAATAAAAAGTTATAAAATAATTTATTTTTATACATCATCTTGCCTATGCGTCAAACAAAAACATAATACTTTAATAACAATTTTAACATATTTAAACAAATATCACTGTCAGGTAGCAATTACATTAAAATTAATAATGAAACCGTGCAAAGAAGAATGTAGTAGTAATATATTCGATTCTTATGAAATTATGGTTTGTAAAAATAATATACAGGGTGTCTCTTAAATAGGGGGAAATGGCTTAACCACAGATTCCTGAGACTAAAATAAGACGATTTAACCAAATTGCTTCTACCGGAAAGTGTACAATTTAGCCAGAATTCTGCTTCAAAGTTCTTCGACAAAAATTAATTTTGCTTATAATAATCGGACGCTTTATTCGATTTGGATGAAATTTGATATGACAGTTTATATGGTTATAAGTAATCTTTTAAGGTGATACTTGTTATTATTAGTGAACCACTAGTATATGAAACTTAGGTGTCCCAACATTAATTAGACCGTAACTTTTTAATGGCCACGCCGATAACGCGAAATTATTTTTTTTCAGAAAGATACATTCAATAGTAAACTTTTCTCTCTTTGTGTGTAATTTGTGATATCTGTTACGGTTCACAAAGAAAAAAATAATTTTTAATGACAGTAACAATTGTTTTACGGGTTGTCAAAAATTTTCTTCGCAATATTCTAAAATTAGTAACACCCGTTTGTTCGGCCTAATAATATTTTACTACAATTATTATAAATAAGACGATTACATATCTCAGATTACTCCTCAACATGTTGTGAAGATTGACAACTCGTTACTGTCATTAAAAATTACTTGTTTGACATTTGGATATACTGCTAGATTAAATTTATTTTAAAAATTTAGCAGTGCAGACACTCAGATTTTATTTTTTTCTGTGTGAACCGTAACAGATATTACAAATTACACAGAGAGAAAAGTTTGCTATTGAATGTATCTTTCTGAAGAAAAATAATTTCACGTTTGTAACATGGCCATTAAAAAGTTACGGTCTAATTAATGTTGGGACACCTAAGTTTCATACACTAGTAGTTCACTAAAAATAACAAGTATCACCTTAAAAGATGACTTATAACTATATAAACTATCATACCAAATTTCATCCAAATCGAATAAAGCGTCCGATTATTATAAGCAAAATTAATTGTTTTTCGAAGAACTTTGAAGCAGAATTCTGGCTAAATGGTACACTTTCCGGTAGAAGCAAGTTTGGTTAAATCGTCTTATTTTAACCTCAGGAATCTGTGGTTAAGCCATGTCCCCCTATTTAAGAGACACGCTGTATATTCCATCATACATAAATATTATTTTTTTAAGGTATCTCGGGAAATATTAATGGTAGAGTAAAATCGTTTGCACATTTCAGGGTCAACTTTTTGAAAAAAGTATAATAGTCACCACAGGAATTTTCGATCTTCTTTTGTTTCGGAGCTACAGGCAAAAACTGGTTTTTCGCTCATTTCGAAAATATCTCATAACTTATTTATTATGATAGTTAGAGAAAAATTGTTTTAACAAATTTTCTACCGTTTTTTACATAAAATAAAATGGCGTAATTCAATTTTATGAAAACTTAATAATTTTCGAGATATGACACAAATTTATGATTGTTTAAAGGGCAACCTATGTTCAAACATGAATAAAAGATGATTTATTAATTTTTTGAGGTGAAAAAATTGATAATTATTAAGAAACAAATAAAAAAAAACTAATGGTTCATTATTTGTTTATTTTGATTCCGTATCTATTAATTATGTTCTCAAAATTATTCTAAACCAATTATTTTCGGATCAGTTAAATAATTATTTATCGACGTCACAGTTGGCTTTGACATAATTCGAAAAAAATGGAATAATACTACCTTTTTTTAGTTTAAGTTCTGCATTTATTATTTAAACCCAACGTTTCGGTACCATAAACTGGTGCCTTCTTCTGGGGATACATTGACATAAATATGTGAAAAAAAAAAATATTTTTTTTTATTTATTTATTTTTTATTTTTATTTTTTTTTTCACATATTTACGTCAATGTATCCCCTGAAGAAGGCACCAGTTTATGGTACCGAAAAGTTGGGTTTAAATAATAAATACAGAACAAACTAAAAAAGGTAGTATTATTCCAATTAATAATATGAGTTCTGAAAGATATTTTAATAATTCGAAAAAAATGGTTTAATATGCTTTTAACGTAAATAAATGAAAAATATGTGTAAAACTGAAGCAAATAATATTAGAAATAAACAAATGATGAACTATAATAGTTTTTTTCATTTGTTTCTTAATAATTTTCAATTTTTTTTTTCAATTTATTATTCATTTGTAAAACAAAAGAATCTAGATTTGTTATCGTTGAAAAGCTTATAAAATAAGAAAAAAGATGAGACTATTTTCAACATAAGTTGCTATTTAAAAAATCTTAAGTTTGTGTCATATTTCGAGAATTATGAAATTTTCAAAAAATCTAATTACGCCATTTCATTTTACCAAAAAAGGTACAAAATTTGTTAAAACAATTTTTTTCTAACTACCATAATAAATTAGTTATGAGATATTTTTGAAATGAGCGAAAAACAAGTTTTTGCCTATAGCTCAGAAACAAAAAAAGATCAAAAATTCGTGTAGTGACTATTAAACTTTTCTCAAAAAGTTGACACTGGAATGTGCAAACGATTTTGCTCTATCATTAATATTTCCCAAGATACCCTGAAAAAACATCGAAAATGAGACACCTGTACATGATGATCCGATTTAAGTTTACTATGTTTGCAGCATTATAAATCAAACGGCTTTCAATAAGCACGTGTTTTCAAAGTATCAAATATTAGTTTACAACTACACGAAATGGATCATGTAAGCAAAGAATATATACAGAGTGCGTTTTGGAGCATTTGGAGCATTGGATTTTTACAATGTCGATTTTTTCGTCCACGATAATATATCAAACTTCCAAAAATATCTATTTCCCGCATTTTACTGCTTATGCATTCATAGAAAGAGTTGATTGAAATATAATATAAAACATTTCAAAATTGGTATTCAAGACTTTTGTATTAATGATAACGAAACATTATATTTTTGCTAAAATTGATAAACTGGAAGTGGTACTTTACTTGATGTTCTGAAGATTTTCTTGAAAAGATATATTAAAATATGATCCAAAATTTCTCAAATTTGGCATTTAAAAATCGTATACGCTTGGAAACAACGTAATTAGATTTTGACTGTATATGATAAACCGGATGTGGTACTTAACTTGATGCTCCTAAACATATTTCCTAGGAAAAACATACAATATAATCCAGAATTTCGTATTACAGATCTTTTTATTTATTGGAACAACAAAATAAATTTGTTTACAAACGATCAACCGAAAGTAATACTCTGCTTAAGGCTCATTGCTATTTTAAACGTGGAATTGGTGGGAGGTCATGTGCTGGCCTCATCAGATTTTTTTCAATATATTTTTACGATACGAGTATAACATTTGATGCTAAATGAAATACTAATATTTTACGCATTAAACTGTCACTTTTACGCATTAAACTGTCACTTTTATGTACTAGTGCTTAAAAGTATTTCATTAGGCAACGAAAATGACAGCCAAAAAGTTGTTATAAAACGCTAGTATAAAAAAGTATTATTAGGTAATATGACAAATGTTTATTAATTTTGTCGTTTTTTACGAGTACATAAAATTTACTTTTAAATAAATTTATGAAGGAATTATGGTCTGCGTAAATCTTAGTTATTATCAAAAATGCCTGAGTATCTGGTTACAAAACTGATAACCGGGTTCGATCCCGTCCGACTCCAAAAACTTATTTCGAATTTTTAATGGCAGAAAAGTGACCCCTGTGGTGCGCTTTTTATGTTATTAATGAGTTCCCGTGTGGTGACGCCTGGTGAACGCCCGCACAATTCAAATAATCTGGCATCATCATTACCGAAATTTGCGTAAAGAGAAGATTGGTGCATCCAGAAATGTCGAGCATGATGTTGAAGGATGGGCGAATTAATCGAGAATTTAAAAGGAGATTGAGTGCGCGGTGTAAACTTACAGTCATACTCAAATTCAGTACAATAAAGTGGAACCAGTGCCATAGATTCTAGTCTCAAACGGGAAAACGGAAATTGAAGTTTAACAATTATGGGAAATAAAACTGAAAATTATTGAATTTTCTATAATTTAGCATTGATATATTTTCATTCCGTAGTTACATATTTTACATATCTACATGGTGTCGGGTCGTGAATCCGGGGACTCGGGTTCGACCCCGACTGACGCCAAATATTAATTAGAATTTGAAATGGCACAAAATTAAGTCCGTGTTGCACTCTCCATGGCAACAATGAATGCCCGTAATATGTCATGATCATTACCAAAATTTGCGTATAAAACAGATTGGCATACCCAGATAGAGGTAATAAGCCGTGATGGTACCTATACATTTTTATTACCTTGTTTTAAAAATGCAATTCAAAACAATACATATATATATATATATATATATATATATATATATATATATATAAATATATATATATATATATATATATGTCTCACAGAGATAATTACAGGCTGTCTCAAGATATATGCACATTCCATTACTTGTGAAGTAGCGGTCCGACCCTTCACAGCTGGATATTTTGTCGGGGATTTGACCAGGTTGGGATTAGGACAATTTTAAAAGGATGATTATTTTCAAAGAATTATATTAATATGATTATAATTTACCACTGATTAATATTAACTGTTTAATTAAAATTTTATATACACGTATATGTATGTACTTATTGACGAAACATAATTTTAGATTAAATTTTGTATATATGTATGTATGTATGTATGTATGTATGTATGTATGTATGTATGTATGTATGTATGTATGTATGTACTTATTGGCGAAACATAGTTGTAGATTTAAATAAATAAATAAAATAAATATATCATCACGGCATATTACCCATTACTGCGTGTGCCAGTGTACTTTTTTAGTAAGTACTTGTGTGATTGCAGCTGATTTCAGTATAAAATGCTAACAGCAATCACACAGTGTAAACATAAATTAACTTTAAATTGTATAAATGATAAATATAAAAACTAATTGCGGAGAACGAATTTTGAAACGTGTATATATTTTTATTTATAAACAACAACTACTCAACTTTTATTTTATCGTCATGACTTTCAGTTGTGGCGAAAAATATCATCCAAGTCGCCATATTGCTCTCCCCCCAAAAAAATATGACAATAAAATACAAGTAGGTATAACAATAACATAAATAACAATGATAACAATATAAGAATGAAACTGGCGAGTTACCTGGTCGTTATGTAATTGATGACACTGGCAGCTGTCAGAAAATTATTGTAATATGTATGCTGGTTTTAACCTGTCTATTGAAACCACTTCTGGTTTTGTGTTACCGTCTAGTGTGAAATATTTTTTGTTTCTTTGAATTATTTTAAAAGGGCCGTCGTAGGGTGGTTGTAGGGATTGTAGGCAAGAATTGTTCGCTTTGTTGTTCTCTGTTGTATTAAGTGATGTTGATGTATTTGATGTGTGACATATTTTGTTGTAATTTTTTGACAAACATTTTTGACGTATATTGACAAGTAAATTGAAATAGTTTAAGAAGTCAGCACCTAAAATGGATTGTTTAACATCAGCTATTATAAATTCCCAGGTAAATTTTCTATTTAAATTGAAATCTAATGTAATGGTTTTTTTTCCATAGGTGGAAATTGATGTATTGTTTACAGCTTGAAGTGTTAAAGTGTGTTTGTTTAATTTTTGATGTGAAGAAGGACTGACAATACTTACTTCAGCACCAGTGTCAACAAGAAAGTAACGACCAGATAACTTGTCTTTAATAAAGAAGAGGTTGCTTCGAAGTTTTGAATTGGCATTTACATAAGAGCTAAAAAGTAAATATGAATTAGAAATACTGTTTTTATTTTTAAGATAAGGCGCACAAGTGTTAACCACAGATGTCTTGGAGGCGTGTTTACAGGGACTAACACATTTTTTTGCAGCAGAACCAAAGTTGAAATGATACCAGTACAACCCCGATGGCAGATGATTGTCACTTTCACTTTATTCTTTGATTCCAGAAGTTTTCGTAAATCTGCTATTTCTTTCCTGACATCTTCAAGTTCTGAGTTCTTCTTAGTGGTCGTAGAAGCAATCGTTGGTTCGGCGATTTCAACGATTCTGTCTGCAATATTACTTTTTTGTTCAACATAAGTTTCTGTTAAAGATGTTAATATTGTTTGAATATGGGTAGGTAATTTTTGCAAGAAAAGTTCTTCTAAAATAGTTTGATCGATAATTTTATCTCCTAATAGTTGTTTCATTTGCCGAAGAATTTGCGATGGTTTTAGCCCACCGAATTCAGAAAATGTAAGTAGTTTGTTAAGTTTAGATTTATATGAGTCGGTTTGTTAAGTTTAGATTTATCTGAGTCGGTAGTACGCTGAATCAAAGTTGATTTAAGAATGTCGTACTGATTTTCTTCAGGAGGCTCAGACTTCAGACGCATGTTCTGACGAAAGCGAGGAAACAACGTGAATAAACTTTTGGGATTGACTTCTAATATGATGCTTCATAAAAACCATTTCTACTTGCGCAAACCATAAAACAGTGTCGTTTGGCCTGGCCAGAACGCTGGTAGTTTAAAGTTACTACTGGCCACCAGGGGAACATCAACTGCTTCAGCCGGGTCGACTGGTTCCATTGGTTCAACAAACTCGACTGGGTCGACAACAGGTATAGTCATCTTTTGACTGACCGGGTACTAATGTACTTTTTTAGTAAGTACTTGTGTAATTGCAGCTGATTTCAGTATAAAATGCTAACAGCAATCACACAGTGTAAACATAAATTAACTTTAAATTGTATAAATGATAAATATAAAAACTAATTGCGGAGAAAGAATTTTGAAACGTGTATATATTTTTATTTATAAACAACAACTACTCAACTTTTATTTTATCGTCATGACTTTCAGTTGTGGCGAAAAATATCATCCAAGTCGCCACACCAGCATCTACAATAGGGCTGTCAAAAGTATTCGGTTAACCGGTTAACCGGAAACCGGTTTTTCAATAATGAAATATTCGGCTAGCCGGTTAACCGGTTTGTAGCCGGCTTTTAATCGGTTTATAGCCGGTTTTCAACCGGTTAATAGCCGGTTTTAACCGGTTTATAGCCGGTTTTTTAACCGGTCACTAGCCGGTTTTTAACCGGTCAATAGCCGGTTTTTAACCGGTCAATAGCCGGTTTTTAACCGGTTAGTAGCCGGTTCATAGCCGGTTTTTAATCGGTTTCTAACCGGTTCATAGCACTCTTTTTTTTAAAAAAAATAACTATAACCTAACGTCTAAATAGCTCTTGACAAAATGCCATATATCAAAATAAATAAATTTCAAATGCTTATTGAAACTGTCAATGTTACCAACCTTAATTTGTTATTATTTCTTTTAATAATATTTTTGAAATAAAAGTAAATTACATTGAAATAGGAAATAATTCATTAGTCACGTGATATGTTTTCCGCCAATCAACATTCAGAATTTCCATAGTTACATGTCTATCACAGCGATGATAAAAAACAAAGAATATCACCTTATTTCTATTCGTTACTAACTGCTATGGCATTTTTACAACATTGACAGTTAATTTTAATAAAAATTCATTATATTCTCTCATTAAATATAAGCTCGTGATATTAATAATGAAGAAAGGGGTGAAAGGACCAAGCGTTGAATGGTTTATAAATGAAAACATAAGGCGTAAATGGTCCACGTGTATTGTAAAATTCTTTATTTACAATCATTATAGTAATATACCGATTCCTAACGTTTTGGAGGTTGGGAAATACGTCATTCTTAACTTTAATGACATTCTCTTAGGTTGGAAATAACAGATTTTACCTCTTGGGTTGGAAACGTTTATGTAGAGGTTGCCTAGCAACATTGTCATAGATCCTTATAATAAAGTAAGTTAAAACAAATTTTAAGAGAGCTGTCAAAAAATATTAATAAAATTAAAGGTTAAAACTCATTTATTTATTTTGAAAATTATTGATTTAAAATGAGGATGATTGTGAATAAAATAAGATACATAACCTCGGTGGGAGTTTCATTACAGCCTCGCGCTTTATCTCACCTCGAGGCTTCGCCTCTCGGTAATATACATAAGCCCTCGGATGTAATGAAACATTTCCCACCTCGGATGTAATATACTATTATTACGGACGCTTCGGGCTTAGGGCAAGCCCCTCTTCAGCAATCGTTGAATATACAGTAATAATTAAAATTTATGACAAAATTTTTTTAAAGTTGTGTTAGACGCGATGATCTATATGAACAACATCGAAAACAATTTTAAATACAGCATTTCATCAACCTTCCGAATCAATACGGAGTTGGTGAAATATGAATAATAATCGAAGATATTGCTCGCATACCATATATACGTATATCATATACCATTGCTAAACAATAAATTGTCAAGATTTTAGTGCACACAGGGAAACTTTGCAAAGTTTACCGAAATTTATTTCCCAAAGAAGAAGTACGATGTATCCTAAAAGTTAACGGCGCCCTTAAAACTCGATACGTTTTGAGGAAACTTTTGAACATGCACCAAATTAAAGGTTATAAACCGGTTTTCTGACCGGTTAAAAACATGTTTTCCGACCGGTTAAAAACCGGTTTTTTGACCAGCTAAAAACCGTTTTGTTGAACGGTTAAAAACCGGTTTTTGACCGGTTGAAAAACCGGTTTTTAGACCGGCTAAAAACCGGTTTTTTGACCGGCTAAAAACCGGTTTTTTGACCGGCTAAAAACCGGTTTTTCTGACCGGTTAAAAATCAGCCGGTTATTGACTTAAAACCGGTTATTCGGTTAACCGGTCTGCACACCGACGGTTAACCGGTTAGCAATTTCAGCAGATTTTGACAGCCCTAATCTACAACACATGTAGACATCGGTAATGATGACGATATATTTTACCGGGTTCGATCCCGACAGGCGCCAAATATTTCCAATTTTAAATGGCACAAAAGTGACCCCTGTGGTGCACTCTCCACACCAGCTATGAGTGCCCGTGAGGTGACGCCTGGTAGATTTAAATGTATATATTTATTGACGAAACAATAATTATACTTTATAATTTTGTATATATGTGTATATAATAAATTGACGAAACATAAGATTGCAAATTAAAATTTTGTGTACTCGTATAATATGTATTGGATCTGAAGTCAAAACAAATAAAAAGTGAACTAATTTTGTTTGTACTGTAATGACAATAAATTGTTATAAATACGTAATTTTCTTATCGATTAAAAATTTATATATAAATGCATTTTTTTAAATAATTGTTAGCTTTATTCGTCAAAATAATGTTACTAAATAAATTTTTATAACAACTAAACAATAAAAATGTCGCAAAATTAACTTCATAAAAATTAATATTTGGTTACTTCAAAAAAATAAAAAATAAATAAATACGTCACAGTACTCTTTGTCTCTCTAATGTATTTAAACTGCCTCCCGCTGGGAAGGGCGCAGGTACAAATGTGCATATATCTTGAGACAGCCTATACTTTAGTTTTCTGTGGAAAAGAAAAAAATATTGAATTGCTTATAATATAAGAACCGATTTAGATAAATCATTTGTTTGAAGAAAATCAACTAGTACTTGTTGAGTAAAATAAAAAGAGTTTGTGGTAAAAGAAGACAAGCATTACGAATTTTCGACAATTCCTACAAGTAAAAATAAAGTATTCTCTATTTCTTGGCACTAAACAGTACATATATTTGGTTTGCACCAACAGAAAATAACTTTCTTTTGAATGTGTTAGATTTTTTTGAAAATTGATGTGTTTGATTTATATGTCGTAGAAAAACATTAATATTGCCGATATTTCTAATATTTTTTGTTGTATCGGATGCAGCTCTTTCGATTTAATAGTAAGTGTTTTCGTTTAAAATGACATTCTTTGTAAAAATATTGACATACAAGAACGTAATGTCCCAGTAGATGCTTGCGAAGTTATACAATAAATTTTAGAAGCTTTGTAATGTTTACATTATTACTTCTTCAATATAAGTTTTCAAACTAAATTTATTTCTTCGTAGATTCGCTAGCCATTATATATCATGAATTGGAGTTCTGGTCGTAAATAGGGATTTAAATTTACTTCATAAAAAGTTGAGTAGTATTGAAAACTTTATTTAATATCATAAAGGCAAAACTATGTTTAAAATAATTTTGTGGTTTTTGTGAAATTGTGTTTAATAATTGTGTTCATTTGTTTATCAACTGACGTGGCTTTTTGTGGTTCGTTTTCAACCGTTGCTCCGTGAGAATATCTTTCGCAATATATCTGGAGATAAAGGAAGATTATAAGTTAATGTCGTTAGTTTTTTTTTACACGGTTCATGGTGCCTCGTTATAAATGATAAGTCAAAGCGTTATGAGGCTATATTCAATGAAATTATGCATTAAGTGTATTTTTTTACAAAAGAAAAAGATGTAAAGATTACCAGTGTCTCATATATTTCATAAATATATTTTCAACTAAATGAGTTTCTGTAGCTACTTATGCAGCACGATGTCGCGATTTGGACGAATTAATCGAAAATTAAAAGGAGATTGAATGCGGGATATAAAGTTACATCTATGCTCGAATCTAGTATAAGATGGAAACAACGAATAAGATTTTAATATCAAATAGAGAACCGGAAATTTCGCATTGGGGCCTTTTTTGTCTAGTTACGCCACTGTTCCAGGAGGTACACCAGATTAGGTGTAATTTTAACAAACTATCTATTTGGTTAAAAAGTACACTGGAAATGGGTTTAAAATTTAACACAAAATTTCTGGTTAAAAATAATACTGCGTGTTAAAATTTGTTGGAGATCTGAATCTCGCGCTATTTGGTTGCCAGGCAACGGCTGTACACGAGGCACAGCTACCTGCATAAAGAGAAATCAACTGTTTTCAGCGGTCGATAAATCATGTCAATATATTATGTCAATGTATTTTTGATCCTTGAATAAACTTAGAATTTCTATTCAAACTAGCAGAGTCTTTAATTACTCGATCCTCTGGTTCTCAAGAGGTTATGGGCCCAGGGAATTACGCACAGAGGAAAAACGCGTGGATAAGAAATTTATTTGGTTTTCTTCCCAAACTGATTTTCGTGTAAAGTGTGTATATTTATTTAGTCGCATTGCGAATGGCGGCAGGAGGTATTGCAAGAATAGATGCTCTCAACCGAGACAATTATGATACCTGGAAAATGCACATGGAGGCGTTGTTGGTAAAAAACGATGCATGGGACTACGTCTCCGGCGCGAAGAAGAAACCTGAGGTTATTGAAGGAAATGCTGCGTCGCAACAAGCATATGACGCGTGGGCACGAAATGATCAAAAGGCGAAATCAGATATAGTTCTTTCGATTAGTTCGAATGAACTTAAACAAGTTAAAGGATGCATGACGTCCCGTGACATGTGGCAGCGTCTCGAAAATATTTATCAATCAAAAGGACCGGCGCGAAAAGCGACACTTCTGAAACAACTTATTCTGCAGCGTATGCAGAAGGATGATGATGTTCGTGAGCACCTACGTAAGTTTTTTGATGCGGTTGACAAACTTGCCGAGATGGAAGTGAGTATAAATGATGATTTACTCGCAATATTGTTACTCTACAGTCTTCCGTCAAATTTTGAGAACTTTCGTTGCGCGATAGAATCCCGTGACGATTTGCCGGCTCCAGAGACATTGCGCATCAAAATTATTGAAGAAAGTAAGGCCAGAAAACACGATGCGCGTAATGACATTGAAAACGCGATGATTGCTAAGAAATATCCTCATAAAAATGTGAACATGAGAAAGAAAAGTATGTCTAATAGTGACAGAAAAACAAATGTCAGAATTAAATGTTATCGGTGTCGAAAATTCGGACATAAGGCATCGGAGTGTTCGCGAGACTGTGTAAAATCTGAACAGAACGCGAATACGGCTGAACAGTTTCTTTTCTTCGGGACAGTTGGTTCGTATGTTCACAAGCGCGAAATATGTCATGTCGCGAGGGATGATTGCGATGAACTCTGGTGTTTAGATAGCGGTTGCTCATCACACCTTTGCAGAAATCAAAAAGATTTTTCCGATATTAGTTTAATTGAAACTGAAAGACTGCACTTAGCAAATAATACGTCCACAGACATAAAAGCACGGGGAAGTGTAAGTGTTCAAATTAATCAAAATAAAGACGTGAAAACGATAAATTTGTCCGATACATTACATGTTCCCGATTTACGTACGAATCTTATGTCGGTTGGAAAAATCACTGACAAAGGTTATGTAGTGATCTTCGAAAAAGATTCAGCTAAAATAGTCAACAACAATGGCGACGTGTTATTAACCGCTAATCGAATAGATGGACTATACTTCTTCAAAAGTAAGAGCGCGGAAAAATGTATGGTGAGTTCTTCGTTAGCGGCTGAAGAAAATTTATGGTTATGGCATCGGCGCATGGGACATCTAAATGTAAAAGATTTAATTGGAGCTGCTCGAAGTGGTACATGGGAAGGTATTACCATCACAGATTCAGCAGAAAATTTTAGGTGCGACGTCTGCATTCAGGGAAAGATGTCAAGAACTTCATTCCCAAAACAATCGGAGCGGTGCTCTAAAATTCTTGATCTGGTTCACTCAGATGTTTGCGGCCCGATGCGCATCGAATCAAACGGCAAAGCGAAGTATTTTGTCACGTTTATAGATGACTGTTCAGGATGGTGTGAGGTACGTTTCTTACACAGAAAAAACGAGGTTTGCACAGAATTTAAAAAGGTTAAAACGTTGCTGGAAAAACAGAAAGGTGAGACCTTAAAATGTTTGCAATCAGACAATGGAATATTTGAATAATGAATTTAAAAATTTCATGAATATTCATGGCATACAACGACGTTTGACCGTAGCAAACAATCCTGAACAGAACGGAAAAGCTGAGCGGAAAAATCGAACTTTGGTAGAGATGGCGAGGTGCATGCTCATTCAAGCCGGACTTCCAACATCATTTTGGGCAGAAGCTATTATGACTGCAAATTTTATTAGAAATCGCTGCCCTTCAAGGTCATTAAACGGAAAAACTCCATACGAAATTTGGCATGAAAAGAAACCCGATGTAAGTAATTTTAAAGAGTTCGGGTGCAAAGCTTTGATTCTAAACCGAATATCTCATTGAGGAAAATTCGAAGCCAAAACGAAGAACGGAATTTTTGTGGGCTATTCGGAGCAGTCGAAAGGCTATCGGGTATACGTTCCTAAAGAACGTAAAGTGGAAGTGACAAGGGATGTCAAATTTCTGGAAGATGCATCTATTCCAGTGGCTGTTTTTTCTGAATCTTCACCAGAATCGCTGGAAAAGAATCATGAAGAAAAGAAAATCGAAGTACCATTAACTTCTATAGAAGTTCCTCCCGAAGAATTCGTCACCGATAGAGATGAAGAGATAAATGAATCTTTATATGAAGCAGAATCCAACGAAGAAGATGGTGAATGTAGAATTCAACGAAAAGGACGTGGAAGACCTCGATTAATTCGAACTGGACTAAAAGGCCGACCTCGAAAACAATATATAGATGCAAAACTCTTACAAGAAGAAGTGTCTTTAGGTGAAGTATCGATCCAAGAAGCAATTTCAAGTCCAGATTTTTCTCAATGGTATGATGCTATGGCAGTAGAATTGAAGAATATCATTATGAATGAAACTTGGGAAATAGTAGACCGTCCGAAAAACCGACAAGTAGTTGGCAGCAGGATGATCCTCTGTAACAAATTTGGGCCAGATGGTTCACTGGAGCGTCGAAAAGCACGGGTCGTCGCTCGAGGTTTTTCGCAACGTCCGGGAATAGATTTTCGGGAAACTTTTGCACCAGTGGCTCGCCTAAGTTCCATTCGTATGGCAACGGCCATCGCATCACAGAAAGATATGCATATTCATCAATTTGACGTGACAACTGCATATCTTAATGGATTTCTAGACGAAGAAATATTCATGGAGCCGCCAGAGATGATAGATGAAGTTTTGGAACACATAATTCTCATCGAAAGAAAGGATAGCGTCGTAAGAAAGAAAGCTCAGCAAATGCTCAATAATTTGAGACAAGGGGACATGGTATGTCGTCTCAAAAGGGCGCTCTACGGACTCTGACAAGCTAGACGTCAATGGTATAAAAGACTATATCACGAATTTCGTCATCTTGGACTAACACCATTGAATTCCGACCCGTGTGTATATCGTACAGGTCGAGGGGAGGATCTGTTGTTAGTCATTGTATACGTGGATGACATCTTGATGTTTTCGAGAAAATTGAGTAACATCACAAAAATCAAGGAAGGCCTTATGAAAAATTTCGGCATTAAGGATTTGGGTGACGTGAAATGTTGCCTTGGGCTGGAATTTGTACGCCGTGAAGATGGATATTCTATTCATCAAAAGGGATTTATTAAAGATGTTCTTTCTCGATTTGGGATGAGCGACTGTAAGCCCGTCTTAACACCCATGGATGTCAACACTAAATTATCTCGGGATATGAAATTGAATGTTGACGATGACCAAAAGGTGCCTTACCGCGAGCTTGTCGGATCACTGATGTACATTGCTCTAGGTACAAGACCGGATATCGCACATGCCGTAAGCTGCTTAAGTAGCTACAATGACTGTTACCAGCAGGCTCACTGGATCGCGGCTAAACGCATATTACGATATTTAAAAGGGACAATGGATTTAACAATTTCTTATAGGTCAACGGATGAAAAACCTGTCATCGGATTTGTTGACGCAGATTGGGGGAATTGCCCCGATGATCGCAGATCGTACACGGGCTATGCATTTATGCTAGCAGAAGGCGTTATCACGTGGGAATCAAGAAAACAGCGAACTGTTGCACTCTCTTCTACCGAAGCTGAGTATATGGGACTCGCTGATGCAGTAAAAGAAGCAATTTACTTGCGCAAGTTTTTGGAGGAGCTTGAATTCGGTTCCCTGGCAAAAATACAGTATTTCATTCTCGCAAGAAACACATAGATATTCGACATCATTTCGTGCGGGAAGTTCTAACAACCGGACACATCAAATTGCAAGATACAGCAACTGAAGATATGGCTGCGGATATGTTGACCAAAGGTCTCACACATATCAAGCATAGAAGATGTCTGAAGATGCTGGGGATAACTGAACTACCTGCATAGCGAGGGGAGGTGTTGGAGATCTGAATCTCGCGCTATTTGGTTGCGAGGCAACGGCTGTACACGAGGCACAGCTACCTGCATAAAGAGAAATCAACTGTTTTCAGCGGTCAATAAATCATGTCAATATATTATGTCAATGTATTTTTGATCCTTGAATGAACTTAGAATTTCTATTCAAACTAGCAGAGTCTTTAATTACTCGATCCTCTGGTTCTCAAGAAAATTTACACTGAAAATAGTATTTTAACTAAATGTACGAGTTAATTATCTTATTTTTTCTACACTACATAGTGTTACCATTTACACATATATGGGTAAATTTTAACATCATGAAGTATTAAGTTTGGATTTCAATAACACCACTAGGTGTATCCATTTACTCGTATTTGAGTAAATTTTAGCAAGATATGTGTTAAATAAGGTAAATAAAAATTTCATTGAGATATAATTTGTATAATTTTATTGTATAAAAAAAATATTACATTTTGACTGTCAGTGCTGTATAAAAATATGTTTAGGTACAATATAATTACCATCAGAACATGAGAGGATTTCGTATGGTTCTTTGTACAAACAGGTATTCGAAAATATTAGTTCTATTCCAGATACATTAAATTCTGCAATTTTAAATGCCTGTAGAGTTTAATCAAAATATAATGTATTCCAAGATTTTTTAACAAACATGACAGAGTTTTCTATGGTAATAATGTCTATTATTTGGCGAAATATTGGTAAAGACTCAACAATTTCTGGTACGAGGAAGTAACCTGGTTTGTACAAAAAACCATACGAAATCCATTTAGCACTATTAATTTTAATGTCACAGGGTATATCGATATTTGAAGTTATGATACTTTTGTAACAAATGTGGTCTGTGATGTAGGTATATCTCAAAGTTGAGTTGCACAATACACTACTATTGCCTGTCTCGCTGCGTGTATTAAACTGGAATAAACTTGTATCTTTAGGTAAGAACGGAATAAAATATACACCATTTGGTGTTATGTTACATTTAACAAAATATAGTGTAATTCCAACACCATATTGTGCAAATATACCCTAAAGTAGAGTATAACTAACTCAAAAATTTGTTTATAATTGAAAGTAACCATATTTTTGAGTAATATGTCTCATTTACTCTAATGTGGTTACAATTTTAAAAATTATTTTAATTAACACGGTGTTAAATTAACACCAAATTACTTAACCAACCGATTTGGTTATTTTACACGGACAATATTTCTTAGAGTGTGATGCCGCCATAACAATAATAATTTTCTTCTTCCTTTTAATACTGGTGTTGCCATCTCTAATCGACAACACTATCCATCAGGTGCAAATTCAAATTCAAAATAAGAATTTTCTGTAAGTTAGCATTGATACATTTTCACTCCTTGGTTACATATTTGACATATCTATTCAGATATGTTATGAGCAAATAAATATCTCTGTTAAAAATAAATAATTTAAATTAATCCTGGCACAGTATTAAGATGTAATTATTAGTAAGATAAGAATGCGATTATTGAAATATTTATAGGTAAGTGTAAAAATAAACTATAGGTATATTTTTTACTAGAATTATGACTTAATGAATTTTTTATTATAAGTGCATCGTAATTCATGGTTATCAAACTAAAAGCGTGCGAAAAAGGCTGATTAAAGCATTCCGTGCTTTAAAAAAATCGCTACTCATCAACAAACAAAATCATCCACAACTGGTAGATTTATAAAAAAGACTATATTCAGAATTAACTAATTCATTATCTTTCCGCCATTTGTAAACTATTAAGATACATATCACAATATATGCTTGGCACATGCGCAATATTTGTGAACAAAATTTATCAGGAGCGAAGCCACTGTTTGTAGGTTAGAATATTACTAATCATGCATAACACCTAAATTGTCTTCATAATTATTCATTTGCAGGTAACGTAAGAATAATCACGTCCTACTTTGGCCTTATCGTACAACTTTGCGACAATCATTCAACAATGGCTAAGGGACAATATGAGAACAATAATACAACAAATATTCCATCACTCAAATGAACAATTTCGGGACTTATTAATGAGGAAATTATAGAAAGCCACTGGCAGAAAGTTCTTTGGTTTATGGTTAACAGTACATCATTTTAATATTTTAAAAAGGAGTTAAAATTAAGATTAAATAAGCAGTTATAGACTAATCAGCATAGAAATATGGTTATGTTATGAAAGGATACTAAATCTATTTCATTTTAATTCTTAGCATTTTTGGAAATTTAAATTCATGCACCAGAGAGATGAAGATTTATGCGTACTAGCCTGTGATAAAATATAAAATATTAAGTAAAAAAGTCAAGTAAGTATAATTGCGGAATATTACCATTTCCATCACCAGGCAAGCATTACCGATTCTATGTCAATTTTCGAATTCTTGCTCTCCCTGCACTTAATTAATTTTTCATATTCTTTAAAATAGGCTTCCTTTGACATGTTAGGCACCAATCTCAATTCAACTTGTTCAGCCAATTCTTGTATACCAGATGAATTTTGCTTCTCCAGTCTATCCATGTTTTTCGTCTTAATTAAGGAGGACCTTTATAGCCTTGATGTTCATAATAAAAAAACAACAAATTGCAAAACGGAAAATCCGCATAGTAACGGAAACAACAAGTGCCAATCTTCATGTAAACGATGTTGCGTCATATCACACAAAATTATGAAACGTCAAAATCAAAATTTGATATTCTTTTTTTTTAGCATAAAAATAGCGTATGATATACGTGTACGAGTATAAGAGCCATTAAAGCACTCATACCTTTAAAAGCGAGCTATATTGAAATATAGGGGCGTCTTAAAGAACGTTTAAAATTAAGTTATGTTCGTGCGACATAAATGGTATAAATTATTTTGCCTAATACTTACGAAATGGGTATGTAAACGAAGCTGAAATTTTAATTTGAAATTATTAAATTTATTTTTCATATTTTGTAATAATTTAACAGATCATATTTTACTCATCGATTGGAAGAATTATTTAAAATTATCCGTAGTCTAGTATAATAATATTATAACAACTAAAACTTTGATGAAAATTTTAATACGACAAAGTCTTCAATTAGAGCGTGCTATTGGCGGAGGTGCATTATTAACTCGGCCAATATTTTTTTGTTGTTACGCCCCTGGTAGCGTCTGGCTGGTAATTTTTCAAGGAAGAGTAATCTAGTAGTAAATCATCCGCCATACAAACATGTAATTTCCCGCACCTAATCTAATTATATCGCCGCTACCGCCCAATTATTTTCGCGGAGTTCCTTAACCGGCATCAATATTTTTTCGCGACGCCGCTCGCGCAATGTCCAGGTTTCTTCATGTTTGGTATTTATTATTTTTTTTTTCGCCACATCAAGACGTCTTAAAATAAAATATCTGTTCCATAAATGGCTCAAGTCGGGGAGAAAAAATAAAGCTGTTTCTGGGTTCGTGACCCGCTTAATCCATTATGTGTTCGCTGCCGCTGGCTACAGCCTTTCTCATATTTTAAATCAACAGCAACTGGATACACCTATGGGACTTCATTTCTTTTTTAATTTGATCAGAAATAGCTGGTTTCATTTATTTTTCAGGGCGAGATTACATTTTTCAATCTGTATAGTAAATACTAACTTTTTTCATTTTCTTTAATTATTTATTAAATAAGGTCAATGGACATCGTTTTATATATAAAGGCCGTAGTCCACAGTATGAATAAGTTAAATTAACCGCATACATTTTATTGTAGAAAAATCCATCGTAAAAAAAAACTGCTAAGAAAATTAACGTAACTTAATCTTCCCTAAATTAACTTAACGAAACTTAGCTTAAATAATCAAATATAACCGATAAATAGCCCTGCGATAAATTTTCCGTGATCTTTAATGATTTGTCCTGAATGATGAACAGTTTTAGCTTGATCTAACGGCAACTCACTATGTACTATAGGCAACCTTTTAACGGAAATTTAGTTTCGTAAAACTGAACTTTTTAATTTCAAGAAACTTTCATCAACTCGCTTCTATGCATTCAAAGGTGCAAGTCACTAGGAATCGCGCGCGACATCAAAGAGGCAAAATAGTAATCATAAGTTGGGTTTTATAACTTGAAATACATTCTGAAATATTCAGGTAATAATAATAATAATAATAATAATAATAATAATTAATAATAATAATAATAATTAATAATAATAATAAATAATAATAATAGTAATAATAATAATAATAATAATAGTAATAATAGTAATAATAATAATAGTAATAATAATAATAATAGTAATAATAATAATAGTAATAATAATAATAATAATAATAATAGTAATAGTAATAATAATAATAATAGGAATAATAATAATAGTAATAGTAATAATAATAATAGTAATAATAATAATAATAATAGTAATAATAATAATAATAATGGTAATAATAATAATAAATGTAAAATAGGCTTCACACACGTGTTACATACTATACTTTTTCTACGACCTTGCAATAAAATATATTTTTTCTTCACATTGTCATTCTTTTAACGTAAAGCCTCTGTGTTATCGATTTGTGTAACCACGGTTACCAACCTTTACGGGTATTTAACAGCTTTGTTTTATTAAAATACAATTCAGTTTGTAATATTTAAAGTAATGAACGGTGCGTGAAATGTTACTTCACGCACCATGTGCAAAAACTCAAACTTCACACATAAAAATTGATACGTGAAGTAGAAAAAATATTTTTTATTATCGATATTGATATAAATAAACATAAGTTATGATTCGCTATAATAATAAAAAAAAATTATATCCCTAGTGAATAGGGATATTAAAATATTTTTTGTGTAAATATTGATACAAATAAACATAAGTTATGGTTCGCTATCATAAAAAAAAAACTTTATTATATCCCCATATTCACTTATGAGTAATTTACAAATTATAAAATTGGAATAGTTAAAAAAAATAATAAAGCAGTGCAAACTTCACATAATAATATAAATTAATTAATGGTAGTTTCGTGGCAGTATAGGGCCCCCCTATCTGCGACCCCCTCCGCATTGCGGGGTTTTGCGGACCCTATTTACGCCTCGTATTAGTCGAAAGGTCGGCTTGAAATAAATAATTTCACTGCAGACTGCTTGTCCGATTATTTTTCCTTCGGGAACCCTCATCCATTCGTTAGTCGATTATAGCTCAAGTTCAAAATATATAAATACAATGAATATTATACTTTTAAATACAAATACAAATATCATTACATTAAGGTATTTTCACAAAAATTACAAGAGTTTATATAAAAAAAAAATGTTTTTCAAACTGGGTACAACATAAAGAGTTAACTTTATTTACCTCGATATTTTTCTTTGTAGCATACATCCTTAAAGTTTTCGCGCATGCCAATGAATAATGAATCTTATATATTATGAGGGTTCCCGAAGGAAAAATAATCGGACAAGCAGTCTGCAGTGTAAATATTTATTTCAAGCCAACGTTTCGACTAATACGATAGTCTTCTTCAGGGAAAGAAATGTCTAATTACATAAGGTTTTTGTGGCAACCAACCATGAGGAACAAATAAAATTATAACGGAGTTTCGTAGTACTTTATAAAGACATAAATAAATAACATTTAAAAATATGAAGTCATGTTTGTCCTTGCACATATACTTAACTCACATGTGTAACATTTTGTTAATAATAATAATTCGCTATTCGTACCATAAATAATTAAATTGGAACCAGAAATATTCTTGTAAAACAGCCCCCCCCCCCCTCCTCTGACGTCAGAGTACATCCAGCACGTCATTCAAGCCAATAGTTATAACACAGGCTGATCATGCGAGAATGAACCAGCAATTATCTCCGTTACTAAGTGAGATAGCGATTATCTTCAAATAATCAAATATGGACAATATGGGCAATTAAATATCATTTTGGCAAGTATTCCATTACTTCTGGTTCTGTATTATGTGATACCAACTTTGAAATTTCAATTAGAATACTTCATTTTTTCATATTTTTGAAAAGTACACAAAATTTGATTTACAGTGCTAGTAAAAATATAGTATGTTTTATTATTATAAAATAAAATGGCGGACGTATGATATATGAATTTATTGAATGAAAAAAATCAAGTGTGTGAGATTTTTTTATTTTCTTGTTCATAGATGATGGAATTTTTTGAGACATGCATTTATATAATGTAACCTGGGCAATACGTCCACCATTTTATTTTTCAATAATACAATGTACTACTTATTTACTACCATACAAGTAAATTTTATGAACTTTTCAAAAATATAAAAAATATGGTATATTCTATTTGAAATTTCAAAGTTGGTATCACATACTCAGGAACTGCAAGATACACAAAGCTTCTTGATAAGACAACTTATTGTATAGTATGACTAGCGAATGAAAGTTGACTTTTAATTATTTTATAGATGTGGTTTCTTCTGAAAAATTTTCCGTATTTTTCCAAGTACCTATTCAAATACTGGACTAGTATTTTCCAAAAATATATTAATATATCTTTCTCATATATGGATGACGTTACCTGCAGAATAGCAAGACAGGGGTACATTTAAATATTTTTCATTTATTTTAGTTCTAATAAAATATTTGTATTTTATGCATATTATAATATACGTAAGTCTACTGAAATCATATGGGAAATAAAATGTTTTCATTTTTATTTTTCTGTAGTTAGTTACTTTTAATTCATTTTAGGCAAAATGTTTCATATAAATGTTGTAGATGTAGATACTAAAATTGTTTTCCATATATAACAGATTTCAAGTAGACACCCGATATATATTACAGACCTACTTATGCTACAATAATCATTTTAAAAATCGTCAAAGTTACACTACAATGAATTAATAAATATCTTTGACAGAATTGTGGATACACTCATTTATGAAATATGAGCTCACTAAAAGATGAGTCATTTTACATTACAATTAATTACATTATTATATAATATCTATGTTAGAATCATTGTTAGAAGAATCACCAGAGTTAAATTTATTATTAATGGATTAATTTCCCTACCAATAGCACTTAAATATTGTAATCCTATATCTTTTACATGACGTACACAGTTCTTCCAAGAGGCCTCATAAATTTTTTCTGTTCACCTTTGATTAAATTAACAACTCTCTCACTGACTGAAGGTGTGGAATTTTGCTTCCTGAGAGATTTTTTTCAGAATACCCCTAACTAACTCTAGGGTTACATACACAATAATATGGAGGTAATTGTAAAACTGTGTGCCCCAAGGATGATGCAATATTATCGACAACATATTGTTTTTCAAAACTATTTTCTTTTATTAGGTTGTACAATATATCTTTTGTAGCCTTTGAAGGAAGTAGAACTAGTAGAATTATTCACAGTATTGGGTTTTCTATTCGTAAATTTTATTATAAACACTTGTTTTTAAATTTTTCTTCACTTTAAAATAGCAGAAATCGTATAAAGCAGTCCAGGAAATTTTATTTTACAACCTTCTTAAGGACTAAGTACAGCGAGAGTCTTCTGCAGTTAATAGCACTAAAAACACACATATGGTTTATTTTCCTCGGCCCTACGGCCTCGGCAACTCAATTCCGCATTCGTGAAAAAAGTAGAACTTAAATCCTTTGATACATACATATTGTTTTGTGAGAAAACGCAGGCAAAAGATATAAAACTGAGAAAATCAATATTTTTGAAAAGGACCCATTTAAAATAAGTTAACATATAGGTATCAATTATAGATATTACGTTCCAAGTTAAGAAAAGTGAAAGTTTACCAGAAGAGTATGACAACTTTAAATAGGAGCGATAGCGATACTTAAATGCCATACGAGTACAGTAAAATCATTTTTCTGACGCGGTGCGTTCACTATTATTTCGTATTTTACATTAGAATTAAAATTTGATTTTTTTGCGGCATACTGAATTAAAAACATCTAAAAGAACATATTACTCTGATTCTCAGTAACAAAGCAAGACAGTTATTGTTTTTTGTACCTCCAAACAAATTAATTTGTGGCGGCTGGAGCCCTCACCGTTGTAAAAATAAGTTTTAGTTAAATTGTAGAAAGATATATAATATATATATATATATATATATATATATATATATATATATATAATATGAACAATAATAACAATTTATTCTAATATAAAAAATACATTTATGTTGACTAGTTTGAAGTCGAAATAGAAATGAATGTTTATTTATTTTCTGTTGTCTAGTCACCCAACAATTCCCAAAACCTTACTTGATATTTTTCTTATATTTATTCTCAAGGATATTGGGATGTATACTACAGATGCATGCTATAAATTTTTGGTAGTCGATTTGCAAAAGGATGGGGCTGGATGATGAAAAGAACATGGAAAGCGATTTAGCAGATAAACAATAAAAAATAAAAATAAACAATTCCTTGTGTCAAAATCTATTTTAATGACAAAACCGTTGCTAAGCAGTAACGGTTGCTATGTTGCAAACTAACCCATTACTGTACGATTTCGAGTATATTAAAATATTAAAATAGTAAATTACTGTACAAAATACGAAAAATTATATTTGTTGCGTTCGAAATGCAGTAAAGTCATTTTTCGAAAACCAGATTATAGTAATATTATTTAAAGAACAAAGTAAATAATAATAACAGTTAATTATCTATTTTCATAAAACTCGTAATGGTTAATACGATTATTGGCAGAGAACCAATGTGAGATTCATTTTACTTATTTTGTTTAGTAAACAAAAGTGGAATAAATTTACAGGAAACAATTACGAAATTTGAGTGAAAAATCATTGGTTTAGGGAAATTCCTACAGTAAACAAGGCAGGGAGTGTGAGACTGCAATGCACGCAAACAAAACAGAAACAGAAACTCTAGTACGCAAATTTTCCAAAGGCCGCTAACGAAGCCGTCGCGAATACAAGAAATAAATTAATTTTCAATGTCGCGCTAATTAAAACACTTGTTTGCCATCTCCTACTGTTTAGATACGATGTGTACATTTGTACATGTACTGCGCACTTTAACTTTACTGATTTTCCTTCACATAAACTAATCATTTATGAATACTCACATGTTTGTAGATGGTATGATCATGTATACATGATTCTTCTCTCTACAAAATTCTGAGTTTTTTAAATATTGTACTAGATTCCCAGAATTTTATTCATTTAAGGCACGATTCAGTATGTAATACAGGGGAGTAGTAGATAGAGTAAATACAATGTACAGCTACAGCCATATCTCGTCTTGCTTTGTCTAGACTTACATTGTTTCCTATTTTACGGTGATTTTTGCCAAGAAAAAATGAATAAATAGAAAGATCTATTATCATGTATGTTCCATTACAAAATTGCAACAATTTTTAAATTTATCAGTGAAAACAATGGTTGTGACAATTAACTTTTGAAAATCAAAATTATCGATTATAATTTGTTTATTTTCATTGCTAATTTCCAAATTAATTTCTTAAAATTTCATTCAGTAGACAATGACGTATTTAAAATGAAATATTTTAGTACTGAGTAGGTAGGTATGTTAAAAATATGAACAAAAATAAATAAAATTATTTGATAATATTTAACTCGTGATTTATTTTATTACATTGCCAAAACCATTGTTTTTACTTTAGAAATTCAATATTTGTTGCACTTTTTTGAAACAATGGCATTATAGCTATTTGTGTATCAAGAGCGTAAAGTGGATCTTTATTGCTCGCGCTCGAAAATTGAGCGAGCGCTACAATCGTTCGAGAGCAATAAAGATACTTTACGCTAGAGATGCACACATAATTTTTTCTACGACTTTACTAACCAAAATAGAAAAAAATAATAATACCTATTTAGTAAGTTCAATTCAACCTCAACAAATTTCTGTTTTGTGTTGTGTGTAACAATGACGATGTGAGTATCCAAGTAAATAAATAATAAATTCTGTCAGTAATCATTGTTTATGAAAAGTTTTCACACATAATACTAAAAATTTGTTCAAAAATCTGCGAAAATAGTGAAGATAGTGATTTTTCCTGCACTCCATATATATTTGAAACGGCGCAAAATGCTTTCTTGAATTTATTATCTGCAAAATCAAAAGCATTATACGAAAAGAATTATAACCTCTCCATTGAATGGTGTAAGTTAAAAAAATCAAGAATTACAGTGAAAATGTCTTACTAGCTTACTTTTTGGAAAAATATAATGAAATCGTCTTCTCTTTGGTCCATTTATTCCATGCTAAAATCAACACTAGCAGTTAAGAACTGAAAATTCTAGTGAGAATGTCACTGTCACAGAATCTAAATTATCCTACAAAACTGCCAAAACTTCACATTCATTTTAACATTATCCGTCAATAATTAAATCCAATAAGTTTGTTAATTATGAAATGTGTGTTATTAAATATTTAAAGTTGTAATTCAATGTAAATTCACCAGTAGAGTTGTTATTATATATAATTAAATACCTAACTAAATTGGTAATGTAGCTAACTTCAGGTATATTGTTTGTAGGACGTTTTTAGTGTAAAAATGGGCCTAACCTATATTTTAGATTTCGTAAGTATTGTTTTAATAAATTAAGATTTCAGCAAAAATATGTATTTATCTAAGCGAGCAAAATGAGTGCTTTACCGCGCGTTGCTATGGGAGACGCGCGGCAAAGTATTTTTTTGCTCGTTCCTTAGTAACCATCAATATCAACTTTACGATGACAAAATAGAGTACAAATGTCAACTTTTCATAGTGGTCGTAGAAAAAATAAGTTATACACTATTTTATTTAGTGGACCCATGCATTTTTTCTGAATGGACGATACAAGATAGAAAAGTAAAGTATGTCCGCGATGTAGTGATCGGTCCATCATTTGTTTCAAAACTAATAATTAACAGTTATATGTATAATCTGTCTTTGTCACATACACGCTTGTTCAATCATTGGTTAATGTTACGTGAGTCTAATATGTCCATCTCTTTTCCACTACTTCAGATTCAGATTCCTCTTAACAGAGCTGTTCACTACGTGAAACTAAATCCTGGATACGCCAGCCCACCCTGTAAGAGTATAGAGGACAAAACACTAACAGCCGGCCTATGCACCTTGACACGGCGCGGACTAGAGACGTCTTGCTAACACACTCTAGTTAAGAACCACAACATAGAAACATAAAAAATTGTTTAACGTCCAATGGACTCCCCAACATTTTAATGGAAATCTGGGTTGGGTGACTTTTTTAACGTGGGGTTCTACCACTTATTTTATGTCGATAGCGAGTCAATGAGGTCTGGATAATCTTTGTGAGGTTTTTCATTTCAATCTAGGTTTAGTCTTTACTGTTATGTTTCATAAATCTTCTCTGTTTGTTTTTCAATTTCGTTTTTGTTTTTTGCCATTTCTTCCCACCATTCCTCTCCATGTGCTGTCGCCTTCAAGTCTTCATTTAGTGTTGTTTGATATATGTAACAAGGCCTGCCTTTCTTCTTTCTACCTTCCACTTTTAAGTTCATCTTGTATAGTAATCTGGTTGTCTTCCAATTTTTTTTGCTTTATTTTACAAATTTTTTAATACACCTTGACATTTGGAATGCATTTTTGGTCCTCTCTGCTGTTGTCTCTAGTCTATTTAGTGATTCTGTGATTGTGCTTCCCAGATATCTCATTCGCTCAACTTTCATGAAATTAATTCCATTTATCTGTATGTAGTTTTCGTCCTGTATATTTTCTGCATTGAGTGGACCTCTTACCATTATGTTACTTTTTTGTGTGTTCATTTCCATGCCTGTTGTTTTTGCGGTTAGTACAAATTCTTGTAAGAATTCCTGTAAATTAGTTTTGTTTTCCGCAAGAATTATTATGTCATCAGCATATGCTTGAATGTATGGGAGCTGGATTTTGTTGCTGTTTTGGTTTAGTTTGAATTTGTTATGTATGTGGTGTAGTACCATTACAAACAGTGTGGGAGATATTGGGTATCCTTGTTTCACTCCTCTTGTTTTCTCCTTCATCCCTGTCCGTTGACTGTACCATTGGATGGCGGTGTTTTCGGTTAAACATGTCTTTATTATTCTATTTATGAGATGACGAGGAACTTTTATGTATTTTAGGGTCTGAATTATAGTTTCGTGTTTCACTGAGTCGAATACTTTTGATATGTCTATCGATAGTATGTATAAGGGTTTACTTACTTGCCAATATTCTTCCATTATTCTTCGTATTGCGTATATATGGTCTTCTGTTGATCTATCCTGTGTAAAAGCTGTTTGATAGGGTGGGATCTCTGGGAGAGTTTCCTTGAGTTTTTGAAGTAGGAATTTAGCGTATACTTTGTAGAGCATATTACATAACGTGATGCGCCGGTAGTCGTTTGCTTTTTGTGGATTCTTTTTCTTTGGAATAGGAATTTGCAGTTTCATTCCATTTCTCGGGAACCGTATTTGTAATCCAGGCTTCATTAAGAAGTTTTGTTATTTCCTGATAGAGTTCTGTATGACCTTGTTTTATTAATTCAGCTTCTATTCTGTCTGCCCTTGGTACTCTGTTGTTCCGTAGACTATCTATATAGGAGGTTATGTCTTCTAGTGTTGGGGCACTGCTAAGTGGCCATTGATCTACCTCCTTTACCTCTTCTGTTCTGCTATCTTCACTGCTTTCGTGTACTATCTGCTCCCATTTCATCATTGAGATATATTTAGTGCGTTTATTGTTGTTGCTCCTTCTGTACTGTTTCAGGAAGTTGTATGTTATTCTGGGTCGGTCTTGTGGTAAATAATTGTTCATCTGCTCGAAGAATTGAGCGCATTTCCTCTCTTCGTGATCCTTATTGGCTTTCTTTAATGTTTTGATTGCTTCCATCAGTTGGATTTTTATGACTCTGTCTTCTTTCTTTTTGTTTAATCTAAATTTTGCTTTCTGGACCTTTTCCATTACTCTTCTCCTATTAGGGGTCATTGGTGAAGTTAATTTGTAAAGTGTAACTCTAGCCGCTGTTTATATAGTATTCATTATTTCTGTATTCGTAAGGGCGGTTGTCTTTTCGGTTAGTTTTTGTATGTCTGCTTTCAGTTTTTCCTTATATTTTTTGTTGTCCGCTTCATTTCTCAGTCGTTTTACGTTCCATTTCCTGTTATCTACTACGTGTATGTATCTCTTGATGGTATATCCATTATGAGTGCCTGTGATAATTTTTGCTATCATCATTTTGTGATCTGTTTTTCTTGCCATTTTGCATGGATGTGTTTTGTTACTATGCCATTTTGGTTGTTGCCCTTTAGTACGTGGTCTTGATGTCCCATTCGTCCATGTTGTTAAAAGTGATTTTGAGTTTTCCCAGGTCAACTTTATGTGTATTTTATATTGATGGCATAGATTTTTAAGTTCGGTTCCTCCTTCGTTACTCCAGTCGTGGTATTGGTTTTGCCCGATGTATTGGTGGTCTCTTTCAGAGATGTCTTTTTTCCCAATGTGTGCGTTAAAGTCGTAAATAGTTAATAGTAAAAAGTGGTAAATACTTCTGTGTGTTCGTTGTTCCAGTTATTAGTTTAGTTTCTTGTAGGCACGCCACATCAATCTTCTCTTTCAGAAAAATCTCGTCAATGGATTCTCTTTTCTTCCTGTTGTTTGGTCCTCTTATATTCCAGGAAGCGAAGATCATTCCCTTCTACTCTAACGGGATGGAAGGCAGCTATCCTAATGATTTCTTGTTTGCCTGTATAGAATTCTAATGGTGTGTTCTGTTGCGGTATCGTTTGGTTCAATGCTGATTTTTTGTCCAAGTTCCTGGTGCACTTCGATTGTTTCCGATACTTGAGATAATGCTTCTTGCCACATTAATTTAACCTGGTTGTCCTCAAATCCGGCTCGTCCAATGTGATTGTCGTAGTACCTTTTACATTGTGCACATACTTCTTCTATTGTATTATAATGGCAATGATACGGTGGTAACCGTAAAACTTTATGACCATGCTCATGAATAATTTTGTCTACAACGTAGCTTGTAGGCATTGTATGGGATTTCGCCAATGCGTATAGTTCTGGACGAAACATCTGATCAGAGAAGAGAATATTTTTACCTCTCGCTAAGAGAGGTATTGGATTCATGCTAAAATTTGCATATCCAGATTTTAGTGAATAAGCACGATTTAAGGTCCCTAGAATCCGATTATAACATTTTTAAAATGATGTCAGTGTGTGTGTGTGTGTGTGGATGTGTGTATGTGCGTGTGTATGTATGTCTGGATGTTGTAGACACGATTCCTCAAGAACTATAAGACTTAAGAACTGTTTAACTATGGATTCCTCAATCTGACATTCCTGGGAAGAGCTGAAAAGGTTTTGGTAACAATTGAACAACCGGAAGTAGTAGTTTCTAAGAAAAATTCTTCTAAATATAATATTTTAGAAATCAACAGTTTTAGTGACATTTTGATAGCTTTTATCTGGGAAGTATATTTAATCTTTCTTATTGTTTTATTAATTAAATATTTACAATTATAGGTAAAATGCATATATCCATCAGAAATACCGCCAATCTGGTTAATGAATTGGAAGAATTTCTTACATTTAGAAAGCGCCTCATACAATGAAAATAGATATAATTAGAATTATATGTGTACAGAAGACATGTTAAATAGAATAAAAAACAATATTTGGTTAAAGTTATGTAATTTTTCGTTATAAAACGACGGTTCGAAAGCGAAGTGCAATACAATACTTATATAGCCTAATATGGAAAAGGTCAGAGGTCTTGTGCTGGTCACAATAGATTTTTTTCCGTTAAAAATTCTTTTAATTCATTTTTTTGTCCAAGAAGTAGTTGGACGTTTTTCTAGTAACTTGGAATGATACGACGCGTTATCCATAACAATCAGAGTTGGCTCTTGGAGATTAGGTAGAAGCTGTTCCGTCAACCATTTGTTAAAATTCTCTGCATTCATTTCTCCGTGGTAATCGGACGTTGTAGACTTTGCTGCAAACACCAGCGAAGAATTCGGAACAAATCCGTTTCTGCTGCTAGCACTTAAAACAATGTATCGTTTACCTTCTCCCGCTAGTTTGTTTTTCACAAAGTGAACTGTGTCGTCTTGCCAGGATTTTCTTTTGCTTCCTCTTGCAAAAATCCAAGTTTCGTCGAGGAATGCTACATAATATTGATCACTTGAAGATTTGTTTTCCATGTAGGCACGTAAAAATTTGATGCGCTGGTCAACAACATAATTCTTTTCACATGACATAAGTAATTAAGTGACAAATATTCCTAACTGTATTACTGTGAAGTTAGTGCATTAATGATTTCCATACTACCAATAAAAATATAGTAAATTTGTTAAGTGACAATTCCTTTTTTAATAAAAAATGTACACACATTAAGCCCGAATGTCAGTGTCAGTTACACTGACAGAAAATAACTCTATACGCTCGGCTTTGAATCAAGGTAATACATCTGAATGAATAAATGAACTTATGTTCAACAGTATTGTCAATAACTAGTATCGTTCTAAATTAGCATTTTGTAACTTCCTTATCACACACGTTTTTTGTCATTGTAAATGAGAGAGATAAATGTACGCCAATTTATTAATTCGTTCATGGTACATATGATCTTGATCGGAAAAAATTAAACTGTGCGTATAATCTTATCTTCACCATGTATTTTGCTACGCATGCAAGGAAGATTACACGATTTACTTAAAAACAATTAAATTTATATATGAAAAGTTGAAAATAAAAAAATAATATAATCATTTTGAAAAAATAATAATATGCAAATAAACTCCTATTTGTAAAGCTGGGGACTCGTGTGTCTGAGTGTCAGAGTGTCTGTTTGCGGAACCGCCGGGCTAGGATCCAGCTTCGATCCTGACCGATGCCCAGATTATTTCTAATTTTAATGGCTCAAAAGTGAGCCTTGTGTGCCCATTATTATTATTATTATTATTATTATTATTATTATTATTATTATTACTATTATTATTATTTGTTATCATTATTATTGAAATATTTATTCTAAGTGGATGGCTGATCCAAGTGTAAATAAGGGTTATAGAAATGATACCATAGCTATGCGTACTATAGGTTAATTTATATACAGGGTGTCTCTTAAATAGAGGGACATGGCTTAACCACAGATTCCTGAGGCTAAAATAAGACGATTTAACCAAACTTGCTTCTACCGGAAAGTGTACCATTTAGCCAGAATTCTGCTTCAAAGTTCTTCGAAAAAAAATTAATTTTGCTTATAATCGGACGCTTTATTCGATTTGGATGAAATTTGGTATGACAGTTTATATGATTATGTCATCTTTTAAGGTGATACTTGTTATTATTAGTGAACCACTAGTGTATGAAACTTAGGTCTCCCAACATTAATTAGACTGTAACTTTTTAATGGCAATGCCGAAAACATGAAATTATTTTTCTTCAGAAAGATACATTCAATAGTAAACTTTTCTCTCTTCGTGTAATTTGTGATATCTGTTACGGTTTACCCAGAAAAAAAAAATCTGAGTGTCTGCACTGCTAAATTTTTAAAATAAATTTATTCTAGCAGTCTATCCAAATGTCAAACAAGTAATTTTTAATGATAGTAACAATTGTTTTATGGGTTGTCAAAAATTTTCTTTGCAATATTCTAAAATTAATAACATCCGTTTGTTCGGCCTAATAGTATTTTACTGCCATTATTATAAATAAGACGATTACATATCTCAGCTTACTCCTAAACAAGTTGTGAAGATTGACAACTCGTTACTGTCATTAAAAATTACTTGTTTGACATTTGGATAGACTGCTAGATTAAATTTATTTTAAAAATTTAGCAGTGCAGACACTTAGATTTTATTTTTTTCTGGGTGAACCGTAACAGATATCACAAATTACACACAGAGAGAAAAGTTTACTATTGAAGGCATCTTTCTGAAGAAAAATAATTTCACGTTTTCGGCATTGCCATTAAAAAGTTACGGTCTAATTAATGTTGGGAGACCTAAGTTCCATACACTAGTGGTTCACTAATAATAACAAGTATCACCTTAAAAGATGACTTATAACCATATAAACTGTCATACCAAATTTCATCCAAATCGAATGAAGCGTCCGATTATTATAAACAATTTTTTTTTTTTTTTCGAAGAACTTTAAAGCAGATTTCTGTTTGGTTAAATCGTCTTATTTTTGTCTTAGGAATCTGTGGTTAAGCCATGTCCCCCTATTTAAGAGACACCCTGTATATATATATATATATATATATATATATATATATATATATATATATATAGTGTGAACACTGAAAACCGTGACATAGGCATTTAACATGGGAAAACAGTTTTTTTCAAATATTATCTGTCCCGTAAAACTATAGTGGGAGTTTTTGATATGGTTAGAAAAATTATTTAATTTGGCATCGAAGAATATCTAAATACTCCTAATTTAATGCCTTATTATGAAATATTTACGGAAGTATAATGCTACTTGATAATAGGGCTGTTGCAAGAATTTTTATATGATTTCTAAATACTAAATTTTAAAAGATATTGTGTTTTGAAGAGCATGAAATTTGAAAATATCACGAAATATTCATTAGATACTTTACAATTAAATATTGAAAATTGTGTTAAAGTCACGTGATCTACAACAGATTGTGACGTCAGAGTACATGCAATTTAACACGTGACAAACTGTCGCCTACTTTTATTTATATAAATAACGTAAACTGTTTTCATGTTGGCTATGAATGACGTTATGTATGTGCTCCGACGTCACAGGAGTGGGGGGTTGTTTTTCCGGCACCAATCTTTTTATTGAATTATTCACGAAAATAACAATAAATTAATATTATTTTTATTATTACTATGAAAAATATTGCATAAACTTTCATTTAAAATATTTTTAAAAAATGTGAAACAGGCTCATTATTACTTATAAATTACTAAAAACAGTAATCAGTGAGTCGTAATCGGTAGCTGACTCGGTTAAATCAAGGCTCCATAATAATTTTTCACAGGTTCAAATCCCGCCCGGTTCAAGTTACTATTTTCATATTTATTTTTTAGAATGTATTATTAAATAAATTACAAATTTAAAACGTAAATAGTTTGGCACATCAAGTATTTTATTGACAAAATGTACAAGAAGTGAAATAAATATAAAAATTTACATTGTACAAAATAAATATAAAAATAATAAAAATAGTAACTTGAACCAGGCGGGATTTGAACTTGTGAAAAATTATCATAGAGCCTTGATTTAACCAAATCAGCTACCGATAAGCTACCGATTACGCTTCTATGATTACTGTTTTTATTAAATTATAAGTAATAATTGACAAGTAGCATTATACTTTCGTAAATATTTCAATAATAAGGCATTAAATTAGGAGTATTTAGATACTCTTCGATGCCAAATTAAATAATCTTTCTAAACATATCAAAAACTCTCACTATAGTTTTACGGGACAGGTAATATTTGAAAAAAACTGTTTTCCCATGTTAAACACCTATGTCACGGTTTTCAGTGTTCACACTGTATATAGATATATATGTACATAGAGTTAAGAATATACAGGGTGGTTGATTTTTCATTGTCCAGCTTATATCTTCTGAAATACAAAAGTTGTTTAATACAACCTGATCTATAATTTAGCATAAACAATTTTTTTCCAAGGCCTACCACTTTTTTGGAAAATATTTAACTTTAATTTTTTAAATGGAACATCTGTATATTTTGACAGAATAAGATTATTAATAAATTTCTCTTTACAATGATGTGTAACAAGTAAGGATTTGCCTTTAAATTATGTCCTATAAAACAAATAGAAATATGATAACAGTAGGCTATGATATTCTATTGTTTGTACCTGTAACTTCTGTTACACATGAACATTGGCTACGTAGGGGTTTTTCCTTTGAATAAAATTATGTCTAACAAAGCAAGTAATAGAATTACTAGAATTGATGATTTACAAAATTATTAATACTTTAATTTAAATATCAAGTACCAAAATTTAATACAACATATTATTATAAATTTTGATACAGGATAGCAGCCCGACGTTTATTATTATTTGATCTGTGGAAGCAGCAAAGCATATCAACTTTTTCGCTATTACTGTAACCGACGTTCATTTTTCTTAGTTAAATGAGAATCTTAACACCTTTCTCACTATTATAATCAGTATTATTAAATCTGTGACAGATTTTACTGGTATAAATAATAGAATATCACAGCCTACTTTTATCGTATTTCTATTTGCTTTATTAGACATAATTTAACGGTAAACCCTTGCTTGTTATACATCATTTTAAAGAGAAATTTATTTAGAATTTTATTCCGTAAAAATATACAGGTATTCCATTTAAAAAATCAAAGTTAAATATTTTTCTGAAAAATTGGTAGGCATTGGTAAAAAATTGTTTATGCTAGATTATAGACCAGATTGTATCAAATAACTTTTCTATTTAACTTTTTCTTGTATTTTTAATATTTCAGAAGATGTAAGCTGGACAATGAAAAATCAACCACCTGTATAATATAGAGGGGCGTAATACTAAAGTCTTGAACTTGAAATGTAACTTACAAATTCATTTTAACAACTAATTACATAGAAATAATGACATGAAAATAATAATCATCATTATAATAATAATAACATAACTAATAAATAAAAATTTGAAAAAAGCAACAGTTTATTTTATTAATTGCAATATTAATTTTAACAACTATTTACATAGAGATATTGACATGAAAATAATAATAATAATAATAATAATAATATCTTATTAATAAACATTTGGTAAGAAAACAGTTTATTTTATTTATTGCAATACTCGTGTCAACAATTATTTACAAAGAAATAATGACAAAGATGATAATAGTAATAACATATCCTATAAATAAAAATTATATATATATATATATATATATATATATATATATATATATATATATATATATATATATATATATATGTGTGTGTGGAATGAAATAAGGAATTAATATAATCATTCGTTCATAAAGAAACTTCTTAATTTTAATGAACTCAGAGTGTTGTTAATTTTATAGTAATCTAATTTATTTTAATTATAGTAAATATGTCAGTGTGCTCCGTGTTGGGCTGCAGTAATTATTCTGGGCGAAAATCAGAAACACAGAAAGCTACTGAAAGAAAAGAAACATAACTTTCATTCATAATTATTCTAAATACAAGTATATCTATAATTTCCATACGATTATATTAAATAACAAAAAGTATTAAAGATTAATCACACAGTCGTCGATAACAATACAGCAAATTAATTCTTTTCGAAGGTTCTTAGATTCACATGTTTATATTTATTGTATTTCTTTAAGTTTTAAATATTATGTACTTTAATAACAGAAATACTTGTATAACTAAAAACACTGAATGTTGTTTTCTACAATATTTTTTTGTATAAATTGACACTATTCTTATTGTTTTATTACTCTCCACTTAACTTTATTTTAGAAATATGTACGAGTAAAATGAAAACATTTGAATAACGCGCTAAAAATGGAACAGTACAATATGGCTGACGCTTCATTCCCCTTCCGTCACTAGCAGGTCACTAGGCATCAAGGTCATAGTCTACAAGCACACTTTACGCTCCCTCTATTTATTATATTCATTGACCTATTATAACTAACGACTCTGTAGCAGTATAGGCCGCGCTGGGTCTAATGATAATATTCTTACCTCTAAGTATATATATATCGTTAGTGAAGTTACTTCATTTTACCAATTTGATATAAATAAATACTGAGGCTTTCACTGCCGGTGTCAAAATTGCTGGATTCCGGGCTATCGGGCCGTGGTCGATTTGGTGACGTTTCGCCCAAAACTGCTGGGCATCTATTGAGGTTTCTTGGGCATTAAACTTGCCGAACTTACTATGTATATTACCCAGGCTACTTGCAGTCAAGGTTGAATTGGGACTATTGCATCCCTCTCTATGAAAATAACAATAGTGGACATGTGGACAAAGCTAGTAGTACAAACAGTTAGAATAATGCATTAGTGTTTACTTTTTTACCGGTGTAAACAAACCATAGTGGACATTCCGGCGGCTGATAAAATTCCCTTCGGCGGCGGCTGCGAATGGCCCGTCCAATCCGCGCGTCGTTCGTTCGTTATAAATCAAATCGCGGGTAAATATAGGCGCGTGGTCCGGCACGGTTTTAGAGATTTTGCGAGAAAATACGACGGGTTATAGAGTCCGTCATTGACAGAACTTCGTTGAACAAATACGCCAGCATGCTGCGAATACGCTCCCACTGCTCGCAGTTTTTTGTTTGCTTTGCGTGCTGCTTTGATTTCCAACTACCTGAACTTTTTTCATTGTGAAGACGGTAGTCTTTGTTTTGCACTCAATTGACAAGGAAGGTATCTTTTCAAGCAGGTTACAATTGTAAAATACTTGTATTTTAAAATAAATTTTACATTTCATTGAATTCCGTCCAATTGGAATTAAAGTAGGTATTGAGAAACTTTTATAGAATATGTTTCTAGGTACCTTTATATCAATTAAAACTTTAAATTAAATGTATGTAAAAGTAAAAGGTTATCAAAAGAATATTTACTTTCTTTAATTTAGCTCTTAACTTTTCATTCGTTTCAAAGGTATAAACAGTTATATTAAAATTTTATACAGAAAGCTCTTTTAAACTCGTTTCTTTGTTCCTATGTAAGAATGATAGTCTTCTTAAACAATTTTTGGAGACATTTTCTTATTTGGGATTGGTACGACTGCATAAAATACATTATGTATGCTGTATTTCAGATAAGAATGGAGTGCTGAGAAGATCGGAGCAGTTTGATCTTGTTTTTTGTTTGAATAATACCCCGACATTATCTAATCAAACAATAAAATCAAACTGCTCCTATCTTTCCATCATTCCATTCTTATCTGAAATACAGTGTAGTGTATGTTGTAAATTACGTTATTTAATATTGTCGTGCTTGTCTTGAGCGCATGCATTTTGGGAGTTACGGAGGTAGTAGAGTGAGTAAAGCCGGGTTTACATTGGTATAGTAATTGGGTTAGTTGCTTGTACCAGTAACTTGCAAGACAGTTACTAACCTAGTGTAAACCCTATAGGACAGTACCTGTACCAGTACTTACACAAGTAATCAGGACAGGTAAGTGGATAGCCTCCCAGGCTATCTACTTATCACTTGCAAAGCACAGTACTTCCCCCACCAGCGTATTTAATTTGACACTAACCTACCGGCTTGTATGTCTACTACACCAATGTAAACATTTGATCGTTAGTGTATTTGTAAGCTAGTGCCAGTAAATTTCTGTTTTGTACAGAGTTGAAGTGTGCATAGTTGCTGGTGTTTTTGATTAAGAGATTTTTTTTAAAAAAATGAAAGATGGTCTAAAGGGGAAACAAGTTTGTGAACCTTTATCGGAATTTCCTGTCCCACACTCTTTTTGAATGACATTTTTCTTTCTCAATCTCTCTAATAAGTTCTTCAATCACAATTTGTGTAATTTGCGCATATATTTCTTTTAACTTTTGGTTCTAGTATGAAGAAAAATTGTATATACCCTCTCGATGTGATAGCCTTACTAGTACAAGTGGACAATAATACTTTTTTAAGTGTAGACATCCACTGTCTTGTGTCTGAGACAGTAGGCTAGCCAGGTTAGCTACTAGTACAAGTAAGTAAGCTTAGTTACTATACCAATGTAAACCCGCCTTAAGAGACAGTCAGATAGTTCTTAGTTATGAGTTTTTGAAGACAATTTTATCAAGAAATTTAATTGTCAAAATAAACTACGCAAGCAGAAACAATTGTTATCAATGATAACGTTTATGATACCACTCGTAAATTTAAGAATTAAACTAATACAGACTTAATGATGTCATGATTGTGATTTCTTTTATATGTGTAATTAAGAAGGGCCTCAATTACCTACTGTGGCGACATACGATGTAAGCCGTCATGTTTTTGCTAAATTAACATAGGCGGTATATAAAATTTACATACTACATTTACTTGTTTAATGTTTAAATTTATTATATTTATACATTTAAAATATTATACAAGTAAATGTAGTGTGTAAATTTCATATACCGAAATTTAGCAAAAACATAGCGTCTTACATTGGATGTCGCTACTGTAGGTAATTGAGGCAATAATAATAGAAGCCTGCCTTCTATGAAGACCAAATACAATGATAAAAAAATCTGTTGTTGCCAGCACAAAACCTTCCGTCAATTCGATGTATTTTGTACATATCCTATACCAAAATTTCCTTGAAAAAGATTCTATATATCCTGTATAGTTGTAACAAGAACACACTATTTTTTACATATCCATATTGAAAGTTCCTTTGAAAATATTCTAAAATCTAATAAAATTTTAATACGAATACGACGTATATTATGTATTGCAGTTAACACTTCCTCATGCTTCAACTTTGCCCTATTTTATTAGAAGTCGCTGTTTCTTACTCTTCTCTTCTACTCATTCCTGTCCAAAGCACATTCGTGACACAGTTCTTTCTCTCTCAAATCTTCTGCTATACAGTCCTTCCATCTTTTCTTCCCACTGGCGAGGGACACTCTGTCACTTATATCACTTTCAGATCATATATTTTCCACTTTGGTTTTGCACTTGCCACTGACATGTGTCAATTAGATTTTTTTGAATATGTGTATCTGTTGTTTTCATAATTTTTGCAATGCTGACTGATTTTCGAAAGTTAATCTCTCTTAATCTCTCTATGACTCTATATCTATTGAATTTGAAGGAAAATGTATAATCGAACCGTATAGAGAATAAGATATTCTTTCTATTGATAATCACATAAAATGTCGAAAATGATATTTAACTGCGATTTTTCAAGAAAAACTGTTAAGAACTTCAAATAAGGGTACTTCCGGTTGACCAATTATAACCAAAATCTAATCAGCTCTTCATATGGTTGTAAAGAAGAGGAATATGAAAGAATCATAATTTTTAGAATTGTAGTTTTGGAGTTATCGTCGGAGAAAAATTCGTCACACACACACACACACACGGACACACAGACACACACACAGACACACACACACACATACAGACATCATCTTAAAAATAGTACATTCGTATTGTAGGGACCCTAAAACGTGCTTATTCATTAAAAACTCACCACCGAATTTTTTGACCAAAAACAATACCTTCCTTTTGACGGAAGGTAAAAAACATGAGTCTGAACTTCATTCTTATTTATGTTATAGAATGGGTACTTAAATTATTATTCCTATAAAAAAAATGTTTACCAATATGACACACCATTATTAACTTCACGTCTGCAATTCCATAATTATTTTATAAGCTATAAAAGTATACGTTCTGGGTTCTGATATTGTTATAATTATTTCAATACTACGTATGAGTATACCTTATACTCACTAGTTGCTTAATTTAATTTTATAATTTATATACTGCATATACCTAGCATTAGTCTTTATAAGACATTGTCATAGAGAGGGTATAGGTTAGGCATAGAAGGTATAGGTGGATGTAGCAGAGACACTACAGTATATAGTGTCCGTGTGTTATGGAACAGGTCCGACCATCGCCATACAACTGTCAGTTAAAAGTTCAGAGGAAAAACAGGAGCCGAAATCACATACTTCAGTCTTGCCTGATAAACAGGTGGAGGCCAATAATTCCCGCTAAACGGCGACAATGCAAAACATCGGCCACAGTTTTTCCCTCTGATCAGCAGTGAGGGCATCCTCGTCATAAATCCACTACTCCACTCCAGAAAAACCTCTTGAAAAATGACATGCAGAAAATCAGCTGACATTTTCGCACGCTGCACGCAGCCGCACCGCTTAGATGAGCTAAAACTAACAACATATGAATTTTATTTTTATTGCAACGATGCATTTTACATTGCGTATTACCTAATTGTCAACGGAAAAGCGGGAATTATCATCCCTCGTTTCACCCTGATTTACATTATATCCCTAAACGTACGACCACTAGCAAAACAATTATAATTATGATCAAGGCAGCCAAATAGCTACGAACTCCGACAGCCAATCCTAGCGGCCGCGCCAGTTCAAACCAAACAGAACAGATTTGGACTATTGACTGGGCCTAGAGAATCACTCTACGCTTAGGTTTGAGCTCAGCGAGCAAGCCTGAAAGTCAGAGGACTGTGCTGTTACACAGAAAAAAAACATTGAAATTTTGTCTAATTATAATTAAATATTAATTTTATTAGGCAATATGTCTAATAATTTAGAATAATTTACAAACCTTACTTTAGAATTTTAAGTAAACCGAAATAGATAATAAATATTTTGTAAAACATCGTAATTTTAAATATGCAAATTCTTATAGTTATTAACGTAATTAGGCCAATATGAGGCAAATAACGGACGCAGCTGAAGTTTGTAATAAGCCGAGTTCGTTATTTGCATATCGGATTTTTCGTAATAACATAAAAATTAAACATTTAGGAATAATAAGATAATAATAAAATTCTTCTCTTTCTGTCATACTGAACAACTTTTTTATTGAATTATAAATTCTCGTTGACAACGGTTCATCAAGATGGTGTTATTTTTCTAGAAACACTTTATTCTTAATTGTAGGCGACTGAAAATAAGGAATTTGTTTACATAGTTAATTTAACTACAATTTAGATTTTTTTTCAGTGTAGTGTTAAACTCAGCATCCAGGCCTCGAAATCCGAACCCGAGCAATCATCAACTTTAGAAGTTGGTTCAACAGTAACCGGAGCAGCATGGACTAAGAACGCAAAGTCATACCGTACTGAGGCCATCACCGACCGTTGTGTTGTCAAACCCCGCGACAACCGTTTGCAGAATGATGGCATCCAAGTTCAGCCGGAATAAACACCAAAGGTAAATAAGCACTTAGAAACCCACCGATAATCCGTATAGTTAACTGTTCTTCTTTTATTCATCAATATTGTTCCGTATTTAATTAAGTGTAATTAAACCTAATTTACATTTACAATTACATCCAATGATTGTGTTCGTTTCTTATACTAGCTATCCACAATCCTATAAACACCCTCTCAGATCGTTTCAGGAAAAGGGCCCGAGAAAACAGACTGCAGCAGCGAGGGTACAGTGCGTTACAAATTGGCGCCCGAACAGGGACATCATATAGTGCATCATAACAGGATGTTTAAAAAAGCTCGCTTGCTATTGGTAACTTTTTTGTTTGAAAATTTAGTTAAATGAGCAAAATTAGGCCATTTTGGATTACGGAATTGGTGATATTAGCAAAAATAAATTCACCTATATCAGCGATTATATATTTTTTATTTGCTTAGTCGCTAGAGAATTTTTGTCTTAATTCGACAATATAATCGTTTCATACCATCACATAAGGAATTTATTGAGAAAAATCCATATGCTTTTTTTTTGTTAATTTAATTTAAATATGACTATAATGAGACTGCCGCGAATGGAAAAAATAAATATGTGTTATTTTCTTACGTAGAATTAGAATGCCATGAACAAAATTATTGAACATTTTGTTTGGTCACTTGGTTATATTTTATTAAATGTTAACACATATGTTTGCTTATTTCTTTGATGGCATTGCAATTCTACGTAAAAAGTACATACCATGACACTCTTTTTATACACATATTTCAATAAAATTAATTTAACTTATAGTGTGGATTTTTCTTAATAAAAGCATTTTGAGAGGGTATAAAACGATTATTCAAATAAAAAGCTACCAATATTGAGCGAGCATATTAAAAAACACATTGTATATCGGCAACATACAAAATAAAAATCGCAAATCAATGTTTTATAAAAGTTCACTTTAATTTACTTCCAAAGTTTATTTAATTATTAAAAATGTATAAATGCTACTTAATATTTTGTCAGAAATTATTTTAATGACATAACAGCGTGAAGACTGATTCGAATTTGATTAATTAATTAAATTTAAATTGGAAATAAATATAAACGAACCTTTTTGCAACCTACCCTTAGCCTACTAATAATTTTTTGTGCAACCGGACTTCAACTAAACATTTCGCAAATGCAATACAGGCTGGGAAATGCTATTTCGCAGTCGTTGTTGTAACGACCGCGAAATTGGATTGGATCGTCGAGCATATACTGACTAGAGAAGTAATTCTCTATACCAATGCATAGGATGTTGTGATCGGAAGGTATGTTACTACTTGTCATTTTACTATAACAACGTTATTTTTGGGTGTAGTTTGTGAGTATCTCGGAGTATATCAAATTGTAATGAAAAATACAAAGAAAGTACGGATATTTCGTTTCATGTGCAAGTAACTGGGATTTTGTTTTTACAAATAATATATTAAACAAAGTGTAACGTTTAGGTTTCATGCGAATAATGACGTAAGAGTAACGAGACTGAAATTTATTGGAAAGAAAGGTGCTTTACATATTTCAAAAGCAGCAATTAGTCATTATTTTGTAAAAAAAGGTGGTACAAATATTAACATAATACGCAGCCTGCAATACACCGCGGCCTCAATACGCAGCCCGCAATACACCGCAGCTTCCGCATATGTTCCGATAACAACAAACACCGTAGTCAGTATATGCTCGAAGGTTTGAATGTAACATGTAACCAATAATCACTTTGACACTTAAAAATTTACACGACGAATAACATGATAATGACGTTTCTAAAGTAAACAATAAGTTTCTTCATTTGTTTTTTAAATTAAATACAGTAAATATTGTAAAATAGTTATTTTAGAAATAATTTTTTTTTGCAATTATTTTTTACAAAATTAATTGTTTTGTTTAACAAGTAAAGTCAATCTCATCAAAGCCACTTTTCTATTTCAATAAAGAAAAAGAGTAATTTCGCGGCCTTGGTTTACAAATAACACACTCGACAGATAATTTGCTATAGCGCTCCTCCTCGACAATATTTAACGTTTTTGCTGAAAATTTTTCTATTTTGAAAGGAACAGTGGAGTTTAGTACCTTTATAGGTCTTATATGTTTACCGTTTACAGTTTTTCAGTAAAGGTAGCAACTATGTAACATGTAACTAGACCATGTCCAAACTAGACTGGACTTAGTGATCATCACTAGAAGTGATGTACTTATCTGTCGTAGTCGTAAACTTCTTTGTTATTAAATGCAATTATTTATGCATGTCCGTTTTCTATATTTATATATTATTTTTATAGCACATATAGTTAAAACTGTACTGTTTAAGTGAAACAAATAATATTTAAATCCGTTGAATCCGAATACGTAGTACAGAGTTTTAACCAAATATAATTTTGAACGTACTGCTATTAACGGAGACAAAGGATTCAGCTCTTATAAATCCTATTTGCTATTGCATTCACTGTATCCTGAGCAGTATTAATAACGTTTTCAGTCACGCTTGGCTTTGACACAGTATAATTCGCTTCAATATGGTACCGTATAGCTAGGGAACTGTTAATAAAGGATTTGAAACATATACAACTAATTTACCGTGTTGTTCGACAGCAAAGTTCTACCATACAGAAAAGGATTTATAATAGCTCCACTGCCACTGACCAGGATATTAAATTACACGTATGCGACCTGCAGATGTGCGTAAATTTAAATCAACATGACGTGCTATTGAAAATCTATCAAACACTCCTATATAATTTATGAGTTCATGTAACTTGTATGTAATTCAAATATTCTATTAATTTACTCTACAATTTCCATTTCATAAACTAAATATTAAAGCTGTTATTAAGCAAATCAATTTCAATTTTCAATTATGCAATAAAAATTGTTAGAATCAAATCATTTTTATTTTTGCAGACGTTCATCTCTATCTATTCGCATTTATCTATTTAACTCTAGTCTACTGACTTTGAATCTAATCAATCAAAGATAATTATTGAAAATTATTATATAATATATTATATATATATATATATATATATATATATATATATATATATATATATATATATATATATATATATATATACATACAGGGTGTATCAGGACTAGTGTAAAAATTAATAGCATATTCCTGACATCATTTTGACTAAAAAATGTCATATGAAGATATGCCTGGAAACTTCTCGTTACAGAGTTACAGGCCTTTAAAAGTGCACCTCATCAAGCACAGTTTTATTAATAATTCTGATACTAGTTGCACCAAAATTTTAAAACTTGATACGAGGATACTATTTATTGAGATGCATATTTAACCTTTCTTTTGTTTCTGTTTCTCAACCAGAGGTGATTCATATGGGGAAGTCATGAAGGTTTTTATTGTTATTTTTTGATCTATTAACATTTTTACTTTACCTATAAAATATTACATACAATACAAAAATACACAAAAAAGTACTCTCGATAAAATTTAATAACAATTTAGAAACAATGAAATTCACACAAATTCATTCTTTGAGGTCCACGTCGATATTCTCTGGACTACGACAGCCATTACTTTTACAATATCTATAAATAAACACCATATCTACCAACACAAACATTTTACACTTTTTTTAATTTGCAAAAATATTACTAATATTGTAAATAATGTAACTAAACAATAGTTATAAACAGATTTTGTGTCATTTTTCTATTATGTTCTATTTTCCATGGTAAATTGATTGATTTTTAACTGTTAACTAACTATTTTGGATACGTGACATTTTTTAAAAGTTAAATTATCTCAAAAACTACTGCGTTTAGCAATTTTTATCAAAAGTACATTTTTTTGTATTTTTAAATTGTTTGTAATAGTTTATATTTAAAAATGAAAAAATGTTAATAGGTAAAAAAATAAGGATAAAAACCTTCATGACTTCCCCATATGAGACGCCTCTGGTTGAGATACCGAAACAAAAGAAAGTTCAAATATGCATCTCAATGAGTAGTATCCTCGTATCAAGTTTGAAAATTTTAGTGGTTTCCGGACATACCTCCATATGATATTTTTTGCTCAAAATTAACTCAGGAATATGCTATTAATTTTTTTTACACTAGTCCTGATACACCCAGTGTATATATATATATAAATATATCACGGCATATTACCCATTTCTGGGTATGGAGAGTGCACCACAGGGGTCACTTTTGTGCCATTTAAAATTGGAAATATTTGGCGCCTGTCGGGATCGAACCCGGTTCCCCCAGGTTCGCGACCAGGCACTCAGGCACGCGGCCACGGGACCCCCATATATATATATATATATATATATATATATATATATATATATACAGGGTGTCTCAATAAGCTTGCTCACTATTGGTAACTTTTTTATTTGAAGAGATACGAGGTTAGTTAAATTAGCAAAATTGTGCCATATTATATAACAAATTTGGTCATATAGACAAAATAAAAATTGTGTCAGCGGTTCCCAAAATTTGGGACAGAATATATATTTTTTAAATGGAACTATATACTTTTTATTATCTTATTGGAAAGAGTATTTTTTTCTCTTTCCAATAAGGTAATGTTGTTTATGTATGATTTTTTCAAATAAACGAGTTATTTACGTTTCAAGATAAAAATTATCTTTTATTAATTTAGGTCAAGTAAACTATGGAAACAATTGTCTTTTATAAAATTATTATTTTATTAATTTATTTTACAGTAATATCAAAACAAAAAAATATTCAAATTAAAAGCCATTATTTCTTTCGCACATTTAAACTCTTTTGGGAAGAAAGCCGACCATTCTACGTAACTGGTGTCTAGATATAACTTTCTATAAAGCACGATCATATCTAACTTTTCTTCATTTGTAAAGTTATTAAACATTATGAAACACAGAGAACTCTACGGGAGAAATTATTAAACGTTAAACAAACAAAGAATCAATTGTTTTCATGGCTTACTTGACTAAAAAACTAATAAAATAGTTTACAAAATTTAAATTTTTAACCGTAAATAACTCGTTTATTTGAAAAAATTGTACATAAACAACATTACCTTATTGGAAAGAGAAAAAAATACTCTTTCCAACAAGATAATAAAAAATATATGGTTCCATTTAAAAAATATATATATTGTCCCAAATTTTGAGAACCGCTGACACAAATTTTATTTTGTCTATTTGACCAATTTTCTAATATAAAATGGCACAATTTTGCTCATTTAACCAACCTCGTACCTCTTCAAATAAAAAAGTTACCAATAGTGAGCAAGCTTATTGAGACACCCTGTATATATACAATTCGGGACCCGCTACTCAATGTTAAAGCTAATGTATCGTCGTAAAGCTAATGTATCGTCTAAACGTCCTTGTCAGTTAATTACGACCTCACCCACTACGTTGGTGCTAGTAACGTTGGTGCTAGTATCAATTTTTACCTCTCGTTAAGAGAGGTATTGGATTCATGCTAAAATTCGCATATCCAGATTTTATTGAATAAGCACGATTTAAGGTCCCTACAATCCGATTATAACATTTTTAAAATGATGTCTGTGTGTGTGTGTGTGTGGGATGTATGTGTGTGTGTGTGTGTGTGTGTGTGTGTGTGTGTGTGTGTATGTATGTATGTCTGGATGTTGTAGTCACGATTCCTCAAAAACTATAAGACTTAAAAAATATTTAACTGCAGTTTCCTCAATCTGACATTCCTGGGAAGAGCTGAAAAGGTTTTGGTAACAATTGAACAACCGGAAGTAGTAGTTTCTTAGAAAAATTCTTCTAAATATAATTTTTTGGGAGTTTTTTTTATTAAATATTGAAGAACATAAAATTCTCCATCTAATACACTTAAAAATTTTATTATATCTTGTATAGATTTAGAGATAAAGACTCTATAATTTATAGAGTATACTAATCGCAGAGGCCAAGGCACTAAGGAAACCAGTTGACAAATTCCAATGTTTATAACATGACATATGTCATTGTCAAATATCAACAGTTTTAGTGACATTCTGATAGCTTTTCCTGGGAAGTATATTTAACTTTTCTTATTCTTTTATTAATTAAATATTTGAAATTATAGGTAAAATTGTGGTAAAATGCATATATCTATCAGAAATACCGCCAATCTGGTTAATGAATTGGAACAATATTTGACATTTAGAAACTTCCTCATACAATGAAAAATAGATATAATTTGAATTACATATGTGCAGAAGACATGCTAAATATAGTAAGAAACAATATTTGGGTAATGTTCTGTAAGATTTTGTTATAAAACGACGGTTGGAAAGCGAAGTGCAATACAATACTTATATAGCCTAATATGGAAATGGCGAGAGGTCTTGTGCTGGCCACAACAGATTTTTTATTATTAATTTTATAGTATAATAAATGATTAACATTTGCATTCAAATAAATGCTTTGCATACTTCTCTTATTAATAGTAATAAAATGTTCAACTTACCTTCATGAAATGTAGAAAACAATCAAAATCGCAAGTCCAAATGACAAAGTAGAGTCAAATAACCACGTTGAGCAAATTCGAAATTAGATCGAAAGTATGAATCGCTAAGATTTTCACAGCAAATCTTGGGCTCACCCATGACATCTCAGCAATATTTACAAATCCCTCAACATTACCTAAGGATATTGAACAGGCTGGCGAGAAGCTTTTTCTGGCTGTATACCAAGCGCCTGCACATCAAAACAACCTAAACGAACATCGGTATTCGGAATTTTTGAAAGCGTCAACGAAACCTCGCCCCATCGAAGATAGCACCGATGATGATTGTTGGTAATTAACTATATTTACCTATAAATACAATAATAATAGATCCGGCTCGATGCGATTTATCAGTATTAAATATATTTTTATTTATTTTTTTTATGACAGTTTCAATTCACACACAAAATTGTTCTCTCTTCTTTTTTTTTTATTATATATGCCTACTTTTCAGTCGGCGACATTCTATGCCTACTTTTCAGTCGGCGACATTCTCTCCCCCGGTTTTGGCTCCAGGAGGCCAAAACCCATTTAAGATTCCAATATGGCAGATTTTCATTACCGGTCTTCTGTAAATACCATTAATTGTTTTTACATCTACCACTCGAATTCGATTATCTTCTCCTGTGTATACTTTTGTAATGATTCCCTTCTTCCATTCGTTTCTGAACATATTTTCTTCTAATAGTAGAACCATGTCATTAACTTGAACGTTTTTATTATCTTTAAACCATTTACTTCTTTGACTTAACGATGGTAGATACTCTCTAATCCATCGTCTCCAAAATTCGTCTGCTAGATTTTGCGCTGTTCGCCATGAATTTAAATATTGATCTGATTTCGTAAATATTCCTGGTGCTACTTCTGCAGCTACTCCTTTCAGAAGATGATTTGGTGTTAAAGCATTGAAATCTTCTGGGTCTTCTGAAATACGAGTAATTGGTCGAGAATTAACTATATCTTCTGCTTCACAAAGTAATGTATGTAACACTTCTTCTTTAGGAGCTTTACATTTAAGAATGAACATAAGAGCTTTCTTCACACTTTGCACCATTCTTTCCCAGCTTCCCCCCATATGTGGAGCTAATGGAGGAATAAAGTTCCATTTTATTCCTTGTATTGTCATCATATCGGAAATTTGACTTTGGTTTAGTTCTTTCAATGATTGTTTTAATTCTGCACATGCACCACGTAAATTAGTACCATTATCACTGTAAATTTCTTTCGGAGTTCCTCTTCTAGCTATAAATCGGCGAATTGAATTTATCGTTGAATTTGTTGTCAGATCAGTTGCAATTTCAATATGTACTACTCTAATTGTCAGGCATGTAAATAAAACTCCGTACCGTTTTTGTCTTTTTCGTGCAACAGTTACTTCTAAGGGTCCAAAATAATCAATTCCCGTAAACGTAAATGGTTTTACATGACTTATAAGTCTGCATTTCGGTAAATCACCCATCACTGGTGCCCTTGGTTTAGAATTTTTTATTTTGCAATGATTACAATTCATTTTTATCTTTTTAATCAAACGTCTTGCCTTTGGAATCCAATTTTTTTTTTTCGTACTTCGCTTAATACAGTTTCTTGTCCGATATGTCCGAATTTTCGATGGTAATACTCCACTAAAAGTTGTGTTATTGGATGAGCCGAATCCAAAATTATAGGTTTTTTTGTATCAGCTAATAAATCTTCAGAACTATTAGTTCTTCCTCTCATCCTTATTAAATCATCTTCCATGAACGGTGATAAACTTATTATTTTAGAATTAAATTTTATTACTTTACCTTTAACAAGATCATTGTATTCTGTGGGGTAACTTTCTATTTGAATAATTTTGAATAATTTTCTTTCAGCCTCATTCAATTCTTCAACTGATAATGCAACTTGTTTTACTGGAAATTTTTTAAACTTTTTCAGACTCCGAAATATCCAAGCCATACAGCGCCATAGACGTTCGTATCTAGAAAAGCGCGATACATCAATAATCGATGTTTGTTCATGTATATTCAAAATTACTTCTATTTCTTCATTTTTCTTATTTTTATTTTCAAATTCTTCTTTCGTATCTGGCCAAAAATCGCAAGTCCAAATGACAAAGTAGAGTCAAATAACCACGTTGAGCAAATTCGAAATTAGATCGAAAGTATGAATCGCTAAGATTTTCACAGCAAATCTTGGGCTCACCCATGACATCTCAGCAATATTTACAAATCCCTCAACATTACCTAAGGATATTGAACAGGCTGGCGAGAAGCTTTTTCTGGCTGTATACCAAGCGCCTGCACATCAAAACAACCTAAACGAACATCGGTATTCGGAATTTTTGAAAGCGTCAACGAAACCTCGCCCCATCGAAGATAGCACCGATGATGATTGTTGGTAATTAACTATATTTACCTATAAATACAATAATAATAGATCCGGCTCGATGCGATTTATCAGTATTAAATATATTTTTATTTATTTTTTTTATGACAGTTTCAATTCACACACAAAATTGTTCTCTCTTCTTTTTTTTTTATTATATATGCCTACTTTTCAGTCGGCGACATTCTATGCCTACTTTTCAGTCGGCGACATTCTCTCCCCCGGTTTTGGCTCCAGGAGGCCAAAACCCATTTAAGATTCCAATATGGCAGATTTTCATTACCGGTCTTCTGTAAATACCATTAATTGTTTTTACATCTACCACTCGAATTCGATTATCTTCTCCTGTGTATACTTTTGTAATGATTCCCTTCTTCCATTCGTTTCTGAACATATTTTCTTCTAATAGTAGAACCATGTCATTAACTTGAACGTTTTTATTATCTTTAAACCATTTACTTCTTTGACTTAACGATGGTAGATACTCTCTAATCCATCGTCTCCAAAATTCGTCTGCTAGATTTTGCGCTGTTCGCCATGAATTTAAATATTGATCTGATTTCGTAAATATTCCTGGTGCTACTTCTGCAGCTACTCCTTTCAGAAGATGATTTGGTGTTAAAGCATTGAAATCTTCTGGGTCTTCTGAAATACGAGTAATTGGTCGAGAATTAACTATATCTTCTGCTTCACAAAGTAATGTATGTAACACTTCTTCTTTAGGAGCTTTACATTTAAGAATGAACATAAGAGCTTTCTTCACACTTTGCACCATTCTTTCCCAGCTTCCCCCCATATGTGGAGCTAATGGAGGAATAAAGTTCCATTTTATTCCTTGTATTGTCATCATATCGGAAATTTGACTTTGGTTTAGTTCTTTCAATGATTGTTTTAATTCTGCACATGCACCACGTAAATTAGTACCATTATCACTGTAAATTTCTTTCGGAGTTCCTCTTCTAGCTATAAATCGGCGAATTGAATTTATCGTTGAATTTGTTGTCAGATCAGTTGCAATTTCAATATGTACTACTCTAATTGTCAGGCATGTAAATAAAACTCCGTACCGTTTTTGTCTTTTTCGTGCAACAGTTACTTCTAAGGGTCCAAAATAATCAATTCCCGTAAACGTAAATGGTTTTACATGACTTATAAGTCTGCATTTCGGTAAATCACCCATCACTGGTGCCCTTGGTTTAGAATTTTTTATTTTGCAATGATTACAATTCATTTTTATCTTTTTAATCAAACGTCTTGCCTTTGGAATCCAATTTTTTTTTTTCGTACTTCGCTTAATACAGTTTCTTGTCCGATATGTCCGAATTTTCGATGGTAATACTCCACTAAAAGTTGTGTTATTGGATGAGCCGAATCCAAAATTATAGGTTTTTTTGTATCAGCTAATAAATCTTCAGAACTATTAGTTCTTCCTCTCATCCTTATTAAATCATCTTCCATGAACGGTGATAAACTTATTATTTTAGAATTAAATTTTATTACTTTACCTTTAACAAGATCATTGTATTCTGTGGGGTAACTTTCTATTTGAATAATTTTGAATAATTTTCTTTCAGCCTCATTCAATTCTTCAACTGATAATGCAACTTGTTTTACTGGAAATTTTTTAAACTTTTTCAGACTCCGAAATATCCAAGCCATACAGCGCCATAGACGTTCGTATCTAGAAAAGCGCGATACATCAATAATCGATGTTTGTTCATGTATATTCAAAATTACTTCTATTTCTTCATTTTTCTTATTTTTATTTTCAAATTCTTCTTTCGTATCTGGCCAAAAATCGCAAGTCCAAATGACAAAGTAGAGTCAAATAACCACGTTGAGCAAATTCGAAATTAGATCGAAAGTATGAATCGCTAAGATTTTCACAGCAAATCTTGGGCTCACCCATGACATCTCAGCAATATTTACAAATCCCTCAACATTACCTAAGGATATTGAACAGGCTGGCGAGAAGCTTTTTCTGGCTGTATACCAAGCGCCTGCACATCAAAACAACCTAAACGAACATCGGTATTCGGAATTTTTGAAAGCGTCAACGAAACCTCGCCCCATCGAAGATAGCACCGATGATGATTGTTGGTAATTAACTATATTTACCTATAAATACAATAATAATAGATCCGGCTCGATGCGATTTATCAGTATTAAATATATTTTTATTTATTTTTTTTATGACAGTTTCAATTCACACACAAAATTGTTCTCTCTTCTTTTTTTTTTATTATATATGCCTACTTTTCAGTCGGCGACATTCTATGCCTACTTTTCAGTCGGCGACATTCTCTCCCCCGGTTTTGGCTCCAGGAGGCCAAAACCCATTTAAGATTCCAATATGGCAGATTTTCATTACCGGTCTTCTGTAAATACCATTAATTGTTTTTACATCTACCACTCGAATTCGATTATCTTCTCCTGTGTATACTTTTGTAATGATTCCCTTCTTCCATTCGTTTCTGAACATATTTTCTTCTAATAGTAGAACCATGTCATTAACTTGAACGTTTTTATTATCTTTAAACCATTTACTTCTTTGACTTAACGATGGTAGATACTCTCTAATCCATCGTCTCCAAAATTCGTCTGCTAGATTTTGCGCTGTTCGCCATGAATTTAAATATTGATCTGATTTCGTAAATATTCCTGGTGCTACTTCTGCAGCTACTCCTTTCAGAAGATGATTTGGTGTTAAAGCATTGAAATCTTCTGGGTCTTCTGAAATACGAGTAATTGGTCGAGAATTAACTATATCTTCTGCTTCACAAAGTAATGTATGTAACACTTCTTCTTTAGGAGCTTTACATTTAAGAATGGTCATAAGAGCTTTCTTCACACTTTGCACCATTCTTTCCCAGCTTCCCCCCATATGTGGAGCTAATGGAGGAATAAAGTTCCATTTTATTCCTTGTATTGTCATCATATCGGAAATTTGACTTTGGTTTAGTTCTTTCAATGATTGTTTTAATTCTGCACATGCACCACGTAAATTAGTACCATTATCACTGTAAATTTCTTTCGGAGTTCCTCTTCTAGCTATAAATCGGCGAATTGAATTTATCGTTGAATTTGTTGTCAGATCAGTTGCAATTTCAATATGTACTGCTCTAATTGTCAGGCATGTAAATAAAACTCCGTACCGTTTTTGTCTTTTTCGTGCAACAGTTACTTCTAAGGGTCCAAAATAATCAATTCCCGTAAACGTAAATGGTTTTACATGACTTATAAGTCTGCATTTCGGTAAATCACCCATCACTGGTGCCCTTGGTTTAGAATTTTTTATTTTGCAATGATTACAATTCATTTTTATCTTTTTAATCAAACGTCTTGCCTTTGGAATCCAATTTTTTTTTTTCGTACTTCGCTTAATACAGTTTCTTGTCCGATATGTCCGAATTTTCGATGGTAATACTCCACTAAAAGTTGTGTTATTGGATGAGCCGAATCCAAAATTATAGGTTTTTTTGTATCAGCTAATAAATCTTCAGAACTATTAGTTCTTCCTCTCATCCTTATTAAATCATCTTCCATGAACGGTGATAAACTTATTATTTTAGAATTAAATTTTATTACTTTACCTTTAACAAGATCATTGTATTCTGTGGGGTAACTTTCTATTTGAATAATTTTGAATAATTTTCTTTCAGCCTCATTCAATTCTTCAACTGATAATGCAACTTGTTTTACTGGAAATTTTTTAAACTTTTTCAGACTCCGAAATATCCAAGCCATACAGCGCCATAGACGTTCGTATCTAGAAAAGCGCGATACATCAATAATCGATGTTTGTTCATGTATATTCAAAATTGCTTCTATTTCTTCATTTTTCTTATTTTTATTTTCAAATTCTTCTTTCGTATCTGGCCAAAAATTTTCTTCAAACTTCAAAAAACTTGGTCCATTTAGCCATCTACTATTGGAAGTTAAATCTGGTTCTTTATCATCCCGCGTAGCTTCATCAGCTACATTCTCCTTTGAGGGAACCCATCTCCACTGTCGGCAGTCTGTTGTTTCTAAAATTTCTCCAATTCTATGTGCGATAAAAGTAGGGTGTCTTGCTTCTGATTTTAACCATTTTAAAACAGTTTGAGCATCTGTCCAAAAGGTTATTGACTCAAACTTAATAGTGTGTTCTTTTATTATTATTTTAGCTAATCGACTAGCTAGTACAGCCCCTTGTAATTCAGCACGTGGAATTGTAAGACCTTTCAAAGGAGTAACACGGGCTTTTGACATTATAAGATTTACCGTTACTTCGTTCTTTGTTTTTATTCTTATATAAGCAACTGCTGCAAATGCCTGCTGGCTGGCATCTGAAAATACATGTAGTTGAATATTTCTTGCTTGTATAATATTTTTACAATAAGGTCGTTCTATTTTCAAATTTTTAATTGCATGAATATTTTTTAACCATTTCAACCACTTTTTTCCTAATGATTCATCAATTATATCATCCCATTCACAATTACTCCTCCACACATCTTGAACAATTATTCTTCCTTGTATGGTATAATGAATAATTAAACCCAAAGGATCATACAAAGACATTAAGATTTTTAAAACCTCTCATTTTGTTGGAAGCTTCTTCCCATTGATTAATTCTTGATCTATGCGATGAAAGTTAGTTGAAAACTGAAGAACATCGTCTTTTGAGTTCCAGTAAAGTCCCAGTATTTTGTCAATGCATGTTTCTGAAGTTTTATGTACATCAAACTTTTTTACTTCTGTACGTAGGTGTTCAGATATACTTTCTTTTACTTTTTCCGAGTTACAAATCCAATTTCTTAATTCAAATCCGCCATTTTTATGAATTTCCAATACTTGTTTGATTAATTCAATAGCTTCCTCCTCAGTATTACTAGAGTCTAAGTAATCATCCACATAATGATGATATCTTATTCCTTCATATGCTCTTGGCCAAATTTTCGCATATTCTTCTGCATTCATATTTTTCACGTATTGTGCACAATAGGGAGATGACACGGCACCAAATATCATCGCTTGCATGACATATACATCGGGATCACGTTGTCTGTCCATTCCTCGCCATAAAAATCTTTGTCCATCCTGGTCTTCCTTTCTTATTAGCACCTGATGAAACATTTCTTTTATATCAGCAGCGAAAGCAATTTCTTTTTGCCGAAAATTAAACAATGTACTGATTAGAGTTGTCATTAAATCAGGACCTTTTAATAATGTATCATTTAATGAAATACCATTACTTTTAGCTGCTGCATCAAAGACAAATCTTAATTTCTCTGGTTTGTTTGGATTAATCACGCCGAAATGTGGAAGGTACCAAGTATGAGGAGGCTCTATGATACTTTCTTCTAATGTTAATTTTCTTGCATAATTCTTATCTTCGTATTCTTTAATTTTCTCACAATATCTTTTAGCAAAATTAGAATCGCGATCCATTTTTCTTTCCATACATCTCAATCTGCTGAAAGCATTTGTTTTACTTTCTGGTAAATTGACATTTTCTTCTTTCCAAAGAAGGCCTATTTCCCATCTATCATTTATTTTTCTGGATGTTCGTTTCATAATTTCAAATGCTTTCTCGTCCTTTTTTGATTGTCTCTGCTTACTTGGTGATACAACTCCAAAATTTTCTATACTGAATGTTTCTTTCATTAACTTATGCAATAAATCGTTTTCTGTATGTTTTATAAACAATACTCTATCATCTTGTTGACTTTTTCTATCAATTCTCCCATGTACTATTCATCCTAAATTTGTTCGTGACACTGCTGGAGCATTCTTTGGACCTTGAATTATTTGTCTGCTTATGATGAGCTCCCAGTGGTCTTGTCCAATAAGAACTAATGGTTTTGCATCTTCATACGAAACAATATTTTCATTCTGCAAGTGAGCCCATTGTTTATCAAACCGTTTGACATTGACAGTTTGTGTAGGTAAGTCTAAATTGTCTACAGTTCTCAAATTGAATAAATTGTATTCTTTATCACACTTTTCTCCTCTTATTTTACATTTTACAGCTTTAGAAATTAATTCTTGTGTATTTTCATTATTAGTCCATTGAATTCTTAACACAGAAGAAGGTCCAGATAATCCAAGTTTATCTGCTATTTTCTTATGAATTAAACTAACAGATGAGGCTTCGTCAAGTAACGCATATGTATGAATTTCTTCTTTTTGTCCTTTTAGAACTATAGGTGCTACTTTTAATAATATTTTCTTACAATGTCTGGCGCATAATGAATTGTGTGAAGTAGTAAGGTTCACCTTTTCTTGTGCATTTTCTTCAGCATGTATTAATTTAGTTTTATCATTTTCATTTTTGAATTCATTTTCGAGACGATGTAGTATTTTATTATGATACCTGTCGCAACTATTTACACCACATATTTTGTTCGCTTTCCAACAATTATTTATCCTATGTCCCAATTGCAAACAAATAAAACATAAATTATTATTTCTTACAAATTTCCATTTTTCATCGTTTGCTAACTTTTCAAATATCCTACATTTGTACAAACCATGATTTGGTTTTTTACAATATATACAAGTTCGTTGTTCTGTTGCTGTTGTTGTCATTGTTGTTTCTTTCTTCGGTTTGAAAGAAAATTTTCTTTTTTCTTAAACTCAGTTGACTTTAAAGTTTTACTAATAATTAATGATTCTTCAGTCAACCAATCTGACAAATCTTTAAGATTAAATGTTTTACCATTTTCTCTACTACAAAATCTTGCCCATTCAATCTGCCAACTGCAAGGAAGCTTCAAAATAATTTCTTCTATTGTTTGCATATTTGGTAACTGATCATGTAAATTTAATAATTCTAAATTTACAACTAGTTGTTTTACCGAACTAGCAAGTTTCATCATAGGTTCTAAATTATTTTCTTTGATAAGTGGCATGTTTCTTATTTCTTGTAATAAACTTCTCAAAATTTGCTCCGGCCTTCCAAAACGTGACTCTAATGTTTTAATTACTTCATCAACACCTTCAGGATTAATCAAAAGTCCTTTCACTGCATTCATTGCTTCTCCCTTTAAACATTTTCTTAGTCTAACTATGTTTTCTCGTGCGGTGAGTCCACAAGTTTCTGTACTTTCTTTAAATTCAGAAATAAATGCGGGCCAGTCTTCTGGATTTCCCAAAAAATATGGTAAATTAATTTTATTCACTTGTCTCGCCATAAATCTACTTATATCAATATGTGATTGTTTTTGTTGTGTTGCAAGTGCATTTACTGCATTCACTAATGCAGCGGTAACGTGAGAAGGTACAGGGATCTCTTCTTCGGTTTTCAATTCGTTGTTCGTTGAATGTTCTAAATTTCTATTTATGTTTTCGACCCATTCTTTTGTAGCTTTTTTGATTTGTTCATCTTCATTTATATCTTGTACACTGTCGAGGGACTCATTTTCTTCTATTTCATTAATTTCTTCTTCAATTCTTGCATTTTCTACTTCTAGTTGCAATTGTATAATTTTCTTTTTGCGTTCAGCTTCCGCGGCTTCTAATTCTCTTATTTCTTTTTCAGCTTTTAACTTCGCTTCTAATCTTCTACGATTAGCTGTGCTTTCACTCATTCTCGTTACTCCTGTGTTATTAGACTTTGTTGACTTTGGCTTATTTGACTTTTTAGATCCAAATTTTTCATTTTCTTCATCACCAAATCGCCGCGGAGGTACTCCTTTATTAACTCGTTCACTACATCTGGTAGCGACTGCGTCTTCAGAAAAGGACTTTGCTGAATTTACTTTCGACATAATTATAGACGTTTTTCCACAGCTCTGTTGCTTTTAACTCGAAGGACCACTTATATGTTGGTAATTAACTATATTTACCTATAAATACAATAATAATAGATCCGGCTCGAAGGACCACTTATATGTTGGTAATTAACTATATTTACCTATAAATACAATAATAATAGATCCGGCTCGATGCGATTTATCAGTATTAAATATATTTTTATTTATTTTTTTTATGACAGTTTCAATTCACACACAAAATTGTTCTCTCTTCTTTTTTTTTATTATATATGCCTACTTTTCAGTCGGCGACATTCTATGCCTACTTTTCAGTCGGCGACAATGATGAAAATTTAGAATTTGAAGAAAATTAATGTTCAAGATACACCCTTCATTACTATATATTTCATTTTAACAATTAATTTGGGCTTCGTTGACGCTTTCAAAAATTCCGAATACCGATGTTCGTTTAGGTTGTTTTGATGTGCAGGCGCTTGGTATACAGTCAGAAAAAGCTTCTCGCCAGCCTGTTCAATATCCTTAGGTAATGTTGACGGATTTGTAAATATTGCTGAGATTAGTGGCGTCTCGTGCATTTTATAAGAAGGCAAGCAGGAATGTCGTAGGTAAGGTATAAAATAAAAAAGCGCCGCAGGCGAATTTTTTTTTGATTCAAGGTCAAATGCCTTATAATTGACTTACATGTTTCGAAGGGATGTGCAAATGCATGTTTTTCCCCTTTCATGTGCAAAAAACAAAAATTGCCAGATCACAGACTTGACGTGATATTGCGTATGTATATTATTTAATAAAGAAAAATCAGTATGGAATGATATTAAGCGAGGCTTAATGTTTCACTATCACATAGCCACACATGTTTGTCATATAAATTGGTATTAAAATGCCTTGTTGTATGTTTAACAGTTGTTGTTAATAACTTCATGGGAGGAACTGGTCTGCCATTTGCAAAAAGGTTTTTTTTCTTCAAAATTGCCAAATGGCTTTCCTTGTAATTTTTTTATTATTATTGCATAAGTGTTATCTATTCTGTATAAAAATATAAGGAGTATTATTATTTTCAAAATTTAATTGAAAAAAATAAATGTAGAAATATAAAATATAGATACCTTATAAATAAATTTTACTTTTATTCGTATCCTATTTTAACATTTACTATCTATTTCACTTAAATTTTATTCATGGAAGCAATATAAAAACTGCTTGCAGATGAACCTAAACAGCGAAATATTTTCAGTATAGAAGGCTACATGTTCGGCAATGTTCGGTATAGTGTAGGTATAGGCGGTGTAAGCACTCGAAGTTCTGCTTACCAGCACGTTTTGTACAACATGGTAAGATCGTAATAGTACGTATCCCAGTGATAGAATTAGATTAACGGTGCGGTAGGCAACAGCAAATACATTTGTGTCTTTGCTTTTAAATTTTGATATATTAAAGTTCTAAAAATATAAATATAATTGTAGAAATATATTAAAAGTAACAAAATATAAAGGCAAGCACTGCTTGCCTTGCTTGCATGGAGAAAACGCCACTGGCTGAGATGTCATGGGTGAGCCCAAGATTTGCTGTGAAGAGCTTATAGTCCAGTGTACAGAACCCTTTTTTTCAAATTATTAACACTCGTCTAAAACTTAGTGAGTGGCTTCATTTTAACGTAACCTACAACTTTTTTATCTACGAAAATTCTCGGAAATGGGCAGTTTTCAATCTGAAAAGCGGAAACCACGTCAATTTAACGATGTACTAAAAAGGTATGATCAACCCTTTGCTTTCTACCTTAATCGTAAGATAATTTGATAATAAAATCGAAAAAAAATTGGCCTACAAAAATATTGGATCATTTGCCGAGACCTACACCCCCAACATGTCAAAATAACGAGGGTATGAAAATTTATCAACAACCAGCTGATTTTCACGCAATTGTTTAATGAATATTAATACAATCAAATGGTCATACTGGCCTACAATTTTCGTGGGCAGTTTTTCCAGACCTACGGCCTAAACATGTCAATTTTACGATAACCATTTTACTGATAAACACTTGTAGGCCACGAAACACACATGATAGGTGAACTATTTTGTGATTAAGTAATGTAGTGGCCTACAGAAATATTGGGCCGTATCGCCTAACCTACAAAAAAGACAAAAAATACATTTTCTAAGGTGAGAAAATAGAACACTTGTTTTTTGATTAAAATTTTATGCAAAATTCGAAAATGTCATAAAAAAATTAATATGAGTATCATTTCAATGATTTTTTAATGCAGAATGGAATACCTAAAACTCCATTCTGTTTGAGAGGCGATCCTTAGATAATGATACATAGGTATCGATTCATATGTATCGATTTCAAATTTCGTAAGGATTTGACGTAATAAAAACTATATACTGGGTGTAACAGAAATAAGTATATTAAATTTACCCAATGATAAAACTTATCGAGGGCAACAATATTTATTAGTAACTTTTCTTTGTAAACCTTTTAGATGTTGTGTTAAAAATCTTCAAAGTTTGTCAGAAATTTCATTACCTGTCTAAAAATACTAAAAGATATTGATAATTTAAAAAAAAAATTACTAAGAAATATTGTTGCTCTCGACGAGTTCTGTCAATGTCACTTACTAATTCTGTTTCAACTGTATATGTCATGAAAGTGGAATATTTTTTTCGATTTCGAAAAAAGTTACTAAGAAGTATTGTTGCTTTCGCCGAGTTCTGTCACTGGTTAAATTTAATGTACTTATTTTTGTTGCATTCTGTATATTCCAAGAACATTACGCGAAAAAATTTAAATTCTTTTTGTTTCTTTTTTTTTATTTTTTTCATATATGGCCTTTTTATATTGTAGGCCACATATTTCAACGTGTTCTACGCTTCATTTCAAAAGAAATATAAAGAAAAAGAAATGGTTATTAATCAGTAAAACGGTTATCGTAAAATTGACATGTTTAGGCCGTAGGTCTGGAAAAACTGCCCACCAAAATTGTAGGCCAGTATGACCATTTGATTGTATTAATATTTATTATATATCACCGTGGGATAAGTTATACCATATCCCACTCATTTTAGTTATGTAATGGACTTGTTAGCCCAATGAGTGCTTTAATGAAATTATTACCACACTAGTGCGGTAATGAAATTGACAACTCACAAATCCAAGAAAAGATAATTATTTATTGTTTATAAATATTAATAACACAATTTGAACAGTTATATAAATTAACACCTTCGTTAACACTGGCCGTTTTTACTTGTGTGCTTGTACAACTAGAATTAGTAACCGAGACGGTGGCATCAGATTTTTCGGATGAAACTGCTCCATTCTTCCCCAAAATTTGGACAGCGATTTTCTTCTTATTCTCAGCGGAAGTCTGTATATAGCCTTCCGCAACGGAATCAGAACGCCATCCACCGTGCCTTTTTATGTCGCGGAGATCTGCTCCTGCATTTGCCAACATTGTAGTGGAGGTGCGCCGGAAACAATGACCAGTAAATTCCTTTGCATCAGGCAACCCCAAAAACTCTGCAATTATTTTCGGCATGCTTCCTATTGTATTTATCCCAATAGGTTGATTCGTGCATCGACCATTTCTGTATGCCAGAAAAAAACGATCATTGGAGCAAATTTTAGGACGAAGTTTCACGTAATTTCTGACAGTCTGAACTAGATTAATACCATCAATATTTCCAACCGTTATAAAAAATTCTCTACTTGTATTAGTTTTGGTATCCGGAATTACGACTCTAAAACATGATCCTTCATCTATGACGTTGCTTATCCTCAGAAATGTAAGCTCCTCTCTTCTGCATCCACCCGCCAAACCAAAAATCAAAACAACCTGAAAATTATTATACGTTACAACCAATAAAATACATGATTACCTTGTATATGACTAACCTTCATGCATAAATATTTCTCGTTCCCTGCTGTCTGCAGGAATCTAACAGTATCTTCTCTGTTTAGAACTTTAGACTTTTTAGGTTTATAACCTTTTGCTATATTTTTCAGCAAAGCTGTGAGATTGACATATTTTTTTATATCAATGCACTTCTTGATCGATATTTCCGTCTTCAGCATCGAGTAGTAACACCAAAGGGATGAGGGCTTCTGGCTGTTACTTAGTTCTTTAAAATATACTAGTAATGCCTTTTCGCTGGTAATGTTCTCTTTGTTTTTCAAAATGCACCACTGCTCATATTTTTTAAATGCCAATTCATATTTGGCTCCAGATTTTGATGGGACAAGTCCGGATATTACATTATTTGCTTCTTCCTCAATACTTACGGGCACATCGGACGTTTTTTCTTCAGAAGAACAGCCTGGCAAACTCATTTTCGAAGAAAATCACAACAAAACGGTTTGACATCAGAAAAATTTATTTAGAATAACAGTTTGTTGTTATTCGGTAACTGAGACACGATCATAGACTACTAACGCTTTTCTGTGATTTTCAAACAAAATAGATCCTATCGTCATCTGGATTAATTTATTTTTTTATCAAAATGATGCTATTTTGAAATAATTTTAACGGTGATATATAAAACTTTGTACGATATTCGTGGGGTACTACATTATTAACGCACTATGTGATTACCCTAACTCGCCCTACGGGCTCGTAGGGTAATTCACAATACGTACGTTAATAATGTCTATACCCCACTTATATCGTAAATAACTATTAAACAATTGCGTGAAAATCAGCTGGTTGTTGATAAATTTTCATACTCTCGTTATTTTGACATGTTGGGGGTGTAGGTCTCTGCAAATGGCCCAATATTTTTGTAGGCCAATTTTTTTTCGATTTTATTATTAAATTATCTTACTATTAAGGTAGAAAGCAAAGGGTTAATCACACCTTTTTGGTACATCGTTAAATTGACGTGTTTTCCGATTTTCAGATTGAAAACTGCCCAGTTCCGAGAATTTTCGTAGATAAAAAAGTTGTATGTTACGTTAAAAGGAAGCCACTCACTAAGTTTTAGACGAGTGTTAATAATTTAAAAAAAGGATTCTGTACCCTGGACTATTAGCGATTCCCACTTTCGATCTAATTTCGAATTTGCTCAACGTGGTTATTTGAGTCTACTTTGTCATTTGGACTCGCGATTTTGATTGTTTTCTACATTTAATGAAGGTAAGTTGAACATTTTATTACTATTAATAAGAGAAGTATGCAAAGCATTTATTAGAATGCAAATGTTAATCATTTATTATACTATAAAATTAATAATAAAAAATTGATACTAGCACCAACGTAGTGGATGAGGTCGTAATTAACTGACAAGGACGTTTAGACGATACATTAGCTTTAACATTGTCCCTGATAGGGACGAACGCCAATACGAAGGCCCCGGAGGATAACGGGACCAACAGCCAGTGACGGGGAGCCCTGAACTTATTCCAGCCGTTCTTCCCTTCTGTCTGTAGTCATCTCAAACGACACGTACATTATTGCGGTACCCAACCCCCCCCCCCCCCCCCCCGCGCCCATTTCTTCCATTACATATTACATGTAGTAAAGTTATTAATACGTAGGCTCTGTATAGTTCATTTATCATTAAAACTTAATTTTTAACAATAAAAATCATTTTTTAATTTTTTTTTTAATTTTCCCCCCTCTATATCTCCTTAAGTATTGATCCTATCGAAAATGTGTATAGAACCTTTTCTTTAGAGAATTTTATGTAGATTAATCTAATACATAAACATTTTTTCGCTAGAGGCAGTAGTTTTCGAGTTATTATCAAAAAACTGAAAAAAGGAACCTTTAGAGACCCCCTCTCCCTTAGCTTCACTCCCATCCATCAGTACTTTTAGTATTTTGTTAAGGGGACCTTCCCCTATAACTGTGCCAAAATTGGCTTCTACATGAATTATTTCCGCTATTTGGCTCTTTTCGGTCTTCGTTGCCTGGACTAAATATATATATATAGTATGTCCACGGATCGAGTTCCAAAGACGAAAAACTTTTATTTTTTTATTTTATAAAAAATGTATTCTTGATAAAAGTTTTTGGATGTCCCGAAACGGCCAATTTAGTTTTAACATTTTGTTCAAATTGTTCGTTTTAGTTGAAAATTATTCTAAGTCCCAAAAAATAAGTTTGCGTTGTCATGGTAATTTAACACAACCTCTATTTGAGATATAAATATCCGGAAACTTTTGATTAAATTCTTCAACAACTCGACTGATCGCTTTATTACCTTTGCCATAGCATTGAATTACGTAAATTCGTTCGTCTTTTGACAACAATTTCAACGATTATGGTTGATTTTTATAACTGACAGTTAATGAAAATAAATAAATAAATAACGCAAACTTATTTTTTGGGACTTAGAATAATTTTGAACTCAAACGACCAATTTTCGATTTTTATCTGAAACTAAAAGAAAATTTGCAAATGTTAAAACTGAATTGACCATTTCGAGACATCCAAAAACTTTTATCAAGAATACATTTTTTTTGTAAAATAAAAAAGTTTTCCCTCTTTGGAACTCGATCCGTGGACATACGGTATATATCGTCGGTATCTTGGTTAAAGTGACCAAGTCCATTTTTTTTGAAAACTGAGTTATTATGACTATCTGCAAGAGAAGACTCATATTTAGCCAAGAAAAACTGCCCATGTCCAAATATTCATCTTCTGACGTCACTACAAAAATGTGCCCTATGACCAAGTCCGTGGATGATAATTTTATACTGGTAAATATTACCATGTCCTATACACAAATGACTTGGTCACTCTTACTATAAATAAAAATTGTATTAAAAAAATTAAAAACTAATTATTTTTTCGTTTTCAGCTCATAAACATTATATTTTATTTATAATTATTAATACCATTAAAAGTTTTAGTTTATAAATTAATTTTTATGGTTTTTTATTAAGTCCATCTTCTTTTAATTTTTAGGCAAATAAATCTGATCAAGTCCTTTTGAAACTTTAAAACGCCTGTAACTCAAAAGTATAAATTTTGGACTTGATCACTTTTAAATATTTAATAAAATAAATATATTATCACGGTATATTACCCATTTCTGGGTGTGCCGATATTATATATATATATATATATATATATATATATATATATATATATATATATATATATACCGCGTGTCCCATTTTAATGTACCACCTGGAATATCTTCAGGATCATGCATCATACGAAAAAATGTTTGAAATAAAGGTTTAACGATTTGGAGGGGGACATCCAATCCTGTAAATAAATTCATCGTCCCACCCCCAGGGGTGGCGGGGGAAATGGTAGTTTTCAAATTTTAAATGGTAACCCATATTTTTATAGCAGAATCGGATAGAGCGTGAAAAAATAAGTAGATTTTATTTTTAAAAAAATTTGTTATTTTAGTAGATGGCGCTGCAATTAACAAAATTGTTTTCAATATATGATTTTCCGGAAACAATCAAAGTAGTGTAGGGGTGGGTGTTTGTGTGTGTGTGTGTGTGTATGTGTGTGTGTACACAGGACATCCTGATAACAATTTACCACCGGCATTAGGATTACCCGAGACGTACCACGAGGAGGTTGCTCGATCGGATTTACGTATCGTGTGTATATGTATTTGTTTATGTTTGTGTGAGTGTGTCTTTTAAATAAAATCTATTTATTTTTTACGCTCTATCCGATTCTGCTATAAAAAATGAGGGTTACCATTTAAAATTTGAAAACTACCCCCTCCCCAGCCTCCCTTGGGAGTTGGGGGTTGAATTTCTTTACAGGGTCGGGTGTCCCTTTCCATATCGTTAAACTTTTATTTAAAATTTTTTTTAATACGGTGCATAATCCTGAAGATATTCCAGGTGGTACATTAAAATTCGACGACGTACAACGAGGAGGTTGCTCAGTCGGAATTACGTCTCGTGTGTATGTGTATTTGTTTGTGTTTCTGTCTACAAAAAATTGTTTTAGATAAAATCTATTTATTTTTTCATGCTCTATCCGATTCTGCTATAAAAAATAGGGGTTACCATTTAAAATTTTAAAACTACCCCCTCCCCAGCCTACCTTCGGGATAGAGGGTTGGATTTCTTTACAGGATCGGATGCCCCCCTCCATATCGTTAAACTTTTATTTAAAACATTTTTTAATACTGTGCTTGATCCTGAAGATATTCCAGGTGATACACAGCGGCGTCTCGTGCATTTTATAAGAAGGCAAGCAGCAATGGCGTAGGGAAGAGAAAAAAATGCGCCGCAGGCGAATTTTTTTTTTTCATTCAAGGTCAAATGCCTTATAATTGACTTACATGTGTCGAAGGGATGTGGAAATGCATGTTTTCCCCTTTCATGTGCAAAAAACAAAAATTGACAGATCACAGACTTGACGTGATATTGCGTATGTATATTATTTAAGTCGCAAAAGCCTCGCTTAATATCATTCCATACTGATTTTTCTTTATTAAATAGTAAACATGGTCAACAATATAATTTTAGTAATGTTTCACTATCACATAGCCACACATGTTTGTCATATAAATCGGTATTAAAATGCCTTGTTATATGTTTAACAGTTGTTGTTAATAACTTCATAGGAAGAACTGGTCTGCCATTTGCAAAAAAGGTTTTTTTTTCTTCAAAATTGCCAAATGGCTTTTCTTGTAATTTTTTTATTATTAGTGCACAAATGCTATCCATTCTGTATAAAAATATAAGGAGTATTATTATTTTCAAAATTTAATTGAAACAAAATAAATGTAGAAATATAAAATATAGATACCTTATAAATAAATTTTACTTTTATTCGTATCCTATTTTAACATTTACTATCTATTTCACTTAAATTTTATTCATGGAAGCAATATAAAAACTGCTTGCAGATGAACCTAAACAGCGAAATATTTTCAGTATAGAAGGCTACATGTTCGGCAATGTTCGGTATAGTGTAGGTATAGGCGGTGTAAGCACTCGAAGTTCTGCTTACCAGCACGTTTTGTACAACATGGTAAGATCGTAATAGTACGTATCCCAGTGATAGAATCAGATGAACGGTGCGGTAGGCAACAGCAAATACATTTGTCTTTGCTTTTAAATTTTGATATATTAAAGTTCTAAATATATAAATATAATTGTAAAAATATATTAAAAGTAACAAAATATAAAGGCAAGCACTGCTTGCCTTGCTTGCATGGAGAAAACGCCACTGGTGGTACATTAAAATGGGACAGCCTGTATATGTAACCTTATGTACGAGGTAGAAGCAAAAGAAAATACACGATTTAAGGCAATTAGTAGAGTGCCATGAAAAATAAAACATTAATTTATGTTTCTTGTTTCTGGCCTATCTGACAGATTTGACATTTCTTTTTATTTTATCTTTATTAGAATTTGTGAATGTTATTTTTTCAGCCAGATTAAATCTTTTTATTACTCTAATAATAATAATAATAATAATAATAATAACAATAATAATAATACTAAAAAAATAATAATAATAAAAATAATATAAAAATAATAATAATGATAATAATAATATTTTTCAATTTAGGAAAAAACAGGCCGTAGGTTCCAAAAATTATAACTAACAGTCATAATCGTCTTTATTTGTAAAAAATAGGACGTTTCGGACAATATTTGTCCATCTTCAGCAATTATAAAGTGTGTGTTTCAATATATTATAAAGTTTCTTTATTAGTTACAATTTTTTTTTTGTGAATGCCCACATCTTTTCTAGAATTACAACAGAGAGTCTTTGGTAATTGAATAATAATAATAATAATAATAATAATAATAATAATAATAATAAAATAAAAAGAAATGTTAAATCTGTCAGATATGTCAGAAACAATAAACATAAATTATTGTTTTTATGGCACTCTGATAATTGCTTTAAAACATGTATTTTCTTTTGTTTCTAACTCATACATAAAAACAATTGAACAACAAACTAGGTACTCAGAGATATTGCCAAATAAAAATTTTAACATTGAAATTCCTATGCTCGGAAAAAATGTAGACACCCGGTATACATATATTTTGTTATACGGTGTACTCGAACACAGGTTATTGCTCAACCTTCTGATAATAATTAAATGGAAGGTATGACATGATAAATCAAAAATAATTTTTCCAAAATTCGGAAAATTATTTCTTATATTTTGTTTAATTCCTGTAGCGCACATTTTTAGTATACAGGTAACTATCAAATGAGAAAATAAAATCTTGAGTGAGGTCGCAGTCGTAGTAAAAAGCATTCATAGGATAATTTCATTAACATGACATACGAGTATTTGTATGTAAATAATAAGTATATATACTTAAAGTTGAATTATGTTATCAAAAAGGAAACAATTTTCGTAGATACCTTCACTGAGGCTATATACAAATTATACAGACTCAAAGCTATTTGCGGTTAGGGTGCTAAGAGATTTTTTTGTAGTTTCACAATTCTGGAGCTTTTAGTCGATCCTTCGTGTTAAAAAAAAAACTATAAACTAAATAGCTGATCTTTTACTTCTTAGTTTTATTTATCTTCACTTTTCCATATTTCTTTTCTTTCCCTTCCGCCTCCATGTTAAATTTCAATATTTATGATTTCCCGGTTTCCAAAAATAACTTCTTTGTCTTGAAGTACATACGAGTACATACAATGTCTATATTAAAAACAGATTTCTAGTTCTTTTCATAATGTTTTTCCGTTTCACTTATAGCCGTAGTTTACATTTTGTATGTTTTTAAAATTTTAATTCATTTGGAGGTATGTTTGTGTTTTGTGTAGGGGTTCAAAAGTAGCTAAGTTATAGCTATAGCTCCCAGCAAAAATATGCTCGTAGCTTAGCTATTTAAACGTAAATGTTAATACCTATCGTCCACACTCGGGTGCAACAATTGCAGAAAATGTTTAACATAATGCAGTGTTGTTTGCATTATACTAGAAAGTTCGTTGTGTCTACACGGATTAAAAACTCATACTTTTTGGGAGTGTCACGGAAACAATAAATATTCTGCTTTGGAACTACTAGAGCTGTCATACAAAAGATAATGATGATAAACTGGAAATTAAAACTATTATGACATAAATCAATTTTATTTTTCTCTTTTCCAGAAATCGACTACATTACACATGTGTACATTTTTTATTTGAACATACAATATTATATTTTTATCACGTTGGACACATTGTAAATATATTCTGTCTGTAAGTCCAAATTGTCATTTTTAACAAAACAAATACGTCAACAAGCATACATCAAATAAAACTTGTCAATCTACACATGCAATATAGCCAATACATAAAAAAATACAATTGGAAAAATAATTAAACATAATTGATTGCACAAAAATTCCATTCTTCTGTGTCGTAGTGAAATGTACAATGGCAATTCATCCGTACGAGTTACTACCATTGTTTACGATAAAAACAGTTGATCAATATCGTTTTGGCACCGCGCGAATTTTGTCTGAACTGACTTTTAGTCAATTGGCCATCAGTTAATTGAATTCGAATTCGAGCTGAACGCTGCGTCGGCAGAATTTACATGCAGGATTTGAATCCGTCGATGTCCTACGTCGAAGTTGAATTCAACGGCTTGTTTGTTCTTTTTTTAAATTCTGTTCACAATAAGAATGAAACGAATTGTTCGCTTATCCAACACGTACACTCCAGGTACGGCTGGAGTGTGTCTTAATTTATCGCTCTATAACAGTGTTAAATCTGAAGGATATTTGCTCGTTGAGTGTACCTCAATATGTGCGAATGTTAGTTGGTTAAGTATGCATTTGAAGGGAAAATAGATTACTACTTGTCGGTTGTCGTATTAAGAATAAGTTGCACTGCTGACTTTTTTTATTTTGTGCTTTTTCTCCCTTTTGTTTATTTCTTTGTTGTTGGGAAACCGGATTACCTTTTCACAGGGTTATGAAAGCATTGATTTCATTTCGTGACAATTACAATCGCGACGTAATACACACAATGAGCTTTTCATTTTATTCCTTTGTGTTCCATTGTAATGAATTCGGATGACATGTGTGACCATGAAAGTGCACGAAAGGCTAATGAAGGGCTACATTACCCAGGCAAAATGAGCAGTGAAATGTGATTAAATTCTTTGCAGTTAAGAGGCGAATCAGAACTTTGTTTCATTTTCACACGCCGTTAAATTCAATAGTAACTCTATTTCCGTCATTGTAGGTGTTCGTTTAACAGATAGGTATGTACACATATCAACACATTTACGTATATTGCAAACACAAACTAACACTGCGATGATTATGTCTCGAGTAAACTTTGCAATTTCACGCGTGCATGTGCACATGTCGGTAAATTAGAGCGCTGCACAAACACACGCACGCACACGTCCTGCCATTACCGACGCTACCGACAGCCTGACTCCGTGATGAGCCGATTCGTCCCAGAAGTAAACAAACCCTAAGTCCAAATAAATATTGGATTGTATAATGAAACCATCTATTTACATGTAGTGTCACTGTCTTTTCAATAATACCTCATTTATCTTCTTATTTATCTACACCTTTATTTTCTGATTCCACAATGAAGTTTAACCGTTTAACATTTTGTTTTCAAGGAATATTTGAAATGTAATGTAGTGTGTGTACCTAAATATCCCGTCCGTAGAAAGTTATTTCAAAATATTTTCTCTTTCTAGAAAACGAAGTTAACGAAAATTTTTTGTAATTTCTATTACATTATTAAGGAATATATATATAATATTAAAAAGCGAGCCATAGGCATTTAACATGGGATATCAGCTTTTCCTTGCGCTAAACTTCCCATTTAATTTCAGACTAAAATATTTCAAATAAATGTTGTTGAGAATTAAATTCTACGCCCAAATCACTAATTAGATTTTATTTTGCATGCTTAGTAATCTTTCAAACCAATTTCAAACTTTATAAAAATTTCTCATTTGTAGTGATATCCATGGAATTTAAATAAAATTACAAAGAAATGCATCATATGAAATGTCAGAAATTCGATTTTCAGATTTTCAAATAAAAAGTTTCTAAAAATATTTTGTTTTTATAATGTAGGTACATCTAAACCACTGCACATATTTTATTTATTTTTATTTTGTAACCTGCAAAATCGAAATTCTGACAGATCAGACGATATACATTTCGTTGTAATTTTGTTTATATTCCATGGCTATCACTACAAATGAGCAATATTTATTAAATTTCAAATTGGATTTTACAGCTTATTAAATATGTAAAATAAAATCGCATTAGTGATTTGGGTGTAGAATTTAATTCTCAACAACATTTATGTGAAATATTTTGTTCTAAAATTAAATGGGAAGATTAGCACAAGAAAAAACTGATTTACCGTGCTAAGCTCCTATGGTCCGCTTATTAATTAACACACTATTTATTATATTATATTATATATATATATATATATATATATATATATATATATATATATATATTTACATCCCACTACCATTGTGGCGTCCCCTGTGTAATTTTCTACATTCAAAGTGACGTCCTTGTGCATAAGACGTCCGTATACCGGACGTCATATGCACATGGCCTTATAAATTTTTTTCTGGCATCAGGGGGGCCTCTAGTATCGTATAGCAAAATTTGTTATGGACGTCAGAATGATAGCGGAATGGAAAATGTATATTTTTTGTAGTTCAAAAAAATTCCACTTGCGGAGCTAGTGTCGTCCGGCGTATATACGCTGTATATACTGAAGTTTCATTCCAGCGACATTCTGAACTCCGTACACTTGGCAACACTGGAACATTGGGTTACTACATTAGCGCGCAACTCTTCTAATCGTATTTAAAGATACTTTGTGCACACATGATAGTATTTAAATTAATATTTATGTAATCAAACTTTTGTTTTGCAAAATCCTCTTAGTAAATATAAAGTCAAAATGTATGGTTTCAATGTAATAAATTTAAAAAATGTAATTATTTAAATACTCGTATCATAAAGCTGAATTATTAATTACAAAATATTGTGTAAATTGTAAATAAAAGCCAAATGTATGGGTAAGAAGATTAATGATTAAATGTATGGAATAAATATGAGAACGGTATACCACAGTGAAATAAATAAATAAAATATTTATAAACTTTTGATCTAAAATACGAAGACCGAAATTTGAAGTGTCGAAAAAGAGAGTGTAGAAATAATTATTAAAAGAAAAATCTGATGTGGCCAACACAAAACCTCCCGCTATTTAATTTTTATTAATTTAAATACATACCTACGTATTTACTAACGCTGCAAACTGTTTCATTGCAGAAAACTATTGCTTTATTTACTATTTTCTTTTTAAAATGTCACTATTATTAATTTGAAGTGATTAGCTTTTTGACAGTGACATTTACTGTCAGTTGCATTCATTTGAAATATGAACTGTGTAACAAAGGAATTGTGTTTATCTTAGGCTTCGGGACTAATAAAAAAAAAAATTATCTGTAAAATATATAGAAAAAGTATTAATTCCTGTAGAAAATTCAATAATCTTTAATTTTCATAAGACATAAAATGCGAAAAAATGGCATTTTTTGAAGAAAAACCATTATGAGCTTCAGTGCCATTTCCGGTTATCCGATTTACACCAAAATCTAATGGCTTCTTTTTATATTAGAATAGGATAGAAATACAGGGTGTCAGAATTTTCTGAATGATAGTATTTGAGTTAGAGCGAACACAAAATCCATACACATATACACACACATACAGACATCATCTTGAAAATGTTAAAATTGGATTCTAAAAACGTGGTCATTTACTAAAATCTCGATAAGTGATTTTTAGCACGATCCCTATACCTCCCTTACCAAGGATAGCGGGAGGTAAAAAATGTTTTAAACATTAATATGTACTACAAACGATTTATTACATATATATATATATTTTTTACTCTATATACTTCTTCCTGTTTCTCCTCTATTTACTGAGGTGTTTCAATAAATTGTTTTCATTTAATTAGAAAATATTTTTATACATTTTAGATAGTTTAAATACGTTAAAATATTTGCTTTTCACCTCCCGCTACCTTTGGTAAGGGAGGTATAGGGATCGTGCTATAAATCACATATCGAGATTATAGTAAATGACCACGTTTTAAGGTCCCTAGAATCCAATTTTAACATTTTCACGATGATGTCTGAATGTGTGTATGTGTATGGATTTTGTCTTCGCTCTAACTCAAATACTATCATTCAGAAAATTCTGAAACCTTGTATTTCTATCCTATTCTAATATGAAAAGAAGCCATTAGATTTTGATGTAAATCAGATAACCGGAAATGGCACTTTACCTGAAGCTCATAATGGTTTTTCTTCAAGAAATACCATTAAATGCAATTTTTTCGCATTTTATGTCTTATGAAAATTAAAGATTATTGAATTTTCTACAGGAATACATCAATACTTTTTCTATATATTTTACAGATAAATTTAAAAATAATTTTTTTTATTAGTCGCGAAGCCTAAGATAAACACAATTCCTTGGTTACACAGGTCATATTTCAAATGAATGTAACTGACAGTAAATGTCACTGTCAAAAAACTTCACTTCAAATTAATAATAGTGACATTTTAAAAAGAAAATAGTAAATAAAGCAATAGTTTTCTGCAATGGAACAGTTTCCAGCGTTCGCAAATATGTAGGTATGTATTTAAATTAATAAAAATTAAATAGCGGGAGGTTTTGTGTTGGCCACATCAGATTTTTATTTTTATTATATTGTAATTTGAAAAATTTTATTAAATGCGCTAGTGAGATATGTAAAAATATAAATAATCAAAAGTAATGACTTCTAAAAGCACCGTATTTTTATTGCAATCTATATGCAAACTTTGAAAGAAACGCAGATAAGTAAATTAATAATATGTCTATTATTGTAATATCCGTAAAAATTTCAATTTATTGCAAAAATAGCCGAAGTGAATTCAAACGGCTGCTTTTCATATGTTTTCACTATTTTATTGACATATAAAAAATAATTTGTTGAACAAATACATATTTACTTAGAATAAGCGTATTAAAACCGGAATTGAATATTAATAATAAGCTTATTATTATAAATTTCATAAAAATTTGAATTTATTGCAAAAATAGCCGAAGTGCATCCAAACGATTGCTTTTCACATATTTTCACTATTTTTTTAACATATAACAAATAATTTGTTTAATAAATACCTATTTACTTGGAATAAACATATTAATACTGGAGATTAAATTCATGTTAATCTTATTATTATAATTTTCGTAAAAATTGGAATTTATTGCACAAATAGCTGAAGTGAACCAAAATGGTTGCTTTGCAGATATTTTTCACTGTTTTTATTGACATGTAACAAATAATTTGTCATCAAATAAAATTTTTATTTCCCGCTACCCTAGGTAATGGAGCTATAGGGATCGTGCTAAAAATCGCATATAGAGATTTTAGTGAATAAGCACGTTTTGATGTCCCCAGAATCCGATTTTAATATTTTTACAATGATGTCTGTAGGTACGTTATGTGTGTGTGTGTGTGTGTGTGTGTGTGTGTGTGTGTGTGTGTGTGTGTGTGTGCGCGCGCGCGCGTGCGTGCGTGTGTATGCGTGCGTGTGTGTGTGTGTGTGTGTGGGTGTGTGTGTGTGTGTGTGTATCTTGTGGACACGATTACTCAAATACCATCAATCAGAATATTTTGAAATTTTGGATACCCATTCTATACTAATGTGGGAAGAGCTCATTAGTTTTTAGTGTATATCGGAAGTATTACTTATACAAGCTTTTAATAGTTTTTCTTGAAAAAATACATAGAATGTAATAGATAAAATGTATTAACGGATATCTCGGCGGTGATTGTAAGGAATTATATTGTTGTTATTCCATAAAGTGGTTAATTTTATTTAAATTTCCAATATTTCGTTACATATTTTGTAACTTCATCAGGGAATAAATTAGTTTTAACTGGTGTAATCGCTTGATAAAATAATAAATTCAGAAACATTCAATTTTGTTATTGTTACTTGTTTATGCTCAGCACTAATTTACATATTATTGTAAGAATTTTGACTATATAAGTATAAAATATAAGTTACATCAAAAGAAAACTTGTAAAATTTACTCAGTGAGCGTCACATGTTGGCCGAAATGTGTGGGCCCACACTTTTATTCCCTGATGAAGTTACAAAATGTGTAACAAAATATTGGATATTTAAATAAAATTAACTACTTTATGGAATAACAACAATATAATTCCTTGCAATCACCGCCGAGAAATCCGTTAATACATTGATCTATCAACAAGTACGGCGTTACTTCCTCCTAACATTGAATATAATATTTCAGTAACTTTTACTTAAAAATTAAATAGAATGGTACAATCTTGAATTTTACGATAATAGTATTTAGTAAATAACTTACAATATGAATTTATAAAATAAATTATTTATATACATCATCTTGACTATGCGTCAAACAAAAACAATATTTTAAAAACAATTTTGATATATTTAAACAAATGTCACCTGAATGTCACTGTCAGCAAGCAATTACATTACCTTGTGTAAAGATACGAGTACTATTTTGAATTTTTGTTAAGTTTTTCTATTAGTTTTGTCAATATTCGTGAAATTTATTTTGTGTATGATATATCGTCGCGTTCAAGGCAAAACGGCCTAAGCGCCAAAAAATCATAATTTGCGATTTTGGTACCGTTCGATAGATTGGCGTACCCTCCATCTATTAAACACCAGTGGCATAAGTACGAAAAATTTATTTAAGTAGATATTTCACTTTGAAGTTGCGCAAGCGACAATCACAATTTTAATACGCAGGCTTAAAATGGCATAAGCTCCATTTCTACGTAGTTTCTTATGGGTGAATGCAGAGTGAAATGGCCCGAGATATTGATGTCAAAGTAAGTGTTTTAAAAAATCTGCTTACTTTTAATGCAGTTAAGACATTAAAAATATATTTGTATAAAAGTGCAGACAGTTTTTTGTGTCTCCTGGCTTATTATGTAAATGGCGCTTGTGTCGTTTTGCCTTGAACGCGACGATATTTGTTAAATGTAAAATAAAGTTTGTTATGAGTGAATGAAAATATCTGTACTTTTTAATTATAAGATTTTGGGGCTATTTAAATAAATAAATTTAAATAGTTCATTCTTCACTTATTTTCACATATTTACATTTACCGTCAGAGAAAATGGAATTGTTGTTCTTGTACACCAAGTGCAAGAACATTTCACATTTCTTACTTGTATACCGGGTATGTACTTTATTTTTGTTATATGTATAAGAAATACAAGAGTAAAATTTTAATTTGGAGAAATATTTTTCCTAATAATTTTAAAACAAAAGTGTTAAGTATTAAAAATGACATTTTAAATGACAAATTAGAAGTTCCATTTTCAAATTGCTCACGGATTGCCAAAAGAAATTATCATTATCAAACATTGTAGGAATCTATGATGTTTGCAGCTAAGTATGCATATTGTTGTGAAAGAGTGTGCTTTGGTTTCTACATCAGAATAATGTATTTAATATTGGCAACGCTGCTGGACGTCACTGTAACGGTAGTATGAATAAAAATATACAAATTGGACGTCATAAGTACTGATTATGTATGAAGTATATACTGTGGACGCCGGATTCACTCAGTATGGAGGAGCTCATAATGTCGTCAAATGAACGGAAACGTATATCGTTGTAAATCGACTTTATTGAAATTTGAACCGAAATTCATAATCAGGGGGAAAAATAAGTACATATACTTTATAAAGTCGAAGCCTATCTCTATTCCTTTCGGTGGTTGCCACAATGTCCTAGCCATGAAAGGACGCAGCAATGATAGCGGGATGTAAATATATATATATATATGTATATATATACAGGGTGGTTGATTTTTCATTGTCCAGCGTATATCTTCTGAAATATTAAAGATACAAGAAAAAGTTATATAGAAAAGTTATTTGATACAACCTGGTCTAATTTAGCATAAACAATTTTTTTCCAAGGCCTACCAATTTTCCAGGAAAATATTTAACTTTGATTTTTACTTCCTTGTACGAAGTAAAGGAAGTATTGTAATCGCGAAAAATTTCGGTTTCCAGATTTCAACGGAAATATCCATTTTGACCATCCCTGAATCCATTTTGACTAATTACGGCGTGACGTCTGTACGTACGTATGTACGTACGTATCTCGCATAACTGAAAAACGGGAAGCCGTAGAAAGTTAAAATTTTGTATTTAGGACTGTTATAACATCTAGTTGTGCACCTCCCTTTTTGGTAATTACATAACTTTCGGAAGTGGTACTTTACTTGAAGCCTATAATAGATTTTCATGAAAAATTATATAATCCAAAAGTTTTGAAATTTGGTATATAAGACTTTTATATCAATGGGAATAATATAATAGATTATAGTTAAAATGGTCTGTCCGGAAATGGTACTTCACTTGAAGCCTATCATATATTAAAATATAATCCAAAACTTTTCAAATTTGGTATTTGGTACTCTTATGTCAATGGGAATAACATAATAGATTCTAGTTAAAATGGTCTATCCGGAAGTGGTACTTTACTTGAAACCTATAATAGATTTTAATGAAAAACAATATTAAAATATAATCCAAAAGTTTCAAATTTGGTATATAATACTTTTATATCAATTGAAATAACATAATAGATTTTAGTTAAAATAGTCTAAGCGGAAGTGATACTTTACTTGAAGCTGTTATCAGTTTTTCTTGAAAAAAAATGCTGTTATTTTGATTTTAATAATAAATGCTTCAAATAAAAGTTTTAGAGAATTGAATTCTGCGTCGAAAACATCAAGCATGATTAAATTAGCTCATTGTATAAGCGAGATATGTCAATTTAAAAATTATGTACTTTTTTGTTTCTGTACTTAAGTTTGCCATGAATTAGGACAAAAAAATAACAAAAAAATAAATAATTTAATGTCAATGTCAAAATATGTCAAGTACGTGCAATTTTATAATTGGGTCTGTTATAATACATATTTTAATTATTAACAATATATGTATTGTGTAACAGGCGTTCAAGGAAGTCATGTGGTGTCCACATCAGATATTTTAAATAGAATATCCTGTATATTTTTACGGAATAAAATTCTAAATAAATTTCTCTTTACAATGATGTATAACAAGTAAGGGTTTACCTTTAAATTATGTCTAATAAAGCAAATAGAAATACGATAAAAGTAGGCTGTGATATTCTATTGTTTGTACCAGTAACATCTGTCACAGATTTAATAATACTGATTATAATAGCGAGAAAGGTGTTAAGATTCTTATTTAACTAAGAAAAATGAACGTCGGTTACAGTAATAGCGAAAAAGTTGATATGCTTTGCTGTTTCCACAGATCAAATAATAATAACGTCGGGCTGCTACCCTGTATCAAAATTCATAATAATATTATGTTGTATTAAATTTTGCTACTTGATATTTAAATAAAAGTATTAATAATTTTGTAAATCATCAATGCTAGTAATTCTATTACTTGCTTTATTATTAGACATAATTTTATTCAAAGGAAAACCCCTACGTAGCCAATGTTCATGTGTGACAGAAGTTACAGGTATAAACAATAGAATATCATAGCCTACTTTTATCATATTTCTATTTGCTTCATAGGACATAATTTAAAGGTAAATCATTACTTGTTACACATCATTGTAAAGAGAAATTTATTAAGAATATTATTCTGTCAAAATATACAGGTGTTCCATTAAAAAAATTAAAGTTAAATATCTTTCCAAAAAAATGGTAGGTCTTGGAAAAAAATTGTTTATGCTAAATTATAGATCAGGTTGTAGTAAACAACTTTTGTATTTAACTTTTTTTTGTATCTTTAATATTTCAGAAGATATAAGCTAGACAATGAAAAATCAACCATCCTATATATATATCCATCCATACTAATATAATAAATGCGAAAGTAACTCTGTCTGTTTGTCTGTCTGTCTGTCTGTCTGTCTGTCTGTTACGTGTTCACGCCTGAACCGTGGAACTAATTTTGATGAATTTTGGTATAGAAATACATTGGACCTAGGAGAAGGACATAGGCTACCTTTTGTCGCGAAAATAAAACTTGAAGGGGGTGAAATAAGGGACGAAAGTTTGTATGGAGAACCCATCATTTCTCAAGTTAGGGATATAAAAATTCTTATTTATGCTTTTGGTAAGAAATAAAGTGTTTTAGCGTTTTTAAAAAATCATCCATCAAGGCGGTACGATATGGGATGATTTCAATTATTTTTTTATCTATAGGTAGTAAAGTTTTAACCGTCAGCAGATTTTCGATATTTGTCGGAGAGATAGCTTGCATCATATGTACATAAGTAAAAGTACCCGAGACATGTTTAGAAAAAGCGCTTTTAGGTGCGGTGCGGGATCGGGCGGAGCCTGGTACATGTACGATGCGAGGGAGGTTGTCGGCTCCCTACGCAGCGCATGTCTCCGAAGTAAATGTGAAAAATTACTGGTACACGTGTAGCTAATCGTTATTTTAGCTTTACCCGTGTGAAGCCGGGGCGGGTCAGCTAGTATATATATATACCGTGTGTCCTAAGCAAACCTTGACATAGGCGTTTAACCTGGGAAAACAGTTTTTAGTAAATAAAAAGTGTGCCGGCAGAATATTAAGCCACGATATTGAATATGATAATAGTACATTAGATCTTGTACATTATGTAATATTAATTACTTTAATTTTATTACATAAATTGCAATAAACTATAAAAAAATTTCAAATAAATAATTGTTTACTTTTTTATTTTGTAATATAAAAAATTTTCAAATGTCTGCGTGGCGCATTGGTTCGAATTTCAGCCTCAAAAATTTTAGATTAGGGTTCTATTCCCCTTTATGGTAATTATTTTATTTTTCATTAAATTGTTGAACTCTTAAAAATCTGTTTAATATTTCCTAGTCATTTAAGATAATGATAACATTGTAATAAATAAAGAGAAAATAATTGACAATAATTTATTACAATAATCAAAACATTGGTGTAATAACAATGCATTGTGTTTTCTTTTGCTATTAATAAACAATATTTTTTATAAATATATTAAAAACATAATAACTACATAAATTTAATATATTTCATTTATTTTATTAATATCAAAAGGAAATACAATGCATTGTTATTATATCAATATTTTGATTATTGTAATCAATTAGGTATTGTCAGTTGTTTTCTATTTATTTATTACGTCATTATTATTTTTAAGTCACTCTAATACGAAATGTAAAATAAATTTTTACAAGTTCAACAGTTTTTGTGTAAAAAAATAAAATAATTACCCTCATGGGGAATTGAACCCCGATCTGAAAATTCAAGTATTAATATTAAATACCCAATATACAAATACAAGATGTAATGTACTATTATCATGTTGAATATCATGGCTCAAATTTCTGCCGGGCACTTTTTATTTAAAAAAACTGTTTTCCTATGTTAAACGCCTATGGGAAGGTTTGCTTAGGACACATAGTTTATATATATATATATATATATATATATATATATATATATATATATATATATATATATATATATATACAGTGTGTCCCATTTAGAGGTGCCACCATTGGGATCTCGAGAACTATAAGAGATACGATGTCGGTTAAATGGAACTTTTTGTGCGCCTTTGGGAGGCCATCTCAGATGTGCTTTTGTTTTTCCAAAAATTCTCATAGGGCACTAGAAAATGACGAAAAACTGAATATTGTTGATTTTTTCTTTTTCAAATAACTTCTAAACTATTAGTAATTGAGAAAAACGTTTCAAATACAAAAGATAGATATTTTTATTAACTAACCAGTGGCGTACGAAATAAATTTTTATATCCGTAAATTTTCGAGATATAACACTTTCTTATATGTTTTTAAATGGAACCCATATCTGATTTCAGTCTCAAAAAAATCATTATTTTTTTCTATTTTCAATGATGTAAGGATTATTATGTTTTATTTTTGTTTTGCTCCTAAAATTTAATTTTTCTCTTTATTTTCCTGAACTTTCTTATATTTCCCAAAAAAAACATTATTATTTTTATTAATTATATTGTATTTGATCGAAATAATTTGTTTTATGCCTTTATTACTTATTTTCATTCTAGACTCATAATTACAAATTACACTATAATGTGCCAATGGCGACCAAATACAAAATATTATAAAAATTAGTTTGATACGAGTTTTGAGCAAATTTTTCTAACGAAATAAATTATTTAAATACAAGGAGTATTTGTAAATAGAAATCTACCAATATTTTCAAAATAATTATAAATTTAATACAAAATAAGGAAAAAATAATAATTTTGAAGGCAAAACAAATACAAAACATAATAACCCTTACATCGTTGAAAAGAGAATAAAATAATGATTTTTTTGAGACTAAAATCAGATATGGGTTCCATTTAAAAAAATATAAGTTTGTGTTATATCTCGAAAATTGACGGATATAAAAATTTATTTCGTACGCCACTAGTTAGCTAATAAAAATATCTATCTTTTATATTTGAAACGTTTTTCTTAATTACTAATAGTTTAGAAGTTATTTGAAAAAGAAGAAATCAACAATAATCAGTTTTTCGTCATTATCTAGTGCCCTATGAAAATTTTTGGAAAAACAAAAGCACATCTGAGATGGCCTCTCAAAGGCGCACAAAAAGTTCTATTTAACCGACATCGTATCTCTTATAGTTCTCGAGATCCCAATGGTGGCACCTCTAAATGGGACACACTGTATATATACAGTATGTCCCCGGATTGAGTTTACAAGAGGAAAAAAAAATTTATTTTTGATTTTACTTTGCTTGAATTAAAACGCATGTTTCAGTTATTAAAACTTTTAATTAATGTAAGGTTATTTTATTATAACGTTTTTTCGTATTTTGTCCTCCTAATAATACAGTTATTACATTGAATCTAACATGATTTTAGTTAGTTTTGAAATATTGACAAATGATTTTTTAATCCTAATATCAGATAAAAAAGAGTTAATTGAATAAACTACCAGTATTTTGATTATCGACGTATTTTTTTTTTTCTGAAATTATAATTAATAAAATGGTATCTCTCGCGCAGGAGGGCTCGGCGCTCTTACGCGTCTCTTTAGAAATTTCCATATTGTCGGTCCTCTAATAGCCAAAGATACGTCGTTGAGCTCTGTATCTATTACTCTTTGAATGTACTACAATTTTTATTAGTATTGTTTTCCGGTATAACGTAGTGTCCTTGCGAAATTAGCCAAAGAAGCCAAAATTTTCTCAAAAAATCACAAAGTGCTTTGTTTAAGCGAAAACTCATTTTTTTGCATTGCAGCATCAAAGACCTTATCATTACAAATAATATTTTAAAAAAAAGCTTTTTAGATCTAATGGTTTTGCGTACCACTCGAAAACCGCGCCAATGAGACATACAACCCGCAATGTATAGTGCCTGCGGGGCATTTCTGGGTGGTTACATTTCTTATTCGGTAGAGTACGGTCCAAGCGGCTTGCTTGCATCACAAAATGCAGGGTAGAGGCAAATTTTCGCCCTTAACATCCGGACTATAAGTAAAAGTCTCCCCTATTTTTGTTGTGAACCCTGTTTGTATATTTTCTGTACTTAGGTACCTGATATAACAACGAACTTCGATTATGTTATAAAACGATTACTTAAAATATTCCTGGAACTGTAATGTTAGGTATCTATTACGAACGAAAAGTAAGAATTTGTGGTTGTCACTCGCATTCACAATGTTCCTTAAATTTCACTTTATTGAGATAAATATTTTACTTTCATTACAAATTGCTTTTAAACTATTTTATATGTTTTAAACCTTAAGGTCGTAAAATCATTGTCGGCATTTTCGCACAATTCTAAAAATTACCTATAAGTTATTTTTTAATTAAATTTCAAAAATTATCTCTCTTGTTTTTACGAATTTTCAAACAGTATTGACAGCATTGCTCTTAATTTCTCTCAGAATCGATGCTAGTCTCGTCTCATCTGGTTTTGATTTTTTAGTCGAGACCAATATGACAAGACCAAGCCGAAATGAGACAAGACGAAGATCAGTCTTGATCTTGCGTCAATACTTATAAAAGATATCTGATGTCACATCACATGACCTCCCGCAAATTTCATGTTTAAATAGTAATGAGCTTTAAGTATCTTTTCCGTTTCGGTTGGTCGTTTGTAAACAAAATCTAATTTGTTGTTCTAATAAATAGAAGTCTGTACCTAATACAAAATTAATTTCGTGTCAAAAATAATCGATTATCATGTCCCTATAGCGCTCATCATCACCTATAACAGTTCGACCTTCATCATTTTCGAAAAAGTAAGTTCCAATAACGCCACCTGACCATAGTGCGCACCAAACAGTCTCATTTGGGCATGTAATGGTACCTCGTAAATCACATGGAGATTTTCCTGTTTCCATATGTGGCAATTTTGCTTATGATCATACCTAGAGAGGTGAAAATGTGCCTCATCAAAGAAAAATATAATCCTCGCGAAATCAACATCATCTTCCTGGTGCTCTAAAAACGCAATCTGTGTAAATTCTTTGCTGTACATGATCCATTTCGTAAATGTGTATTTGACATTTTGGAAACACGTGCTTATACTGACAGATTTATATTTACAAATCAAATATATTTCTACTAAATTCTCTTTCACACGGTTTCATTATTAATGTAAATGTGAAAGTGACATTTGTTTGAATACGTGAAAATTGTAATTAAAGTATTATGTTTTTGTTTGACGCATGGGCAAGATGATGTATAAAAATAAATTATTTTATAAATTTATATTTAAAGTAAAAGTTGCTGAACAATTATATTTAATGTATTTTTTCAAGAAAAACTGTTAAAAGCTTGTATAAGTGTTACTTTCGGTTATTTGATATACACTAAAAACTAATCAGCTCTTCCCACATTAGTATAGAATGGGTATATAAATTTAAAATTTTTCTTATTGATAGTATTTGAGTAATCGTGTACGCAGGATCTACACACACACACACACACACACACACACACACACACACATACATATACATATACACATACACACACATACATACCCACAGACATCATTGTAAAAATGTTAAAATCGGATTCTGGGGACATCAAAACGTGCTTATTCACTAAAATCTCTATATGCGATTTTTAGCACGATCCCTATACCTCCCTTACCTAGGGTAGCGGGAGGTAAAAATAGTTTGCCCATAATCTACGATATTTATATAAATAAAAATAGGCAATTTAAATTTAATACTGAGTAGGTTCACATATACAAACATCCATGCCTTAGTGGGATTCGAACCCAGAACCCCGAGCACACTCATGAATAAGAGGCGTTGCTCTAACCATTGAGCCACCGGAGCCATGAACCATTCATATTCCTTAGTAAATAAACTTCTCCATTTATACGAAGTTTGTACTGCGAACTACCTACAGTACAAATTTCCTTAGGCTGTGTCCGATGTTGCACTTTTATCGCCCTAATATCTAAATCCGAAATTTATATGCCCTAAATCTTGTGATTACTTAGAATATTAGGAATTAGATTTTAGGGTTTTGCAGGAGCACACTATGCCTTGACGTTGGCGCGCACTAATTAAATAAATCATGTTCGTTGCTATAATTACTGCAAAAGGTCAAATTTACTGTCAAAGAATACCTTCTTAGTTCTTTTTTACGAAATATAATATTAGCATTTAATCTGAAGCATAAATTAAATCGAATTGTATAATACATTTTTGTTGTTCTAAAGTGTTGCCATACAAAGCAATGGATATCACTAGTGTGCCATTCGGAGTTGTATTTATGTGAAGAAGACCTAAATTCTAAATACTAATGCCAAAATGCGACATCGGACACAGACTTAGTTACATATTTGTTCATAGTTTATGCATGCTAGTTCATAGGTTTATAAATTAATTATATTTTAAAATCATGTACAATGTATTTATGCAAAAGTGTACTACCAATACTCGTATATACTACCAAATTAAGTACTACCTTAGTACCTTATAGACTAATGCCCATTTGCACCAACAAGGCTTAAATTTTAAGTTAGGCTTAAACAAAGAAGTGCAAATCGAAATTTTGACAGCAATATATTATAATTCATTTGACATTTCATTTCGATGCAATATTGTCAATTTAAGCCGAGTTTAATATTTAAGTTACGTTGGTGCAATCGGCCATAAATAATATAGTAAGTTAGATATTTTTCACTTATATTCATTCCCACGCAATGTGCAATATTTCGAACAAGTCATGTGATCTGAAACAGAACGTAACGTCGTAGTTTATATAGCATAACAGGCAGCAAACTATCACCTATGTTTATTTACATACACAACGTTGATAATAGACAAACTGTTGTTTCCTATTGGCTGTGATTGACGTGCTGCTTATAATTTAACGTTGCAGTAGTGTGAAGTTGTTTTCCATGACTGTTTCTGGCGTCTATAATTTTAGTTAAGTATTTACGAAAATTGCAACATATTATAATTTTTCTATTACTGTGAAAAACATTGAATACTTACCTACTCGCTAAAAAAAAAATAATATTTAAATAAAAATATTAAGGAGAAATCATTTTCATAGAGAGTGACCTCCACTTCTCCAGCACTCATTAGGCAATTAGCAGATTCGATTTTCAATACTTAGTTTCAGGAACTATTGTATAAAATTCTGTTTGGAAATTAACATTTAATTCATAAACATTTTTCAAGTGCCAGTCCTACAACTGCAAGAAGAAAATAAATGCAAGTATTTATAATTATTTTATATTTATTGCATGTCACCAGTATTAATTTTTTTATGTTAGAAATAAAACTTAGTTTATAAGGCTGAGCAAATTTACTTTAATAAAATCCAAAGCTAATTATTTTATTTTTTTATTACAAATTTAGCGTTGTTACTACGATTTGATGATATTTTGAGTTTATTACTATTGACGGCAGTGCTGTTTGCTATATTTGGTGTCTACGACAGAATTAGATAAACATTTTGAGTTTTACATTAATTGGAGACAAGGTTACTATATGTGAAACCGGCTTATTTGGGAAAAATCTAATTTTATTACACAATAAAAATGTGAGGTTAGTGAAAGTTTCACGAGTCAGTTTTGTAAATATTATCCACCTAGAAAGTATCAAAACCTTGTCGTTCAATCCTTTTGGGCATTTTATGAACTATTTTTAGTACATTAATAAAACCCATTAATGAACGAAAGAAAAACATTATCAATCATGTCATGACATTGAAATAATAATATATTTACATTGGTGAATTCAACTATATTTCTTTAGTGTGATTTTAGTTGTAGATGAAATTCCTGCTTTGGACGAATCCTCCGTCGCTGATTCCCTAGGATAGTGGGTCCGGAGGCCGGAGGCGTGATGGCGTGCGACGTAATGCAATGCAGGCACGCAACGGAACTCCGTGCGGCGCTGCACGGCGCTGGAATGCAGCGCTATAAACTGACCTCGTCATAAATACATCCACATGAAGACTGCCCCATTCCCCATGCAACATACCACGACTACCACTGGACTTATGACGAGTAGGGGAAGTTATAAACGAGAATAATTATAGGAAACACTGTTATTATGCTTTATATTTAATACGGGAATGGGCGCAGCGCAACGCAAGACATAGAATGACTGTACACAGATTAAAGATAATTCGCTCATTTATGAACAATAATATTCTATAATAGTCCGAGTTGTACCGTGTTTAAATAAATATAGATATTGAGGATGATGTGCACATTGTTTTAGCTTACAACTCAACTAAATATAACAACAATAACCTAATCTAACCACACAACTCTACCCGAGTTTTCCAATAGTAACTTTGTGCGCAAGGTGAGGTTATTGGTGTGTTTGGTTGAATTGCAAAAAAAAAGTTCGGGCAAGTTTAAGGGTAGAGCATTGTATAAATCTAAAATTACCCAGATAAAGAGTAAATTACTCAAAGAATTATATATCATTTTCTGGTTTTATAAGTATTTAGTATTTTTTCACTTGTAATTTTTCCAAATACACCTTCAAATTAACGTTAAAAATAGTGTCCATTAGTTGATATGAAGATATAGGTTAATAGTCGGAATTTGGTCAGGAAATTTGGAAAATATAATTATCTTCTTTACATTACTTTTTGGGTATAGTGTTTTTGGTTATGTTTTAGTAATTTTTAGTGCAATTTAATATTATTTATTATTATTATATTTATTCTTGCCTAACCGGCTTAGAATCTACATATTATATATATATATATATATATATATATATATATATATATATATATATATTACAATAAATAGTGGTACTATATCATAAATTAACCCCCCGTTTCTCAATGACTTTCTTCATCCAATCTTGTCCCGACCCTACATCGTCTAACAGAACAGTTTCTTATCTTCCTTCTCTCATAACTTCCCTGCAAGAAATCCTTAAATGCCTGATAGTTTCCTCTTCTCTCTCGCATAGCCTGCAACTCCTCTCATCACTTGATAGTCAGTATTTATTGTTCCTCTCTTCATTACCACATCTGAACCTGATAATTATCTTGATGTTTTTCTTTTCATCCAATAAATACCTTGGCATTGACGTCGTTTGTATTAGTTTATATCTCTTGTTATAATTTGAGATGTTTATCTAACTTTGTTGTTCTTACCGCTGTATATTCCATATCTCTCTGTTGTAGTTCGTAATGTGTGATTTCTCCATTTATGCGTAGCCTCTCTATTTGTGCAGTAGAATATCCATTTCTTTCGTTCTCCTTGTCTTATTACCCGCCAGCATTCTTGCAGAATTGAGGTTTGATTGGTTCTTACTCTTTCCTCATATTTTACTGCTCTCTTTCCTGTTTCTACTCTAATTTTTAATGCTTTCATCTCTTCCCTTACTATATACTCTGGCGTGCTTCTATCCAGACCCAAAATACATTTTATGTACCGTACTTGTATGTCCTCTATTTGTTTATATTCTCTCCATCTATATATTTCCGCCCCGTAGAGTAATATATTTTGACTATAGCTTCAAACATCATCCATCTTATTCTGAGATTTCTTTGAAATCTTCTTCCCCCTGAACTCCATATTTGTTTCATAGCGGCGAATGCTTTATTTTTTTGATATTCTAAGTGCTTTATATGTTGATTGTTTCTCTGAAATGTATATCCTAAATATCTGAATTCTTCCACTTCCTCAATATCTTCATCATCCCACTTCCACATTTCTTTTGTTCCTCTCCCTCTTACTTTTTTAAATTTGATTATTTTTGATTTTTGAACGTTTGATGATAATTCTTTCTTACTTAAGTATAGCTTAAACCTTTTCATCATGGTTTTCATATTAGTTGGATTTTTTGTGACTAGTACTATGTCGTCTGCATAAGCTAATGACCATAGCGAAAATAAAGTTGGGCTTAAAGGGCATCCTTGTCTTAATCCTTTCTCTGTCCAAAATTCTTCTGTGTATTGTTGCTTGTTTGTTATTACTGAACATGTCTCTATATGTTCTCTAAAGCTGCCAGTAAATGTTTGTCTATATTTATTTTTTCAAGAGTTCTGAAAAGAAGATTTCTGTTAACATTATCAAATGCTGCTTTCAGGTCTACGAAGAATGCATATAATTTTCCTTTTTTTGCATTTAGTATGTAGATATTGTCTGTCCTTCTTCCTTTTCTAAATCCTGCCTGGTTTTCTGAGATCATTTATTTGCCATTATCTCTTCCTCTAGTTTTTCATATAAAATCATTGCGTATATTTTGAAGGCTGTATTCAACAACGTTACTCCGCTGTAAATTTGTACTTTATTGGTATCTCCCTTTTGTACAATTTAATATCATATTTATATTAATAATAAGTTTCTGTCAGTCATTGTTTTTTCTCAAAATATGAACTTTGTGTTTCTGAATCTGCAAATTAGTTTTCGAATTTTTGATTACCATGTAAATTTTCAACAATGTATTTGAATTTATATATACACATATACAGGGTAAAAAAACCCCCCTCCCCCCTTTAACTCTTTTATTATAAGTAATAGGAAAAATGGTTCATCTAAAAGATTTATTATTTTAAATAACCGAGTTCGATCCCGACCGATGCCAAATATTTCGAATTTTAAATGACAAAAAAGTGACCCCTGTGGTGTACTCTCCACGCCAGCAATGAGTGCCCGTGAGGTGACGCCTGGTAAGCGATATTTGCGATAAAGCAGATTGTGGCACACAGAAATGGGTAATATGCCGTGATACATATACATATTTCTAATAAATGAAGAAATTTTGGTTTTGGCTTCTGTTTATGAATATTCTCATGTCAGTACTAGGAATGTATCAAATTTATTGACATTAGTCAAATTTCTGCGTCCAGGATTTTAAGAAAACATAAAATTCATCCTTATCATATCAACCTCACATAAGAATTACACGGTGAAGATTTTAATAATAGAGTTCGATTTTGCAATTGGACGATGGAAAATACCTATTAGAAGAAATCTGTTCCTATTAACTAATATTTTATTTGCGGATGAGGCTACTTTTAAACGCAATTGTTGCGTTAATAGGCATAATATGCATTATGCAATTGAAAATCCTCACATGTGGAACATCGATAGCCAGAGAGTATGGTCCTTGAATGTTTAGGGTGCATAATAGGGGATTTTTAAAATTTTTTAATTATGATCCTCCCGGAATTATTGGAAGATATTCCATTAAATGTCGGACAAAATTTGATATTCCAACATGACGGAGCGCGACTACATAATGCCAGTAATGTTTGGAATTATTTAAATAATCAGTGGAGAGAACAACAGATAGGACGAGGTGGATATATTTCATAGCCAGCAAGATCTCCTAACCTTACGCTTATGGATTTTATTCTTTGGGGATACGTCAAGAGGATCTTGTCTACCAGAAGATACCTATAGATGCAGTAGACATGAAAGAGTGCATTCGAAATGTTTTCAGAATATTTCGTGAAACATGCTGGCAGATGTTCTACCACATCACGTTCAACGCTTGAATTTTTGTATTACAGAACATGGTCGTAATTTTGAACATTTGTTTTAAGTTGTTTTGGTTACTGAATTTGTTGTTTAGTTTGTCAAGTTGTATAAAACTGTTACATTTTGTCTATTTTCACATAGCCACCTAAAATATTTGTATAAAAATTATTTGTAACATTTCTCAATTTTCTTATTAAATTAATAAAAACTAATACCTCGATGAAAAGAGAAAAAAATGGCGGTTTCTATTTTAGTAAAATAATTATAGGTTGCTATTTGAAAAATAAAAGTTGATAATCGTATCTTGTAAACCTGAATTTATAAAAAAAAATCTACATCTGCCATCAAATAGAATATTTAAAATAGTAAAACTTTTATATGAGCCATTTTTTCTATTACATATAATAAAAAAAGTTAAAGGGAGGAGCGTCTTCCCAGACACTCTATAATATTATTTATATTTAAATAAATAAAGGCTCCATTTTATTTTTTGTCCTTTTAAGGGAGGTATGGGGATTATGCTATAAATCACAGTCCAAGATTTTGATATATAATAATAATAAATAATAAATAATAAATAATAAATAATAAATAATAAATAATAAATAGTAAATAATAAATAATAAATAATAAATAATAAATAATAAATAATAAATAATAAATAATAAATAATAAATAATAAATAATAAATAATAAATAATAAATAATAAATAATAAATAATAAATAATAAATAATAAATAATAAATAATAAATAATAAATAATAAATAATAAATAATAAATAATAAATAATAAATAATAAATAATAAGTAATAAATAATAAATAATAAATAATAAATAATAAATAATAAATAATAAATAATAAATAATAAATAATAAATAATAAATAATAAATAATAAATAATAAATAATAAATAATAAATAATAAATAATAAATAATAAATAATAAATAATAAATAATAAATAATAAATAATAAATAATAAATAATAAATAATAAATAATAAATAATAAATAATAAATAATAAATAATAAATAATAAATAATAAATAATAAGTAATAAATAATAAATAATAAATAATAAATAATAAATAATAAATAAATAATAGCGTACGATCGTACCGTGCCTGTGGTGGAATCCCATGAATACGCTAAGATAGCGCTCAGCTATATGCCCCTGACGTTTCCGTCCCGCTCACCTATGATCCGTAGCGACACCGCTAACTTGCTGCTCGGAGCATTTGCTACCGTCACATAGCGTAGCACTATTTCAAAGGTACCGCTAACCGTTGTGATATAGTTTTATCGTTAAAAAATAATAAATTATAAAACAGTAAGTACAAATAATGAATCATTTGTAACTATTAGTAGTATAATAATTTGTATTAGCTACATTTAGAGGAATTTAGAGTATATACGAAAATATAACCTCAATCTGTCATATAACTTAATTCCTATGTATATTATTAATTTATAGTGGTTGACGAACCAGCTAAAAAACGAGTAAAACGGACAACATCTAAGCACCAAGAAGTTATAATTAATTATAATGAAGAAAATCCTTCGATGTTGACTCAAAAATTTTCCAATGTACAAGCGAGATAAAAATACGATATGCTATGGGAATCTTTAACAAATTCTTTGAATGCAATGGGTTTAGGAAGCAAAAAATGTTAGCCAATGGCAAAGAGTAAGTACTTGCGTTGTAGAGAAAAATAATTAATTGAATTCATTGTCTTTAAATTTGCATAACAGGTTGTAAATGATTGGATTATTAAGACCAAAAACAAAGTTATATTTCTGAGTTAAACGACTTAGAAATAAGATTAATAAAAATGAAAGGGTGGAGCTCCGTATTAGGAGATAACACTACATTAGAAGCTGGTTTTGACGAAGATTCAACGGTACTATAAAGCCATTTTATGAAGATTTTATTTTAAATTTATAAAATTTGTTCACAGATAGAAAGTGAATCATACAGTTATCTCATAACTTCAAATGTATTTACGGTAAGTGTATCATGTAAAGTATTATTCTTATCTCTATTCGGGTTTTATTATAGTTTGAGATTGAACAAAATTCTGCACCAGCATCGGCAGCATCCCTGTTGACAGTCACAGCACCTCCTTTAACGACCACAGTACCTACAATAACATCGACAGTATCTACTCGTATGTTGAAGTCAACAACACCAATGTTGATGTCCACACCTTTGATGGCTTCTACAATACCTCCAACGCTTACAGATCAAGAAAATGATCAAAATACAAGTACCATTTCTTCTAATGTCACAACACTTACTGGAAGAAAGAGAGTATTTGAAAATATGCATAAAGAAACTTTAGAAGTTTTGCGGTAGGCGACCATCTTGTAATAAATCATCATTCTCTCTTATTGGATTTTGTACATTATTATTATTAGGAATATTTTCAAGCAAATCTTGAGTAATGTCTAAACGTGCAGATACACATATATTGTGTAATATGGCACAAGCTGTTGTAATTCGTCCAACTCTTTCTGGTGAATATCGTAGTTTCAGTTTCGTAACGTTACCGACTAGTGGAAAGGACCCCAAAACTACGTTGTGTGTGTAAAAATGAAATAAAGTAACCCCAAAAAGTTCGTAATCCGAAGTGGCTGTCAAGAGAGTGAGAGAGAGAGGGTTGTAGGAGTAAACCAATTAGATCTCTTCCAAAAGAGAACAACTCTTATGCATTTATTAATAGTAATTACATGTCATATCGAGAATGCCATCCTAACAAACATAATAACTGGTGTTGTGGCCATACAAGCTACCAGGCTGGATGTGTGATGTCTGAACCTGATGTGTCGCCCTGCATTGACTAGGACGGCGAGGACGCATCTTCTCCGGAGTCGCTTCTCCTCGTGTCAGGGAAAAAAACGTCCGCAAAAACTGGTAGAGAAGTGGACAGCATCACAGCATCGTGCACAGCTGTAGTAGACTGGATGTAGAAGCTCTTATATCCAACCCGTGGACGGAAAGTTCGCGCAAGGTGAAACGTGGTCGCCAACTGGGCCTACGCTCGGTCGCTGGGTAAGCGGACGTCTTATTGGAAAACGGCCGGGAATGGTAAAAGCGGCTGAGAATTCTGGATTAAAACAGGTCAAATACTGTAACAAATCATATGTTCAAACAGAAATGAGCACAACTCTGGTGTGTTCAGAATAATATTTCTGCGCATTGTTCTTGGTAAATAACAGTAATTATTACAATGTATATTTTATAGTCTATTGTAGTTAAATACGATAAACAATTATAAAATCCTGGAACAAGTAATCATCAGGAAATAAAGTAATGCAACAGTAATAAACAGTCATTGACGGAACATAAAAATCCATTAGTCAACAAGGCTGTAAATAAATACAAGCTGAAACAATCACAGTAAAATAAACAAATCGTAGTCAACTCGAATAATAACAGAGCTGAAAATAATAGTGACTTTACGAGTAAAATGCTTAATCAAACATGAAAGTCATTATAAGGCTGAAACGCATTAATTGCATTGTCCTATAATGAAAATATTTATATTAAGGTTGCGTTATGGAGAGGTAAGCTTCTCCGAGACATTGCTACGAGGTATTAAAACCATAACTTAGACCTGGACGTCGTTTTTAAGACTCACACCTGGTGGCCCAGCAACTACAACAGAAAGAGCGTTAGAAGAGACCTGGACATCGTCTTCATAGTCTACCAGGTTTCCACCTGAACGGCGCTACGCGTCGTGATATTGCAACATAAGTAAGCTGTCGAAACAGCAACTCGTGCACAGAGCAAAGCTACCGGCACCATAGAGCCAACGGTTATTGTCCGTACTCGGCTCATCCCACATTTAGGGAAAAGAGTTAAATACAAATGTGCAATATCAACAAACACATTCCAAGCAATGGAATGGTAATTGTCATCTCTAGTACCGGGAATTGAACCTGGGTCTCCTGAGTGTAACAGACTCAGATGTCTTACCACTAGACGATGCTAGAACAACAACCATCATTCCACCACAGAGTAGCAAAACGCTGAAATAAAATAAATGATAATTAAGTAAGGACGTGGTGCAAAAGAGCTTATGAATGATGGATTCCGGGGTACGTGGTGGACAAAGAGTAAATTACGAGGCGGATGGTAAAAAGAAAACTGACTCCGTCCGGTTTCCACGACGGTATATGACCAAGGGACTGATAAGAATAATAATTGGTAAAAAGGAAACTACCTCCGTCCGGTTTCCACGACGGCACATCACTAAGGGACTGATAAGAATAATAATTGGTTAAAAGGAAACTGAGTCCGTCCGGTTTCCACGACGGCACATCACCAAGGGACTGATATGAATAATAATTGGTAAAAAGGAAACTGACTCCGTCCGGTTTCCACGACGGCACATCACCAAGGGACTGATAAGAATAATAATTGGTGAAAAGGAAACTGACTCCGTCCGGTTTTTACGACGGCACTTCACCAAAGGACTGATAAGAATAATAATTGGTAAAAAGGAAACTGACTCCGTCCGGTTTCCACGACGGCACATCACCAAGGGACTGATAAGAATAATAATTGGTGAAAAGGAAACTGACTCCGTCCGGTTTTTACGACGGCACTTCACCAAAGGACTGATAAGAATAATAATTGGTAAAAAGGAAACTGACTCCGTCCGGTTTCCACGACGGCACATCACCAAGGGATTGATAATAATAATAATAATTTTTAAAAGGGAAAATGACTCCGTCCGGTTTTTACGACGGCACTTCACCAAAGGACTGATAAGAATAATAATTGGTAAAAAGGAAACTGACTCCGTCCGGTTTCCACGACGGCACATCAGCAAGGGACTGATATGAATAATAATTGGTAAAAAGGAAACTGACTCCGTCCGGTTTCCACGACGACACATCACCAAGGGACTGATATGAATAATAATTGGTAAAAAGGAAACTGACTTCGTCCGGTTTCCTCGACGGCACATCACCAAGCTATTGATAAGAATAATAATTGGTAAAAAGGAAACTGACTCCGTCCGGTTTCCACGACGGCACATCACCAAGGGACTGATAAGAATAATAATTGGTGAAAAGGAAACTGACTCCGTCCGGTTTTTACGACGGCACTTCACCAAAGGACTGATAAGAATAATAATTGGTAAAAAGGAAACTGACTCCGTCCGGTTTCCACGACGGCACATCACCAAGGGATTGATAATAATAATAATAATTTTTAAAAGGGAAAATGACTCCGTCCGGTTTTTACGACGGCACTTCACCAAAGGACTGATAAGAATAATAATTGGTAAAAAGGAAACTGACTCCGTCCGGTTTCCACGACGGCACATCACCAAGGGACTGATATGAATAATAATTGGTAAAAAGGAAACTGACTCCGTCCGGTTTCCACGACGACACATCACCAAGGGACTGATATGAATAATAATTGGTAAAAAGGAAACTGACTTCGTCCGGTTTCCTCGACGGCACATCACCAAGCTATTGATAAGAATAATAATTGGTAAAAAAGGAAACTGACTCCATCCGGTTTCCACGACGGCACATCACCAAGGGATTGATAAGAATAATAGGTGCATAGAATTGAAGGAAATAATGAAAAGGTTACCTTCAGAGGAGATGTTTACCTAATGCACATATATGTAAAATGGTAGATATAATAGTTAGATGGGAAGCGAGATTTTGGGTCGTCCAACTGGACGTGGAGGAAATATTGTTATGAAGGTTGCCTGTCGAATCTAGCCGACTCTGACGGAGACGTGGACTGCACTAGGTGCAACAGGTAGTATCGGTTATGAAGATGGTATTATGAGTGAGACTAGGTCTCACGACCAAGGCAGCTGGAGAGGTTACCCAACTACTGAACGCAGCCAGGGGCCAAACCAGCTCTTAGAGGAAGATTTCGCTATGAGGAGTGAGACTAGCTCTTAGATGAAGGTGTAAGATAAATGAAAAGACTTACTCTCTTGTAGAAGATGTCTAGGTGCAGGTGGGTTCTCGCAGACTTCTGGACTCGACGAAGATTAAAAATTGACTATCTCGAGGCGCATGCTAGCTTTGTTTATAAGCACAATCTCCCACCATGGTCTCAGCAGTGGAAAAATACAAATACGTACAGTCTGAGAAAAGCAAACCTACGAGCTCCAAGAGCGTCGGCATACTCAACCAAATGGGAGTAGAAAACATCCTATAACATCCCGATACTACGCTTATGATCACCGTTGAACACGTGCAAGCGATGACATCATCACTTCTCCCCTGTTTACGGTGTTTTACGACTCTAACCTATTGTTTTCTCTCGCTCGGTAGCCACAGATGTTCAACCTTCACCAAAATAAACCAGTAAACAACATACGGTAGCAGTGGATCTCAAACATTTCTCGACACGGACCGACGTATTAAACAAATATCAAATCATACAAAAAGATATCAATTAATTATGAAAACAAAGAGATAAATAAATAACTGCAAAACAAAAAGATAAATTAACAATTACATGATATGCGGACGCTACAGTCAGCAACGAAACCTTGTTTTTAAAGTTCCGTTACACCTTTTAATACAATTTCTGGCTCGAATATGTCTAATATTATATTGTTCTTCTGGTGATCCTGGTGCTGGATCAAGTACTGGTGTCATTAACCACGTTTGCAAGGGATATCCGGAATCACCAACTACCAGTAGTGTTCTCCTCGTCTGTAATTCCGTTCCATTTCGTCGCGAACTATAGAATGTCAGTCATGTGTACTCCCTGCATGCCTCGCATTAATTAATAATATCCTCATATCATAATCACACACCTGAAATAAAAATAATTAAGAAAAAATCATTGAAAACTTATTGCAGAATTACAATTTGTACGTTCTTGGAAAGTTTGCCTCTTCGGTCTACATAATTGTGTTCTTCTATTCTAGGGCAAAGTATGTCCACATGCGTACAGTCCACTGCCGCAATTGTTGCTGGAAATTGTGACTTCTCCATAAATAATTCGGCTAATTGTTGTTTCTCACGTATACTTTGGGGAAATTTGATCCACTTTCTACGGAGATGAACATATATACTATTAGCAACTTCATCAATAGCCCTACTAATTGATTGCTGACTCATATTTACTAAATTGGATTGACCTACATAATTATCTTTGATAAGTAGCAGATGCGTAAAAAGTTAAAGCAGCAAAAAAATTTAAATCAGGCATTATAGCATTATATTTATTTGAAGTACTTAGAAACGGTATCAGTTGTTGCATGAGATGTACCAATCCTTATTAAGTCTAAAAAGTTGTATAAATCTGTTGTCCGGTAGTGAGAATGCATCACTCACGGATCTCAAGAAACGATTTTCTAAATGTAATTCTCTATACCTCTCAATTCTTATTTCATCATACATAGCAAAATAAATTGGTAGCATCTAAAAAATATTAAATTATAAACATATTTATTAAATATTTAGTGTATAATCAATTTACCTTCAAAATAATAATGTAAAATTTTATAACCTTTCATTCTTCTCAATATGAAACTTCTATCGAAGACGGTGACAGTTCGAGACGGTGGTAAACTCGTGAAAAACCAATGGATAAGTTAAGAGTTTTGCGAAGACACAGGAGATGCAAGTTAGCAGCTTTGCTGCTAATTATCTTTCAATATTATGATAGCCTTCCCGATAGGACATTTGAGTACAACATTGGGTTGCTAGAAGGAGAGAGCAGGGCTATCATCATAATTTATTTATGGAGTTGCAGCTGGAAGACCCCGACAAATATCGCTGGTTCGTTCATATAATTTTACACTAAGTTTTATGAAAACCTGCCTTTTCAGATCAGACCTTTTGTAGCATTGACCGTAGTGTCCCATAATATTGGTCGCATTTCTATTAAATCTAGGACCAAATACCATAAGACTTAAGACATGTTTAACTGCGGTTTCCTCAATCTGACATTAACGGGAAGAGCTGATTAGATTTTGGTAACAATTAGCAACCGGAAGTACTACTTTCTTAAAAAAAAAAATATAAATTATTTTTTGAAAATTTTTGTTATTACAAGTATTAAAGCATATAAAAATCTCTATCCGACACATTTACATTTTTTATTATATCTTTTATAAAGTTAGAGATAAAGAAATATAAATAATATAAAATAATATGTTGTCATTACATTCATTCGTTAATCTCAAAGCCCATGGAAAACAAGTGGAAAAATTAAAATGTTTGTAATTGACAGAAACATGTCAGTGTCAAAAAAACCAGAGATATTACTGAAGCCTTTTTTTGGGAAGTACATTTAATATTTCTTATTTCATTATTAATTAAATATTTATAATTATAGATACATATATTACATATACCCTTCAGAAATACCGCCAATCTCATCAATGAACAAGGCGTAATCTTTCAGTTTCTGCCATGGTAACTAAGATGTACACAAAAATTTTAATGCAGTTACGAAAAATAATGAGAGGTATTGTGCTGGCCACATCAGATTTTCTTCCCCATACCGTTTGCTGCCATTTTTAATTTGACTAATCAAAACAAGTTGTTGAAGGGTTAATCTCTCCGTTATGAAAAGGGGAGTTTCATCATTTTTGAAAAATTTTATATTTAAATATCTAGATGAAAAATAATTAGATACACGTATTTTTTATTTTTTCCATAAAGTGTTTCTTACTACGATTAAAAAAAGTTACGAAATAAAGATAGATATATCATGTTTACATGGCGTAGAAAACGACAAAATATAATTGAAGCGCTTAACATAAATATCATATGGACATCAATAGTAATACTTATATGTTTCTTTACTGAAAATCGTAATAAATAATTACGTATTTCTACTATTCGAATACCCCCATTACCTATAGTAAACAGGAATTGAAAATAAGTATAATATTTCTAAAATTGTAGATCCATTTATATCATTCTTTTATTTATCATCGACGTATTACAAATGACATACTATTAAACTCGTAGAATGTAGAGGTATAAATAACAAATTTTAAATCATTTAATAATAAATGAGTTAAAAGTATCCAATATCCGTAGTTAATACGACAATGTTTCAAGCATTGAGACAGTAAATGGAGTATTAGAAATAGTAGGTTTGTGAACGTTTTGAAAAGTGAAAGAAACAAAGTGTTTTGTTTTGTTGCCGTGCAGCCGTAAGTCAATAATATTTCCTGGTAGAGGAAAAACAAAAGTAATTTCCTTGAGGCCTGCCCTGGCGTTGGCAGCGAATAGCTCTGACGTGTTGACATATGAACGTGGTCGAGTCACTCTTGTGTTCCAACGCCCAGAAAAAAGGAAAACAGATGACTGAAGTGTGATTTCCACTGTGACATTACAGATGTAACTTCAAAGTTTTTACTTTTTGTTTTTGTGTTTTGTTATTATTTTCATTACTTTTTACCTCTTTTGTTTCCAACTTACCAAACAAGCAAATGTACACATGACAAACAAACTAGTATCTTTGTTTTACTTGCTAAACTTGACATATCATCACATACTTTCTGTGTAAACTAAAAAGACAACTTGTTTTACAATTCTGCATGAAAACTATGAAGGTAGCATAAAACGTAATACTTTTTCTCTGAGATATCTGACACTAATACAATATTGTTTTCTTCTTTGATAGTAAAAAGTTGTCGGTGCTGCTGCTCTGGTGTAGTTCGTGTTTAGCAGCACTCGAATTTTTTATTTGTGATCAGTGAAGGAATGTAATAATAACGCCTTTTCGTTTCGAAGTCGATTTATTTACAATATATACAAGGTATGGAATATGATGTTGCCGTGCGTCCCCTGGATTGACTTGACTCTGGTCGACGGTGAGGATCTTCTTCTGCGGTGTGTGTACCGCTGGAGAGTGTGTGGCCCACTAGCGGCGGTCCTGGTGATGGAAGTCGGCACCTGTGGATTCCAGGAGTGGGGTCGGCAACATGCGCTGATATGGCCCGAACGAAGTGAAACCGCTTGAGATGCGGACCCGGCTGCGAGAGGGTCCTTTGAGGCTGTTCGGCATTGGTGACAACGGAGGTGCAGCGTTGAGCGAAGTGGATCCGCTTGGAAGCGAATTCTGCGGCCTAGAGGGTCTTCGAAGGCTGCTCGGCGTCGGCGGCAATGATGATATGGCCCGCAGAATGACAGGGGGCCGGGCGCAGTGGGTTCGCCGTTCTTGCCGGCAACTTTATTCTTCTTCCCTGATGGAGCCGTCACAGGAGTTGGTGCGTACCCTAGAAGAAGTACAAAGACGACGAAGGATGAACGTAGCCTTGTCCAACTGACGTGTGTAATTGTGATTGCAGGCTTGTCCATCCATTGCGTGTATGATGGTGATGGCAGGCTTGTCCAGCTTTGAATATGCAGTGCTAGGTTGTGCAGCCTTGCGTGTGATGGAGTGTACTCTAACTTGTTCACCTAGATGATCCGCGAACAAGTAACTTCTGTTCTTGTGTTCCGTCTTTTACATGCCCTGAGTGGTGGAGATGGTGATTAGCACCTTTGTGAAGCCCAGTGGATGGAATATTCCGTTAGTGATCGTGGCACCACCCTTTGTTTGTTGCTAGCTAGGGGGCTCAACCGATGAATACTCCGGTTGTCGTTGTTGTCTGCTCGACACGCCATCGCTGTTTTTGTTGCGGAATTTCGATGTCTGCTGCCGCGAAGGAAGCGCGATCTGGTTCGCGATGCAACATGATCCCCGCCAAGTGACTGCGTTAGCGGTCACGAGAAGAAATGAGTTGGGGAGCGCACCTGTTTGCCACTTCGAGTAGTCGATAGTGCTGATGTCGTAGATGTTGGTGCTCTCGTCGTTGTGGGAACCGTGCCGGTGGCGTATGTAGCCGGGAGTTAGATGGTTGTAGTTGCTGGTAGCCTGCAAGCTGCAGGTAGCGACACCGGAAAATCGGCGATGTGATTCACTTATTCTTTCTGCCCATCCGGTCTCTGTTGGATGATCAGTAGGCCCAACCATTAATTGCTGCGGTGAAAATGGTTATTGTCGTGGCCGCTGATGAAGATGTTGCTGTTGCTCTTGCACTAGTTGCTGAGGATGTTTCACTGGCAAGTGTGTCTGCCGTTGATGCACGTGATATTGTTGCAGAGGATCATGCAAGCGAGTCCGTCTGTTGATGCAAGGAGGTGTTTATTTCTGGGCTTCTTCCATTCTTAGTGTTTGTTGCGGAATTTCTGTCTGCTGCCGCGAAGGGAGCGACGCAACAAAGTAAACAAAAAATATTTGCTCCAAACTAAATAATTATAGGTATATGTGTTCAGAAAAATTAATAAATGAGTAAAACAAAATATTTCTTTGGCAATGCTATATTAACAAGAGATATACGATGTTGAGTTTACTTAAAAACTACAAGTATGTCATTTTTAATTTGGACACTGGGTCTGTATTTTTTAAACCAATTCAGCTATATCTATATTAATAGAGGTCACACCTATGGGAAGAACATTTTCATACTTATAGGAAAAAAAAAGTTATTCGTAAATATATGTATTTCCCCCCCAAGAAACGCAATGAACAGGAACAGGGCATGTCCGTGATGTGGAAAATGTTTTTCTTTAGTTAGGTACAATTTATAAAAGTCCTATAAAGACACTTGAATAAATATCTTTTCAAGTTGCACATCTGACTGAAACTCTACATTCAATTTGCAAGTTCACTAGTGTAGATGTCAACTGAGAATATAGTAGCAAACACTCGTATACCGAAATGCATTTGGTGTTTTTTGAAATCTTTTTTAAAAACTGTTGAATCACTCTCACGTCTCTAGAGACTGCTCTCTGGAACTATGATAATGTTCAGGCACATTCAGAAAGCTGTTCTGCGCTTGTTGTGGGTGTAACTAAGCATATTTAATAAAAAATGACTTATTTTCTTCTTTCGTGTCTTTAAATTACATCGCACCTCAGAACGTAAAATTAAAAGATATGAATCAAAAATAAATGACGTTGCTGATAGTATCCTTAATCCGTATTAAGTTGTATAACATGTCCAATTTTGATCAATATTCCTGCCCCTTCTTTGCAGCTTACAAAGTAAGTTATTTACGTCAAGTTCCCGTATCTACAGGTCGCACGCACTTAACACCCTACTGTCTTGTCTGTTTCTCCTTTCAACCCTTGCTCCCGTCTCCCTTAGCGAACGGCGGATAGCTAAAGTTAATTAACGAGCGAGCCACGTACGTACAATGAAGTCGAGTGGACCAGCCTCATATATTATGATAACTTGCAGCTTGGCCATTGTAATATAATTTATAACTTTGTCTTGACGAAGTACCCGAGACAATTATTATTAATTTAATGGATAATGCTGTACATGGTTATAACTTTGTTATAGTGTGTGTGTGTGTGTGTGTGTGTGTGTGTGTGTGTGTGAGAATACTAGAAGTCCCAGACGAAGAATTAGTGAGTGACCTTGGGTATAAATGATGACGGGGTTGAATAAAATGAATAAAATATTTAACGTTGTTTTATATTTTTATCAACTTTAGCTGAACTAATTCATATTTAAAAGAGCAATTTTGTTAAATAAAAAGTTTATATTTAAAATAATTATTTTAATTATTATATCCTAATATCCAATATAAATAAATTATATCATCTCGGCATTGTAAAAAATCAAATTTTTGAGAGCAATATATAATAATTCCTTTCTCATTTCATTTCGATACAATTTTGTCAAAGAAAACTCCATATTTAAGTTTCGTTGGTACAACCAGCGATAAGTGTGCAAGACAAGAATATGACATTCTTATTCTGAAACAAAGTAAATAATGCATGGAGTTACAAACGTACAAATGAAAAAGTTCTTTATTAGTATATATCTACTATACATATATACTTATTTCAAGCTCGTACGTCTCATAAATAATATTTATTTGGGACTGCATATTTATTTTATTTCGTTGTATAATCATTTCAATATTTAAATTTCGGTCCGTTACCTACAATTGTACTTATTCCGTTTTATCTAAATAGGTTTTAATAATTTTTATAAATAAATGCGAGTAGCTTGTTCTCTGTGGAGAGTTTTAAATTTCTTTTTGGCACCCAGTAATTTTTTTTTTTTAATTTTCCTACTCCTAATAATTGTTTTCATTTTGTTTGTACTTGTTTTGTCCATGTTCTACGTTTGTCTACATGTTGTACATGTATTTTATAATGTGTGTTTAAGGTTAAGGTAATATTCCGTAGATGTTCATGTAATAAGTGCATTCGTCGCTACTTCTGGAAATTGATTTGATGACAGATGGCAGTGCTGTAGTGTCGTCCTGTAAATCTGAAATTTTATGACCAAGGTTTAAGATTTATTAAAAGGTGACAAATTAATTATGTTCAATTTGTACGAATTGATCAATATTAATATAATCTAGAAACATTTATATGAAGTATTTTTCTTTTGGGTCCTACAGAGTTGCTTCATTTTTATTCCATACTGTACATAAGGAAACAAAAAATATTTCTCCCTAAATTTTGGTATTTTATATCACTTTTTCTCATTTTTGATTAATTCTGCTTTTTTAAATGTTAAAAAATATTAAAATTTGTATTACTTGCATTTACTTGGTACACGGTAAAAGGAGTGTAAATCAATATGAACTACTATGGTTCGTGTATATATAAACATTCGTCAATGTCAAGAAAATTATTTCTGTCTCAATATCTTTTATAAATGGTGGAAATATGTTACTGTTCCAAATTGTTAAGTGTAAGTTACACGATTTTCAAGAATTGTGAGGTTAATTTTCTTATAAATAAATGAATTTTAAGGATTCCGTTGTATTTTATTTTTTACTTTCGGCAATGAAAAAAGGAGTGGGCGGAAATAATTTCGCTCACTGCTTTCGCCCACCCGCTGCCATAGAAATAACTTAAATGGACAAAAAGAAGGTTTGAAGTTCTGTATCCAAGAACGAAACATATTTTAATAGCAGGATTAAACAAAATAATATATAGACATTGATTTAATTGTTTTTGAGTTTCCAATTGAAACGTCTTTCATTGAACAACCGTTCGATATTCTACCACGAATTAGAAAATTTATATTATATATTTATATATATGAAAAATGAGATACGTAATCGCTCATGTATACTTTAGTATTTTCAAATTAATACAAATAATTTAAATCTTCACAGTCGAATAATCTGTACTTATTTTTCTATATTTCAATAAAATTGCATTAAAATAATTTTAGTAACACTTTAGTGCACGTTGTATTATTGTTTTAATTATTTTGTCGTCTGTTTATGTTTACTGTAATAACTGGAATTATTTAATTAAAAATGTATGGATTTCATTACTATAATAAACCTTTTGCCTTACTAAAACGTATAAAAATATCCCGTAGATATTATTTTACTCCCGTCAAACAAAAGGCTTTTACGTTATAATAATACCTCTTTCCACGTCGTCCACCACACTACACTACAGTACTCTCTGGTTAAAAGCCTCAAATATCAGATATTCATGCAGTATGATAAAAGCTACATCTAGTATTGCATCGCTTGTGCATTACGTGAAACAAGTTCAATACACCCTTGCAGGCGTCACAAAGCACATATGTCTCCGCGGAATACTCTGTCGGCACCCCGACACCGCCCGCCTGCAAAAGACGCCGTCGGCTTCAGGGTTCGACTGCCGAGGAAGACGCGGCGCAAGAATAATGCAACATCACAAACAATTCTGCTCTGCTTGGAAATGTGCACATAAATTAACATGCGACAATTCGGGAAACAAACACGTAGTTAGTCACTTTATCCTCCCGTAGCTACAACATAATTACAAACTGGAATTTGTAACACTTGAATATGAATACTGATATTTTTTGCATTTTAAATATCATCGAATTTTATATCAATGATTAGATTTTTATTATCAAGCTATTTAAAATTTATGTGCATGCTTCAAAAAAGTACGTATTATTTTATTGAATATATAAATTCAACTTTAGTAGGTGAAGTTTATTCTCGTTCGATTTTCCCTTTCGTATTACACCAACTCCGAATTGATTCGGAGGTTTGTTGAAATGATGGATCTTAAAATTTTATCGACGTAGCTCATATGGATCATTCTGTCTAATACAATTTTAATATTTTGTAATAAAATTCATCACTATTTTGTATATTCACCGTTAGGTAGGAGATATTTTATAATTTTCTTGTAAATCTGTTTTTGCTAACGTTTTTGTACCTATAGTTGAAAATGAGCTTGCCTTAAACAAGAAACGTCCATAACAAAGAATTTTACGATACATGTGGACCATTTATGCATTTTGATTCACCTTTAAACTATCCATCCCTTAACAATTTATTCTCGTTTATTATATTCGCAAATATATTATAACTATGTGGAAGTACTCACAAGATAAAAAATAAGAAAATGTTTACTAACTAAAGTCAAACTTCAACAAAAAATTGGTGTACAGAAAGTTCTAAAGTTTCTTAATTTACTTGTATATAAACATAAATGATTACTTGTGGAATACAATGAGCACTTAAATAATAATAATATACGAGATGCACGGACGTATCATAATTTGACAATTATACACGAATTTCTCTGACATAAACGTCATTTTATAGCCCGCGGGCCTCATTATATCCCGCCGGGCTATAATGAAACGTCAAACCAAATTATAACCTACAATATAAACAATTTAAACAGGCAACATGAAAAGTTTTTACAAATCGAAAATTTTTATATTCTTTAATGAAAAATGAAAATTAATTTTGTAATATTTATATGGAAAGCACGGAGATACACAAAACTCAAATGACAGGACTAATAAACAAACAATAAACTGTTGTTTTCCACTTTCACACTAGATACTGGATGTACGAGGATAAATTGTTTTCGATACAATTTTTCTAACACTCATAATTTGAAAATTTTCGACCGTACATAAAGTTTTGTATGTACCACGAGCATAACTTGCTTTTATGGTTTTTGACGTGTTTTTATCCCTCGGCTCATGCCTCGGGTTCAAAACCTCGCCGCAGGCTATAAAAGCCTCCTTACGCTCTTAATACATAAATAAATAACTATTATGTATTAAGTGCATAATTAAAAGATTATAGCAATGTTTAAAGTCCGAGTCGTAGCGAAAAGCTTTCAATATCCCGAGTGCTATAAGCTTGATTATAATTTCGTCCCTGGTACATGCAATGTTTATTATATTATGGTTCTCGAAATTCGAAGACCTCTGTTTTAGTAAACAGTGTTTTTGTTTTAGTTTTCTGCAATGAGTTATATTTGTTATACAGTGTATTAAAAAAAATCCGAACTCAGAGTAGACTATGAACGTATGTCTGATCATTACTTAATTCAAAAGTCAAGTTGTCAAAATTGAAATGTAATTTTAGGGAGAAAAGATAATAAGAAAATCTGTTGTGGCCAGCAGAAGACCTCTCGCTATTGCCATTTTATGTTATATGAGTAATGTCTTGCACTTCGCTATCGAACCGTTGTTTTGTAACAAAAAAAATTATAGAACTTCACCCAAATATTGTTTTTTATTGCATTTAACATGTCTTCTGCACACATACAATTCTAATTATATCTATTCTTCATTGTATGAGGAAGTTCCTAAATGTCAGAGATTCTTCCAATTCATTAACAAGATTGGTGGTATTTCTAATGGATATATGCAGGTTACCTATAATTTTAAATATTTAATTAATAAAACCATAAGAAAGATTAAATGTACTTCCCAGAAAAAGCTTTCAGAATGTAACTAAAACTTTTGATTTTTGACACGGACATCTATTATTTACAAATTATGTTATACACATTTGAATTTGTCAACTGGTTTCCTTAGTGTAGTTTTGCCTACTCGAGTTATATCCCGATATTCTTTATATTATAGCGTCTTTATCTCTAAATTTATAGAAGATATGATAAAAAAATTAAATGTATCAGATGTAGAATTTTATGTTCTTCAAAATTAGTAATATCAAAAATTTTCAAAAAATAACATTTAGAAGAATTTAAAAATACTACTTCAGGTTGTTCAATTATTACCAAAACCCTTTCAGCTCGTCCCAGGAATGTCAGATTGAGGAATTCATAGTTAAACAGTTCTTAAAAGTCTTATAGTTTTTGAGAAATCGTCCTTCCAACATCCAGCCATACACACACACACACACACACACACACATACACACACATACACACATCTACACACACACACACATACACACATCTACACACACACACATACACACATCCACACACACACATACACACACACATACATCATTGTAAAAATGTTAAAATTGTGACCTTGAATCGTGCTTATTCATTAAAATCTGGATACCTCTCTTAGCGAGAGGTAAAAAGGATACAGTATATTGCCGTTCACAGTTTTCTAATTTATTTTCACTTCTACAATACAATTCAAGAAGAAAAGCTTTGATTTCTTAGATAACAATTTTGACAATATCTCTAGTCCAGTCATTTGGTAGAAAAATAAGGGTTTATTCCACAAAAGGTCGGGTATTTTTGATTTTTGGATATATTGTATATTTTGGGGTCCTAATAGAAAATGTAAGTTTTCCCCCTCGGGGGCCTTCGGGAAGCACCGCCAACTTGAGAAAAAAGGCACAAAAAAAGTTATTATCTAATTTGTTGACTATAAAATTCTCTACAACTTTTATCTAAAACATTTTTTTCTATAATTAATAGATAGTGAGCTACAGTGCTTCAAACAGAGCAAATTTTTTGAAAATTACATGAATGCTTCATTTAAATAATATTTTATTATATATTTTTTAAGTTTTTTTACAAATTACTTTTTGACAATCATTAATTATTATTATTTAACTAATATATATAAATATTAATTATTGTTTATAGTTTTTTTTCATTCTAAAGATTTTTTATAGTCCAGCAAATTTATGATTTTACCTTAAAGTAATTACAACAAAAGCTTTTTAACGGAATCCAGTCCCAGAAAAGTGCGCTGAATAACATATCAATATTTTCCCGAAATCGGAGCATGGAGCCTCCCGCCAATTTGGACAAATGGCGGCATATTCAGGTTGATGGCCATTTGTTTAAAAAAATTATGAAAATATTTAAATTATTCAAAAAAACAAACAATATTACGTACTTGATACTTAGTCTAATAGGTTTCACTATTTACAACAGTTTACATTCGACGTGGCATCGAAAGAAGTAAGTTATCGATAACTGTTTTATAAAAATTGTTAACTTTTTCCTGCAATTTTTTAGTTTTTCATCCACCACTCTGATCTTGTTAAAGATACGATGATGCGGTTTTAAAATTTGACTTCAGCATGAAATTCTCTTTCGTATTGTGTATTACACTATTTTTGCCGATGAACAATTGGCGAGTTACTAACAACTAAAACTCACATGAAATTCCTCTAAAATTTTAAACATCTGAAAATCGGCTCTTTTCTTAATTTTTCATTAACCACTTAGACACCTATTAAATACTTAATATTGGTTATCTGTAAGCCTATTGAAATTTTGAATGAGAAAATGAAAAAAGAGCCGATTTTCAGATGTTTAAAATTTTAGAGGAATTTCATATGAGTTTTAGTTGGCAGTAACTCGCCAATCGTTCATCGGCAAAAATAGTGTAATACACAATACGAAAGAGAATTTTATGCTGAATTCAAATTTTAAAACCGCATCATCGTATCTTTAACAAGATCAGAGTGGTGGATGAAAAACTAAAAAATTGCAGGAAAACGTTAACAATTTTTATAAAACAGTTATCGATAACTTAATTCTTTCGATGCCACGTCGAATGTAAACTGTTGTAAATAGTGAAACCTATTAGACTAAGTATCAAGTACGTAATATTGTTTGTTTTCTTGAATAATTTAAATATTTTCATAATTGTTTTAAACAAATGGCCATAAACCTGAATATGCCGCCATTTGTCCAAATTGGCGGGAGGTTCCCATGCTCCGATTTCGGGAAAATATTGATATGTTATTCAGCGCACTTTTCTGGGACTGGATTCCGTTAAAAAGCTTTTGTTGTAATTACTTTAAGGTAAAATCATAAATTTGCTGGACTATAAAAAATCTTTAGAATGAAAAAAAACTATAAACAATAATTAATATTTATATATATATATATTAGTTAAATAATAATAATTAATGATTGTCAAAAAGTAATTTGTAAAAAAACGTAAAAAAAATATAATAAAATATGATTTAAATGAAGCATTCATGTAATTTTCAAAAAATTTGCTCTGTTTGAAGTACTGTAGCTCGCTATCTATTAATTATAGAAAAAAATGTTTTAGATAAAAGTTGTAGAGAATTTTATAGTCAATAAATTAGATAATAACTATTTTTACCTAATGCAAATAAGTGAAGAGATATTTAGCAAAAACCGCTTTTTTGCGCCTTTTTTCTCAAGTTGGCGGTGCTTCCCGAAGGCCCCCGAGGGGGAAAACTTGCATTTTTTGTTGAGACCTCTAAATATATAACATATCCAAAAATTAAAAATACCCGACCTTTTGCAGGGTAAATCTACCTAATGACTGGACTACTCGTGCAATGTAATTTTATGGAGAAAAGATAAAAGAGAAGAATGCGGTATATTACTATTCGCCGTTTTTAAAATTATTTCCATTTTTAAAATAAGATTTAAAAAAAAGCTCTGATTTCTTAGATAACATTTTTAACAATATCTCGAGTCAAATTGAGATTTAATTATACTTGCCGTCAAATAAATATGGACTGGAGTTTTCTCCACTGTCGCCAATTCCGTTGGTCATGTTGTCAATCCTAAGTTATGAAGAAGCGGCAACACCGCATGGCAAGGGACAGGGTGGGGAGAAGAAAAAAAAATGCATAAGTTCGTATTTATTTGACGGCGAGTATAATAGTATATTAAAGAACGAATGTCATAATTGTCATTTTATTTTGTGAGAAGGGAGTTTGGATCACAATGCGTAGCAGAGTGATCCAACCCTTTGACAAAATAATCGACAATAGGCTATTCCACCGTAATCGAAAAGAGAAAAAGTTTATCAAAAATATGAAAGATAACAGTTAAACGATACGAAAAATACCAACTATTTTTTCAATTACACCCTCTAAAAAATACGGGGAATTTTACTTTTGATGACGTAGAACATGTGCACGCATGTTTAAGCAAATAGGATTCAAGTTTGAACTCGTACTCGTTCGGGAGATTTTCTTGTCTTCGCATGTTGATCTAGCTGCTGCAGACCTTTGAAATCGTGAGTAAGAGTGGTGTTATAAGTTTTATTGTGATTATTTTAAAGAACAGTATATGTATTTGTGAAATGACAAGTAGGCGTGAAAAAAAAAAAACTGTTTGGTACCTCTATGTAAAATAATTATTGCAGTTCCACATGTAAAACTTTACGATACTAGTGCCATGCGCTACCAACTTCGAGAATGTCAAAATGTTTTTGTAAAATAAGAAAAAAAAAGTAAAATAAATTTATTGAAATAATATATTTTCTTTCTCAAATAATAAAATATAATATTACAATTCAAATATACATTATTTTGTAATTTGCTCAACATTTTTTCGTAAGTCTGTGAACCACTGTTTGTTTACTTCTGGTATACGCACATTACGTACGTCACAAGTGAAATTTAAAATTCATGCCTTAATATCTCGCTTATTTGGAGGAATTTTAAACTCGGACTTTCACATATTGTCTTTCATACTTATGTACCTAGTTCAAAAAAAAAAAAAATCGTGGAATAGCCTACTATGAAATTAGTTTTTTATACTATTTTTTCTTCTTTCTAAGCTTTTTTAAATAAAAAATAGTAGTGTCAAAATTTAGGGAATTTTCTCAGTTTGTGGTATTAATGTGACGTTTGAAAATTCATTTAACAACTTTAACCCTATTTTTTTTAACACCATTCGATATTTTCTAACTTTACTACCTACTCTATTTCTTCTCTTTTTCTTATTCTTAGTTTTAAATTCAAAATTACATAAAAATCAAATTCTTAACAATCGTTTGTGGTGTTCGTTTATTTAACGAGATTTAATGTTTGATATTTTTGAAATTCTTAGCAACCAACCTTATAAAAATAAATTATACTAATCTATTACACCACTTAAATGAGCCATTAAAAAAACCCCTTTGTGTGCTGTAATAGCTTTGTTACAGATACAAAATAGAAAAATACTTTTATATTAAATAGCCTACCCCGAATTAGGATTATTTTTGTACACACTGTAGTTGACTGGCGTTGTGAATTCTAAATATACTGTGGTTTCTGTGTAGATTGTTGGTGTTGCTATATTGTTATCCTATTTTGTGTTTACAAAATCAAATTTGTGACACTGTTTTTGGAGACTCTTTTATTGTTGTCTATGTCAAACACATATCTTTCAGTTTAATAGCCAATGTTGTCACTATACTCATGTAAAATAACTGCAATTAGGTTTTTTATAATAAAATAATTACTTCAAAGACTAAAGCAATCTTTTAAATTAAAAATCAAAGTATTTATTATAGTATTTTTGTAGATTTATAATATAATAATTATAACCTAATTTTCAAATAATTGTTGTCAAAATGTAAAATAAATGTCAAATGTTTATTGAAACAGGTTTTGTTGCTAACCTTGATATTTTAAAATTTCTTTTAATAATAATTTTGAAATAAAAATAAATAAATGCAAGATAGGAAAAATTGTACGAAAAACGTCTTAAAATGTCCGATTGTTATATAATAATATTTTTATAGATCATATTCAGGCCTATGAAACTCAGATAGCCGGCGTGTGTTGATAGGGGACGATTTGGCGCTATTATAGCTTCTCATTACCTTTCCAACCATTGAAATTTGAAAATGTTTGAAAAATGACAATGACATAACGGCATTTCACATAAATAAAACTGATTGATTGAATTGAAATCGTGTTGAAACCATAATCAAATGAAGATAAATGTATTCCTGTACAAAAAAAGTAGAAATTAAAAAGGTTAAAATTTATTTTCTCTTTGTATTTTAAAGAGCGGTAAGTTAAATTTCGCTTCTTGAAAACTTAAAGCATTATTTCGAACCACGGATTTGTTAACTATTGAATAGAGCAAGCGTATACCAATACATGTATTGCTTGTGTACCCCCTATAGCGTTCCTTACGGGCTCTGAAAGCTCTCGTAGAAAGTGTACTACAGAGATCACTTTTGTGTTATTTGAAAATTGTAAATTATTTTCATATTTCAGAAGGGATACCATCTGATATTATATATATATATATATATATATATATATATATATATATTATAATCTCTTAGTTATAATTTTGATGCAATTATCCACATAGGCCCGAATTATACATTGATAGCACGATTGATAGTTAACTTGTCATTTGTCATGTTACTTCTAGAATATCATGTGGTACGGCATATTGTAGTGGCACTGCGTGTAAGGTTAGAATCTCGGCCTACTATATTTAATTTTACGTAAGAAAATAGCGTTGGGATCTAAATTCTGCCCATTGATTGATCAGAATACTAACCTCGTTCACAAAAGAGAAAAAAATATTACTTGTCAGCTGTCATTTATCAAATAAATTCGACAGAATTAAGCGATACCTATTCAATCATGTTTTAATGTAATTTTTAATATTCAGGTCTCGAACATTTTACAGATAAAAAAATTTATTCATTATTTAGTTCAGTAATTAGGTAGAAAAATAAGGGCTTATTCCACAAAAGGTGGATATTTTTGATTTTTAGATATATCATATAATTAGGGGTCCTAAAAAAATGCAAGTTTTCTCCCTCTGGGGCCTATGGGAAGCACCGCCAACTCGGGAAAAAAGGCGCAAAAAAGCGGTTTTTTCTAAATATATCTTCACCTACTTCCATTAAGGCAAAAATAGTTATTTTCGAATTTGTTGAGAATGAAATTTCCTACAACTTTCATCTAATACATTTTTTCTATAACCAATAGATAGCAAGCTACAGCGCTTCAGACAGAGCAAATTTTTGAAAATTACCCTAATGCTTCATTTAGATCATAATTAACATCGGCACTTCTTTCAGTTTATTGCAGTGGCGTAGCTATCGGAGGGCAAAGTGGTGCAGTGCACCAGGGCCCTAGAGTTCAAGGGGCCCTAACCGCGATTTTAATTTTACTTAAAAATTCGTATAATAAAGATACAAATAATATAAATAACTAAAAGCAATTCAACTATTTTTTATTTCGTACGCGTAAGTTAACATTTTACTTTCAAACGAAATATATTTAAACTTAAACTTCATTCATATTTAGTCAATAGAAAGAAGTTTTTAATAAAATATTACCCACAAGTTTTTGGTCCCGAATTTGCAGCATTTGTCCCGAATTTTCTCTCAAAACAGTAGTGTATCTATATCTTTATTCGTATTTTAGAAATCGCATTTAGGCGCTTTGTACTAGTGAAGTGTTTTGTTTTAGTTATAATCCATTTTTTACTTGTGTAAATACACTGCTGGACAAAAAAAAAATCGGATACTTGGTTTCTTAAATGTGTATTTTTGTTATTATCTCAAGAACTATAAGAGGTATGAAGTGGGATAATTAGACGAAAGTTATCCTATATTAGAATGCCATTTTAGCAATATATTGTTTATTCAGAAGAAATGCATGGGTCACTAGATACAGACATATATGTAAATTTTGTAGTTTTTGTTGTTTTTGAAAAATTTCTAAGTAGGAAATGTTTCCAGATTTTCACTTGCATTTCTTTAGGGCACGTTTTTAAGCTCTTTCTAATGGCGATTCTCATTTTTTTGTCACTACTGTATTTCACTCTACACTACCAAACAAAGAGGCGTGGACACATTCCAAGGGTTAAGGTAAAGCTGAACGGTTAACTGTCAAATCTTAGCTATCAACTACCAACGGTAAACGTATTCCAAGGGTTAACGGTAAAGGTCAAACAGTTAACGGTTACCTGTCAAATGTCAACTATCAACTGCCAACTGTACACGGTTTTTTCCACGCCGCTTTATTTAGTAGTGTAGAGTGAAATACAGTAGTGACAAAAAAATGAGAATCGCCATTCGAAAGAGCTTGAAAACGTATCCTAAAGAAGTGCAAATCAAAATCTGGAAACATTTCCTACTTAATTTTTTTTAAAAAACAACAAAAACTACAAAATTTACATATATGTCTGTATCTAGTGACCCATGCATTTCTTCTGAATAAACAATATATTGCTAAAATGGCATCCTAATATAGGATAACTTTCGTCTAATTAACCCACTTCATACCTCTTATACTTCTAGAGATAATAACAAAAATACACATTTAAGAAACCAAGTGTCCGATTTTTTTTGTCCAGCAGTGTAGTTGCTGGTATGGTATTAACATAGACTTGTATATTTATAAGTAACTTATTTTATTGATATCTTGATATGATAGGAATATACGTACCTACAGTGGTGGTCATAGAAATAAGACACTCTCCGTCCTTATTCTTTTTGCCTGGTCAGTTTGAAATACTGGTTACATACATAAAACAAACATCGATGTGCATGTTTAAACTACTAAATTAATTTTGTTAAACAGTATAATGTTTTAGTTCGAATGTGGTTTTGCTGACAGTCGCTACAAAAATATATTCACGGAATATTTACATCTGGTCAGAGAAATAAGACACTTTTCAGTTTATTTAAATTTTCTTGTATTATTACTTTACAGGTGGCATTTAAATAAATATTATTTATATTAGATATTAATTTCAATATTTTGCAGCAGAATAAAAGATGGGCAATGGTTAATCTTGCACTCGCGAAACAGGACGTTTAATTCGTTCACCTTAACAAACCGCATCAATTTTGGAAAAATGTGTTATGGCGCGACGAATCTAAGTTCAATCTCTTTTCTTCAGACGGTAAAATCTACGTATGCCGCCTTAAAAATAAATCATTAGATCCACGGTATACAATAAAAACTGTTAAGCACGGCGGAGGTAATATTCTTGTGTGGGGCGCAATGTCTTGGCACGGAGTGGGTCCGTTGATCAAAATATATGGAAAAATGGATAAGAACTATTATAAAAATATTCTTGAAAATGTTATGGAACCATACGCTGATGACAATTTACCCATAACTTGGATATTTATGCACGACAATGACCCAAAACACTCTTCCCGATTACATTGCTGTCACTTTTTGACAATAGTGAGTAACCATGGAAATGATTGATCATATGTTGCATGTTAAAATAAATTCCCTTCGTTAGCTACGACACTGGTTTATTGCCTTCTTTCTGGTGAATTTTAGCGCAAAGAATGTTATTTTCCGATTTGTAGAGGATAAAAATTCCTGTAAATTATTTATGTAAAGTTATTTTGTACGATTAATAGCAACGGAGCTATGAAGCTGACAAAAAAGGCTAAAATTGCGTACTTAGCAAAATTTTGAGTTTCTCTCCACTTTATATCGCAATAGCTCCATAACACATCATTTTATCGTAAAAGTCTTCATAATCAATCTCGTAGAGAATTTAATTACCTACAAAACCCAATTATTTTTTTACGATCGATGCAAGGGATAACAATGGTTTTTTATTTCCTTGTACGAAGTCAGGAAGTATTGTAATCGCGAAAAATTTCGATGTCCACATTTCAACGGAAATATCCATTTTGACCATCCTTGAATCCATTTTGACTAATTTGTTCGTGACGTCTCTACATACGTATGTACGTACGTATCTCGCATAACTGAAAAACGGTAAGACGTAGGAAGTTAAAATTTTGTATTTAGGCCTGTTATAATATCTAGTTGTGCACGAAGCTTTTTCGTCATAACATAACTTCCGGAATTGGTACTTTAATTGAAGCCTATAATAGATTTTAATGAAAAACTATATTAAAATATAATCCAAAACTTTTCAAATTTGGTATGTAAGACTTTTATATCAATGGCAATAACACAATAGATTTTGGTTAAAATGGTCTAACCGGAAGTGGTACTTTACTTCAAGTCTAATAGATTTTAATGAAAAACTATATCAAAATATTATCCAAAACTTTTTAAATTTGGTATATAAGACTTATATATCAATGGAAATAATAAAATAGATTTTGGTTAAAGTAATCTAACCGGAAGTGGCACTTTACTTGAAGCCTATAATAGATTGTAATGAAAAACTATATTAAAATATAATCCAAAACTTTTCAAATTTTGTATGTAAGACTTTTATATTAATGGGAATAACATAAGAGATTTTGGTTAAAATGGTCTAATCGGAAGTGATATTTTACTTGAAGCTGTTATCAGTTTTTCTTTAAAAAAAATGGTATTATTTTGATTTTAGAAAATTTTAGAGAATTGAATTCTGCGTCTAACACACTAAGTAATATTAAATTAGCTCTTTGTATAAGCGAGATATGTAAATTTAAATATTATGTACTTTTTGCTTTTTGTAATTAAGTTTGCTATGGATTAGGACAAAAAATAAAGAATTTAATATTAATATCAAATTATATCAAATACGCGCAATTTTATGATTGAGTCTGTTATATAATACATATTGTAATTATTAACAAAATATGTATAGTTTAACAGGCGTACAAGGAAGTCATGTGGTGTCCACATCAGATATTTCTAGTTTAGTGCAGCAACTATTTTTGGTTTATTTCTAATTATAAAAGTATTATTCACACAAAATAATCTGTATCGATGCAAAATGAACGTAATTAGGTGTTGGCAAACGTTAATGGAGTCTCATATGGGACTATTAGAAAAAACTTTTTAAAAACCAGCACTTCCTTCTTTTATTTGTCTACGACTTCTTTCTACTGCTCTTCAGCTCAGAATTATGTTCGTGGAATCCGTATTACGTTAGTTCCGCATCATAAAATGAAGTATAGTGTTAAAAACTGGAGGGACAACGGTGCTGCACTAACTAGAAAAATAAACTTAAAAAAAAAACACTTTTTCGTATTTTTTTGTAAAGTTACCCCCACTACGTTACATTGGTCATAAAAAAAATTGATACATGGATTTTGTAGGTAAGTTAATTCTCATAATTTATCATAAGTACTTTTACGCTAAAATAAAGTGTTACGGAGTTATTGCGATATGTAAATTGGAAAGAAACTCAAAATTTAACTAAGTAGCACTTTTGTTCTTTTTTGGAGCCTCATAGCGCCGTTGCTATTATTCATACAAAAAAAAACTTTGTGGACCAAATATACAAGGAAGGTTATCCTCTACAAGTCGTCCGAAAACTTTTTTGCGTTAAAATGTAACAGAAAGAAGTTATAAGCAAAAAACTGAAAAATTGCCGATTTTCGGTGGTTAAAATGTTAATAAAGCAATTTTTCAAAATGGATGTTTCGTGGTAATCTGTGTATTCTATATGTCATCCTTTCCGGTTCTGTAGGACCTGAGTACAACATCTAAAAGAATATAGTGAAATTTGTTGATAATGATTTGCTTATAGCTAGGAAAAGTTATAAAAAACTCAATAATTTTCTAAGATCGCTACTTTCACCTTGTTGGGAGCAGCATAGCTCCACCTCACAAGACATAACACGCCAAAGTTTTAGAAAATTGAATCTTAGAATATATACAATACTTGTCAAATAACTCATTCTAAGTTGAAGAGCAGTAGAAAGAAGTTGCAGATAAATTAAAGAAGGAAGTACTGTTTTTTAAAAAGTTTTTTTCTAATAGTCCCATGGCTTTTGCCAACACATAATTGCGTTCATTTTGCATGTATACATATTATTTTGTTTGAAATAATACTTTTATAATTAGAAATAATAAACCAAAACGAGTTGCTGCATTAAACTAGAAAAAAAACATTGTTATAGTTTCTTGTAAATTGACCCCCACTCCGTTGCATCGATCGTAAAAAAATAATTGGGTTTTGTAGGTAATTAAATTCTCTACAAGATTGATTATGAAGACTTTTACGCTAAAATTATGTGTTACGGAGCTATTGCGATATAAATTGGAAAGAAACTCAAAATTTTGGCCTTTTTTATCAGCTTCATAGCTCTATTGCTATTAACCGTACAAAATAACTTCACTTAACTAGTTTGCAGGAAATTTTGTACTCTACAAATCAGCTAATATGCACCAGATAGAAGTTATAGGCAATAAACTGAAAAAGTGCCGATTTTCGGTGGTTTTTACAAAATGGCGGAGGAAGCGGTGGAGGGGAGATTGTCAAAATTTGGATTTTTCACTAACCCACCGTCCTATACAACATATCAAAAATTCAAAACTACCCGACCTTTAGTAGGGTAAAATGCTTCGTTCACTGGACTATTTCGGTAATGGAGAACAAAAATTTAATTTTTATTATTAAAATTTTAAATCCAGAAATATGACAAATATTTCGGTTGCATGGCCTATGATTTCTTACACCTAACATAAGTGACAGTATATTCTTAAGTATAAGCTATGTAGTGTGTAAACCGGCAATAGATGTTTAGAAACGGGAAGATGTAATAAAAGTGAGAAATTTTATGAACGTAATAAAGGACGTTACTCTTAAGCAACACAATTTTTAATAAACAATGGGGAAAAGTTCATCAACCGATAAATATTGTTCATAAAAGCACTGTCTATTATTAAACGAACACCTTAAAATACAAATGTAAGTGATGTAGCAGAAATAAGTACGTCAAATTTAACCAGTGACAACTCATCGAGAGCAACAATATTTCTTAGTAACTTGTTTTATTCACAATCGGTTAGTAATATGGCGATTTGACGATTTCCGACTTTTAAAAAGTTGAGAAGTTAGTTATTGTTAACCTCATTGTCCAAGAGGTGAGAAAGTATAACGTTTCAATTTTTTCAATCTGTCAATCAGTCTCGTTATAAAAGATTGCGCTTTTCCATTCTCTAGTGCTTTATTCCATATCTTCAATTTGTGCCTCAGAACTAATATTTTTCCGAACATCTGGAAACAAACCAAGATAACACCCTATTTTAAAATCTGGCGACGCCTTTCATATAAATAACTACAGACCAATTGCTATGCTTTCTAATTTCAGTAAAGCTTTCGAAAAAATCATTTACTCTGTTATCTATCCTAGAGTCAAAAATAAAATTTCTGTTTTCCAGCATGGATTCATGGAAAAGCGCTCAACTGCCACTAATCTCACTTTCTTTACTCATGTTGTATCTACAGCTCTAGATTCAAGAGAGCAGGTTGACTGCGTGTGCACTGACTTTGCAAAAGCATTTGACACGATTGATCACTCCATTTTGATTAACAAATTGCACTTTTTCTCTCTGTCGGCATCTATAATTGCTCTTCTCTATTCTTACTTAAAAGAGAGATTACTTTCTGGTCATAATTCACTCTCTTTTACTGCCACCTCTGGTGTACCACATGGTTCCAATTTGGGACCATTAGTTTTCCTACTATTTACAATGATATAACTGATGTCATCTATTGTAGTAAATTACTTTTTGCCGACGATTTGAAAATTTTTCATCCGATTCTTTCCTCTTCTGACTGTGACATTCTACAACATGACCTAATTAACATTTGTGCCACACATAAACTATCTGTAATGCAGCTCTACGTTTACTAGGTTTCATTATTCGTAATACTCGTTCTTTGACTGATGTAAAAGCAATCGTTTGTTTATTTTATTCCTTGGTACGATCTAAATTAGAATACTGTTCTCTTATTTGGAGTCCTTCTGCTGAAGTCCACCAGGATCGTATAGATACTATACAAAAAAGTTTTTTAAGTTTTTATTCCTTAAAACTTACGCTAACTATCCTGACCGTTTCATGTCGTATTACCGTAGTTGCTAACCATATTTAACTTTTTATCCCTTTGCGAGCGACGCAACCTATTTTCCGTGTACCATCATACTAAGATAATCCACAATGTTGTTGATGATCCTCAGTCATTAACCCTCATTAATTTTCACGCACCTGTGTACCTCATTAGATACTCATCTACTTTTTACTTACCAGCAGCACGTACCAATATTTTTTTCTCGTCTCCTATTAATAAAATATGTTTTTTATATAACTTTAAATTTTCGTCTCTAGATATTTTCCTTCTATCGTCTAAACAATTTGATCACTGTCTTTTAAATTCTTCACTTGGTCAAAATCATAATTCCTAGTTATTATTTTCTCGATAGTTTATTACGTTACCTATCTACTTTGTTTCTCACCTTAGTTTTCCTCTGTACTTTAATTGGGCTATGCCTGTTGTATGGAGTATTTTAATAATAATAATAATAATAATAATAATAATAATAATCATCACAACTTCGGGGCATTCTTACCTTGAGAGACCAGTGACTTGTAAACAAAGCTTCTTTACATTTTATATGTAAAGAGACGAATGAAATTGTAAATAATATAAATAAATGTAGATATATGAGAAATCAAAATTTTAGGTTAGATTTCAAACTGAACTGACAATGGGGGATTATGGCTCAATCGAATTAAAGGAAAATAGTAAAAAAATACGAATGTATATGCTGAATAATGAATATTAATAAAAAAATGAAATGGTATAATTGAAATATTTCGGAAATAAAGGGTTTTTTGTTATAGCGCTTCGACACTAATATGAAAATATTTTGATTGGCGACCGAGAGACCACCTATACATGCATTACAAATAGCATGTTAGGAGGTGGGGATTACTACCAATGGAAGTTAAGAAATTCAAATTCGAAAGGAGGGGCTAACATTCCTGTACAGCAGTTTTCAAACAGTTTTTAATTTAACATAAATTTCTTGCATTAAACTTAATAATTTAAATACACCTGTAATTATAAAGTATGTAGACTTATACAGTGTTATAATATTCATTTATTTTTATGTAAATATAACTTAAAATAGCATATATTTCAAGAACATTTAGGTCATGATGAAAACAGTTTGATATAAAAACACATAAATGTGACGTCATGTCAATCTTTTTAAAATTCGGGAGACCATAACTCGCTTATTAATAGGAATTTTCTTACCGGATTTTCATCAATAGTCTTAGTTTTCCTAATATTTTCAGATGAAATTATAAAATAAGAATGGTGTAATCCTCCATTAATGTGACGAAGAAGCTCACACCATTCGGTTATTATGTGGACACAATTGCATCAACAATGCGATCCTCCAACACAACAAAAAATAATAAAATACTTACTCAATAAAAAAAAAACATTTTTTTAATAATTACTTTAGGAGATATTTATATTTGTTGTCAGTGTCACTATGACTCACACTGCTATTGCTAACTTTCATTTAAAATAATAATAAAAAATAGAGTGGAGGACCTCATTGTTACCAAGTTTTACTGACATTACTGAAAAGGCAGTACATTTCATATTTCTTATTGAATTATTAATTCAATATTTAAAATTGTAGGTAGGTATGTATATTTATGGTAATAGTACATATATCCTTCAGAAATACCGCCAATCTCGTCAACAAATTGGAACCATTTTGAACATTTTAGAAGAGTAGAATAAAAGAATAGAAATAATAAGAATTATTAGCGTGTACAAAAAATGTAAAACTCGATACTTATGTAACAAAAAAAAAATGACAAGAGATATTGTGTTGGTCACACCAGATTTTTTTAAAAGTAACGAATATAATTGAATTATTCATGTAGCTATTTAAACTATGAAGTAAGACTAACGTTCGGTATTCGCTGTTGAATTTAAAAAATGTTTGATGGTATACCTACCTGTAGCCTAGTGTACTTTATTTCTTTTTTCGTCGCTTTGAGACCTTCATAAGCTCTAGGCACTTTTACCTCTATACTTAAACTTAAAATGATTGTACTGGTTTACAGTAGCTTATTTGCGAATGTAACGTCTATGGAGAACTAGAACTGTTTGTAGACTAATAGACAAAAGGTCAGTTTCAGAGTGAAGAGCATTTTAAATAAGTAACATCACCTTGTGGATTTGGAGAAGCAAACAGAGCACCTGTAGCAAACAAATAGAATTTAGCATTCTCCACTAATTAACATTATTCATCAGAATTCCAGCACTTTGGGCTGTGTTAGCCCTGTACCTGACTCGGGTTTACCCATAGCGTTCCCGAACAAGTCGGCGACAACACAGAAAACCCTCCGACAAACGTCAATCAGAACAGGTCCGGACCATTGGCAGCACTTATCTAAATTGCGAAATTTACATTCATTTCCTAATTGTTAACAATTATCCCTTGCAAACAATATAATAAATTAGATTTAAAACTGTTGTTGTACTCAACTACCTATTTATTCAATTACATCTTTGAAGTCTAGATTGCAAATATTTTTCAAATAAATGTAGGCAAACAAAATCGTACGAAGTTGTAAATGGAATTAATTACTTTTTTCATTAACTACCCTCATCACATACTTCTTCTGTTTTCTCTGGAAGATGTACTCGTATTACATTTATTTCTGAACTAAGCTGCTGCACGCAATTACGAATAAATATGCATACATATATAATGATGATTGATGATATATTTTAAAACACGTTTAATTTTTATTGATAATCAATAGTTACATCCCAGTGTAAGGCAAATACCTGAATATTCGTAGAATATTTCATTCGGAATACCCGGATATATGCATAAGTTCAAATATTCACAGATATTCAATTGTCATTGTTCGAAATTCACAAAAATACTGTAACATGATTGCTTGAAATTTTTGAGTGAAATATTCATTAAAATTTATTTAAGGTTTTAGTTCTATTGTAATAATAATAACATCAATAACAATAATGATAATAATAATAATAATAACAATAATAATAATAATAATAATAATAATAATAATAATAATAATAATAATAATAATAATAATGAACGAGACCCTCGTATTTAAAGTGTTATTTCATTATGAGATGTAGGTATTGCTAAATCAAAAACTGGATGTAAATTATAAACATACGAATACTCGCATTATCTAATAAAAAAATACGATTTTCTGGGAGAATTAATAATATTTAACTTTACAATTAATTTACTTAATAAATATAGAGAAAATGTGTAGGTATAGGTAGGTATTAGACGGATGAAAATGCATTTTATTTTATTTTTGTAAATAACTTTCAATTACGAAATAATACTAAATTTTGATCAGTACTTTTTAGGGTAGGGAATAGGCGAGGGGATAGGGCACTATTTTATTATTTTTCTGAAAGTAGAAATTTACGCCATAGGAAAGAATATAGGTATCTTTTGCTTTTAATAATATCCCGGGTAAAAATGATATTCGGCATTGCACTGAGGCCATAAGATGGCCGTACGTCTTGTAACATGCACAGTACGGCCGTAGCACAGCCACACTGGGTCCGTTTAACGAGCAAGCACGATCGCATGTATTGTTGCGTGCACAATACAATAAATAAAATTTTAAAAATACGCCCTCACGATAGCAACATGACTACACTGCGATGCGGTCTTGATTTTCGCCAAACGAATCCGGTAAGGCCTTGTTGTTGCAGTGTATCAAAATTTCTTCATTTTTACTATTTGTTACAAATAGCAATAATTTAACAAATATTAAATCATAACGCGAATTCTGTGATAAAGAAGAAGTTTGTTGCAATTTTGTCTATAAGTTCCAGTTTTGTTGGCGGACCTCGTATTTTGTAAAATGGAACTGAACATGCTCAGTTTTATTAGTGCTATTGCGTGAAAATAAGCAGCCAAAAAATTTGAAATATGCAGACAAAATGAGAACTGACTCTGTTAGCCACATTATATAATCCATCACCCCGAAAATATAGGAAGATGCAGAAAATGTCAAAGCCAACCAGAATATATGTATCAAAATTGTGGCAACATTACCTTGAAAACAATTAATTTGACGTTTAACAGACAATTAACTGTCACAACGTGGACATAACCTCTTTCTGCAAAAATAAAAATAAATACAAATTCATAAATTTCAGTAAAATTATGGTCGAAGAAAAAGTATAGTACTCCGCTCGAGTTATAAAGCAACTACGTGCTCATGAATTACACACTCGCCTGACGGCTTCTGAATAATTTTTCCATTCGCACGTAATAAGCTTCTTACAACTCTCGCAATGTAATATACTTTTTAATGTTTTTTGTAATTAGAATTAATTATTTAGCTATTTTTGTATGTATTTGTAAATATATGCATGATACGTATAAATTTATTAATTTACACCTACGTAGGTACTAACAAATTCCGCTGTTGATGCGAAAACATTTTTTCCAAAAATTATGGTGATAAAAAATTAAACTCAATTTTGTGTACGAGCACGAGAGCAGTTTATAAAGAAATCTTTCTAGCTATGAAACAAAAGACGAACGATAACAATTTTTTGTTGTCAGATTTGAGTGACATTTTTAAGTTCATACAGTAAGGTGCATTCAAATTACAGTTTATCGTAGAATTTTGGGTTAAAAAATGAGTGAAACTAAACTGGAGCATAAAATTCTTAAAAAAAAGTAGGTAATGATCCTAAAATTATTCATGATCGTATGGTGGCCGTGTATGGGCAAGATGCCTCAATTTATTTTAAAGTAAAATTTTGGTATAAACAGTTTCGGTGGGGAAGGAATTCGATACAAGATGATGCAAAATCTGGTAGACCACTTGAAGCACGAACTGCAGAAAATGTTCAACAAGTTGAAAAATTGGTGCTTACAGATTTGACTGCTTTGAAAGATGGCAGCCATATTGTGATTAAAGATGAAATATGGTTGTATCCCTGGTACCGGCCTACCAAAAAAAAGAATCCATGCAGAGGGGCGAAGACATAATTTTCAGGGAAAAAATTGATGGCAACAATTTTTCGGGATAATGAAGGGATACTAACGATAGAGTATATGCCAAGAGGGTCTACAATTAATGCAGAGGTATACAGTGAGTCCCATTTATAAGTGCCACCATTGGGATCTCGAGAACTATATGAGATACGATGACGATTAAATGAAACTTTTTGTGCACGTTTAGAAGGCCATCTCAGATGTGCTTTTGTTTTTCCAAAAAATCTCATAGGGCACTAGATAATGCCGAAAAACTGAATATTGTTGATTTTTTCTTTTTCAAATAACTTCTAAACTATTAGTAATTGAGAAAAATGTCTCAAATATTAAAGGTAGATATTTTTATTAACTAACCAGTGGCGTACGAAATAAATTTTTATATTCGTAAATTTTCGAGATATAACACAAACTTATATTTTTTTAAATGGAACCCATATCTTATTTTAATCTCAAAAAAATAATTATTTTTTTCTCTTTTCATTGATGTAAGGGTTATGTTTTATATTTTTGTTTTGCTCTTAAAATTTAATTTTTTCTTTATTTTTGTTAATTTTCTTATTATTTCTCAAAAAAAATTATTATTTTTATTAATTATATTGTATTTGGTCGATATAATTTATTTTATGCCTTTCTTACTTAATATTTTTATTCTACACTAATAATTACAAATTACACTATAATGTGCCAAGAGCGACCTGATACAAAATATTATAAAAATTAATTTGATACGAGTTTTGAGCAAAATTTTTGTAACGATATAAATTATTTAAATATAAGGAGTATTTCTAAATAGAAATCTACCAATATTTTCAAAATAATTGTAAATTTAATACAAAATAATAACCGACATCGTATCTCTTATGGTTCTCGAGATCCCAATGGTGGCACTTCTAAATGGGACACATTGTATTGTAAAACTGTTCAGAACTTAAAACTTGCCCTGGAAGAAAAGCGTCCGAATTCATGCAAACATTGGAAATTGTTGTTGCATGACAATTGCAGGGTTCACAAAGCGCGTAAAGTGGAAGACATTGTCAGGGACACCGGATTTCTTTTTATTCAAAAATATGAAAAAAAATTCTTAGCGGAAAAAGATTTGAATCAGACGAGGAGTTAATGTATGCTGTTGACAGTTATTTTGGAAATTTTCCAAAAAATATTTTTTTGGCGGAATGGCACAAATGAAGAAACGTTGGGAAATGTGTATTAGTGTTGAAAGAAGTTATGTTAATTATTTATTTATTATCCCATCCATCCCACAGGATCAAAATCCCAATTACGGGGTGGATACACAAAGAAAACATAATTGGTACAATATTTCAACACACACAAAAAAATAATGATAATTATATAAAATACAAAATTTGCAACAATGAAAATCATGTTAAACTGTATGTATTTAACAATGCTCGCTTGAAGTGTCTAAGTGACATGTGATAAATATCAATATCTGTAAGCGTATTATTAAAAATATAGCATAATCGTCTGATGGGCGACCTTGCTTCGTAGTTAGTTCTTACAAATGAATATTGAAATGTATACTTATTTCTAGAAGAGAGGCGCGGAACAGAAAATGGAATACTAGCTAAACAAATAGGATCGTCTATAATATTGTCTACTAATTTATATACATAGATCGAAGATTGCATTTTTCTTCTATTTTCTAAAGACACTAAATTGAAAATGGATAGTAAGGTATTGTATGACAAATCATGAGTAGGATAAACACCATATGTTTTATAGTAACAGTACTTCACAATTTTTTTTTTTGTATTCTTTCAATGCTGTTGGTATATATATTATATAACGGATTCCATATTTGTAGGCAGTATTCCAATTTTGAACGCACGAATGAAAAATATAGCATTTTTAAGGTTCTTAACCTAAGAAAGGAACGACAATTACGAATTATGAAGCCTAAATTTTTATAGGCAGATCTTACTGTGTAATTTATATGCGCATTAAAAGAGAGCTTAACATCGAATATGACTCCCAAATCTTTAAACTCTGTAACTCTATCAAGTAGATGTTGTTCCATTTTATAAGAGTAACAGGCTAAGGTGTTTTTTTTTTACAGAATATGACATAGTTTTACATTTTTTGACATTGAAATATAGTTTAGAAGATTTGGGGCACTCTAGAATGTTGTTTATATCCTCTTGCAGCATTAAACTATCTTCAGGTGAATTTATTATTTTAGATATCTTCATATCGTCGGCATAGAGTAATACATCGGAATGTTTAACACAGGTAGTAATGTCATTAATAAATAAGATAAATAGCAAAGGACCTAGGTTTGAACCTTGAGGTACGCCAGAAGTAGGGGTATACTGATTAGAAAGGTAGTTATTATAGTGTACTTGCATTTTTCTGTTAGTTAGATATGAATAAAGAAAAGCTATAATGTTAGGGGAGAAGTTAAAATTATGAGAAAGTTTATAAAGAAGGATTGCATGATTAAGCTTGTCAAATGCTTTGGCGAAGTCTGTGTAAATTACATCTGTCTGTCTATTGTTACGAAGTGATCTTAAAGTTTTCTCAGTAAAGTTCATAAGATTAGTAGTAGTCGATCTACCTTTCATAAAGCCATGTTGTTGTGGTGCAATGTGTTTCTGCGTTGAGCTATAAATGTATTTGTAAATAACAGATTCGAAAATTTTAGAGAGATTAGAAAGGATAGAGATAGGTCTGTAATTAGATATATCACATTTGTCACCAGATTTAAATATAGGAGTAACAAAAGAAGTTTTAAGAAAAGAAGGAAAAGTATTTGTAAATAAAGATAGATTGAATAAGATGTGTAGAGGTAGAATAAATGTATCTCGACATCCTTTCAAGATATAGGCGGGAATATTGTCAGGACCAGGAGTACGTGACGGTTTAATACCATTAATTGCTTGCCTAATATCATCTTCAGATATATTAGTAATATTTACATAACCTCCGGAATCTTGTATATTAATTAATGAAGAAGAAAAAGCTTCATTATTTTCATATACACTAGAAAAATAGCTTGAAAATCCAAGGACAATCTCAGGAGTAGAATTATAATCTTTATCATTTAAATGCATTTTCCCAGGTATACGCGTATTATTTTTCTTCGTATTTATAAAGTTCCATATGCTGGCAGGATTATCATTAATTTTGTTCTCAGTTGAAAAATAAAGTATTGTTCAATTTCAATATGTCTTCTTTCATAGCTAGGTAGATTTCTTTACAAATTGCTCTCGTATATTAAACTAATATTGACCAAAATTAAAATGAAATAGCTGTCAGTTTCTTGCTTGGCGTTTAATGAGTTAATCAAGTTAGGAATTTTGATGTCAGTATTCATGCGTCTTCGCCATGCGCCAGTTTCCTGAGCATGGGTGCGTTGCGCAGACAGTTGGCTTTGTGCCCGCAACAAACAGCTGTTCAATTTCCGGAGGTCGCCCTTTCTCCAACTATTGGCACTATGTGATTCCTCCTCCGCTCTCACGCTGTTTCATTCCGCGAGACGGATATACATATACATGTACATATAACTCCTGTTATTGCGATACTAGTTTTGTTATAAACACAAAACGTTTTATATTACTGTAGGGAACTCAAATTAAATATCATCCAATATGAGAGCATGATATTTATAAATTATATTACACGATATAAAGGAATGTCTTAAGAAAGACAGAAATTTATTGGATGTTTTGCAATATACCTGTCAATATACGTCGTCAAAAAATATTGCACAGAGACGTATTTTACTGGAATAATAATTTCCGTCACTTTTTGGTAAGGAAGGTATTGTCTTCGGTCAAAAAAGTCGATGGTGTGTTTTTAATAAGCAGGCTCTAGGGTCCCCAGAATATGATGTTACTCGTTTTGCGATATCTCTCTCTCTCTTTCTCTCTCTCTCTCTCTCTCTGTGTGTGTGTGTGTGTGTGTGTGTGTGTGTGTGTGTGTGTGTGTGTGTGTGTGAGTATGTGTGTCCATGCGTGTGTGTGTCAAAATTTTCTCCGACTAAAACTCTAATACTACAATATCCTATTATCTATAAGTTTTGATTGTACATTTTCCTTCATATTAAAAAGACAGAGATAAATGAGCCAGATTTGCTACAATCATGGAAACAGCTGATAGGTATATTCTAATTGACAGATGACAGTGTTAAGTGCAATTTACATAGAGTATGTTCGTGTTATAATTTTAATGGATTTAAAGAAACTTTTCCAAGGAACTTTTGGTATGGAATTTGTAGAAAATAGTGTATGTTCGTGTTATAGTTTTACTGGACATAGAATCTTTTCCAAGAAACTTTTGGAATGGGATTTATACAAAATAAATATAATTGACGGAAGATAATGTGCTGGCCATAGATTTTTTGATTTGAAGTTGTTGAAGAGAAATGCATTATTTAACGAACCTATTATTTCTAAAATTAGAAATAATTTTAAAGTTTAAAGTTTTATAGTTTGATAGAAAACCTAAGCCTAAGTTGGAAAAACATAATTTGAATTGTATCAAACAGACTAGCACATGCAACGACAAGAACAACAATGTAAAATAAACAATTCGAGTTACAGCAACATATTAATGCAGACGTATTCGGTGTTACACTAGCTATTATTATAAATAAATGCGACCCAAAGAGATAGTACCAAGCCAGAGAAGTCCAGAAGTCCAAAGAATGTGTTTGGTAGCTATCTTAGTAAAGCCTGATTAAATTATAATATATTGCTTCTGGCACGAATAAATATATACTATTACATATATAAAACATCATCGTGAGATAATGAAGAGAATATCAACAAATATTGAGTTTTGACAATCAACATTTTTTCCATTGATTTTTTTTTTTAATTTTGAACTGTGACGTAATAGGTCAGTTTTACGGGGCTCCAGTTCTTATAGAACGCATGTAAAATAAAAATTATTTTAATATAAAATTTTGGATTATATTATAATCCTGAATATAAACAATTCGCTTTTATAAAACCGGACATAAAGGATATGTTAAATGATTTAGCGTCGGGACAAGTCTGAATGTGAGCGGTGGAGAGGGAGGTGATAATAAACTCTAAAATATTTTGTATTTAATATCATACCAAATTGTATTTCTAAAGTAAATATTATTAAAGACTTTAAGCCAAAATGGTAAGAATAATAAGTTTACTAGGCAGAAGCGTAAAGTAAAAAAGTAAAGACTAATTTGATTGAAAAATGCTTAATCAATATGGGTTTGCAAATTAACAATTTCAGTGGTATGAGATATTTTCAACATTCGCAAATATATTTCTTTAGAATGAGTGATTTGCAAAGTTTCCTATATTAAAGAGTTAAAAAAAAGCAGTAAATAATATAATTTTGGATACATTTGATTGAATTATCTACGTTTCACTACATTTTCGAATAGTGTGTGCTTGCTTGGTTCTTGGGTTTGGGTATCTCGTCAATTAATGGACACACGCAAGTATAACTGTTTTGAAATTTTGAAAACTCATTTGAAATAATACGAAGATGTGAAGATGATGAAAACGCGCTTCTGAGTTGTATAATAACCATTGTTGAAAGGTGAATTCATCATTCTGAATTAAAAACTAAGCGGCAAAGTTTGTTGCACATTAGAAACTAGGAGATCTTTAAAGCTTACGAAAAAAGGTGCTTCATAAGAAAACGTGACTTTATACAGGGTTAGCTAAAAGTATGGAGACGGCGATTTATTGTCGTTAATATTCATTTTAGGAAATTATGTTCAATATAATAGTTTTTTAAGAAATTTTGATCTACATTTAGTTATCAATATAAGATTGTAACCGACATCTTTATTGGAAATAATTTTGTCTATCTTAAATGTATCTACTATTCGTAAATACTTGAACCGGTGTTTTCCTTGTAAAAATGTTATTAAAATAAATTGAAAAAAAATACCGTTGTAACGAGAAAAAAATCGCTCTATCGAATGGTAGAGTAAAATTAACAAGTTCCCATTTAAAAAAATCTGATGTGGCCAACACAAAACCTTCTGCAATTTAATTTTTATTAAATAAAATGCATACCTACGTATTTATTAATGCCGCAGACTGTTCCATTGCATATAACTATTGCTTTATTTACTATTTTCTTTTTAAAATGTCACTATTATTAATTTGAAGTGATTAGTTTTTTGACAGTGACTTAATTTTTATTAATTGAAATACGTACCTACATATTTACTAATGCTGCAAATTATATAAGTTCCTTTGCAAATAACATACAACTATTGCTTTACTTACTATTTTATTTTTAAAATGTCATCGTTACCAATTTGAAATAGGTTCTTTGACAGTGATATTTACTTGTCAGTTACATTCATTTGAAATAAGAACTTTGTAACAAAGGAATTGTGTTTATCGTAGGCATAAAAATTTATAAGAAAAATTGATTTTTAAATTTATCTGTAAAATATATAGAAAAAGTATTAATATATACCTGAAGAAAATTCAATAATCTTTAATTTCATAACGACAAAATGCGAAAAAATGGCATTTAATGGTATTTTTTGAAGAAAAACCATTATGAGCTTCAGATAAAGTACCAAAATCTAATGATATCTTTTCATATTAGAATAGGGTAGAAATACAAGGTTTCAGAATTTTCTGTATGATAGTATTTGAGTTAGAGCGTCAACAAAATCCATACATATACACACACACTTACAGACATCATCGTGAAAATGTTAAAATTGGATTCTAGGGACCTTAAAACGTGGTCATTTGCTAAAATCTCGATATGTGATTTTTAGCAAGATCCCTATATCTCCCTTACCAAGGGTAGCGAGAGGTATATATTACGCGGACAAACGTAACTCATAAACAATTGAAGAAAAAAAATTCAAGTGTAGATCAAAATTTCTTAAAAACCTTTTGTATTGAACATAATTTCCTAAAATGAATATTAACGACAATAAATCGCTGTCTCCATACTTTTAACTAACTCTGTATGTTACAACTTACAACATATTGTTTTTAAGGGTCACAAACGATTTTTCCGACAAATAACACTATTATCTGACTACATTTTGACCATTTTAAATAATTTATTTATTTTTATATTTTTAGCGATCATTGTGTAATTCTAATGTTTTTTGTTGTTTATTTATTTGTTATTACACATTAATATCTATGTAATAGTAGAATGTGTTATTACGATTAAAAGTGAGACTTTGTTTGATGAGCAATTAGTTTGCATTTGCGAGGCGAAGCACAGCGAAACAAAAATTGTGAGTCAAACAAAGACACTTTTAATCAGAATAACACATACTATTTTTTCTTCAACCGAAATAAATATGATGAATACATACATCTAAATACGATGAAGACAAGTTTTCAAAATGTAAAGCTCAGCGGGCAGTTAGCCATGACTTTTGTTTTGTTTACATATTTCTTTGTTCTGTGCTGTCAAGTAGCAAAATTGTATAAATATTCGTATTTGATTTTAATTTTGATTTAAAATGTCTTGATTTGAAGAATCTGATTTACTATTTGATATTGAAGAAAGTGCAAAAGACATAGCGGTAAATTTATTGCCATCAAAATCGCGTGAAGTTTACGAGTGCGCATATAATCGTTTCATGGAATTATTTGCTATACAGGATTAAAAGTACTTTTAATACATGTAAGTAAAAGTGTTACCTAGCAACAGTTACATTTTTATATTAGTAACAAAAAGATTAACTTTTAAAACAAAAAACAGTATTAAAAGCATAGCCTTTTAATATGGTTGAAGAAAAAATATTTTTTTTTAAACGTCATAAAAATGGCATCTTTTGTCACTTGACTCACAAGGTAGAAATGAAATAAATAAATATCCATAGCAACTACATAAAATGAGCGAATAAGAAGTAACTTGTAAAATAGAAACCTGTCATATCGTCCCAAGTTAACCAAGATAACCTACAAATTGAAATATAAACAGTTTATATTTAACGAAATAACATATTATAAAATAGCAGACTTACATATTGGTAATGACGGTAAGAATAATTAGAATTCAAGTGATAAGAAAAGGTCAAATTGTTTTTCAGGGATTCCTCAACATATCACATCCTAGATCAATATTGTTGAACTTCCATTCAATTGAACAACTTCAAGGGCCGTACATGGCAATACTTCAAATTATGATATAATTGCACACTTGAATGTTTGTAACAAAAAGTGAACAAATACGAAAGTATCCATAGCAACAGAGCAATTGAAATCAGCAAACGTCCTTCACGTAAAATATTTATAATTATTGTAACGTCAAGTGGTAATTATTTTATTTAAAAAAGTATGTTTGAAGAAAAAATATAATGTGTCATTCGGAGTAAAAGTGTCATTGTATGCCTCGCATGTAATTGTTCGACCCCTCATCGTGCAAACTTACATGCTCGCCACACAAAGATTCACTTTTACTCCTAATAACACAATATACTATTTTCTATTGCCTTATTATAAAGTAATTCATTACCATGGAGATTTGGCAAACGAAAGGGCTACTTTACACAACAGAGTTGTGTAATGAGTCATTACACAACTCGCACATTTATGTATTGTATTTATTTTTATGTAGTTATTTATGAAAATAAGTAAATGGAGTACTTTCCTTGTCTATACGATAAAAAAAATCTATTGCATTCTGTGTATGCAGGCCGGAGCAAGGCATACTTTCGAAAAATTGATAAATAATTAATTCCTCGAAATTGTCCAGTTACTGTAAAACCTCGTTGTCTTCTTGTTTTGGAATCAGGAATATTAATTAATAAAACTATCTTTATCTTGTACATCATTTTCCTTAATTCATTGCGACGAGCTCTGGATATGCCAATAATAAGAGCAACCTAAAAGTATAAAACTACTGTTTATACCTGCATTAACAGATAATCCTTGTCGGGCACCTCGGAAAGAAATTTATTAATTTGCTCTCAACTTAATACTTTAGACTTTTTTGGTCTATATCCCGCGCCTTGCTTTTTTAAGAAGGACAAAATCTTTGAAAATATAATGTTTTCCTTAAGAACTAAAGAATTTCTAAACATAGAGTATTTACTCCATAAACTTGATGATTTGAAAGTTTTGGAGAGCTCAAAAAAGTAAGCTAGAATTACAGACTCAGTAATTCTGTTAGCTCTTTTACGCAGCACCAGGTTTTATATTTTTCATATTCCTTGCGATTTCTTCAGTGTCAATGTTGCTACCGTCTCCGTCACTATATTCCATGTTTTGCTCTTCTAAAATACAGAATAATATATACGGATATGATTTAAATATAATTTAGGTCATAACTTACCGCAAAAATATAGAAATTAGTTAAAATTTAAGAAACGTGACATAAGGTGACACACGTATTTATTAAAATAATATCGTTTGTTTATTTCGTTACTAAGGACGAATGATACGATGGCCAACTAATTTTGAAGTTTTCTTGGAAGTATTGTACATATTTCTGTATTGCAAATAAAAATGATTATTGGTAAAAAAAAAAATAGTATACACCGCTTGAGATGAAAGAGTCCTTTCTGCCCTCGTGGATTTATAAATAATATAAATTAAATTAAATAAATTTTGCACTCGATTGAAATGTACCTCTTTCACCTCTTGTAGTGTAATATACTATTTCATGTAAGTTTCAAAGTATGTAAATAATGTATATTTCTATTTGTTTTGCATGTTAAAAATTTTGGCTCCTACGGAAAGCGCAGGAGGTGCCAAATCGCCAGAGACCGAAAGATAACTATTTTTTTTTGTAGACTAATACCCAGATTTTTTCCACCTTATAAATTTTAATTTTGTTTATGCACTTCAAGGCTGGATTTCAATTTTCATTTTGATGTCGTTTTGAATTTTAACTACCCCTTGTCTATATTAATTTTTTAAACTAATTGATTGTTTAAATTCTTAATAAATTATTTCGATACACCTTAAAGCCCAAATCATACACTTTTAAATTTAGTTACCTTTTATTTTTTCCTCATATAAACTTATCAATAATTCTGTTTTAAAAGATGAATTTTGGTCGAATTTCGAATTTATTATCAATGTTTGGGAAGGTTTTCTTTTGGGAAATTTAATTTTGTAGTTCAGGTTTATGTTGAGCCGTGCGAGAGAAAAGTTATTTCATCAGTTCTGAGATACGAAATCGTCGAAACAATGGTCTGTCGAAACAATAATTCATTGCAGTGGATGTATGGAGTCTGTTCCAACAGATAAATTATTCGTATTGATTTACATGGAAGCTGCATATCGAGAACTAGGTGGAATGCTCATGCAAATTGATTACAACGTTGCTGTTGACGTGCCTTTAGAAATATATTATAGTTTTGGAGATCTAGATATGCATGCCATTGTTTTCAAGCCCCTTGTCTGTACGCGAATAATATATTGCTTCTATCTATATTTATTTATAGCCCATCTTCTTGATATGTCAGTTTTAATATGAAATACGGACAAGAGTACGAAATTAAATTCTGCACAGTTTGGAGCTATTTTCATAATCTACTAGGTAGTGTTTTATTTTTATAGAAAATTTAATAATATGACAAGCATTAATAATAAGGATATTTCTCTATTGGGAACTGTGTAACTGATTTTAATGAACTCTAATAAAATATTACTACATAATAATAGTAATTTACATAACAAAGCCTGAAAGTGATACTTTACTGGGTGAACAAGTATATTCCAGGGTGAGCCGTAGGCAAGAAATGGAAGTTTGTGAGCCCAGTCAAGACACTTTCAATTCATGTGTAATACAATATTTTTTTGCGGTCCTGAAGAAAGAATAAATAAAAATGTATAGGTATGTATTATTTTTTTTATTGAGAGGAAATAAAAAACAAATACATAAACAACTGATCGCCATGAAAACATTCATTCATTCATTCCGAGCTGGCTCAGTGAAGAAGGAATTTTCGTTCGAAAAAGTGAACAGAAACACATAATCGTGAAATAGTGATTTACATAATCAGTTATGAAAAGAGGGATATTGTTTGATGAACATAATATTTGCCAGCATAAGGACAATAACTCCAGAGGCCAACAGTGTACTTTCCGACGACCTCTGGCCCGAGGTGTGTACGTTAACACTCGTGGTGCGTTCAACGTTTAACGTCCGACCGACATATTATTTTAATAAAGACTTTTATCGATTTTTGTCTTGTCATTGTGATTTCTATTAGAGAGATTAATCTAGTTGTTTAAATGCTGTAACTAGGAAACACGATATTCTTATTTGTTTACAATACCGATTTGTTTATTTCGTTATATCTATCTGTCAATAACGCCGCATTAGGTGTAAAAAGAGTGAGAATTTTTTTTATAACACCCTAGGGTGTTATTTGGTATATGACAACCCTGAAAGCAGTGTTGTTATGATAATAATAACATACTAGTCGGACGTTAAAATAATTTTAAAATACTCATATTCTAGGTTTTTCTATGGCAGCTCAATATACATATTTCAAAACCAATTTACCAGAGCATTGCCGTGAAAATAAATGAATCTAATATTTTAATTGAATGCGTATGTCAGGCATGCGTATCATCATTGAAAATGAGTTCTGAATGTTTCTGAACCGATATAGATCTTCATTTCTATGTAGAGGAATTGGTTGGAAATCAATAATTCATAAATTGAAATCATTATTGGTATATTCTTATTTCTTTTTCTTAACAGCTGTCAGTTGTGTAATACCCTTTACCTAACTCTGTTACGTTATTTTAATTTTGAAAATATATATATTTTTTTAATTGGATTCGGCCTCGTACTTGGCCCGGAGCTATTTGAAAGGAAAGTATTTTGGGACAAACACAACATCCAAGCCCCTGGTGGGAATCGAACCCACGACCCCAGAGCAGAGCGGTGAAGGTCGCTTGAGTGCTGCCTTAACGCGCTCGACCACCGAGGCGGCTATTTTGAAAATATAGTGACATAAAGTTTAAAATTAATGAAAAATTTTTATAAACAAGTGTGAAGCTGACAAAATTTTAAAATATTTTTTTTTCACAGGGAAACCGTTCAAAAGCAGCTGTAGACACGTGTTTCGCTCTTATTAGAGATCATCAGTACAGCATAGCATGTTAACAGATGGACATTAACTGGAAATAGTGAATAGAAAATCAACAAATTGTAACAGCACCTGTAAGCAGCCAAATTCACTATTTCCAGTTAATGTCCATCTGTTAACATGCTATACTGTACTGATGAGTTCTAATAAGAGCGAAAAACGTATCTACAGCTGCTTTTGAGCGGTTTCCCTGTGAAAAAAAATGTTTTAAATTTTAAAATTAATCCTGGTCTTAGTAAAGAATAGTTAGTAATGTGGTAAATCGTTCCTACATAACTGTTAATTTACTGAGATTTAAAACGGAAATTAAATATTTCTCTTACTCAAATCTAAGTAAAAGTGAGTGCAGTGCATACAAAAGAAATAATATTAAGTAAATAAGATCATATACTGATAAAAAAAAAAAACAAGGTAAGAAGAACTGACCTTCCGAGGGGTCGACCCGAGCGAAGTTCTTAACGCAACGAGACACAATATCAACGGTCACTGAACAAGCCCGTATTCAGGTAAAGCAGGAGTTTCTGGTAAGTGAATTTTATAATAAGAATAGATGAGTAAAAGAGATAAACCAACACACGATTCATTAATAGAAGAAGAAAGAGTGTTTCAAAAAAGTAAATTAATAACTAGATCCCCAACCAAGAAGATAGAGACAAACGAAGACCAGGAAGCAAAAAATATGGAAGAAATTTAAAAAATCCTAATACAAATACAAGAAGACAAAAGAATTAAAAAGAGAGGTAAAAGAAAATAATAACGAAATGGAAAAAATGAGAATGGAAATGCAACAAATCTGGGAAACAGAGAAAAACAGAAATGATCGTTGAGTTATAAGAAGCTAAGGATAGGATTGAAAAACTAGAAAGTGATAAAATAAAGAGCAGTTTGGTTATCACGGGAATGGAGTTAAGTAAAACAAAAGAGGCAAGAAGTAAGGAAGTAGAAGAATTTCTAGAAAAGAAACTAAAAATTAAAGTAAAACCAAAGTCGATAAACCAAATAGGCGAAATCAGATATATAATGGAAATGAACAACTGGTAAGATAAAATAGAGGTGCTGAAAGCGAAAGGGTAATTAAAATATAGAGAAGGAAAGAGTGTGTTCATAGAATCAGAACTTACTAAAAGAGATAGAGCAATCCAGAAAAATATTAGAGACATAGCTACAACTAAACGGAAAAAAGGGGTGAATGTAATAGTAAAGGTAAGATATCATAAACTAGAAATGAATAATAAGATATGGAAATGGAATATTAAGGAAAACAAACTGGTATCCTTAGAGGATGAGGAGAAAACACAAATTCCAAAAAACTAAAACAGATAAAACAAAAACTAAATAGAAATAAAACAACTACGCAAGACTCTGGGAATACGAATATTATTAGTAATAAGGACAATAATGTGAGGGTAAATAGACACACAAAACAGGGAAAGAATAGTAATAATATAAAACAAGAAATAAAGATTGGAATTTGGAACGTAACCTCGCTAACGCGAAAAGAAATTAAAACAACTGAGGAAATGGCGAAATTCAAAATTATTATACTAGGAATCTCAGAAACAAAAAAGATAGAAGAAGGCAAAATACAAATAACAGCAGACTACAGCCTATACTACTCAGCAGTAAAAACAGGAGATAGAGCTAAAGACGGAGTAGGAATAATGATGCGAGAGGAAATGAGTAGATGAGTAAGGACATACGAAACAATAAACTCTAGAATCATGACTATGGAATTAGAATGGAATGGAATATTACAACTAATTCAAATATATGCTCCGATAGAAGGAACGAACGAAGAAAATATGAATAAATTCTATGAAGAACTACAAGGGACTCTGGATAAACTAAAAGAAAATAATAAATGTATAATTATAATGGGGGACTGGAATTCAAGAATTGGAAATGATATAACAAAAGGGTTGTTGCATTTTTTACCTAGGATGACCTCTCAAAGAGTTATGTTCAAAAATAGGTAACCAGAACAACAATTTATGAAAGAAGATTTAATCACTCAAAATATACACAATATTAATTTTTTAATACTTATTCTAATAGATTTTGTTATTTGCAACAGTTTACATTTGTCGTGGCATCTAAAGAAGTAAATTATCGATGATTTTTAGTTAATTTTTGTCAGCGCTTTTTCAAAAATTCATCATTTTTTACACCTTTGATGTAAGATGGCGGCTCACGCCGAGCCTCCTCAAGGTCACAAATTTGAATTTTTCGTCCCCGTCGCGACCCACACAACATATTATGTTAAAATCGTTTTTTCCTCACCTTTTGTAAAAACCTCTATTGACTGGACTAAATACCAAGCCAGATCAATTTTATAATAATATTTTAGCTTATATTTTTGACATAATAGCTTTAACGGAAACGTGGTTGAAAGATGATGTTTATAACTCTGAATTATTTACTAATAATTATAATGTATTTAGGAAAGATACGAGTGGTAATAAACAAGGTGGTGGGGTTCTTTGCGCTGTGAAATCTACACTTAAGTCTTCCTCAGTTGAAATTCAACATGATCCGAATTCAAAATCTGATATAATCTGTGTTAAACTTTTGTTTCCCCCTCACCCTCCTTTATACATAATAGTACTTTATATCCCTCCACCATTTTCTCTCCAACAGATTATCTACGTTTTTGAATGCCTTGGGTCTTTTCTTCCTCTTTCACAAAATAACTTTGTTATAATCAGTGACTTTAATATGTCTCATCTCAACTTATTGACTTCATTACATGTGGTTATAAAAATAATATTATTTCCAGATTTGAAAATTTTCTTAATTATATTTTTGCTACGCAACATAACAATATATGCAACACATCTGGTAAATTGCTGATCATTGTTGTTAGTAATACCACTTGTCACGTCACTCGAAGTTTTGATTTTGTTGCTGATGAAGATGATCATCATCCTGCACTAAACATAAACATGCTTCTCTGTACGTACAATAGAGTCACTAATTCTTCCTTTAACAATTCCGCTTTTTATAATTTTTGTTCTTCTAACTTTGATCTACTGTATAATTTATTGTCAAGTCAAGTGTAAATTTGGATTGTTTATCTCAATACGACAATGTAGATGATGCATTTAACAATTTTTACGAAATATTATTCACCATCATACATCAATGTGTTCCACAAACAAAAAAGAAATTTTCAAAATTTCCACCGTGGTTTAATAAAAATATAATTAATAATATTAATTTTAAAGAAAAATATAGAAATTTATATCGAGTTCATAAGCTTGACTGTTATTATGCAGAATTCAAGAGCTTACGGCAATTAATTAAACGTGATATTAACATAGAATATGCTAAATATGTACGCAATTTGAGAACTCAATTTGTACTGATCCTTTCAAATTCTGGTCCTTCATCAACAATAAAAAGCAAACAACAAGAATCCCGGGTACAATGAAGTAAGGCGATGATGAGTACAACACTATTGCAAAGTGTAATACAAGGTTTTGCTAACTATTTTTCCAGTGGCTACTCTCAAACTTTCATCAGTGTTATATGGCAGTCAACTATGGGTGCTAAACATAGAAAATCAAAGGAAAATATTGAGGAAAATATATGGTGGGAAAAAAGAGGATGGAATATGGCTGAGAAGAACAAACAAGGAATTAATGAAACTTTATAATGAACCAGAAATAACAGGAGTGATTAAAGCGCACCGATTAAGATGGTTAGGTCACGTGGAACGAATGACACCTGACCGAGGGGTAAAGAAAATTTTTGATAGTGAGATTATAAAGAAAAAGAGTAGAGGAAGACCTAAACTGAAGTGGTTAAAATCAGTGCAAAAAGACTTACAAGTATACAAAACTGGAAAGAAAGAGCACAGGACAGAGCGGTGTTGAAGAAAATTACAGAAGAAGCCAAGGGTCTACACGACCTGGAGTGCTGAATATTATTTACTCTCAAAACTCTATATTTCTAAACTCCAATGTAGATTCAAATACCAATAAAGTGAGTGATATTGTAAACATTTCATATATTTCTGAAGATTAAATTTTAGTAGCCATTAATAAGCTTAAACCTTCAAGAAATCCAGGTCCAGATAATTTACCAGCATATATTATAAAAGGCTGTAATACAATATTTCTCAAGTCCTTGCAAATCATTTTCAATCTTTCTCTTAGTAAAAGTACTTTTCCTTCTTGCTTAAAAATGTCTCATATCTGTCCCATTTTAAATCTAAAGATAAATCGCTCATATCTAACTATAGACCTATTGCTATACTTTCTAATATTTCTAAAAATTTTGAGTCAATAATTTATAACATCTATAATGCAATAAAAAATAAAATAACAATTAAACAACATGGTTTCGTTAAGGGTAGATCCATGACTACTAACATGATAATTTTTTGTGAATACGCTATTAACGCCTTACATGACAACGAACAAGTAGATGTACTTTATACCGACTTCTCCAAGGCATTTGACAAAGTAGATCATAGTATTCTCCTCCAGAAACTTGACCGTAACTTCAATTTTTCTCCCTGTCTTATTACTTTTCTTTGTTCTTATCTTAATAATCGCAAATTGCCTGTGTCCCTGAAAAGTTATTTATCAAATCCCTACTTTGCTACTTCGGGTATTCCTTAAGGATCTAATCTTGGCCCATTACTGTTCATCTTGTTTATAAATGGCATTATCCATTCAATTAAGTGTTCATCATTGTATTATAATATGTATATATATTTATGCCAACGCATTACATTTTGTACCTCGTTAGAATCGCCATGTAACTGGGATTTTTTATCCTGTAGGATTGATTTTCAATAAATAAATAAAATAAATAAATTAAATAAATAAATAAATAAATAAATAAATAAATAAATAAATAAATAAATAAATAAATAAATAAATAAATAAATAAATAAATAAATAAATAAATAAATAAATAAATAAATAAATAAATAAATAAATAAATAAATAAATAAATAAATAAATAAATAAATAAATAAATAAATAAATAAATAAATAAATAAATAAATAAATAAATAAATAAATAAATAAATAAATAAATAAATAAATAAATAAATAAATAAATAAATAAATAAATAAATAAATAAATAAATAAATAAATAAATAAATAAATAAATAAATAAATAAATAAATAAATAAATAAATAAATAAATAAAGTGACCCCCGTGGTGCACTCTCCACACCAGCTATGAGTGCCCATGAGGTGACGCCTGGTAAGCGCCCACACGGTAAAATATATCGTCATCATTACCGATGTCTACATGTGTTGTAGATACTGGCACACCCAGAAATGGGTAATATGCCGTGATGATATATTTATATTTATTTATTTTTATAAATAAATAAATAAATAAATAAATAAATAAATATAGGTATTATTTACAAAACTCTAGAGTATACATAATTTGGCAACGTTAGTTGCTGGCTGCAGTATTATTAATATTAAAGTAGTATATAAGTAAAATAAGTATTTGTTTTATTTGTGTAAAATAATTTTTTACTTCGGCTTTTTAAATTGTCGTACAATAATATTTATTTTACAGGCAGTTACTCATTTTTTTTTTTTTTTTTAATTATATGTTCATATGTCAGCATTCACAGAATATTATTTTATCTAAGTACGTCAAATGCCCGATTTCACCATCAAATAAATCTTCGAAGAGCTTATGCGTCGAATAAATGAAAAATATTGCATCAAAATATATCAGCCAAAAAATATATACCATCATTTATGTTATGTTTTCGATGCGATATTTTTCTCTTATTCGACGAATAAGCTATTCGACGATTTATTTATATATTTTAATAAATTAAAATGAATACTATAGTAATTCAAATAATTCTTTCATAATCTCAGTCATTATTTAAAGTTAGCACTTTTATTTATTATCAGGCTTTCAAAGTCATTTTACAGGGCGGTAAAGTAGTATGTGCGGGCGAAAAAGTAGAGCTAAAGCCCGTCGACCCGATGGGTAAACAAAACGTCATACCTCAGAAATGCAATCGGAAACATAAACAACACTCTAATTAAAAAAAAAAAAATGTTATCAGCTAAAGCTTTTATTGGAATTGCTTCAGGAATTTCAATTTCTTCAGCGATTTTATCAAAAATTTGATATTTCACATAACCAAATAGCACGGTTTATAAATATAAAAGTGAGATAACTCCTGAATATTTTTTGACATATCGATGTTGGCGATTCTAATCTTACACACAGCGCTTCTACAATGTGCTGTACCACATAACATTCTGGAACTAACAAATGACAAGGTAACTATCAATCGTGCAGTCCTTCCTTAATCCTATTATAAATATATTCTAAAACGACTGAAACTGTGATAAGTTTCTAAGAAAGAGACTGAAATTGTAAAATATTTTTAAAAAAATTCTGAAACTATAAATAAATAAAATGCTTAAAATTTGTATAAAATTCATTTTCAATAAGTTTGGAGCTAATGGTTTAAATCTATTTCAAATTATTTGAAACTATATGCTATTAATAATTAATAAATAGAAAACGAAATTTTAGTTTTGCATTTTTTTTATTCGCTGTCTATTTTTAAATGTCTTAAAATTTTATTTCTTTACGAAATTACATAAAACATATAAAACATTTTAAAAATATAACATAATATGCTTCAATACGTATTGAGTCTAATTTTGACGTAAAATGTGTTTAAAATTTGACGTTTGAGGTTATGTCTCAGGAATATATTTCCCTACTAAACTGATTGTTGATAGTTTGAAAGTACCTTGTTTGTCTGAATCAAAGAAACATGGTAGTGTCACGGGGACTGATTGTTCTGGAATATTCATTACAGTATAAAAGAAAATATCATTTAAAAAAAATATACTCATGGTAAATATTTTACATTATCTACGTAAAAAATTCTCAAATATTGTCAATGTAAAAAATAATATTTTACGCGTAAAAAATAACGTATAATACATGACGTATTTTACGTAAGCAAATTATTGATACATCCAAAAATGGGTAATAAGCCATGATGATTAATTGTTTAAAATACTTTCTACATAATATTGCCATTGTCATAAAATATCTTCTTCAAAATATTTTTGACAAATACCATCTTTAGTAGGTACCAAGGATTTTATTACCTGCATAAGGGACAACTATCCACCAGGCATGTACTATGTTTTGCGAAGGATGGTATATCGGAATGTTTTCTTTATTGAAGGTCCTTCCTGATGCACAACACTCAACGAAATAGTATTCGCGATATTTACACATGTACAGTTGAGAACATTTACTAAGCGGTACCTCACGGACTCTGAAAGCTGTCCTGGAGAGTGTACCGTAGGGGTTACTTCTGTGTTATTTCAAAATTTTAAATTATATTCAAATATCAAAAGGGATATTATCAGAGACAATATATTCTCTAAATTAGTTGTAATTTTGATGCAATTATGTACATATAGGCTCAGATTATACATTGACAGCACGATGTACAGTTAACTTGTCATGTTTATCATATTAGTTCCAGAATGTTATATGGTACGGCGCATTGTAGAGGCGCTGCGTGTAAAGTTAGAATCTCGGTCTGTTAATCGCCAACTTCAGTATGTCAACAAAATTGAGAAGTTGTCACATTTTCCATATTTATACACCGTGCCAAATAGTTATATTCTCCGTCAAATGAAAATGGACTGATGCTCAACTTTTCCCTCTTTCACACCCTGTCCATTGCCGTACGATGTTGTCGCGCAAGAGGTTTACACCCTTAAACGAATAAAAGTCCTCTGTAGTGATTCTATCGAGACGAGATATTTCTTAATTCTCGTCTCGTCTCGTACTCGAGATTTCTCGTCTCGCCGAGACGAGACAGAAATGTAAAAAATATTTTACGAGACGAGATATATTTGCCGAGATCTCGATTCTCGAAAACTATTCCGAGATTTCTCGGTTGTTATTTTTGCATGAGTTATATTTGCAAACGTGTGAAATTTAACATATTTTTAGTGATATCTGTTTCTCTTTAACTATGGCATTTTTCAACAAAAAGATAATAACGTATTTGACATTATATCTGTCAGAATTTGTTAAGCATGCATTACACGATGAAGTTTTTCTTTTCAAGTGAGTTGAAAAGTTTTCTCTCTCGCACAATGATATGAGTGCAAGAGAGACAAATGAATAGACTTTTAACGAGAAAATTTGAAGAAAAACTGGAACATGCGCTACTTTTTCTTAAAAGTCCCTACAAATTTTGACTGTCAAATCTCATTTGTGTTTCTATTTTTAATATATACAAGTAGTGTTATAAGTGATCGATATTAAACTGAAAAATGGTATAATGGGATAGAGAAGTAATTGAAATCTTAATGTAAGTATTACTTAAATTTTGACACTTGGATATTTTAATTTACGCAAAACATGATCGTGTAAATAAACTTGTAAGGTCACTTATAAAGATACTTTTCAAGTCACTTAAAAATAAAAACTTCATCGTGTAATCCACGCTTTAGCTAAGATTTTTAGCGTCATTTTCTATTTAATGTTTTATAACAGATTAGAAAATCCTAGATAAATATTAAATTAGTAAAAGGATAATAATAAATTTTGTACAGGTTTTAGATTATAACAAATTTTGATAGATAAAACGATAAATATTCATCTTTTTGTACAAATTACTATTAATACAAATAATAATTAGTTTATGGGACCAAAATATACAAATTAAATTTCCGTCGAGAAATCTCGGCGAGAATCTCGGCTGAGACGAGACTCTATTAAACGAGACGAGAAAAAATTCTTGACGAGACATAATTTTATGAATTTGGAACGAGACGAGACGAGACAATGAATTTCTCGTCTCGTCTCGTCTCGGCCGAAACACTAGTCCTCTGCTAGTCGTCGGTCTTCAAATTTCGTCGGCAGGCGTAAACCTTTTCTTTCGACCCTCTCTACTATTATTGGCCGTTGGCAATAGCATCGGTCCGTAAAGTTGCAAAATGTCAAAATCATATTACATCAAATGTCATATCATCGGAAATCATTTATTGTTTGCTCATTACACAGTATGTGATTCATCTTAACTTACTTTACATTTTACATACATTTGGGTTGGTGTTCTTCTGATATTTGTAAGCATTTTCAGATTTCCACATTTAATACTTGAGACGTGTATAGTCGCCGTCAAATAAATATGGACTGTTGCTTAACTTTTTTCCTCCTCCGCACCCAGTCCGGTGTTACTACTTCCACATATATCTTAGCAGTATCTCCAGTCAATACTTGTTTGACAGCAACTATTGGATAATTACAGTTCTCGAGGTTACAACATCATATTTATAGGTATGAAACAGATTGGACTTTAAATATGTAACAAATTTTACACCTTTTTAACGAATAAATAATGCAGTTGCATATAAAATATTGTGGTTCTTGTTATCCGTGAAACATTACACAATTTTTTTGCATCGACTTCTCCATAAATTCGTTAAACAAATTTTAATTATTATGAAATACTCGGGATTTTTACCTCCCGCTACCTTTGGAAAAGGAGGTATTGGGATCGTGCTAAACATCGCAAATCGAGATTTTAGTTAAAGACCACGTTTTAAGGTGCTTAGAATCCAATTTTAACATTTTTACGATGATGTCTGTATGTGTGCGTGTATGTATGTGTCTAACTCAAATACTATCATTCAGAAAAGTCTTAAGGTGGGTTTATGCTGAAAAATTTAAGAATAGGAATAGAAATAAGAATAGTGTTAAGAATAATTTTAAATATAACGATAAGTGGTGTTTATGCTGCCAGTTATAAGAATAAGCGTAAGAATAAGAGTAGTGATATTAAAGTTTTTAGGTTAGTGAAAAGTAGTTACATTTATTATTCTCATAGTGGTAGCAGCGTTGATTTGACATTTATAAGATTTATAATTTTATTATTATTATTTTTTAATTTCTTAAAATGAAGTACAATCAAAATATTATTTTGTCTGCACTAATTCAATTAATTGGGAAAGAAGAGAATCCATCACTAAATTTGACATAATTATGTTTCGCCAACACCGATTATTATAAATGAATAATGAATGACCATTGACGTATTATAACTAACGTTAGTTATAATACGTCAATGTGAATGACCAATTTTTTTGTTTGAAATATTTGACAGTTGACACGCATGCGCTCTTCGCTTACAGGAAAAAGAATAAGGCGTAAAGTTAAAAGTAAACGAACTTTGGCTTATTCCTTATTCTTATTTCTTATTCCTTATTCTTATTTCTGCAGCATAAACCGAGTCGTATGTTATAACTGTTTTAACTTTATCACTATTCTTATTCTTATTTTTATTCTTAAATTTTGCGAGCATAAACCCACCATTAAACATTGTATTTCGACCCTATTCCAATATGACAAGAAACCATTAGATTTCGGTGTAAATCGGATAACTGGAAATGACACTATACTTGAAGCTCCAAAAACTACCATTAAATGCTATTTTTTCAGGTTTTATGTTATTATATAAATCTGTTATGTCCAGCACAATACCTCTCACCATTTCCATTTTATGTTATACCTAAAGTTTATTTTATCAATAAACATAGGGTATATCATTGCCATAGTTATGGTATGAATGTTTGACAGCAATGTATTGAAACGTTTATTTTATGAGGAAACATAGGCGTTTAATTTGGGAAGCAGTTTTTTTGTAAATACAAAGTGCCCGTCAAAATATCAAGCCATGAACATGATAATAGTACATTACATCTTGTACATTATTTAATATAAATTACTTTAATAATATTGCAAAAAATGCAATAAATTACAGAAATTGTCAAATAAATAATTGTTTCACTTTTTTATTATGCAATATGAAAAGATTTACAAATGTCTCCGTGGCGCAGTGGTTATAACAATTGCGTCTGAAATTTTTGGTTGAAGTTTGATTCTCCGTTGAAGTATTATTTTATTTTTTTACATAAAAATTGTTGAACTTTTAAAAATCAGTTTATATTTCCATATTACAATCATTTAAAAATAATAATAACATTGTAATAAATAAGGACAAAATAATTGAGAATAATTGATTACAATAATCAAAATATTTATACAACAACAATGCATTAGATTTCCTTTCATTCATTAATAAAAATAACTGAAATATAATAAATTTGTGTAGATATTATGTTTTTACTGTATTTATCAAAAAAACATGTAACAGGCTCCGCCCACTGCCCTCCCGATCCTCGGATCGCACCTACCAGCGTCCTTTTCGAAACATGTTTCGGGTACTTTTACTTATGTACAAATGATGCAAGCTATCTCTCTGGCAAATATCGAAAATCTGCTAACGGTTGAAACATAAATAAAGATAAAAAAAAAAATTGAAATCATCCCCCATTGTACCGCTTTGAGGGATGATTTTTCAAAAACGCTAAAACAATCTTTATTTCTTACCAAAAGCATAATAAGAATTTTTATATCCTTAACTTGAGAAATGATGGATTCTCCATACAAACTTTCATCCGCTATTTAACCCCCTTTAAGTTCTATTTTCGCGACAAAAAGTATCTTATGTTTTTCTCCAAGGTCCAATCTATCTCTATACCAAAATTCATCAAAATTGGTTCATCGAGAGAAATGATGGGTTCTCCATACAAATTTTCATCCTCTACTTCAACCCCCTTCAAGTTTTATTTTCCCGGCAAAAGGTAGCCTATGTCCCTCTCCAAGATCCAATCTATCTTTATACCAAAATTCATCAGAATTGGTTCAGCGGAAGAAATTATGGGTTCTCCATACAAACTTACATCCCCTATTTCACCCCTTCAAGTTTTATTTTCGCGACAAAAGGTAGCCTATGTCTTTCTCCACGATCCTATCTCTCTCTATACCAAAATTCATCAAAATTGGTTCAGGGGAAGAAATGATGGGTTCTCCATACACACTTTCATCCCCTATTTAACCCCTTCAAGTTTTATTTTCTCGACAAAGGGTAGCCTATGTCCTTCTCCAAGGTCCAATTTATCTCTATACCAAATTCATCAAAATTGGTTCAGCGGAAGAAATCATGGTTTTTCCATACAAACTTTCATCTCCTATTTCACCCCTTCAAGTTTTATTTTCGCGACAAAATGCAGCTTATGTCCTTCTCCAAGGTCCAATCTATCTCTATAACAAAATTCATCAAAATTGGTTCATCGGAAGAAATGATGGGTTCTCCATACAAATTTTCATCCCCAATTTCACCCCTTCAAGTTTTATTTTCGCTAAAAAAGGTAGCCTATGTCCTTCTCCAAGCTGCAATCTATCTCTATACCAAAATTTATCAAAATTGGTTCAGCGGAAGAAATGATGGGTTCTCCGTACAGATTTACATCCCCAATTTCACATTTAAGTTTTATTTTCGCGACAAAAGGTATGTCCTTTTGCAAGATCTATCTCTATATCAAAATTCATCAAAATTGGTCTAGCGGTTTAGGCGTGAAAACGTAACAGACAGGCAGAGTTACTTTCGCATTTATTATATTAGTATGCATATATATTATCCTGTTAAATCTAATTTATTTAGAAAAAGTTTTTGTAGTAAGTATAACATATTCATTCACTTGCACCTTCAATTTTAATTATATAATTACATTTAATTATTATTACTAAAATCACGAAACACACATTGCACGTGTAGGATAATATTTTAGTGTTTAATATGGAACGGTAGTCAAAGGATTTAGCCAGCTCAAAAAAGTCCCGGTTTGACTTTTCCAAAATCTGGCAAGACTACTTGTCTGGATGTACATTCATTTGTAATCATATTTCACACAACATCTCTTCTTCTTTGCGTTTCTTCCTTCTTCATCTCAACTTAAGTAGCCTTCTTTATAAATCACTTGGCCCGATGCATCACCTTGCAGTAACAAAATTAGCAACAGCACTATCGTATCATAAGGTTTTCTCTTAGTCTGGTTATTCGTTAAAGGTATGGTGGATCTGAAGCATATTAGTTGTAGGTAATAATAATTTTAAATGTGTGGTCAGCCACGGTGTACAGCCATGCCTGCTCGGGATATAATATAATGAACGTCGCTGAAATTACGAAGCGGTGGCAGCGACAAGCGTTGCACGTCGCACGGAGACGCAAAGCATCGTGATGGAATGTCGACGCTCCGAGACCGTAGTAAATTAGAAAAAAAATTGCTGAAATTATAAAGACGTAGTAAAGTGCTTGATATATATATATATATATATATATATATATATATATATATATATATATATATATATATATATAAAGGTTATGAATAGTACATAAAGTACTAAGCAACATACAGGTGTTTCAATAATATTGAAAAAATTAAAAGTTTGTATTATTTGATGTAGGTACCTACTGATTATAATGCAAAAGAAATTTATTCCGGATTCCAAAATTAAGAACATGGTTCTTAAAGTAACGAGTTTTAGTGCCACTGGCCGTCTCGAAATTTTAATAAAAATAAATTACGTATTTAACAACAGTTACGTGATTAGATAACTTAATCGGTGTACTGAAAATTTCGCTTTGGACCACTCTATTAATTTTGCAAATTTCGGAAAAATTCCTATTGCATTACATTCAGTACGTAAAATATATCAAAAATTAAATAAATAAATAAATAAATACGTAGATATATAAGTAAATATGTAAATAAATAAGTTAATAAATAAATAATTAAATAAATAAATCAATAATGCCCGGTTTCACCATTGACGAATAAACATTTTATTCATCAATTAAACTATTCGTTGAATAAAATAGCATATTTTGTTTCATCAACGTCCGTTAACAACTATTCGACAAATAAATCGTTGGTTAAATTACCTGGAGATAATAATTTTCTAATTGTTCAGTAAGGTGATCAACGAAATAATTAAAATAGATACCAATCTAAAATGAATAATAGATAAATATAAAAAATGAAATATTATAAGGTTATCTTTATTTGGTATTAATATTTCTTTCAATACTAAAATGTCATCGTCATCATTGTTGATATCTTCTAACGCAGAAATTATTTTTCTGGCGAAAAAGAAATGATCCATATAATCTATAATCAATTTAATAATAATAATAATAATAATAATAATAATAATAATAATAATAATAATAATAATAATAATAGTAATAATAATAATAATAATAATATTTTGTCGGCTTTTCAGCTCTTGGAGTTATAGCCCAAAATACTTTATTTTTTTACATTTTTACAATTTATAATTTCATATTATATTATAAAGTATTGAAGACGCACATAAACATCCAAGCCCCAGTGGGAAACGCTGCCGGAGACACACTGCCTCAAGACGCGACTATAATCTAGAATCAATTTGATGAAGTATATTTTCGAATGTGATTCCGATTATTAAAACTATGCGTTTGAGAAATTCTTTTTTTTTCTTCTTGTAAAGATCTTATTCACAGACCACATTTTGTGCAAAAGTATTCCATTCTTTAATTTTTTTCGTGCAAAAACACATCGTTAGTTTTATTACATACTATGTAAATATTCTTTCACGACAAAACTACAATTATTAAACTTTTTTCTTCCTCTAGATAGTTTTTACTTCGTTTCCTCTTCTTATTTATATTTTCAATCATTTTCGATTGATTTCAGTGACACAAATCAAAAAATAATTTTTGTTGACATCAAATTTGTCAGTGAGATGAACTTGTTAGCTATATACTCAAAGCAAAATAATGGAGAGGAAAACAATATTCAACGAATAACTATACTCAAATCGTTCAAGTAGCTAATGCACGTTATTAATAAAAATTTAATAAAAGTAACTAGATAAATACTATATTTTAGTCACTGTCCATTTCTATTTAGAAAAAGAAATATACCGAATTCTTCTGATTGATTAGAAGTTCTACCTTTAGCAGATTTACAGATTTTGTGATTGCGTTAACGGTCACGTTGCGTCGTTGCGTTGCGTTTAAGGTTACTCTATTATAAATAGGCCTCTACAACGCACAAAAATATTTCAAACACGATACAAATATTTTTCAAATTTTCAAAAAATAACTTTGACAGTATAAACATACAAATTATCAATGTTGCCAACTATAGTAACAAATAAACGAATAATATGAAGTAGATGTACATTATTTATTATATTAGTCATGTCATATACTGTTAGAACTCATTTACAATTTCCCGCTAATTTTAAATGCGCACAAGCGCTTTTCATTATTTCCGGAACGGTGTTTAGTTCCAACACCAAAGGTAACTGTTCTGTTTGTTTTACCGCCAATAATTATTATACATAACGTCATCGTGTATGTGTCTTATGTCTTCATTATATTATTTATTTATCGGAAAGTGTGTTGTGTTTCATTGTGTGTTGCACCCTAAATCCCCTACAGGTTATGAGCCCAGACTCGTGAAAAGCAACACACAAAATTAGTGCAAGTGCAGTCGCGAATACCTGATTTAAGACAAGTGTCGTAACCTACAAAAATCTGTGTCGAACGCGAAAAACAACGCGATAAATAAATAACGTGAAAGTAAATAACTGTAACCCGAACAATTCGCTAAAAAGTGCATAGTTCCTGGTCTGAAGACATTGAACAGTGACGAAGTGTTTTGTAAACGTGGAAGACATTGAACAGTGACGAAGTGTTTTGTAAACGTGTAGTGACGAGTCGTTCGCATCAAAAACTACGAAAAGTTAGAAACACGGTATCGTCACGTATTTCGTATTTCACAACAATGGCCCAACAAACCGCGATGAGTTCAGTGAGATTAGAAATGCCAAACAAAGAAAATTTCGACTCATGGAAAATTCACGCTCAAGCCATGCTTATCAGAAATGATATGTGGGAATATGTCTCTGGTACATTGGAAAAACCAGTCTTACCTGCAGAACCGACAGCAGCACAAACTGCAGCGTTCAACCAGTGGATCAAGCAAGATCTCAAAGCAAGGTCAGACATTATATTAGCGATTAGTGCTTCCGAATTAAGACATATTCGTGGGTGTGAAACGTCCAAAGAAGTTTGGGACAAGATAGATGAAATTTACGCGCCATAAGGACCTGCCCAAATGGCGACACTTCTCAAACAATTTCTTCAGAAGAAGATGCTGGAAGAAGCTACGATGTCTTCAGGCGGGCTATTGAATCGAGAGATAAACTTCCAGACATTGAAACTCTTTAAAACAAAATAATTGAAGCCAGTCAATCAATAAATGAGGAGTCCGCTCAAAACAAACAAGGAGCCTTGTATGTGAAGCAACAAAATTTTAAACACAAACAAGGTTATTCAAAATCCCAAGACAGTGACAAAAAGTACAAATGTAACTTCTGCAAGAAACCGGGCTACAAGGCGGCTGACTGCTACCTCAAAAAGAAAAGGGACAAGGAACAAGCAAACAACACTGAAGAAGCATTTTTAGTGAGCGAAGTAGACCTCCAGCTGTGCGATCAGGCAAATCTCGCAAAAGCAAGTTCAAGCAAGTGGTGTTTAGATAGTGGTTGCACCTCCCACTTGTGTAACAACAAGAAGTTTTTCACTGCTTTGACGGACGTCTCAAGCGGCTTGAAGCTCGCTGATGGGACAGACACCGAGGTTGTGGCTAAGGGTGACGTGGAGATCATCGCAACGGTCGACGAGAACAACAAAGTCATCAAGCTTGAAAACACGCTCTTCGTGCCAGAGTTGAAGACCAACTTGATTTCCGTCGCCAAAATCGTCAACACAGGACATGAGGTTGTTTTCACGAAAGACCGGGCAGTCGTAAAAGACCAACAGGGTAAAACCAAAATAATCGCAGATCGTGATGGTGACCTGTTCTATATGAGAACACAACAGTCTCACGCATTGTCGACAACTGTTAACGAACTCTCCGACTTAGACGTCTGGCATGAACGACTGGGGCATGTCAACAAGAAGAACCTTCTTACCATGAGCAAAAACAACATGGCAATTGGCCTGAAAATCAAACATAAATCTATAAACACTCTCTGTGAAATTTGTACTGCTGGTAAATTATCGTCTTTTCCTTTTTAGGCACGTGAAAGCAGATCGTCGGACATCTTGGACTTGGTACACTCAGATGTATGCGGTCGCATGCGTACCGAATCGCTAGGCGGTGCCGGCTATTTCGTCTCTTTTATACACGACTTCAGCGGCTGGTGTGAGGTTTACTTCATAAACCACAAAAGCAAAGTACTGGACAAGTTCAAAGAGTTCAAGACGATGGCCGAAAACCAAACCGACCGTAAAATCAAAGCCTTCCAATCGGATAACGGGAGAGAATATTGTAACTCGTCCTTCGACAAGGTGTTAGCGGACGCTGGCATACGTAGGCGATTAACTGTGGCGTATACCCCACAGCAAAATGGGGTTGCTGAGCGTCGTAATCGTACATTGGTGGAGGCTACCAGATGTATGCTGCTGCAGTCGGGGCTACCCTCAACTTTCTGGGCAAAGGGTATCGCAACAGCCAATTTCATTCGAAATAGGTGTATTTCCAGCAGCTTAGGCAATAAAACACCGTTCGAGTTATGGACAGGCTCGAAACCGATAGTCAGCCACCTCCAAACGTTGGGTATAAAGCCTATCTACTAGATAAATCACCAAACCGTGGAAAATTCGACCCCAAAGCCAAGGAAAGAACAATGGTTGGCTATTCCAGCGTTTCGAAGGCTTATAGGATCTAGGTGCCAGCGGACAGAAAAATTTACGTTTCAAGGGACGTAAAATTCTTCAACAAATTCGAAGAAGATGTTACTCATGAAGACTTCTTCGGCGAGACAACGAAAACAGGTCGTTTTCCCTTAATAGATACTTCGGAACAATTCCAAATATACAACTATCTTCCCGCCAAGATTACAGACTTCGCAGAATCTGAGGTGGAAGAATCTTGCACGAACGATTCTGAGACAGAAGATGAAGATCTAGCCAACGGTTTCAGAGGATTCCCAAGAGTACAACAAGCTCCAAACGGTAATCAATCACCAGAAATCGTACCCGACGTTCAAATTAAGAGAGGCCCTGGACGTCCACGTAAGGTGAGAACCGGGAAAAGAGGACGCCATCAAAAACGGCATAACGTTCAAGTTGTCATTCAACCTGACGTCAACGAAGACGATCCAAACCTCAAACCGGACGACAAGTATCGTGAGAACGCGGAACAGCTCGATACTGAAGCATCTTTGTTGGTTTCGGAGATCCCCTTTGATCGTGCCGTGAACCCGAACAGCTGCGAATGGAAGGATGCAATTTATTCGGAGATTAAAAGCCTTATTTCGAATGACACATGGGATCTAGTTCCTAGATCAGATGATAAGGTAATTAATTGTCGAACAGTCCTTCGAAACAAATACAATGCCGACGGATCCTTGGAGCGACGAAAGGCTCGAGTCGTTGCTCAAGGTATCTCTCAACGCCCCGGCATAGACTACAAAGAAACTTTCGCTCCAGTTGCGAGATTAAATTCGTTGAGAATCTTGACCGCACTTTCTGCCGAGACTTCGATGAGTATTGTACAATTCGATATAACGACCGCTTACCTAAACGGGATCATGGATACAACGGTTTATATGGAGAAGCCTAAACTTATCGAAAACATGCTTGACAGAATGATTGTCGAGGAAGGTTGCAACGAGCTAGGACGAAAGGCCCGTGACATGCTATGTCTTATTCGTAGCGGTGATTATGTCTATAAATTGAAGAAGGCCCTTTATGGCCTAAAACAATCGGGCAGACAGTGGCATTCGAAACTTGATAACACACTACGAAACATGGGATTTTTTCCTGCAAACGCAGACCCATGCGTTCATCACGACAAAGAGAAAGACCTCATCATTCCCGTAGACGACCTGCTGGTTGCCTACAAAGACCCTCAAAAAGGCAAGTCATTTAAGCGGAAACTATGCAGGGAATTCTCTGTTCGAGACCTAGGAGAAGCTAAATTCTGCTTAGGAATAGAGATTACCCAACTGGAAGGTGAAAACGGGAAGGAAATTCATTTATCCCAAATCGGATATATTCGATACATTCTCGAGAGGTTTAATATGTCGGACTGTAAGCCCGTCAGTACACTTCTAACCCCGGGAAACAAATTCACCGACAACGCGATCCAAGATGACATCGATGAAGAGGTCCAGTACCCTTATCGAGACCTGATAGGCGCCTTAATGTACCTCGCTATTGGGACCCGTCCTGATATAGTACATTCAGTGAGTTACCTTAGTCAGTTCAACATCAAGTTCAACAAATCCCACTGGACAGCTGCTAAAAGGGTGCTCAGGTACCTTAAGGGCACATCAAACTTTGCATTGACCTTCAAGAAAACAGGAGGATCATTAAAGGGCTTCGTCGACTCTGACTGGGGCGGATGCATAATCGATCGTCGATCCTACACCGGATACATGTACGTATTGGCCGGTGGCACCATCTCCTGGGAGAGCCGCAAGCAGAGGACGGTGGCATTGTCCTCGACTGAGGCCGAGTACATGGCCCTTTCGGATGCTGTAAAAGAATCTATATACCTCGTCAAGTTTTTGTCTGAACTGGGTTTTGAGAATCTAAGTTCCGTCCAGCTACACAGCGATAATCAAGGAGCAGAGAAACTCGCCAAAAATCCAGTATTCCACAGCAAATCCAAACACATTGACATCCGGTACCACTTTATCCGGACGTCATTGAACGAACAGCCCATAAATCTTCAGTATCTTAACAGCGAGAAGATGCCTGCCGATGTCTTAACCAAGACATTACCTACTCCAAAGCTACAGACTTCATTAAACATTCCCAATTAGAACAAAAATTAGCTATTCAATTAAGGGGGAAAGGGGGGGGGGGTGTTAGAACTCATTTACAATTTCCCGCTAGTTTTAAATTCGCACAAGCCCTTTTCATTATTTCCGGAAAGGTGTTTAGTTCCAACACCAAAGGTAACTGTTCTGTTTGTTTTACCGCCAATAATTATTATACATAACGTCATCGTGTATGTGTCTTATGTCTTCATTATATTATTTATTTATCGGAAAGTGTGTTGTGTTTCATTGTGTGTTACACCCTAAATCCCCAACATATACGATAAGTAATGAACTCTACAATCATCTTAATAATAATTATATAAGGTCAGACACTTTTTGACGGTTAAAAATGATTAAAATTTTATTTAATTTTTCACTATTAGTCATTTTAATGCATTAAGGTGTTTACACTAAGTGATGACATGCAAATTTTGTCTATTCAATGAATAAAATTTATTCGTGAGATAACTATTTATGAATTTATTCGGCAATGGTGAAACCGGTCATAAATAAAATAAACATTAAAAAAATAATTAATTAATTAAATAAATAAATAATAATAATTATTTATTGTATCTTTCGTTGATGTAGAAGATTAGATGATGAAAGAACACCCACAAACAACCATTCCTTAGCCAGGATCCTTGGGTCGTGAGTCGGCTACGTTGCCCACTACACCACCCTTATTTTTCCGCAATATTTTTGAAACATCTTTTATGTATAATACGAGTTCGCACCTACATACCGAAAGTCTACTTGAAATCTGTTATAAAGGGAATACAATGTATTTTTTTTATTATTATTATTATTATTATTATTATTATTATTATTTTGCTGTAGTTACCTATTAATTTTAGACAAAAATGTTTCAAATAAAGATTGTAGATAATAATATAAAAATAAAATAAATAAATATATCATCACGGCATATTACCCATTTCTGGGTGTGCCAGTATCTACAACACATGTAGACATCGGTAATGATGACGATATATTTTACCGTGTGGGCGCTTACCAGGCGTCACCTCACGGGCACTCATAGCTGGCGTGGAGAGTGCACCACAGGGGTCACTTTTGTGCCATTTAAAATTGGAAATATTTGGCGTCAGTCGGGATTGAACCCGGTTCCCCCAGGTTCGCGACCAGACACTTAGGCACGCTACACCTAAATCACTAATCAGATTTTATTTTGCACGTTTTTAAGCTATAAGGTCAAATTTGATATTTTATGAATCTTGCTCATAGTGATACCTATGTAATTGAAACAAAATTAAAAGTAAATGAAACGTCTTTGACCTGTCAGTATAATACCATTGAATTATTTGCAGATTTTATTCTTGGTAAAAACATTATATTTAATGTGTCCGACAGTGCATTTATTTGTAACTTTGTGTTATTTCCACCCAGTATATATTTACAGTCGCGTGCAAAAGTATTGAGCCAAATTTATTTTATCTTTATAAAAGAATATAAAAAAAATGTAATTGTTTTACATATTACACCAATGTAGGAATGTTAATTACATTAATTAGTATAGTTGACATGTTTTAAAATTTATTTTCATTGTACTTTACGTATTACGTATTTCGTTTGTGCTAAACGAAATTGAAAGTGTTAAAAAATATCAAGTCAAGTTGTTGTTCAGAGTTTATATACTTTTTACCTCTCGCTAAGAGAGGTATTGGATTCATGCTAAAAATCGAATATCCTGATTTTATTGAATAAGCACGATTTAAGGTCCCTAGAATCCGATTATAACATTTCTACAATGACGTCTCTATCTCTCTCTCTCTCTCTGTGTGTGTGTGTGTGTGTGTGTGAGTGTGTGTGTGCGCGCGTGTGTGTGGATGTGTGTATGTGTGTGTATGTCTGGATGCTGGAGGGACGATTCCTCAAAAACTATAAGACTTAAGACCTGTTTACCTATGAAGTCCTCAATCTGACATTCCTGGGACGAGCTGAAAAGGTTTTGGTAACAATTGAACAACCGGAAGTAGTAGTTTCTTAGAAAAATTCTTCTAAATTTAATTTTTAGGATAAATAAATAAAAAATAAATATATCATCACTGCATATTACCCATTTCTGGGTATGCCAGTATCTACAGCACATGTAGACATCGGTTATGATGATATATTTTACCGTGTGGGCGCTTACCAGGCGTCACGTCACGGGCACTCATAGCTGAGTGAACCTGGTTCCCCCAGGTTCGCGACCAGACACTCAGGCATACGGCCACGGGATAGGATATTTTTCTTATTATAAATATTGGAGAACATAAAATTCTCCATCTAATCTAATACACTTAAATTTTTTATTATATCTTGTATAGATTTAGAGATAAAGACACAATAATATATAGAATAATCGGATGTAACCATCGTAGAGGCTAAATTACATCAAAGAAACCAGTTGATAAATTCAAATGTTAATAACATAGTTTGTAAATGACAGATGTCAATGTCAAAAATCAACATTTTTAGAGACATTCTGATACTTTTTTCTGGGAATTACATTTAATCTTTCTTAATGTCTTATTAATTAAATATTTAAAATTATAGGTAAAATGCATATATCCATCAGAAATACCGCCAATCTTGTTAATGAATTGGAAGAATCTCTGACATTTAGGAACTTCCTCATACAATGAAAAATAGATATAATTAGAATTATGTGTGCAGAAGACATGTTAAATATAATAAAAAACAATATTTGGGTAAAGTTCTGTATTTTCTTTGTTATAAAACGACGGTTCGAAAGCGAAGTGCAATGCAATACAATACTTATATAACATAAAATATCAAGATTTTAGTAAATGACCACGTTTTAAGGTCCCTAGAATTCAATTTTAATATCCAATTTCACGATGATGTCGGTATGTGTGTGTGTGTGTGTGTGTGTGTGTGTGTGTGTGTGTGTGTGTGTGTATGTGTATGGATTTTGATTTCGCTCTAACTCAAATATTATCATTCAGAAAATTCTGAAACCTTGTATTTCTATCCTATTCTAATATGAAAAGAAGCCATTAGATTTTGGTGTAAATCGGATAACCGGAAATGACACTTTACCTGAAACTCATAATGGCTTTTCTTCAAAAAATACCATTAAATGCCATTTTTTCGCATTTATGTCATTATGAAAATAAAGATTATTGAATTTTCTACAGGAATACATTAATACTTTTTCTACATATTTTACAGATAAATTTAAAAAATCCCGAAGCCTAAGATAAACACAATTTCTTTGTTAAACAGTTCATATTTCAAATGAATGTAACTGACAGTAAATGTCACCGTCAAAAAAATGATCACTTGAAATTAATAATAGTGACATTTTAAAAAGAAAATAGTAAACAAAGCAATATTTTTATGCAATGGAACAGTTTGCAGCGTTAGTAAATAAGTAGGTATGTATTTAAATTTAAAAAATTAAATAGCGGGAGGTTTTGCGTTGGCCACAACAGATTTTTTTTATTTAAATTTTACATCAAATTAATGTTAATTTAAGTTATTGTCTAACGAATGTTATAATTCATCCACTTTCTGTTACGAGAATCTGTAATAAACCTTCCTCAACAATAAAAGGCTTCTGGTGAGATAGTCGATTTGCAAATGATCGATAAAAGCACAACAAATGGAATTATAACCAAACATAAGTTGACAAGATCATTAACTGACAAGCCATGATAGATTAGGGGGTCCATCCTCCGGGGTGTAAATTAACAAAGTGCATAGATAAAATAATTAAACTAAATTCTCTAGTGTCACATACAATTAAAAAATAATAAAATAGTTGGCGTTTTCTTTATATAATATAAGGCGAGTTTTTTAATTCACCGATGAGTAGTGCACATTAATGCGCATGAATCGTAAATTCATCTCACCGTTTCTTTATTCACCGCTGAATTGCAGATGAAATTCATCATGCCGTTTCTAATTACCGCGCACTATCCATCGTAAATTCATCGCATGCATCGGTTTTGACTACCGATAGATTTTACGATTTCCGATAAATCGGTAGTGGGGGGTCTAACGAAATGTTTTTAGGTTATATTTATGACATTTACGTTTGTTTCATGCTTGTGGGCGTAAGATTATGGAAAGAAAAAATGCAACGTAAAGTAGATGGTTATAGATGTAGATAATTTTATAATAATTATGAATTCCATATCACTGTTGCTATTGCTGTCATCAGATTCTTCATTGTTCGATAAAGAATCTGATGATTGCAATACAGCGGCGGTCCTTTTCCCCACACTTTTAACAACTATAAAACATTCCATATCTGTTAACTGGTGTGGTGGTTAACTGTCAGTTGATATTTAAGGTTAAGAGATTCATCGCAATTTTCAACAACCCGTTTCTTTATTCGGTAGCAGCGGTTATCCATCGAATCCATCAGCTATTCATCGTGACGTCATTTTAATTGCTGATGGAATTCAGCGCATTAATTGTTGCTGAATGAAGAAACTCGCCCATAGAGCAGATGAATATAAATAAACTGTGACTTAATGTTGTATTTGATTCATTGAAATTATAAATTCAATAATGAAACTAGTATATTTTATATTATTAAATAATACATTACATAGTGTCAGAATAAAAGACAAATACGTAAATATGTCAAATTTAAAACCGCCCAAAGAATTTGAGCCAGGTCATAACCCAGCAGAAGCATGGAAAAGGTGGAGACAACAGGTAGGGATTTACTGGGTAGCTGTAGACCTTGAAACAAAGTCGGTAAAGCAACAACGCGCTACACTATTGCATTTATTAGGAGTCACTGGGATGGAAATTTATAATACGATGTCATTTAAGGAAACAGAGGATGAACTAAGCATGGAAGTGATAATAAATGAATTCACTAAATATTTTTAGCCTTATATAAATGAAACGTATATTAGATACTTGTTTTTCACAACAACGCAAGAAGGTCGAACTATAGACCAATTTGTTACCTGTTTAAAATAAAAAGCCAAGGATTGTGGATTTGGAACATTGCAAGACTCACTTATCCGTGACCGAATTGTATGCGGTGTAAGAAGTTCAAACCTCAGGGAAAAATTATTAAAAACTAAATATCTTACACTCTCACAGTGTATAGATACTTGCAGAGCTAATGAGGAGTCGAAAAAACAAATTCAAAAGATGAACTCGACAGAAATTCTAATATATGCGATAAAAAGAGTGTACGAATAAAACTGGGGGAAAACCTGCAGAAATTGCAAGAAAAAGAATCATTTCTCAAATCAATGTAGATTGAAATCTGTTAGAAATGTTGAGGAAACATACGAAGAGAATATTTCGGAAAAAGAAGAGTATCTGTTTCGTGGTAAAATTGAAGATCTAGAAGAAACAGTGCAGAAAGATTGGTCAGAGGTTTTAGTAGTAAAAGGAAATCAAATTTAAAATTGATACCGGAAGCGGCGCAAACTTAATACCATTGAGATTTTATAATAAGTTACAATCAAAACTAACACTTATGAAAGCTCAGAAGACGTTACTAAACTATTCAAAAGAGAAAATAAGTTTTTAAAGATATTTTACTTTAATAAACACAAATATAACTTATAAAATAATTAATAAACAAAATAAGAATAAAAAAAATTTAAATGGCCATCTCTTCACATTCAGAGCATAAATATGTTTTTGTTTCTTTTCTGTGAAGATCGCAAACCTTTTTGCTACATGTGTCACAGGAAATTCTGGACTTCCGGTCCTGTTTTCTGGGACAAAGTTCACATCTCAAACTTGTAGATGGTCGAGGAGCATTTGCCGGATCTTGTTCCACTTGATGGTTGCTTTCTTCCAGGAACATGTCAATTGCCATTTTCACATTTTTGTGGAAGTTTTTAATGTTTAATTTTCTTTGTAGCACATTTGGTAATGCAATTTCTTGTGACAGAGTACAAAGAAATTTACGGCGATAACTCCTATCCTGAGATAAATCAGGATATTTTTGCGTAAATATTATAAACGCGTTTAGAGCGGCCATATCAATTATTTCCATGAAAATTCGAAGAGGCCAACGTTTTGTTGCTCGAGCACAACTATACTCCTTAGTCATATGGTCTCCAGTATCTACAGCAACTTTTGTCTTATTATAATGAATAATTATTTCCGGTTTGTTTCGTAAGTCGTCTGTTGTTTCCACGCCGTGGAATTGTGTAGACAGCAAAAGAACGGCTTGTTGTTTTTTAGGCACATATGAAACAAGTGTTAGTTGTTCACAAAATCCAAATAAGCTGGAAAACTCTGCGCGAGAAACATGTGGCAAAAATTCGGCGGGAATTTCACGTTTGTTCGATCGTAATGTTCCTGTAATAGTTAATTTATGTTTGAAAAGTTCTTGAGCCAGAGGGATGGACGTAAAAAAATTATCAGTTGTAACACCTCTCCATGAACCAAAATACGGTTTTACCATATCTAAAACTACTCTATGTCCCTGGTTTACTTCTCTTTGATTATTTATCATTCCCAGGTAAACCTGTGAATTTAGTATATATGCTGTTTCAGAGTCGGCACAAACCCAAATTTTTATTCCGTATCGCCCAGGTTTGCTTTTTATATATACCCTAAAGGGACATTTTCCGCGAAATGTAGCTAAGCGTTCATCAATTGTGACGTTGGTGTTTGGAGAAAAATTTGCTTTGCAATTTGTGACAAAACTATCATAAGTTTGGCGTATTGCCTCTAATTTGTCGCCGCTTATTTGGATTCTATCATTTCTTGTGGCCGGATCGTCAAACCGGATATGTCTATAGATTTCTTTGAATCTATTCCTCGACAAAACAGCAGTAAAATAGGGCTGTTTGAATAAACTATTTTCTGTCCACATTTCAGTTATGTGCAGTTTTCTTCCACGATTTCTTCCTCCGGCTATTAGTACACCAATAAAAGCTTGAATTTCTTCTAGTGTAACATTTTTCCATTGCTTTTCTTGTGCTGGATGCTCTATGTTCCATTTCGAAGTGACCGTGTCGCCCTGTCTATTTGTATGAACACATATGTCTGTGAGCATGTCATCCGTAATAAAAAGCTTGAAAGAATCCAAAATCGAAGTAATCTGCAAACTAAAATCTGTATTTAGAGAAGTCACCGCAAACATTTAAGTTATAAAAATTTCTTACTCGTAATTTGACAAAACCTACATACCTAGAATTTTGTAAACCGACATTTGCCTTTACAATATTATGTGCTAAGCGTCTTGTATTTGCAGGCGGCGTCGATTTCCATTCAAATCCAGATTTAGACTTATAAACTGTAACAGTATTAGAAAACTCTCCAATTTGGTTGTCGTCTACGTCTTCAGTTTCATGTTCATCAGGAATATGAATTTCTTCTTCTATATTATCCTCTACGCCACTCTCCTTATCTTCACTAATTTCATATTCATTTTCACTATCACTTTTTTCCAGCAACAGACGTAACTCATCGTCCGTCAAATATTTGCGAGCCATTGTGTAAATCGCATAAAAACAACCGCACACACCGAATTTTGTGGACGAAATGACACAAGTGCTACATTGAGACACTCAAGTTCAGATTTATGAAAGTTTCAACATGTTCTGTGAATATAATTTTACAAACAAGACAGGCCGTGTGGGGTAACTCAGTTCCCCAGCGCATAAAAATTAAGTAAACTTATACATTTTAAAATTAAAATTGGACATACCCGTTACAATAATGTAAGAAAAAGATTCACACAGGCATAGATAGAAGGATTTTTTTGATAAAAATTTATTTAAAAAGTTATCGCAAAAAATTTCATCTTGGGGTAACTGAGTTACCCCGCACGGTCACGGGAGGGTTAAACAGCAGCATTGAGCTAAATTTAATTAAAAGGGTAATGAAAATAGAAGAAGAAAGCCTAGATGAAACGAATAAAATAATAGAAGAGTATAAAGACGTTTTTAGAGAAATGAGAAAGCTAAAGAAGAATTATCATACACGATTATCAGAAAATGCAATTCCTCAGGTAGCGAGAACAAGGAAAATTCCCACAGCACTACATGATCGCGTGAAAAAAGCACTTGATAAGCTAGAAGAACAAGAAATTATTAGAAAAGTTGATATGCCAACGGCTTGGGTCCATCCAATAGTGGTTGTCGAAAAAAGATAATCAAGTTCGTATTTGTATGGATCCTAGACCTTTAAACAAGTATGTAATAAGGGAACATTTTGAACTACCAACTCTAAAATCCATACTAGCGTCTTTGCAACGAGCAAAATGCTATACAGTTTTAGACGCATTGAGCGCTTTTCACCAAATTCCACTAGATGAAGAAAGTGCGGATTTGTGCACGTTTACCACACCTTTTGGGCGTTATCGTTTACCATACGGAATAAACAGTGCGCCAGAAGTTTTTTCTAAAGCTATTGCTGAACTTACAGAAATTTTAGAAGGGACCGTGGCCTATATGGATGATATGTTAATCTATGGAAAAGTTATAAAAGAACATAATGAAAGATTAAGATATTTCTTAAATGTTGTTCGAAATAATAATCTTAAATTAAAACTGGAGAAATTATAATTAGCACTAAATAAAATTAACTACTTGGGACATGAGATCTCAAATGAAGGAACAGCTATTACCAAAGAGAGATTGAAAGCAATATTAAATGGAACCGGAAAATGTCAAGGAACTTCAACCATTTCTTGGAATGATTAATTACTTAGGAAAATTTTGCCAGAATTTACAAGCAAAGACTGCACCACTCAGAAACCTACTAAAAAAAGATTCCCAGTGGATAAGGGGTGCTACTGAAACAGCATGTTTCAATAGTTTAAAACAATTATTAATAAACGCTCCTGTTCTAAGATATTTTGATTCCAGAAAGCCAGTGAAAATATCAACGGATGCCAGCCAGTATGGAATTGGAGGGGTTTTATTACAAGAAGATCATCCAGTTGCATTTTTCTCAGCTTCTCTTAACGAAGCACAATTAAGATATTCCCAAATAGAAAAAGAGTTACTGGCAGCTATGTTAATCTGTGAACAACCGACCACAAACCACTACTAGGTATCGTGAAAAAACCTTTAGATTTAATATCTCCTAGATTACAGCGCCTGGTGCTACGACTTTTAAGATATAATGTCAAATTATCATTTATACCTGGTAAGTTCATGTATGTGGCGGACATGTTATCACGTCTCCGTTACATAATTTTTTGCAATACCGACTTTATGGAAGAATTGGTTGTCTCCTCAGTTATAATTGTAACCGAAGAAAAAGTTAGAAATTTAATTAAAGATACTAATGAAGACAAAACATTGAAAGAAATAATAATGTATATTCAAAATTGATGGCCTCCATACAGCTCATCTGTAAAACCAGATATGAAGCCATATTTTGAAGCAAGAAGTTAAATATATAATCGTGAAAATTTATTTTTTAAAGGAAAGCAATTAACAATTCCTACGAAACAAAGAGAAAAGATATTGAAAAGAATTCATAGTGCACATCAAGGCATTAATTTATGTATAAAACGTGCTAAAGATGCTGTGAACTGGCCACAAATGACAAAAGACATCGAACAGAGGGTTAATAGTTGTCTGGTCTGTCAAAAATATTCCAGAGCTAACACTAAAGAACCATTTTACCCTCATCCCGTAATAAGATTTCACTAGATTTTCTAAAAGTCAAGGGCGTAGACTATCTTGTAATCGCTGATTATCACTCAAAATTTTTACATTTAGATGTTTTAAAATCGGAAACAACTTTTTCTGTAATTGAATCACTAAAGCGAATTTTTGCAATTCATGGATATCCTGCTGAAATATTTTCGGATAATGGTCCTCCATTTAACAGCTATGAATATAGAAGATTCCTAAATAAACATGATATAAAATATTCAACTTTCAGTCCAGGGCACAGCCAATCAAATGGCTTGATTAAACGACACATCCAAACAATAAAAGGGTTATTCAAGAAATCGGGAGAAGAACCATATGAAGTTGTACTTGCATACAACACAACAGAAAAAATAAACTTACCGTCCACAGCCGAAATGCTTGTGGGTAAAAAATTACGGACAAATTTACCAATATCAAGGAAAACACTTCAGCCAAAATTTAATACGAAGTGACAATCCAGGGTTTAAAACATAACCAAAATAGAGACAAGAAATATTATAATCGCAGAGCAAAACCCTTAGGGACTCTTTTAAGTCAGAGTCCTGTTATTATTCAAAAGTCTACAAGAAGTTGGAGTCCTGGAAGGGTAATAGGATTAGATAAAAATCCTAATTCGTATTTGGTAATATGCATTGGACAAGAAACACAAAATCACAAATCAAAAGAGATTAATCCGATTTTTAGTAGTTTTGAAATACATATATCTTTGGGGCAATATTTTTGAACAGCATGATAAAATGTTTGTGTCTACGTAAGTTTATTTACATAGTTTCTGGTTTATAATATGAAATTATTTAATGCACAAATGCATATGCTTATTATAACAGTTTAATTTTTGCAACACCTTTACAATATATGATACGGTTCAAAAATCTGTTTGGCTCAAAACTTTTGCACGAAAATGTATTTTCTTATTCAAAACTTTAGAGTGATTTAATAAATCATGTTCATTTGCCTCGCTAATAATTAACAGACCGATTCACAAAAAAGTTTGAGCTAATCCTCATTTTGGATTAGTGAATTCTATTCTATTCCGGTACTTAAAATTTAATTTTCATGATATTATCAATAAGGGTAGATACTAGGAATAGATTAGACTATATTTTAAGTTATAAACTGTTAAAATTAGAGTAGAATTCGCTAATCCAAAAATGAGGATTAGCTTAAACCTTTTTGTGAATCGGGCTGTAAATTTTTAACTATATGTCAACAAATGCATATCGAAAGTTTTATGGTAATATTTAATATCGCAAATGGTATTTCGTTTAACTACGATATTGTTAATTTACAAACAGTTAATATATAACTGTAAGTGGTGTAACTGGGCAAATCCTCATTATTGCTTTATTATATCCCACTCATGTCATCCCATCTAATGGCGAGTTTTGAAATTGACGTCACACAACTTCTTCCCGCCAGTATTTCAGGACTTTAAAAAAAGGCGACAAGCTCCAAGAGAGAGACAGCTTTGTATTACCGTGGCTTCTCTTGTCTTCTCAACATATTGTCCTAATCCTATATGACATTTGCTCTGTTTAATTTTGCCGTGGTGTTTGTTATAACAATGATTTGTCACCTGGTGATAAATTCCAAAAAAATAATACTAAAACACAAAATTATACCTAAGAGGTCATTTTTGCTTTATTTGTGTTCAGTACGTAAATGGCAAGCATAAAATTGTAAAATCATCAAGTCCCCATTATTGTATTATTCCGTATATATTGTAAAACTATAGTCTGTTTCTAATGGATTATATAAAAACCATATAAAAGAATTAAAAAATGAAATAAATAGTAATTTGGCCGGATATAGGCATGTTACCTACAATTTTAAATATTAGTTAATAAAACAATACAAAAGATTAAATGTACTTCCCAGAAAAAGCTTTCAGAATGTAACTAAAACATTTGATTTTTGACACTGACATCTGTGATTTACAAATTATGTTATAAACATTTGAATTTGTCAACTGGTTTCCTTAGTGTATTTTAGCTTACTCGACTTATTACATCCCGTTATTTTATATTTTATAGCGTCTTTATCTCTAAATTTATAGAAGGTATAATAAAATTTTTAAATTTATCAGATGCAGAATTTTATGTTCTTCAATATTAGTAATATCAAAAATATTCAAAATATAATATTTAGAAGATTTTTTTTAGAAACTATTACTTACGGTTGTTCAGTTGTTACCAAAAATTTTTCAGCTCTGCTCATGATTGTCAGATTGAGGAATTCTTAGTTAAACTGTCTTTGAGTAGTCTTTCCTCCAACATCCACACATACACACATACACACGTAGATCCTTACACACACACATACACACATCCAAACACACACACACATACAAACACACATCGTAAAAATATTAAAGTCGGTTTATATGGACCTTAAATCGTGCTTATTCACTTAAATCTGGATATGTGATTTTTAGCATGAATCCAATACCTCCCTTAGCGAGAGGTAAAAAGAATTTAGAAAGCTACGAGATCTGTTGCCCGAAATTAAAATTAATGTGTTATGTAATGTTCCATATATTAATTATTTACGGTGTGCAGAAAATATCAAAATAACCTATTCAGTCAGTGGCCCCAAATTGTTTGCTTTAAAAATCTAAAAAATGAAATTTTGGAAAACGTGTTATTGTTTGTGATTATTACGTACGTAGAGTACAGGGTGTCTCATTTTCAATATTTTTTAGGGTATCTCGGGAAATATTACTGATAGAGCAAAAGCGTTTGCATATTCTTTTTGAGGAAAGTTTAATAGTCACCACAGGAATTTTCGATTTTCTTTAGTTTCTGAGCTTCAGGCAAAAACTTGTTCGCTCATTTCGGAAATGTCTCATAACTTATTTATTATGGTAGTTAGTGAAAAATTGTTTTAATAAATTTTCTACCGTTTTTTGGGTAAAATAAAATGGCGTAATTATATATTATAAATATTTCATAATTCTCGAGATATAACACAAAGTTATGATTTTTTAAACGGCAACCTATGTTGAAAATAGTCTCATCTTATTGCTTATTTTATAAGCTTTTCAACGATATGTAACAAGACTACATTTTTCTTATTTTACACGTGAATAAAAGATGATTTATTAACTTTTTGGGGTGAAAAAATTAAAAATTATTAAGAAACAAATAATAGTTCATCATTTGTTTATTTTGATTCCGTATCTATCAATTATGTTTTCAAAATTATTACAAACTAATTATTATCGGATTAGTTAAATTATTATTTATCGATGTCACAGCAGGCTTTGACACAATTCGAAATAAAAATTGTTTAATAAGTTTTTGAAGTAAATAAATTAAAAATATGTGTAAAACTGAAGCAAATAATATTATAAATAAACAAATGATGAACTATGATAGTTTTTTTCATTTGTTTTATTTCTTTTATGTGTAAAACAAAAGAATGTAGACTTGTTATATATCGTTGAAAAGTTTAGAAAATAAGCAAAAGGAAGAGATTATTTTCAACATTGGTTGCCATATAAAAAATCATAAGTTTGTGTTATATCTCAAAAATTATGAAATTTTCAAAAAAATCTAATTACCCCGGTTTATTATATCTAAAAAACGGTACAAGATTTGTTAAAACAATTTTTCTTTAACTACCACAATAAATAAGTTATGAGATATTTTCGAAATGAGCGAAAAACAAAGTCTTTGCCTGTAACTCAGAAACAAAAGAAGATCGAAAATTCCTGTGGTGACTATTAAACTTTTTTCAAAAGATTGACTCTGGAATGTGCAAACGATTTTGCTCTATCAGTAATAATTCGTGAGATACCCTAAAAAAACATCGAAAATGAAGCCTGTACAACATGCCATTCCAATATGTGCCTCAAGTTTAAAATTACCCTGTACGCACATTAGACCAGTTAGAAGTGAATAATTATTAATGTATTAAAAATATATCTTTCAATATTATTATTATGTTTTTCAAAGTTTATTGAAACTTCAACGTTAAACTTATAACGTTTTACATTTATATATTTACTGCGAACTTTTTGCACTGGGTACATAACTTGTTTTCCATTTATGCACACTATTAATTTAATTCACATCATCCCCTTCTTTATCTATAATGGAAATATAAGATTTTATAACATAAAAAATGACCAATTACATTGTAGTTACGATATAATATTATTAAATTTCAAATTACATACATATACATGCGTAAATTAAATATTAATCTCACTGTATTCTTTGAATCCTGCGTTGACCTGCGGATCTCATTATCTGACACGTTTGTATTTCAAGTTAAAAAGTCGGATCTATTTTTACATGCGGACCGCCGTTATTGCTCTAAGTTAACCATTGAAGCCAATAAAAAATAATTTGGGTGGACGAGTAACCAACAATAATAGAACTAGGCTTCTAAATTCGGCTGAATGGCATCCATAATGGCTTTATCGTTCGCGATAAGTACATTGCCGAGTGCAGTTTCGGCTATACTGGCAACATGTGACACAATATGACCTGAGAAAATAGGAAACATTCCCAATCAAATATTCCTGAAAAAGTAGACAGATTTTTATTGCCCTAAATTATCAAGAAAATATTTATTATTATATATTAGGTGTAAATATTAAAATATACAAGTGTTAAATAAAACATTTAACTGAAAATAAGAAGTCTTTATAAAAATGGCATATTTAAGATATACTAGATGTTATAAAATTTGTATATCAAAAAATAAAGCTGGTTTAAGTAAAATTATCAATCTGAAGTGTCATAATTCTCAATTAAGTATATTAGATTCGGGTTTAAAATTATCAGAAGACTAAAAAACCAACTATTTATATTTGAATTTCCTGTATTTTTCTTTCGAGTATTAACATACGCAGAAAATGATCTTTCAGTTGCACCGGCACTGCCAACTCATATCATCGATAAAAATGGCATATTTAAGATATGCTAGATGTTATAAAATTTGTATATCAAAAAATAAAGCTGGTTTAAGTAAAATTATCAATCTGAAGTGTCCTAATTCTCAATTAAGTATATTAGATTCGGGTTTAAAATTATCAGAAGACTAAAAAACCAACTATTTATATTTGAATTTCCTGTATTTTTCTTTCGAGTATTAACATACGCGGAAAATGATCTTTCAGTTGCACCGGCACTCCCAACTCATATCATCGATAAGTAACTGCGCGTAAACAACGCGCATAATTTCTCATATTTTTGGTAAATTCTCAGCAATTTATCTGGCAATTTACAGTAAACAAAATTTATTAATTCACGGTCATGTATTTAGTAATTTATTCTTTTACATCCCTGCAACGCATTATCAAAATTATTGGGATTATTTTGCAGAAAATAATTAAACATGGTATATAATTTAAATTACCTTCGCTTACGAGGGTGTTGAATGTCATTGTTTTTTTAACAGAAATACCTATATGTAATTTTTACCTCCCGCTACCCTAGGTAAGGGAGGTATAGGGATCGTGCTAAAAATCACATATAGAGATTTTAGTGAATAAGCACGTTTTGATGTCCCCAGAACCCGATTTTAACATTTTTACAATGATGTCTGTGGGTATGTATGTGTGTGTGGATCTGGTGGACACGATTACTCAAATACTATCAATCAGAAAATTTTGAAATTTTGTATATCCATTCTACACTAATCTGGGAAGAGCTGATTAGTTTTCAGTGTATATCGGATAACCGGAAGTATCACTTGTACAAGTTTTTAACAGTTTTTCTTGAAAAAAAATCGTTGAATATAATTTTTCAGCAACTTTTACTAATAATAATGAAATATAATAGTACAATCTTCAATTCTACGATAATAGCATTTAGTAAATAACTCTAAATAACTTTAAATATAAATTAATAATATAATTTATTTTCATATATCATTTTGCCTATGCCTCAAACAAAAACAATATTTTAATAACAATTTTGACATATTTAAACAAATGTCACTGTCAGGTTGCAATTACATTAAAATTAATAGTGAAACCGTGTTAAGGAGAATGTAGTAATAATATATGTATTTGAATCTGATAAAATTATGCTTAGTAAAAATAATATATCTTCAATCGTACATAAATATATTAGAATTACTATTGATTTGCTTCATTGGCTTCCAGAATACGGGTTTGAAAAGACTTTGTGTCAAGATGCAAGTACTATTTTGATTTTTGTTAATTGTTTCTATTATTTTTGTCAATATTTGTGAAATTTATTTTGTGTATCATATATTTGTTAAATGTAAAATAAAAATTATGTGTGAATGCAAAAATATTTGAACATAATGGCTGCTTTCTTTATACTGCGTGGTTAAATATCCAGCGGGAGGTTATGGGTTGGCCACATCAGATTTTTTTTAGAAATATTTATTTTATTGATATTTATTTTTGTGGAAATTAATATTTACAACAATTAGCCGCCTAGGTGGCCGAGCGTGTTGAGGCAGTATGACAGTGCTCGAAGCGACTTTCACCGCTCGGTCCTGAGGTCGTGGGTTCGATTCCTACCAGGGGCTTGGATGTTTGTGTGTGTCTTTAATACTTTAATAAATATTATATGTAAATAACAAAATTGTAAAAGGTATTAATAAAGTATTAGGGCTATAACTCGCAAGAGTTGAAAAGCCGACAAAATATTATTATTTACAACAATTAATTTGTATAGAAACTCCCCTATACCTTTTATACAACATTAAATACATAATTTCTATTACCTTTGTCCCATAACGGCTACGACATAATTCTGAATATTGCTAATGGACTGTATAAAATACATGTTCAGCGGGGATGTGTATTTACGCGTAATAAAATAATTTTTTACATTTACGTGTAAAAAATGCGTAAAAAATAAAAAAATATTAAATAAGTAAAAAACGTAGATAATGTATAATTTTAGTTCTTCATAACGACACTAGATAACTTGTTGTTTGCAAATGTCTCATTACAGTAATTTTCCTTAATCCTATCATAAATATATTCTAAAACGACTGAAACTATGATAAGTTTATATGAAAGACACTGAAATTATTGTGAAATATTAAAAAAAAAAAATTCTGAATATATTGATAAATTAACATAAAATGCTTAAAATTTGTATAAAATTCATTTTCAATAAGTTTGAAGCTAATAATTTAAATCTATTTCAATTTATTTGAAACTGTATGTTATTAATAATTAATAAATAGAAAATGCAATTTTAGTTTCGCAAATTTTTGTATTCGCCGTCTATTTTTAAATGTCTTCAAATTTTATTTCTTTTCAAAACTGCCTAAAATTTACATAAAATATTTTAAAAATATAATATGCTTCAAATTTACGTATTTAGTCTAATTTTGACGTAAAATATGTTTAAAGTTTGACATTTGAGGCTATGTCTCAGGAATATATTTCCCTACTAATCTGATTGTTGATAGTTTGAAGGTATCTAATTGTTTGTCTGAATCAAAGAAACATGTTGATATCACGTGGATTGCTTGTTCTGGAATATTCATCACAGTATAAAAGACATTACTTTATAAAAAAAAAATATACTCATGGTAATAATATTTTACATTATCTACGTAAAAAATTCTCAAACATTGTCAATGTATAAAATATTTTTTTACGCGTAAAAAATAACGTATAATACGTGACGTATTTTACGTGCCCATCTCTGATGTTCAGTCTATGTTGCATAATATAACTATTTTGAAGCAACTAGGTATGTGTTATCTGCTGTAGCATTTTCATATAACCATTGATGAAAATAAAAAAATAAACAATAAATACGCGAAATGACAAATTATTTTCAATTTTTATGACAATGCTCTGACATTAAAACTTGGTGTTATGTCCAAGCAATAAAAAATAATCTTTAAAATTAAATTTGTCATAGATATTATCATTCATGTATCTTCATTAATAAATAATTTCATTTTAAGTTTGTTGGTTATTTACAAAATGATACAAAATATAATGCATATGTACCTTCTTTGTAATAGCATTGTTGGAAACAGATAATATTTTTCATAGATATAATTCAAATAAAAATGCTCAAATTTTAAGTGAATATTTGAGTCCTGAGAACAATTATTTGTGGCATAGTTTATTTACAGAAATCAGAATTATTGCTCAGAAAGTAAATAGTTGACCAGAAATTATCCATGAAATACTTCAGTTCTGATTCATATTTTTTCGAAGAATTATTATTAAATTAATTGTTTCATAAAATTGTTTCTCGAATTCGTTTTTTTCTGGAACTTATGTCATTTCTAATTTGTTTGTAACAAATCACGTCTTAATTTTTTGTAGTTTTCATTATACCTACCTTTTGTACAAATATTAAATAAATTTCCTTTTTATACTCGTCTTAAATTTTCATTAAAATTAAAAAAAGTAGATAATTATAATACACAAATTTTTTTAAATAAATAAAATTAAAATTTCTACCCTGATTTCAGTTGGTAGGAAGGTGGCTCCACGTGCTCAACTCTCTAGAGGAGCCAAATCTGGTAGGTACTATCTTTTGTCTACAATAAGTAGTTTAATGAAAATTTTGTATTAATATGATTTTTGTAAATAAACTATTTATCGGATTACCTGTGTAACATGAAATGTAGGTACGGACACACTAAAACCTTAGCACTGTAGACCTTTAGAAATTAGACTTAAAGAACATAGAATTCATACGCAGAGAGGAGAAACAACAAAATTCGGCATCGCACAACATTACTGGGAAAAACGACATAGGATGAAGTGGTCTGAAGCAAAAATCATCTCCAGAGAAGAACACTGGTACAAGAGAAAATTCAAGGAAGCAGCAGTCATCAACAACAACAACGAAGTCTTGAGCCAACCAAGTGTAGAAATAAGCACCGTGTGGAAGCCGCTGATTGGACATCTGAATCACCTTAAACTACACTAGCGTTTCCATTTGTAAACTTTGTACGCTTCATTAGATCACTTATTATGTCTTTAGTATATAAGCTTTAGTAGTCTCTAAATTTGTTAATATTCATCTGAAGACGATTGTAGATACTTCAATAATCGAAACGTTGTGTTATAACTTCATTGAAATAAAAACAATGGAAGTCCAGAATAGTGTTATTAATTGAATAATATATAATATCAAATTTATCAAAATATGATTTAAGCAAAACATAGGGGTCTATTCAGAACTCAATATTTGTGTTGTCGTTATGGTCTTTATGGTTGTTATGTACTGTAAAGATTGTTAAAATCAAATTTGGTATTCTCAGTACTGAAGGTGGTTACCGTCAACAATTGTTACGTGTTTTGACAGTCTTTATCATAACGACTGCTAAAACTATGTATTTATGGTTGTTATCACGTTGTTATTTCTAATATTTGACATGTGACAGATTATTACATCAATCAAATATTATTAATAATGGCCTTTCTGCTAAATATTAACAGGATGCAGTTGATTATTCGCATGAATCCTGCTTCGACTTAATGATAATAAGAACGATAAAAACCGTCGTGGACGAACGTTACTTTTGACGTAAATACATATTTCTTTGAAAATATTATATCCTATGGTAGGTATTCGTAAAAACCTTGTTATTTATTCTGGTGCTAATGTGTGCTTTTTCTTCAATCAAAATTTTAAAAAAATCTTTCCATAACTTTTCAGTCACGTTGGGATCAGTGGTAGGAATTAACATACCCGTTCTAAATAATTTAGAAGTTTTCAAATATGACACAAATGTCATATTCTTCTTTAGTTGTTTTCGCAGAATGTTTGCATTTTAAATATAATTGGCAACACATTAAAGTAAAAAGCGTTGACATATAAGGTTAGGTTAAGTTCATATATGCATAATGAAGTTAGCTATTGTCAAATAATCTGGTTCATTCACAAGTATTATTTTGTAAAGATTGTCAATAATATCGACGTAGGTTCTGAATTGACAAATTCATAAAAATTGTTACAAATGTCTTTATGATAACAATCTTTATATCCGTAACAACCTTTATGACTGTGTTTCTCTGAATAGGCCACATAGTTTGTATTCAAATAAATATTAAAAAAAATTCTTTAAACATAAGGGTGAAATTAAATATTGAAATTTGAATTTGACATTTCTTAAAACAGCACTTTAGTTAAAACCGAGCTCGCACTACCAGTCATTATGTTTGAGTGTTAAAAACAAGTTTTGTGCGTTAGATTAGATTTTTGTTGCTATAGTTAGAAAAGTAAGCCATCCGCCTATAAATTAATATGCATGGTGTACATATTGTACTGCACCGCAGTATGTACAGCCATGGTACGTCCGTGAGTGCACTTTTTTTGTTTAAGTCACACTCATTGCGGCCATGCTGCGATGTACTGTGCAGGGAATAAGTCGTGCGGCCGGGTTCTTCATCAAGTAGGCCCGGTGCTGCCATGGGCCATACCATAACAAGACGAGTGACGGTCGTGCTGCAGCCGTAGTGCAGCATGGTATCATTTGAATGTGACGGATATTTTATTTAAAACTTCTTAAAATGATTTAATAATTTTGAATTTAAATTATAAATTATTTAGATGATATATGAACTTGAGCCCATCAGGCTTGGTCTTACGAGAAGCATAGAATATTATATTAAAAAGAAAAATTATGGGATAAGTTTTACCAAAGAAAAAAAAAAAAAACTGATGTGGCCAGTGCATAACCTCCCGCTGGATATTTAACCAAGCATTATAAATAAAGCAATCATTATGTACAAATATTTTTGCATCCACTCATAACAATTTTTATTTTACAATTAACAAATACCTATATCATACACAAAATAAATTTCACAAATATTGACAAAACAAATAGAAATACTTAACAAAAATCGAAATAGTATAGGCATCTTCACACAAAGTCTTTTTCAGAGCCGTACCCTGGAAGAATATAAAGCAAGTAAATACTACTTGTAATATTTATGTATAATGGAAAATATATTATTTTTACAAACCTTAATATCATTAGAATTAAATATATTTCTACTATATTCTCCTTAACACGGTTTTGGTTTTATTATTAATTTTAATGTAATTGCTTCCTGACAGTGACATTTGTTTAAATGTCAAAATTGTTATTAAAGTATTATGTTTTTGTTTAACACATAGGCAAAATGATGTATAAAAATAAATTATTTTAAAAATTTATATTTAAAGTTAATTACTAAATGCTGTTATCGTAGAATTGAAGATTGTACCATTATATTCAATTCTTATTAGTAGAAATTGCTGAAAAATTATATTTAATGTATTTTTCTCAACAAAAACTGTTAAAAGCTTGTATAAGTGATACACACGCATGCACGCACGCATGCACGCACACATACACGCACGCACGTACGCACGCACTCACACGCACACATCATTGTAAAAATGTTAAAATCGGATTCTGGGGAGTTCAAAACGTACTTATTCCCTAAAATCTCTATATTCGATTTAGCTTGACCCCTATACCTCCCTTACCTAGGGTAGCGGGAGGTAAAAACCGAGTGAGAGTACTAAATACGAATGTATTATTTAGATAGAAACCTTCTGTTCTAATAGAGGCCATACGAGTTTTGTAGTGTAAAGGAAATATGTTACCTATGATGATTAACGTGGAGGGTTTATTTAGTATTGAGTTAAGTTTGTGAGTCCGTGGTTGGTGTTCCTGGCGACCAGTTGGCCAAAATGTGACGCAGCGACGTCAAGCCAAGCAGCCAGTGGAACCGGAGCAGGGAATGGCTTCTACGAGAGGGAATGCGTAATGAAAGCTGACGTTATTAGACCACAGGGCCTCGCTAATTCGACGAGCCATCGACCCGGAACCAAGTGTCCGCCCCACTCCGCCGCTCATTAGCACGGCACGAGGTCTCCTCACCCTCACACACCCGCACTTTTGTTGTTGTAGCACCGCAGCTTTTTATCTCTCTTTTTCCATATAATTCCCTTTTTTGTGCCTCTATAATTTTCAAGTATTGTATAATTTTGTTATGTTTGGGAAAATTTACAAGCTTTTGTTTAGCATGAAATTTTTTGGAAGGGTCAAAAAATAGTTATTAGACGACAAGACATGTTGTCGGCTGTAATTATATGTTAAATTTAGGAACAACGATTAATAAAAAGCTAATGTGAATATAATTGCTTAGCTTGACATGTTTCGTTTACCGAATACTTTTAGAATATGTATTGAAAATGTGTGAGAGTATAAATCTTTTGTCAATCTTATCCCTCAAACGAACGCGTACCCAGGTGTTTTATGCAGTGAATTTAAACTTTTTTGAAATTTTCAATTAATTCAATTAAGATTACTAAGGCAACGCCTTTTTAAAAATACATCTGTTATGACCTAGCAATCTTGTAATGATCGAACATCAAGTATGTTCGATCAAGGAAAATAAAAAAGCAAATTGAATGCTGTTTAGAAAATAAAAAGTGTTTTTTCGCTCTCTCTTTCAAATTAATTATTATTGGTATATCTTTATATTTTTTAATTATACAAGTTTAAGTTTTACGTTTACAAGTGTAGAGTGAATTATAATACTAAAGTATATTTTGCACTCTACACATCTATGTGTACTGCATATCAATCAAGTATGTATTAAAACTAAAGTTAAAGTATTTTTTAAAGTGAAATTAACAATTTTTTAATTAAGGTTTGACGTCACATCGTTAACGTAATTTCCTGTGCATTTACATCTCTCACGTATGTGACATGTTGAAATACATGCAACTCCCATTTAATTCGAATTCAATACCTGATATACTTAAATAGATCCTGCCTGGATATAAAAATATACAAAATAAATAAAAACACAGATTATGTTTGATTGATTTAAGGCGTTTCTCCTGAGACGGAATTCCCATTGATATTTTTTACCTCTATACGGCATTAACATGGGCTTATTAGCTGATTTAAAACTTTAGTTTCACTCTCCTGCGATGCTAATCAATAGGGACTTTTAATATTTTTGCTGGAACCTTGAATTCTTTCTAAAATTTACATTCTTTGTTTAAATGTTTCACAACTATTTCTCGTAACATCATATTTATATGCGAATGTATTTTTATTCACTGTTTAACAAGAGAAATGTAGGTACTTCAAAGTGATATTACAAATAAATAAACTCGTGAGATTCAAAATAAAAATCTCATGTGGCCAGCCCATAACCTCCCGCTGGGTATTTAACCATGCAGTATAAATAAAGCAATCATTAGGTTCAAATATTTTTACATTCACTCATAACAATTTTATTTTACATTTAACAAATATATCATACACAAAATAAATTTCACAAATATTGACAAAACTAATAGAATCATTGAACAAAAATCAAAATAGTACTCGCATCTTGACACAAAGATTTTCAAACCCGTATTCTGGAAGACAATGAAGCAAATCAATAGTAATTCTCAGGGCATCGAACCCGCCAAAAACTGGGTTCGGTTTAGGTTCAGGTTAATTTGTTTTATGAAAGATGGGTTCGGGTGCGGTTCTGGTTCAAGCATTAATAAAATTTGCGGTTTTGTTCGCGGATCAGGTTCGAAATAATGTAAAATGAGAGCCGGAATTTACGCAAAACGCAACAAGAAACGAACACAATTTTGCCGAAAAGTCAGCCCAGACAGCAACGCAGACGCCTAAGACGTCGATTATCGGCTGTATTTACTTTCCGAACTAAAAATTAACCTGAACCCCGAACCTGAATTTTAATACACAGTTCGGTTTCGACTCAGGTTCAATTAAAAATATATCTGAGGTTCGGTTCTCGGTTGGGGTTCCCTAAAATGTTACGGTTTGGTTTCGGTTTTGGTTCGGTTCAGGTTCGGGTTCGATGCCCTGGTAATTCTAATATTTATGTACGATTGAAAATATATTATTTTTACTAACCTTAATTTTATTAGATTCAAATACATATATTATTACTACATTCTTCTTAACACGGTTTCATTATTAATTTTAATGTAATTTCAACCTGACAGTGACATTTGTTTAAATATGTCAAAATTGTTATTGAAATATTGTTTTTGTTTGAGGCATAGTCAAAATGATATATGAAAATAAATTATATTATAAATTTATATTTAAAGTTATTTAGAGTTATTTACTAAATGTTATCATATAATTGAAGATTGTACCATTATATTTCATTATTATTAGTAAAAGTTGCTGAAAAATTATATTGAATGTATTTTTTTCAAGCAAAACTATTAAAAACCTGTATAAGTGATACTTCCGGTTATCCGATATACACTGAAAACTAATTAGCTCTTCCCATATTAGTGTAGAATGGGCAGAGCTGGGCAGTAACTAGTTACTTTAGTAACTTAGTTACTAACTAGTTACTTTTACGTAACTTGTAACGTAACTTAGTTACTTTTTAAAATATGGTAACTGTAACTGTAACTTAACTTGCTCCGGTTTTTAGTTACTAGTTACTTGAGTAACTTAAGTTACTAGAATGTTACTTAAGTTAGTCAAAGTAACTTACAAAGTGGAATGTAACTTAGTCATAAAAATTAACGGGGGGGATTTAAATTTCTAAGAAATATTTTGTTGAGGCTGATGCCTTTTTTAGAAACACTAACTAAAACTGTTTTGTTTTAAATAAATGTGTGTAATAATTAGATTCAATATTATTGTTGATTGATTTCAAGCCATAATAGATAATAAAATAATTACATTCATAAATAATAGAGTTTTTGTACGGTAAACAGAAAAACTAAAAATAACACATTATTTTAACTTTTAATTCTAGAATTAAAAAGTCACTAAATGTTAAATTTGACTTATAAAATATATTATTTTCAAATATTTTCCTCGCTTACAAATGATACGTTTTAATAAATTATAATTAAGCTGCCACTAAATCAACAAATTATTCCAATTTTCAGGTTATACAAAATATAGTGTATTTTGTTCGTTGTTCTAAGGGTTGCAAGACTTGAATTCGTCTCATTTTTGCAAATTCCCTTCTCACAAGATAAAATGTCACTTTTAATTTTTATGTTATATTATAATGTAGGTCCGCAGGGCCTTTTTATCAGATTTTTGGGCCCTAGGCCAAATTTTTTTTCGGGCCCCCCTCCCTCTTTATAGTAAAAAACAAGTACGTACAAATATTTGTATAATTATAATGTAAGTTTATTTATTAAAGAAAAAAATAAAATTGCCTGCTGAGAGAAAAGCTGATCAATTATACAGTACCGCATGCTCGATTCTAGTTTGAGGTGAAATTTTAGCGTAATATTTTGTTACTCCTTTCTAGGGACGGTTGGCGATTTTGCCGGTTCTCGGGAATATGTTATTAGCGTAGCGCGGCCCCAAATATTTATAAAAAGATACTTTTTCATCAAAATTTCTTATATATGTGAGCGCGGGGCCTCAGATTGAACGACGTCTGATCCCTGATCCGAGGTTTCCAATAAATTAATTATTATCCACTAATAAGTCTAGGTAGGAAATAATGTCTGCATGTTTTACACATTATAATGGTCATGTCATGTTAGAAAGAAAGTAGATTCTTTATATCTTGGTATAAGAAATCAAAATTGAAAAATAAATTAATAAATTTTAAAAAAAATCACAGCAACCGGGCCTTGCGGGCCCCTTGTCAAAGCGGGCCCTAGGTCGTGGCCTCGTGGGCCTAGGCGGTAATAAGGCCCTGTAGGTCCGTTGACATTAACAATAATAATCTGATTGGGTGTTGCCAAGCAATAACGTTAAAATTTAGGTTAACGTAGTTAGTGCAAAAACTCCCTGATATGTATCCTACACAATAACTAAGTCAACAGTCTAACAGGCCTATTCTACTAAAAAAAATATGTATCGTTATGACTCGTTACTAGGCGATAAGTCGTTATGATAACGATTTTTGCCAAAACCCTATTCTGTTAATTTATTTATCGTTACGAATCGTTACATATCGTTATTTCATATCGTTTAATAACAACAAGTTCACATGCATCGTTGAAGTCGCAAAGTTAGACATATTTTGAGAACAAAAGTAAAAATGGCTGAAGAAGATATTTTGTTAATTGTAACTGAGCAAGAGATTCTGCAAAGATGAGTATTTATTCACTTCTGTACACTAATTAAATATATTATACTTTTTAGTATTAGACAATTTAATTATATTTCAGATATATATTTAAAAATTTAGATTTAGATAATATTTAGTGGACGAAGGACTCCAGGCTGTTCTGCAGAATGTAAATAATAAATAAATAATTTTCAAATACATTCTGCAACGAAAAAACTTTTTCTTTTTTCTACCCTTAGATAATATTATTTAATATATTGATATATAATATAATATAGAATATAGATGCACTATCTATGTATTTAAAAAATATATATTTGTATAGGGATGTCGGATTATATAATCGTACACTGCGTGATACATCAGATCCTTTTACCCGGTCCCACAGAATTTAAATAACTTGTACAATTTATTAATTCTTAATGAACTGTTATTTTCCAGTTCTTCAACATATATTTCATATTGTCTTTGAGTTGTCCTCGAAGCCCTTTTCTTTATATCCATTGTCAAATTCAATTAAATAAACAAACAATGAATCGATATGTCAAATTTAAATTGAAAAACATATAAAAATTTATTCTGTCAAAATATACATGAAGTTAGATATTATCGTTATAATCCTGATAACGAGAATTTATAACGATATGATTAGTAGAATAGGTTTTTGGCATTTGTCGTTATTAAAGTTATGGGGTCCCGTGGCCGCGTGCCTGAGTGTCTGGTCGCGAACCTGGGGGAACCGGGTTCGACCCCGACAGACGCCAAATATTTCCAATTTTAAATGGCACAAAAGTGACCCCTGTGGTGCACTCTCCACGCCAGCTATGAGTGCCCGTGAGGTGACGCCTGGTAAGCGCCCACACGGTAAAATATATCGTCATCATTACCGATGTCTACATGTGTTGTAGATACTGGCACACCCAGAAATGGGTAATATGCCGTGATGATATATTTTTTTTTATATTTATAAAGTCGATTAACCAAATGCTTAGCGACAGTCGTTCAGTAACGATATCGTTATACATTTTTTTAGTAGAATAGGCCTGTAAGTCTACAATTCACGCCATTAAAAGTAGTTAGAAAGTATCTCAAAGTAACTAAGTTACTTTTAAATAACTTAGTAAATAACTTAGTTCTTTCACCAAAGTAACTGGAACTTAGTTACTTTTTTTGGAGGTAACTGTAACTGTAACTAGTTACATTTTAAAAGTAACTTGCCCAGCTCTGAGAATGGGTATACAAAATTTCAAAATTTTCTGATTGATGGTATTTGAGTAATCGTGTCCACCAGATCCACACATCCACACACACACACACACACACACACACACACACACACACACACACACACACACATATACATACCCACAGACATCATTGTAAAAATGTTAAAATCGGGTTCTGGGGACTTCAAAACGTGCTTATTCACTAAAATCTCTATATTTGATTTTTAGCACGATCCCTATACCTTCCTTACCTAGGGTAACAGGAGGTAAAAATAAGTAATCTTACTAAATTTTACAAAAATCTTTAGTTGTTTAGTTTTTATGTTTTGTGCACGTATCTCAAAATGAGTTTGGTAATATATGTTTTAGTTGTTTTAATAGTCATATTTTTAAACTTAGATAATTTATAATGAATTTGTTGTGGAAATAATTTCCAATGAAATTGTTTATATCTGTAGGTAGAATAAATGTATAATATCTAGTATATATTGTACGCATAATTTTTTTATATTTATACTATTGCAAATAGTCGTATAAAATATGTTCCGTATATGTATTATCCATAGGTAGAATAAATGTATAATATCCAGTATACGTATACGTATATTTTTTTTATATTTATACTATTGCACATAGTCGTATAAAATACGTTTCGTATATATACGGAAGTTAAATAAATGTTTAATATACCACATATATACACACAGAGCTGGGCGGTAACTAGTTACTTTAGGAACTTAGTTACTAACTAGTTACTTTTACGTAACTTGTAACGTAACTTAGTTACTTTTTAAAATATGGCAACTGTAACTTAACTTGCTGCGGAAAAGTAGTTGGTAACTTTACGGTTTTTAGTTACTAGTTACTTGAGTAACTTAAGTTACTTAAAGTAACTCAGAAATTAGAATGTAACTTAAGTTAGTCAAAGTAACTTAGTAGATTCTTTATATCTTGGTATAAGAAATCAAAATTGAAAAATAAATTTATAAATTTTTAAAAAAATCACAGCAACCGGGCCCTGCGGGCCCCTTGTCAAAGAGAGCCCTAGGCCGTGGCCTCGTGAGCCTAGGCGGTAATAAGGCCCTGTAGGTCCGTTAACATTAACAATAATAATTTGATTGGGAGTTGCCAAGCAATAACGTTAAAATTTAGGTTAACGTAGTTAGTGCAAAAACTCCCTGATATGTATACTACACAACAACTAAGTCAACAGTCTAAGTCTACACTTCACGCCATTAAAAGTAGTTAGAAAGTAACTCAAAGTAACTAAGTTACTTTTAATGAGTAACTAGTAAATAACTTAGTTCTTTCACCAAAGTAATTGGAACTTAAGTAACTTAGTTACTTTTTTTTGGAGGTAACTGTAACTGTAACTAGTTACATTTTAAAAGTAACTTGCCCAGCTCTGTATACACAGTATATATTATATATTTTTATACTGTTACATTTAATCGTATTTTATACGTTTCGTATGTACGTATAAATAAAATAAATTTCTTTAATTATTTCAGCTCTTACTTGGTGAAACTTATTAATTAGTATATATGGAAATACTAGGTTTTTTAGTTTCACAAAAGTTATTTATTGATAACTAGTTTCGCTACTACAATAGCATCCTCAGATCAACGTATTTAAACTTAAAAATTGTATAAATATGTATATATGTATATACATATGTATAAATATATATAATGACAAATATAAATATATGTCAGTAAATGTTTTTACGGTTTTTACAAACTTGATTTTTTGTATAGATATTTTGTAGTAACTAAGTAACAAAAAATTAGAAATAAATTATTTTAACATAAATTTTATAATGTTTCTAGAAACTTCATTAAGGGTGAATTATTAAAGTTTGTCTGTTCATTTATTATATTTTCTTTATTTTTTATGGCTTTTTCAATTTCGACGGCTTCTAGAAAATCTAATCTTGGCCCTTTGGTTTCTAGAAACATTATAAAATTTATTTTAAAATAATTTATTTTTAATTTTTTGTTACTTAGTTCCTACAAAATATCTATACAAAAAATCAAGTTTGTAAAAACCGTAAAAACATTTACTGACATATTTATATTTGTCATTATATATATTTATACATATATACATATTTATACAATTTTTAAGTTTAAGTACGTTGATCTGAAGATGCTATTGTGGTAGCGAAACTAGTTATCAGTAAATAAATTTTGTGAAACTAAAAAACCAAGTATTTCAATATATAACAATTAATAAAATAAATGTATAAAATACTATTCGTTAAATTCTAATATTATATAATCGTATATTAAACGTAATTATTTTCGACCTTCGGAATGTGCATAAAATGAGCTAAAAATGAAAAAAATCTCCCGCCAATTTCATGTTTAAAATAGCAGTGAGCTTTAAGTAAAGTATCACTTCCGGTTGATCGTTTGGAAATAAAATCTAATTTGTTGTCCAATAAAAAGAAAAGTCTGTAATACGAAATTTTGGATTGTTTTTTTTTTTTGTTTTTTGTCGAAAATCTATTAGAGCTCCAAATTAAGTACTACATCCGATTCATCATATATGGTTAAAATCTAATATGTTGTTTCAAATTATATATGAGTTTTTAATACCAAATTTGAGAAGTTTTAGTTCATATTTTAATAAAATTAAAGGAAAAATCGTCACACACACATTCCTATAAAAATCAGCATCAACTTCTACATGCTCTAAAACGCAATCTTTGTAAATTCTTCGCCGTACATGATCCATTACGTAAATGTGTAGTTGTAAATTAATAATAATTTATAGTGCCGCAAAAATAGAAAAAAAAAATTAAATCAGATCATCTTGTACATCTAATATTTATGTATGATGGAAAATATATTATTTCTATAAACCTTAATTTCATTAGAATCAATTATTTTACTATTTATTATTTATTATATTCCCCTTAACACGGTTTCATTACTAATTTTAATGTAATTGCTTCCTGACAGTGACATTTGTTTAAATATGTCAAAATTGTTATTAAAATTATGTTTTTGTTTGACGCATAGGCGAGACGATATATGAAAATAAATTATATTATATATTCATATTTAAAGTTATTTAGAGTTATTTACTAAATGTTATTATCGTAGAATTGAAGATTGTACAATTATATTCAATTTTAATTAGTAAAAGTTGCTAAAAAATTATATTAAATGAATTTTTTCAAGAAAAACTGTTAAAAGCTTATATAAATGATACTTCTGGTTATTCGATATACACTAAAAACTAATGATCTCTTCCCACATTAGTATAGAATGGATATACAAAATTTCAAATTTTTCTCATTGATAGTATTTGAGTAATCGTGTCCACAAGATCCAAACACACACACACACGCGCGCACACGCACACGCGCGCGCACACGCACACGCGCGCGCACACACACAGATACACACATACATACCTACAGACATCATTGTAAAAATGTTAAAATCGGATTCTGGGGACATCAAAACGTGCTTATTCACTAAAATTTCTATATCCGATTTATAGCACGATCCCTATACCTCCCTTACCTAGGGTAGCGGCAGATAAAAATAAATGTATATTTTACGTAGAAATTTGCATTGTTTTATTTTTCTAGTACATATATCGACATTCTTTATACCATATACTACTATTAAACGTTGAAGACGTCCTTTATAAGTATAGAATATTTCATGGGCATGTTCTAATTTGTTACTACGGTGGAGGACCCCATTGGTCAAAAATGTAATATTTTGCCAAATTGTTTTAACATGTTATTCCTGTATTCGAGTTCAAGGAGTTCACTTTGAACATTTATTGTAAAATAAATTATTTTACTTTGAATTTGCTACTAATTTATTTTATTTTTTATAAATAAATATATTTATTATAACGGCTTAATACCCATTTCTGGGTATGACGTCAAAGCTGCCGTGGAGAGAGCACCATAGTGGCCATTTTTGTATAATTTTAAAATTAGAACTAATTTTCAAGTTTGACATACATAGGTCGGAATCTAATCTGTGCATCCGAATCACAACCGGTACTGTTCCAGTCAACATGAAAACAATTAATCATTAATCAAAACCATAAAATGGATAGCATTAAATTCAATCACGGATACTGCTGAAAATACATACATGAGTACTCTTTAATGAAAATGATAGTCAGGTTGTAGATTGCAAATGTTATTTGATATTTTAACATTATTACGACTTCAAGCAGATCTGAATCAAAGAAGCCGGGGTCAAAAGGTCACAATATGCAGTGTACGCCTCCGTCGCACATGTGCAGAATATATATGGAAAAGATTAAATTACTGTCTAGTATGATGCAAGTTCTAGTGGCAAGTTAGTTTTGGTGTAACTTCTCAGACGTCCGCTCGAATTCGAGTATTTGAAAGTTTAGTGTTGCACTGAAGTGTCCTCTTAAATTTTCATTGGCGTAATGCTTTGAGACTAAAAGTTACCAAGCTATTCTCATAATGACGGACACAACATAACCCTCTAATTAACAAATGAGAACATATTGCACCAAAGTTTGAGTAGGAAATACAAATTAAAAAATAAATGTTTACTTTTTTACATGCACTTTTAAAGCAGAAATATGAATTTAGTTTCAACTGCTGTATTTACATTAGAATGTTGCAGCAAAGTTTATTTTATACATATTTAACATTTAAATCATGTAGTTCCAGTAAAATAGAAGTTTATTGCACAATATAAATTTCTCTTGGTCAGTATTGCCTCGGGGCGAGAGAATTTATTTCGTATTAATTCTTCCACATGTGTGCACATACTATTACAAAAGTGTACTCTACTTTGTAAATAATTGTTTTTATTAATCTTAAAAGATAACCCTGATAATGTGGCTGGCAGTTATGCAACTCTGTAATATAAAAGGTTGTGGATTCGAGATCCATTTGAATCATGCTTTTTGTCTCATTTTTCACCTCAATAAATATTTAACAAAATTTATTTCAATGTTTGAATAACATAAACATTTTTTTTTCAGATTCGTACAGGGAATAAGAGTTATCCAAACTCAAAATGAGTGTCGGAAATAGCCGATTCCCGCACTAGACCGGGATATAATTGTTGCCATTGAAACAATAATTGCCATAACCGCTTCAAAATACAATAGTATTGTACTAAGCATACATATGTAGCCGCACTGGTAGCAGATATGTAATTTAAAATATATTTTCAAATTTTTCTTATTTTGTGAACGATTGTAGAAAAAAAATTGTTTACCGCATACGTGGAAACCGTAATTTTAAAACTCCATGCAATTTTCTAAATTCACTGTGTTCGTTTCAGAGAATTTGCATTATTTTCAGAATCATTAATTTCCTGCACTTGTTAAAAAAACTCTTTTATCTTACAGATAAATATTTTTGTTTGACTTTTACTTGGTACCTGAAAAACTACTATAACGGTTAGAGTTTTATGCGTTAGATTATGATATATTTAGAAAAATTACAAATATTGAGAAAAACAGCCAAAGGAAACAAGCAATCCTCGTAAACGTTTCAGTATAAATTACAAACATATTATGGATGAGCCACATTAATATTTATTATTTGCCTCATATATCTTGGCCCGTAAAAATAAGTTTAAAATAAATAATCTTCTTATATGAATGTATGGGGATCAATGTTTTAGGTACAGGAACTGTTAACATTTAAATCGGCTACAGGAGCAGTTGGCCCGGATCACTGGAGACTACACAATGACGAAAGAAATTTGCAATTAAATTAAAATAAATAAAATAAAGCTAATTTTGTCTAGATGAATGAAATAACACATTTCATGCTGAACTACCACTGTGCTTCGACTGGTTCTGCTTTATATAAATTTTAATAAATGAATTGAAATAACATTTTATTGCAAACTATTGAGATCATCTTTTTCATATTAAGAATAATTTCTTCACAGTTGTGCACATAATCCTCTTACTATTTCCGTCGTATTTGTTATATGTTTGAGACTCGATAAGGCTTCTCGTTATCGAAAAGGAAGCGACAATACAAAGCCAGTTAGGTATATGTTACGTCAGTTAATGTATTCCGGGTTTGACTGCAGTAGGAACCGTGTCTAGCCACAGTGTAATCCTGTAAAGCAAAGCATACGTCTTTTAACGGATTAGGCACTTACCGTTAACACCTTCTGCTTTACTACCAATAGTAAATCATTAATCGATTTAATTTTGTTATGATTTCGAAGCCATTTTACATGTTAAGTCATATTACCGTAATCTTTGTAAGTTTTTCTTTTTTTTATAGTGTGCTATATCACATGCGTTTCTTTTATGCTAGCTTGTTTGTAATGGTATTCATAGCTTGTAACAAGGATAAGTAGTAACGATAATTGAAACATTTTAATTAAAAATAATGTAAATTTTCATCTTTATGTTTCAATGATATTTAACGAAAATTGATTTACATACATACATACATAAAATTACGCGTTTCCCACTTAGTGGGTTAGCAAAAACCCGAAAACAATAAGAAAAGGGATGAAAGTAAAAGCTCCACTGAATCACTTAACTCTTTAAAAACATTCTTCTTTCGCCTTGTCCAAAATCATCATAACATTCATACAAGAACATATTAATGTGACCGATTTTCGGTGGCGAATAACCGCATCCGGACCACAATAATAGTTACGCAACAATCATCCTTTGCTTCACATTCCTATCCATGCACACTTCTTTCACCTCAGCCACATTCATAAACGTATTCATACATAATAACATATTAAAGTGACCGATTTTCGGTAGCGAATAACCGCATCCGGACCACAATAATAGTTACACAAAAATCATCTTTCGCTACACATTCCTATACAAACATACTTCGTTCTTCTCGTCCACATAAAAGTTCAGCTGTCTCTCCATTCTCATAAAACATTCTTACTAACCATACATCTTCATACCACAATAATTACGAAACAATCATCAGGCAAACTTCTTTCGCCTCAGCCACATTCATAATCGTATTCATACTTACGCTCCTTCAAAACACTACCAATCACATCCATCCACTTACACACTGGACGGCCACGCAATCGAACACCCTCAACTTTACCAACATGAAGTAATAACCACAGCTAGAACTTCTTTATGTTATTAATATTATTCATTCTATTTAACTATACATAAATACATATATAAAAAATCTGTTGTGGCCAGCACAAGACCTCTCGCCATTTCCATATTAGGCTATATATGTATTGTATTGCACTTCGCATTCGAACCGTCGTTTTATAACAAAATATTACAGAACTCTACCCAAATATTGTTTTTTATTGTATTTAACATGTCTTCTGCACACATATAATTCTAATTATACCTATCTATTTTATATCATTTTCATGTCAGACATTGTTCCAATTCATTAACCAGATTGGCGGTATTTCTAATGGATATATGCATTTTACCACAATTTTACCTATAATTTCAAATATTTAATTAATAAACCAATAAGAAAAATTAAATATACTTCCCAGAAAAAGCTATCAGAATGTCACTAAAAATGTTGATATTTGACAATGACATGTGTCATGTTATAAACATTGGAATTTGTCAACTGGTTTCCTTAGTGCCTTGGCCTCTGCGATTAGTGTACTCTATAAATTATAGTGTCTTTATCTCTAAATCTATACAAGATATAATAAAAATTTTAAGTGTATTAGATGGAGAATTTTATGTTCTTCAATATTTAATAAAAAAAAACTCCCAAAAAATTATATTTAGAAGAATTTTTTTAAGAAAGTACTACTTCCGGTTGTTCAATTGTTACCAAAACCTTTTCAGCTCATCCCAGGAATGTCAGATTGAAGAAACTGCAGTTAAATATTTTTTAAGTCTTATAGTTTTTGAGGAATCGTCCCTCCAACATCCATACATACACACACACACACACACACATACACACATCCACACACACACACAGACATCATCGTAAAACTGTTATAATCGGATTCTAGGGACCTTAAATCGTGCTTATTCACAAAAATCTGGATATGCGAATTTTAGCATGATTCCAATACCTCTCTTAGCGAGAGGTAAAAAGTAATCCATTGACATATGAGTAAAAGTGATACTGCATGTGAAAAGAGGCGAAAAAGATTAGAACACCTTACTAAAAGTTTTATAGTAAAAGATATATTCTTGTGTTTTTATTTTTGTGGAATCAAAATAAAACGATAAGCGCTTTCTACTGCAGCAAGTTGTCCCTCTGCTGTTGTACGCAAAATCTTGTTCGGAGTATCCTTGAATCAACGTACGAATTTCCACCGCTGCTGCTTTCATCCGGTTACAGAGATCCTCGAGATGGATAATTTTGATGGTATGTACCATGGTCTTCATAAGCCCCCAAAAATAAATACCCAATGGTATTAAGAGTGGTGACCGAAGAGGCCACAGGACCGCCCGAACCAATCCACTTATTAATAAATGCATTGTTTAAGTGTTGACGAATGAAACGGCTGGAATGGGCGGGTGCATCGTCTTGAAGAAACCACATTTCTTGATGCACATTGAAAGGAACATCTTATAAAAGTTCTGACAAATTATTTTGCAAAAGAAAAATACCTAATTTTCAGCATTTCATCAATTTGGTAAAAAAGGGGCCAATTACAGTGAGAGAAAATGATCACGACGAACAACATGCGAATTTTCGAAACTCCAAATGTATGTATTATGGATTGTGGCACTTGTTTATGCCGTTACGCGTAAATGTAGCTTCGTCAGTCGCTAATTACACTCAACGAAAAATTCTGTACTTCGTCATGTCATGTCCTGCAAAAACCATCTACAGATCTGTACGAGTTTAGAATGATCCTGAGATTGCAAGCTTGTAATCGTACTTGGAATAGATAGACCGTGTACGGGTTAAGGGGTTTAAAAGCGTCTAAAATTCCTTAGAACCGACCAAGTCCCCTATCACGCCCTTGAGTTCGTAGATCACCAGTATCTCGCGCACATATTATTAAATTAGTGAATTGTTGAGGTATAGAATATCGCCTATTTGGATATTTTGAAATATTAATTTATCGCCTCTAATAAAAACAAAAAAAAATTGTGGCTAGCACAATACCTCTCACTTCCATATTAAACTATATAATAATTATAATTAATAATAATAATAATAGTAACAAAAATAATAATAATATAATAACAATAACAATAACAATAACAATAACAATAACAATAACAATAACAATAACAATAACAATAACAATAACAATAACAATAACAATAACAATAACAATAACAATAACAATAACAATAACAATAACAATAACAATAACAATAACAATAACAATAACAATAACAATAACAATAACAATAACAATAACAATAACAATAACAATAACAATAACAATAACAATAACAATAACAATAACAATAACAATAACAATAACAATAACAACAACAAAAATCTGTATTGCTTGACACCTGCAACACTGTTCGGAAGTTCCTCAACAAGCCTCTGTAACATAGTTATTTCTTTATATAATATTTGCCTGTTTTTGGCCATATGTACAATTTATGTAAACCATTTAAAAATGATAATAAAGGAATGACAATAATATTAATAATAATATATATATATTGTGACACAAGAGGATAATTAAAGTAATTCATAAATAAGCAAGCTCCTCCTACCTGTACGTGTACACTCATAAAATTTGCTCCGGCTAGCTGAAACGCAAAGCGGTGGCTGGGTCTAGGGTTTTGTAATTTATTTCGAGATACAGGTATTCGCGACAGAATTAAATTTAATAAATAAGTACAACTCAATTTGGAAAAGTGAAAAACGAGCTTTTCTCGAAAGAAATTAGTGGGCGCCAGACCTTATAAGCAGGGAAAGTTTAGAGTAAGGTCAACTCTAATAAGTAAAGTAAAGTTTTTTTTTTTATAAAAAATATTTAATATAATAACACAATTCACGCTGGAGCTAAGTGAACTCTCAATTACTAGTTTAGTATAATAAAACCAAAAGGACAACTGGGTCCCTTCCGGCATCCGGAAAGAGAAGGACTGAGGGCAGCGCTCCTGCGAACGGCGACGGCACCGACGAATAATAAAAAACACAACTCGTTACCTGACTCTCTTGAAGTAACGTCGAAACGTCGTGTCCCGTTGTTTCACGCCGGTGAACGGGTTTCGTCAGAGTCAACGGAGTAGACTTAAATGCTCCAGTCCAATTCGGGGCTCTGGTTATGACGACGTCAGAATGTACCGCCTAGGCCTCAGCACGGCTAGGGTTTTTAGTCAACGGCGAAACTTGTTTTCCTCGGAGATTGTCGGGCGAAATATTCCACTTCGGCAGATAACAAAAGCCAGTAGGATCAACTGCAGTAAGGGCTGCCTTCCTCAGTCGCTTCTCAATCCCAATCCCGGAAAAAAACCTTGTAAGTCCTTGACTATGTTCCCTAAAAAAAATCTGGCCAGCAAAAATATCTCTACTGAGATTTACAAAGTGCCTTAAGGGCTTTAGACTGTACATGAAATTTTAAGGCCCTAAACGAGAGCTCCAGACGCGAATGTACCACTAAACAAAAATTTACAAATTACAAAATTATTTACAAAAAGTGCACCTAGGTTTTTAAATAACACTAAAAATTTTTGATAAAAGCTAGAACGGCCGCATGCAAAAGAAGAAATTAAAGAAAGAGTGAAGAGGAAAAACGTAGAGTGAAAAAATGTGACTAACGGTAATCTTAAGGGCGCAGCAGTTAACCCGATAATAAAAGAAGCCAAAAGGGCTTACAAACCACAAAAAAAGAATTTGCAGCGCGAAAAGATTAATAACCGGACAAAAACTTCGTCGAGTCGAAGGTAGCGCACAAACAGTTACAAATTATCACAAAAAAAAATTGCAGCTACTACGGTAATTTAGAGGTAAATAACGATAAAAAAATTGACTCTAAGAAGTCGACTATTAAAGCGGAAAAACCGAGCCGAAAATTTGTCTAGTCCAAAATTGTATAGTCACGCCATGTACTCACACCCTACATTCGCCTACATTCATTCCAGGGTATAGGAGAGGAAAGGTGTGGTTCGGTAGGATACTTTTAATAATTTTGAATTCCCGAAATAATATTTAAATCCCAAAAATTTTACACAAAAAAATTATTCTTAAATAATTTAGCCCCAAAAAAAAATTACTAATTACGCAGTATAAAACTTCACAATTTAGCCAAATTAAATACAAAAAAAAACTATAAGAATTTTGTATTGACCACGTGGCATTAATTCGAAACTCAAATTTAGATAAATCAAAACGTGGCTAGCCCTTGAGGCAAATTAGACGCCTTTAACTTGCAACGAGATCGCTGGAAAATTTAAGTAAGCACTTCACAAACTCCACGGACAAAACCGTAGGGTACGACTTAGAATTTACTCGCTAAGAAATTATGTTGAAACTCGCCAAAAATACAATTCGAGCAACACAAACGGTAAATAAAAACAACAAATGATAGTGAAATGCTTACCTATTTTTCCACTAGCGAGGGTCGAACACTAGAGACTATTCCTTAATTTCCATCATGAAAAAAAATCACAAGTTCACGAAAAAAAACGTGTACAACCAAAGAATGTCTAATCTCTCTCCATGTCTAACCGGAAAGAAACAAATGAATCAACTCGCCCGCCCTATTCAGTGTGCACAATCATATACACAAAAAAAATTACCACGTCGCATGAAAACTATCCTAATTTAATTTTTAAAAATTAAATAAATGCAGAAAAAGAGATAATCCAACATCGCATGACTTTAAAAATATCTATCCAAATTTAAACAATTTAAATAAATAAAGTTATTGAAAGTTAGTGACTTTTATTAGTTACTAAAAAACTCTCAATATCAACGGTCACTGAACAAATGTTTATCACTTCTAACCAAAAAGATAATAACAACAATACAATGTAATTATAAAGAGAAAATTGATTAAAAAAATGAATAAAAGTCAGTCTTGAGGTAAGGTATAGTAACTATAGTTTACGTAAGTCAAATGCCACAATTTTTAGGTGTAGTAAGGATAGCCTGCAACGGGAATTTAAACAGGATGACAATAATAAAATAGGCGTAGCAACAACGATTTTGTTACACTACCCCGTTTCCCAAAAAAAAAAAAATTTTTTAACCCGGTTAAGAATTTTTTCTAATCCTCAGAGGCGTCCGAGTTATCAACATTCGGAGCGGGTTTAAGATCTTTAATATGCCAAATTCCGAGATCCGTACCTCGTTGATCGCGGAGACGATAAGAAGTTTTGGAAATCTTCTTCGAAACAGTGCACTCGGTAAAACGCGGAGCTAACTTGGAGGAAAAGTATTTAGCACCGGCAGACAAGACGTAGTTCTTTTTCCAAACAGTTTCGCCTTCGTAAAACTCTAAAGGACGTCGGCGGAGATTGTAATAACGCTCATTACGCTTATGTGCGTCGTGAATACGGGTCTGTACAGTTTGAAAAAATTCCGACAGGTGACTTAAGGGATTAGCATAATTTTCATGTTTATCCGAACACACTTGTTCTGGCACGGGATGGTAATAATTACCGGAAAGTGGAACATGTCTGGCAAAATTTAGGAAAGAGGGGCTAAAGCCGGTGACTTCGTGTACTGCGGTACGAATAGCTTGAGCTAACGCGGAAAGATTTTCATCCCACTTACGGTGGTTGTCCTGCACATACGAACGAATCGCAGTTTTAACAGTTCGGTTGGTTCGTTCAACGAAATTGACTTGGGGGTGAAATTTTGCATTGTACCAAATTTTGGGTATGGAATATTTGGTCATAAGGTTCCTAAATTTGTCGCTTACGAACTGGGTTCCATTGTCGACCATGACAATTTGCGGCACACCGAAGAGTAAGAAAACGTGTTCTTCAAGTATTTGGCAAATTTTCGGAGAAGTGGCTTCTCGAAGCGGGAAAATTAAGGGAAATTTGGTAAACCAATCAGAAATGGCAAGGATGTACTGGTGTCCTTTAAGGGATTTTGGAAAGGGACCCATCAGATCAAGGGAAATGGCTTGCCATGGAAATTTGATATTCTTTTCTTTTCCCATTAAACCAGGGGGACGAAGTTGGGGTACTTTTTGAGCTAGACAAACTTTACACTGCTTGACATAGCGGGCAATAGAAGTCCTCATTTTTGGCCAATAGTACCGCTCAGCGATACGATGATAAGTTTTAAAAATGCCTAAGTGGGCCGCGGAAGGAGCATCATGACATTCCCGTAAAACTGAGTTTCGGTGATCACGAGGGACAAGTAATTTCCACGCGGAAATATTTGAAGGGACGTCGAACGGGGTGTCAACTCTTTTGTACAGTAGGTTATTTTCAACCCGCCAATCAGGAAATAAATCGGGTTCGGTACTTAAACGGTCGCGCAATCTAATATAAGTGCCATCTTTAGTATTAGCGAGATCTAGGTGGTTAAGAGAGGCGATTTCTAAGGGAGCGCGTGATAAGGCGTCAGGTAAAACATTTAATTTTCCGGGTCTATGCTCTATCTTAAAAGGAAATTGTTGAAGCTTTACAGCCCATCGAGCTAATTTGCCAGTAGGATCCGACATACGCATGAGCCAAAGAAGAGAATAGTGATCCGTGATCACAGTGAAAGGCAAACCTTCAAGATAAGTGCGAAATTTTTCGATGGCAAAAACGACGGCTAAACATTCCCGTTCAGTGACTGAATAATTACGCTCTGCTTTATTAAGGGTGCGACTCATATACGCTATGGGATGTTCAATGTTATTCTCATCCTCTTGAGTGAGAATAGAGCCAATTCCAAAATTAGACGCGTCCGTGTAAATGCGAAAGGGTCTGACAGGGGTTGAATAGTCAGGACTGGCTAAAACCGGAGCCGACGTAAGGGCTAATTTTAATTTAGAAAAAGCTTCTTCAGCTTCGGGAGACCATTTAATAGGATTTTTCTTTCGCCGTCCTTTAGTGAGGTCGTTAATAGGAGCAGCTAAAGTGGCAAAATTGGGTACAAAACGCCTATACCAACCTAAAATTCCCATGAAGCGTTTAACTTCAGTTACAGTAGTGGGACGCGGAAATTCTACAATGGCACGTACTTTATCGGGATCAGTCCTGAGGCCATGACAATCTACTATATAACCCAGGTACTTTAAAGAGGGGCGACAAAATTCGCATTTATCAAAATTAATCGTAAGTCCGGCTTTTTCTAAACGATTAAGGACCTCGTATAAAATACACAGGTGCTCTTCAAAAGTTTGAGTTACAATAATGCAATCATCAAGATAGACGAAAACGTTCGGTTCTAATTTAGGGCCTAGTATATTGTCCATAAGACGTTGTAGTGTCTGGGGCGCATTACATAATCCGAAAGCCATTCTTTTGAATTCGTAGAGTCCACGGCCGGGTACAGAAAATGCAGTTTTTTCACAAGAATTTTTATGCAAAGGAATCTGCCAGAAAGCACTTTTTAAGTCGATAGACGAAAGAAATTTCGCGTCGCGAAGCTTATTTAAGATTGTGTCTACACGAGGAAGAGGATAAGCATCCTTGACGGTTACCGAGTTGATTTTACGGCCATCAAAACATAGCCGGTAATCACCAGACGATTTTTTCACGAGTAAAACGGGAGAAGACCACGGACTAACAGAAGGTTGGACTATATCCTTCTCAATCATGTTATCGAGCTCTTTATTGAGGTGTTCCATCATCGGGGGTGATAAGGGGTACTGTCGCTGTTTGACGGGAACAGCTTCGCCGGTATCTATGACGTGTTCTACTAGGGGCGTACAACCAAGGCCCTTAGATCCTAATTCTTGATATTTTTGTATTACTTTATCTAAAGATTGACGCTGAGACAGAGCAAGTCGGTCGCTGCCTGATAAGCCAGTAAGTGTACAAAGGTCGCCACGAGTAGAGAAAGAGTCGGTTTTAAAATTTAAAGATATGCCAAAAGCTCGACAAAAATCGACTCCTAAAATTAAGGTATGACGAACGGAGGGAACAAGTACAACTGAAATATCTTTAGTGATACCATTTAAAGAAATAGGAATGCTTAGGCTGCCAATAACAGTTTGGGTAGCTCCGTCAGCAGTAGTGATCTGGCTAGCAGTGGTAGTAGAAGGATACAATTTTAAATTCTTAAGAAGCGCGATACCACGGTGACCGAGTACGGAAACATTAGCTCCAGAATCTAATAGAGCAGTAACGGGAATATGACCAATCCGAGCGGTTACGAAAGGACGATCATCAGGACCTAAATGTTCGAAAACGGGCGAGATTTCGGGTTTGGAATAAAATTTGGCGACAACATTTAACCACTTGGTCCACTCAGAGTTGTCAGCTCGGTTGAAGAGCTGTTGCCGGCAGCTGACGGACCGGAAACGCGTGAGCCGTTTTTTGAATTCTCAGAACTAGAAGTGATTCCGCTCGGTGTTGATTGCTTATTTGGTGAGCGAGAACCGCGAGAGCCGTTGTGACGATTAGAATACCTGGGACAGCTAGTTTTATAAGTGTTACGGCGACCGCAACCGCGACAAAAGATTCCGAGCTTGTCGACGCAATTATGATAGGTATGGCCGGTTTTTTGGCAATTCCAGCACACTATCTCCCTAGGCTGAGAGGTGGAAAGAGCAGCTATTTTCTTAGGAGTATTAGAAGAACCTACAGGGCGATTATAAGCTAAATCTGGCTCCAAAAGAGTCTGAGTTCGAGCTGGAGGATCACGAAACGACAAGGCGTTCGCCTCGGTGTCTTCGATACGTTTGCAAACCGATACAAGATCTTGGAGGCTATTAATTGACTGTAATGCGCAAAGTCTCTGATAATGAGGCTGTAAGTTGCGCTGAATGGCGGCAAGACGGGTTTTTTCGTCTGGTTGAGAGGACAGACGCCCATATAGATTTTCCATTTTCGAAATGTAAATCTCTGACTTTTCGTTAGGACCTTGAGTGCGAGATCTAATCTCTTCTTGTAATGCTAGGTCATAATTATTGGGAAGGAAAGCCGATCTAAGACGCGTGGTTAGCTCGGACCATGAATTAACAGAATTGCGTACCCAACGAAACCAGCTTAGGGCATCACCGCTAAATAAATCGGAAGCTTGTCGAAATAATTGATTGTCGGAAACACCGCGAGCAAAGGCGCATTCTTGAACGCGTTGTAAGAATTCGTTAACTCCCGAAGAGCCATTGAATTTAATATTCCAGCGACTAACCGAATTTGAGTGATCCGCGTACATAGGGGTCATTGCTACTGTTCTGGGATGATTTGTGCCTTGCACAGGAGTGGATTGAGGATTCTGATTAGCGTATGCTGTGTTGGTGGGCAAGGTAGGATCAAATCTGATTGAATTTAATCGATTAATTAAACCTCGATAACGTTCATCTGGAACTGGAGAATGAATGGGTCTAGAGGTGGTAGGTTCTGGGTTATTAGTTTCCTCAAAATCTATTAGATTAGCTACTGGGCAAGTTTCGGTTGATTCAAATCGATTGTCCAAACAACTTTTCGCGGCCGCAAGCAATTGAATGGGCATGCTTTGTAAATAACATGGTAAGCGTAAAATTCGCTGGTGTAAATGCACCAAACGAGCATTGCATTCATCATTAAATTGCCTGTGGTCACTAACATTGGAATATGGTAAAGAAGAGATCATACCTAGTATCTCCTGAAGTTTAGCGCAGCAAGTTTGTTGATCTGAGAAAGGTTCGGGAAGGAGTGAAGCATTCACACTACTAACATTCATTGTCTCCAAGTGTAGAAGTCCTTTGAGGTAAATTCGCTTGTCCTGTGTAGTCCCAGTTAAGTCGCAATTCCTGATCCTCAACTCGTATGACAATTCGTCGTCCCGTAAATAATCGATATCCATATCGATGGAATGTACCCAAAAATAATATAAACAAAAATTATAAATAACTACCGAACACGAAAAATAAGAGTATAGGAAAGTAAGGAGAAAAGAGGTGTGACCTAGCGCCGCTTTTATGATTTAACTGAATAATGCCCCAACAATCGGGCTTCAAACAAAATGTGTAAATTTACTAAACACGAAAGGCCCCACGTTCGGGCTCCAAACTTTATAAGTGTGACACAAGAGGATAATTAAAGTAATTCATAAATAAGCAAGCTCCTTCTACCTGTACGTGTACACTCATAAAATTTGCTCCGGCTAGCTGAAACGCAAAGCGGTGGCTGGGTCTAGGGTTTTGTAATTTATTTCGAGATACAGGTATTCGCGACAGAATTAAATTTAATAAATAAGTACAACTCAATTTGGAAAAGTGAAAAACGAGCTTTTCTCGAAAGAAATTAGTGGGCGCCAGACCTTATAAGCAGGGAAAGTTTAGAGTAAGGTCAACTCTAATAAGTAAAGTAAAGTTTTTTTTTTATAAAAAATATTTAATATAATAACACAATTCACGCTGGAGCTAAGTGAACTCTCAATTACTAGTTTAGTATAATAAAACCAAAAGGACAACTGGGTCCCTTCCGGCATCCGGAAAGAGAAGGACTGAGGGCAGCGCTCCTGCGAACGGCGACGGCACCGACGAATAATAAAAAACACAACTCGTTACCTGACTCTCTTGAAGTAACGTCGAAACGTCGTGTCCCGTTGTTTCACGCCGGTGAACGGGTTTCGTCAGAGTCAACGGAGTAGACTTAAATGCTCCAGTCCAATTCGGGGCTCTGGTTATGACGACGTCAGAATGTACCGCCTAGGCCTCAGCACGGCTAGGGTTTTTAGTCAACGGCGAAACTTGTTTTCCTCGGAGATTGTCGGGCGAAATATTCCACTTCGGCAGATAACAAAAGCCAGTAGGATCAACTGCAGTAAGGGCTGCCTTCCTCAGTCGCTTCTCAATCCCAATCCCGGAAAAAAACCTTGTAAGTCCTTGACTATGTTCCCTAAAAAAAATCTGGCCAGCAAAAATATCTCTACTGAGATTTACAAAGTGCCTTAAGGGCTTTAGACTGTACATGAAATTTTAAGGCCCTAAACGAGAGCTCCAGACGCGAATGTACCACTAAACAAAAATTTACAAATTACAAAATTATTTACAAAAAGTGCACCTAGGTTTTTAAATAACACTAAAAATTTTTGATAAAAGCTAGAACGGCCGCATGCAAAAGAAGAAATTAAAGAAAGAGTGAAGAGGAAAAACGTAGAGTGAAAAAATGTGACTAACGGTAATCTTAAGGGCGCAGCAGTTAACCCGATAATAAAAGAAGCCAAAAGGGCTTACAAACCACAAAAAAAGAATTTGCAGCGCGAAAAGATTAATAACCGGACAAAAACTTCGTCGAGTCGAAGGTAGCGCACAAACAGTTACAAATTATCACAAAAAAAAATTGCAGCTACTACGGTAATTTAGAGGTAAATAACGATAAAAAAATTGACTCTAAGAAGTCGACTATTAAAGCGGAAAAACCGAGCCGAAAATTTGTCTAGTCCAAAATTGTATAGTCACGCCATGTACTCACACCCTACATTCGCCTACATTCATTCCAGGGTATAGGAGAGGAAAGGTGTGGTTCGGTAGGATACTTTTAATAATTTTGAATTCCCGAAATAATTTTTAAATCCCAAAAATTTTACACAAAAAAATTATTCTTAAATAATTTAGCCCCAAAAAAAAATTACTAATTACGCAGTATAAAACTTCACAATTTAGCCAAATTAAATACAAAAAAAAACTATAAGAATTTTGTATTGACCACGTGGCATTAATTCGAAACTCAAATTTAGATAAATCAAAACGTGGCTAGCCCTTGAGGCAAATTAGACGCCTTTAACTTGCAACGAGATCGCTGGAAAATTTAAGTAAGCACTTCACAAACTCCACGGACAAAACCGTAGGGTACGACTTAGAATTTACTCGCTAAGAAATTATGTTGAAACTCGCCAAAAATACAATTCGAGCAACACAAACGGTAAATAAAAACAACAAATGATAGTGAAATGCTTACCTATTTTTCCACTAGCGAGGGTCGAACACTAGAGACTATTCCTTAATTTCCATCATGAAAAAAAATCACAAGTTCACGAAAAAAAACGTGTACAACCAAAGAATGTCTAATCTCTCTCCATGTCTAACCGGAAAGAAACAAATGAATCAACTCGCCCGCCCTATTCAGTGTGCACAATCATATACACAAAAAAAATTACCACGTCGCATGAAAACTATCCTAATTTAATTTTTAAAAATTAAATAAATGCAGAAAAAGAGATAATCCAACATCGCATGACTTTAAAAATATCTATCCAAATTTAAACAATTTAAATAAATAAAGTTATTGAAAGTTAGTGACTTTTATTAGTTACTAAAAAACTCTCAATATCAACGGTCACTGAACAAATGTTTATCACTTCTAACCAAAAAGATAATAACAACAATACAATGTAATTATAAAGAGAAAATTGATTAAAAAAATGAATAAAAGTCAGTCTTGAGGTAAGGTATAGTAACTATAGTTTACGTAAGTCAAATGCCACAATTTTTAGGTGTAGTAAGGATAGCCTGCAACGGGAATTTAAACAGGATGACAATAATAAAATAGGCGTAGCAACAACGATTTTGTTACAATATATATATATATATATATATATATATATATATATATATATATATATATATATATATATATATATATATTTGCTATAAGATTCGCATGATGTTTTGTAAGCATTAAGGACTACACCATTATCTTTGCACTAAGAATTAATAATATTGACAAGAACATGACTTGTATTTTATTATTAAGTTCTGTATGCTCAACGCAGAGACGATAAGGGATGTATCATCAGCAAATAAACAAATATCAGCATTTTTAAACATATTTGGAAGGTCATTAATATATAAGAGAAAGAGTAGGGGGCCAAGAACACTGCCTTGGGGGATACATGTTTATGAAGACTGATAATCAGGAAAGTACTTTTTCCTGTTAAATTTAGCACACACAACTTGAGACCTATCTTGCAAGTAAGATTTTAACCAGTGCCAAGCATGGTATCAAAGGCTTAAGCAATTTGAAAATAAATTCCAGCGGTATAGAATTTTTCATTAAGATAATCAAGAACACTATCAAGACTGCAAAATAAGGCATGTGTAGGTGGATTTGACTTTACAGATGCCAAATTGCGAAGATGATAATATATCATGTGAATTTATAAAATCAACTATGCGAGAGAATATGACTTTCTCAATAACTTTAGAAAACGCGAGAACAATGCATATATTAGTCGATAACTTCCAATATAATTTTTGTTACCTTTTTTATGCATAGGTGGGACTAGTGATGTTTTGAACTGTGCAGGAAAAGAGCCATTATTTAGGGATTCATTTATCTAGTAGGTTAGAGGATAAATAATGAACAGTGAACAAGGCACGTTGTATATTCTAGCTATTTTTTTATTTTTTTTTTAGAAATTTCGATTATAATATTAAAAATTTCAGTTTCATTAACAAGGTCAAGGAAAATTGTGACAGTGTTATTACGGATAACAGAGTTGTAACTTGGCACACTATTCAATGTTGAACCGATGTTATAAAATGATTAAATTAAAATAATAAAATAATTTGGAACAATGTGATATTCTAAACTTTCATTGTTATTAAAAAATATAGCCTGGGAAGTGAGTGAGTGATGGTTGCTAATGTTTCGTTGTTAATGGCCATGCAGCCTTGTTAATATTATGAGCTGATTTTAAATCTTTTTTTTTTCCTTCAAATCTTTATATTTATTCAAAATAACAGGAACAGGATTCTTAGTATTTTTAAATATTGAGTAAATAAATTTGAAGGTTTCAGCCATTTGAGTAATTTCTGGGGTAATCCATTTCGATTTAGTGGTTTTGTTTGAGGGTTTTTTATGTACTATCGGAAAAGCATTATTAAAATGGCAATAAAAAGTATATAAGAAAATAGCATTTTTTTTGAAAAAAATTTGGAGCATTGTGAACATGAGTAAGTACATATTGTATTTAACATTTTTAGTACAAAGAAAAATTCTAGTTGCATCTATTATTAATATATTTTTACATTTTTTTTAATACATTCTATACATACGGTTCCTCTTACTCTTGTAAATGTTCGAAATTCTTCAAATTCATTGACGAGATTGGCGGTATTTCTGATGCGTATGTATCTATAATTTTTAATATTTATTTAATAATAAAATAAGAATTATTAAATGTACGTCCCAGAAAAAGTCATTAGTAATGGATTTTTAACACTGGCATTTTTCTATCAATTACAAACATTTAAATTTTTCAGCTAATTTCTATGGAGTTATTTAGGCTATGAGATTCATTACAATGAATTATTTTATATATTTATATTTCTTATGCCCGTATTCATAAAACCTCGTAAAAATTTTTAACAATATAAATTTCCAAAAATAATATTTAGAAGATTTTTTTAAGAAACTACTACTTCCGCGTGTCCGATTGTTACCAGATTAAGGAATACAAAGTTAAATCGGTCTTATAGAATTTGAGAAACCGTTCCTCCATTATCCACACACACGATTGCAATGCAAATTTTAACCGAAAATGCAGGTAGTTTAGTGATTGCAATATTTCTGATGTTTAGTTTGACAGCCCAGCTGGCAGTTGCAGGCACCACTTTGCTTATTATGTGCAAAGATAGAAAGTGATACATATTAAATTGAAAAGGTTTATTATTATCTCTAAATTTAATAATGAGCATTACGTAATGTAATATTGATAATTAATTTTGATTATTTTGCTTTCAATAAAGTACGCTACTTCAGTGGTCCTATCACTTTAAAAATATCACCCTTAATTTTGTGAATTAAAAAAAAAAATAATTGAAGTAAGCTGCGTGATAACACAGAGATAGAGTGCTAATTATTAGTTACTGAGAACGGAGGTTCGAATCCGGACGAGTTGGGAATTTCTCTTGACTGACATTGATCGGTATCCAAACCCATTACCTTCCCAAGTTGGGATAGAATCAATTGACAACCTCTAGCTATCAGGCACCAACTAGAAGCTAAGGACATAACTCAAATATTGAAATTACATACATACGGGTCCATGACAATTTACTGCGGCCGTTTCGCCGCAGCCAATTCGCCGCGGCCGTTTCGTCTTCGAGCTGGTTCGCCGCCGAGTCGGTTCGCCGCCGGGTCAGTTCGCCGCTGGGTCAGTTCGCCGCTGAGTCAGTTCGCCGCCGGGCTAGTCACCACGAAGCTAGCAAGCCGCAAAGTCGGTTCACCACTAACCTCCCAACTCTACTTGCCTCTGTCAAATGGAGTATTCCGGTGTTATGGAATGTAAACAAAATAACTTTTAGTTTACACCATCATATATCAGGAAAATACAATAAAACATATTTAGGAAAAGGTTTCCATTCATAATTTGATGTTAAAAAATAATGAAAATTATTAATCATTACTCTTTTTGGGCAATCTTTTATTGAGATATTTACAAATTATGTAAAGCGCTCGGAATTATTAAATCCACCACTGTTACCTATAGCTGGGTGTGCCAATCTGCTTTGTACTTTTGTGCACAGATTTTGGTAATGATGATGACATATTTGTACGGGCGTTTACTAGGCGTCACCTCATGGGCTCACATTGCTGGCGTGGAGAGTGCACAACAAAGATCAACGTCGTGAAAATGTAAATTAACTGTTTTTAAGATTTCTCCATTTAACACATGAACTCCGGCTTTACACTCTCCGCTTCTCTCGCAACGCCAAAATTCAATATCGCCTTTGGCTGATTTCTTATCGAACCACCACTTACATGTTCACTTCTTACTTTTTGTTATTTACTTTAATTGTTTGTTCGAATATGCAACATGATTTTGTCTGAATTATATACACGTTAATAGTTTATTTATATTGCCTTCTTAATAGCGTATAACTGTTGTACAAATAAACCATTATTAGTGTTAACAAGTATATTACAATAATAATATATTTTCTGGAGTAACGATGATCGACTGGAGATTGATGTGTGGAGATGAAAATAAAGTACTCGGACACTGCAGTCAGTATAGTTTTATTTGATTAGAACCTACGTTTCGACCATTACAATTTAACCCTGAGGAAGACCTTTGTTTAATCAAATAAAACCATACTGACTGCAGTTTCCGAGTACTTTATTTTCTTCTCCACAAATATATTTTCTATTACCATTAAGCAAACTGTATATTATTTATTTTAAGTATTACTCTCGAATTTGTTATTATTATTATTATTATTATTATTATTATTATTATTATTATTATTATTATTAATAATAATAATAAATTCATTCCAACAGGTAAAAACACAATTACAGAAAAATATACAAAGCAAAAACAGTCAGATATAATAATCAGTAATTAATAATAAGATACAATGAAAAAAATAATTACATTATCTACGTATTGAGCATTACATTACATATTGATTTAATAGAATCAAAAAATATATATCACATCTTTGACAAATCTTGTTAAAATTGGTACACATTGTATGCACCACATCAAAATATTAGATCTGTGAGATTGGCAATAAAACATAGTAATATGACAGGTATGTAAAACAGGGTACGTAAAAGCTTATTCAAGCAAGTAAATATGTGCAGTCAATAATATCATTTAGTACACCGTGCAAGAATCTTACTGAAGCAATTGTGCGTCTAACATGTAAAGCATCAAAATTAAATCGAGAAAGTAAAACAATGGTATTATATCCTCTTTCAGGGTAAAAATTTTCAGCCCAAAAAAATAGGAATTTAAGAAATTTACGTTGAACGAACTCAATAATATATATTTGTGTTTGATAAATTGGGTACCATATGATAATAGCATATTAGAGCTTAGATCTTACAAGTGAAAAATGTAAGGTACATAAAGTCTGACAATTAGATTTTTTTTTGCTATTTCTATATACAAAACCATAAGTCCTAAGAGAGCTGGTAAGTAATTCTTGAACATGAGGCTCAAATGTAAGACGACTATCAAAAACTACACCAAGATCTTTACAAGTAGTGACATAGTTTAAAGCAAAACCATAGATATTGTAGGAAACACCGACATTTACATGTTTCCCACTAAATGACATTACATTACATTTAGAAATGTTTAATGATAATCGATTTAATGTACTGTGACGCCGCCCCCGCAGCCGGTGGCTCGGTGATGGGCATGACGTTGCTCCTTAGTCCGGGGATGAACGGTTCTCGGGCGCCATGTTACGGATGGACGTAGAGCTGGCCTCAGATAGCTTAGTAGAGGTGTAGGTGCGGGGTTGGTTAACACAATACAAGAAAAAAATCTGATGTGGCCAACTATTGAATTTTTATTAATTTAAATACATACTTACGTATTTACTAACGCTGCAAACTGTTCCATTGCAGAAAACTATTGCTTTATTTACTATTTTCTTTTTAAAATGTCAATATTATTAATTTGAAGTGATTAGTTTTTTGACAGTGACATTTACTGTCAGTTACATTCATTTGAAATATGAACTGTATAACAAAGGAATTGTGTTTATCTTAGGCTTCGCGACTAATAAAAAAAAATATTTTTAAATTTATCTGTAAAATATATAGAAAAAGTATTAATGTATTCCAGTAGAAAATTCAATAATCTTTAATTTTCATAAGACATAAAATACGAAAAAATGGCATTTAATGGTATTTTTTGAAGAAAAACCATTATGAGCTTCAGGTAAAGTGCCATTTCCGGTTATCCGATTTACACCAAAATCTAATGGCTTCTTTTCATATTAGAACGGGATGGAAATACAAGGTTTCAGAATTTTCTGAATGATAGTATTTGAGTTAGAGTGAAGACAAAATCCCTACACATACATACACACACACACATACACACACACATACACACATACAGACATCATCGTGAAAATGTTAAAATTGGATTCTAGGGACCTTAGAACGTGGTCATTTACTAAAATCTCGATATATAATTTTTAGCACGATCCCTATACCTCCCTTACCAAGGGTAGCGGGAGGTAAAAAGAATGATGAAGTTTTAAATAAATATATTATTGTATACGCAAAAATGTACAAAAGATACAAACAGTTCATAAAGAAATACCCTTCCTCGTGAACTGTGACCAGAGTACCACGGTGAGTACACATATTGAAATTTACTTTAAATTTTCTAAGTCGAATAAGAAAAATGATACTACTTTTCAGCGGACAAACAAACGGCGGGTCGTCCAACGATCTGTCAAAAACACACGGCGGGTATCTCACCCTTAGACTTCTCAGCGGCTGACACACAGCACTCAACTTCTCGGCGGTTCGAAGGAGCCTAATCAGAACTCAACTTCTCACTAAGAGGCATTCAGGAGGACCTAATCAGAATCCTAGCCTGCACGGCTCTAAGCTTACAGAGCTGTGTTCGCGTCTTTTAAACCCAAACTAACGGGACTTCTCATTAAAATTGCAGCGGGGATGATTTTACTTAGTGTACAGGGGGTCGCTACTGTTTCAAGTGAAAAATACTATTTTTATAAAATTTACACAAATTCTCTGGTCACATTTCTTTACCCTAATTACATTTTACAACATTGAATAATTTACAAACAGTGTTACAAATAAATCATAATTTCGTTCACGCACGTGACGCACCAATCGCGGTCACATCGTGAACTATATCCCGTCAAATTTCGCACGGCGACACATGGCAGAAAGTTCTAGAAGTAAATAAATGCAAAGAAAGCAATCAGGTACGCAAACGAGAGGTATATTGTTAAATAACACTATGGTAAGTTAAATTACACAATATATACAATGCTATTTTTACATAGAATACTTTTATTGTAGCTGAAACAATAATGTGTGGTTAGAATTGACTTGTGCACATTTGTTCGTCGTCATTACACGGTCGGAGATTGTCTCTTACAGGTACGCATTTTATTAAATGTTTTACAAATATTATAAATACATCTTATATTTCAGATTATATAGTGAATAAACAATGTGTGAGTGCCAGAGCGCATGAAGTAGCAGACGCGGAGTTCGGATCATCTCTGCGTTGACTAAGGTTTGGATTCAGAAATTAGGGCCTGAACGTCACAGTACATCAGTCACAAATTGCATTCAAATTATTTTGTAGCAGAACACAGTCTTGGGTGGAATTAATGCCATGAAATAATTTGAGATCATCAGCAAAAAATAGACAATTGCAAGTTATTGGGTTTGTGATATCATTAATAAATATCAAAAACAACAGGGGCCCTAAGTTAGATCCCTGTCGTACCTCCGAACTGGGTGTAAAAGATCAACAGATATAATTTTGATATCTATGTTATCTATGAAACAAATAAGATCGTATTAAGTTAATCGTAGAATCAGAGAAACCAAATAGTGTTCATTTATATTTAACAATATGTAGTGATCAATTTTATCAAAAGTCTTTTGAAAATCCTGGTAGATAGTATCAACTTGGCCGCGGTTATCTAGAACTTCAGCTATAAATTATGAGAAATAAGCGAGATTGGTTACTGGTGACCTCCTCTCCATGACACCATGTTACTATGATGATAAAAAGGATTTAACTGAAGAGTAAATGTTTTTATACACAATGACTTCAAAAATCTTTTCAAAGTTACATAAAATACTTATAGGACGATAATTCTCAACTAAAGCCGGGTCACCCTTTTTTAAAACGGGACAAATAGCAGCATTTTTCCAAACTGTAGGGCAATATAAATTATATAAGTAGTACAAAGGCTTAGTAAAGGCAAGCGCACAATCAGGCAATAAAAAGCTTGGTATATTATCAATGCCAGAGGTGAAAGTATTCTTAGCTTTAGTAAGAGTTTGAAAAATTTCATCTACTTGAATATGAGAAATGTCTACTAAAGGTAAGGGCGCTGATGTATTAGGTAAAACAGAAGGATTAACTGGATGAGATACGATATAAACATTTTTAAAATGCTCAGCAAATGCATTAATAATAGTTTTGAGGAGAGGAGTATTTACAGCCATTGTATTTCATCCGACCCGGTATACGTGAATTGCCCTATTTGCTCTGAATAAAAAACCATTTTTTGTTCGGATCAGATTGCAAAAAATTCTCAGTCTCAGCAAGTATTTTTTATATGACAAGTTAATAAGCGATTTACACAATTGTCTGTAAAATGAAAATCTCTCTTTAAAAAATGGGGTCCTGTATTTCTCATATATATATATATATATATATATATATATATATATATATATATATATATATATATATATATATATATATATATATTTGATACGTAAATTTTGACTAATTGACTGGTCAAACCATGGGGGATACTTATATCGTTTGCTTTTGCTTACACAAGTTGAATAAGGTACTGTTTTGTCAAATATATAATACAAAATACTGTAGAATGTATCACATGTTTCATTAATATCAGGGTACTCACTTAACACAGACCAATCTGTTACTAGAAGTAACTCATATAATAACGGAAAGTTAGCCCTTCTGAAATTGGATCGTTTGTTGTTATTCACATTAAATTGGGCTTGAGATTCAAGAAAAACTTCAAAGTTTATACTTAATGCAGGGTGACATCCTCTTTCACTAAAAGGCAACTTTCCTTTTCAACAGTAAATGAAAAGTTCGTGAATCTCAAATCAAGTAAGCTTCCATACCCATTTACAATATTATTACACTGGTTTAGATTATAAAACTGACTGAAATTATTAAGTTCTGTTAAATATTTACTGCTATGGCTAGTATTAAATTAAATTTATTAGTTTAATACAAAATAGAAAATAAATATTTTGTAAAAAATCATTAATTTACATATGAAAATGGTTACATCAAATACTAATTTTATTTAATTTTGCTATATTATAGCTTCATTATGTTTTTCTAAAATTTTAGGTAATTCACCTAATAAATTAGATAAATTAAATAGAACATTTAAATATTTCATTAGACAATTTCATGATTTATATATAGTTCAATACTTATTACGATGTAAATGATGCAATTTCATCTAATTTTATATTTAATTTTTATGCATATTGTTATTCCAAATTTAGAAAATGTAATTAAATAAACTAAGATTATTTAATGAAACATATGAATTATAATAGTTGCCTTCAAGTAAATACGAACCGATGCTCAATTTTTCCCTTCTCCCCAAACTGTCCCTAACACTGCGGTGTTGACGCTTCTACATAACTTAGCATCTTCAACATGGCCACTGAATTGGAAACAGTGTAAAAATCTCCAATTCATAATGACTTGATGGCACGTATAGTACACTGAAAAATAAGGAATTTGTTTACATAGTTGTTTTTTACAATTTAGGTAGTAGGTATATCTAATTAATTTTTTCTATGTAATTGAAATAAGGTCCTTGCTATTTAGAAAATTGAAATACATTATTGACTTATTTCAATTACAATAAGTGGTAAACAAATTGTATTGATTTTACTATCTCATTTATCTAATTCAAACGTAGTATTAAATGAACCATGAACACTTTTATTTTCTTACAATAAATGAACATGAAACCTGTACGTTTTATTTATAGAACTATTTTTAAGACTTGCAACCCAACGTTACAATAAAAGAAAATTTGATATATCTTTATAGTGGAGAAAATAACATCTCAGGTAGAAGAAATTACGTGGAACATGCACATTACTTTAATTTAAATTGACATAAATAAAGAGTAACCATCTTTTCGCCTTGGTGAATGTAGTTTTCGTGTTGGCTGCAATAACTTTAATGGCTGGACATTATAACAGTATATTATCCTACAGGAGAAATTGATAGGTGAGTGAGGATAATTCCATGAGTTTATACAGCTAAAAAAAAGTTATGAGGGGAAGTTAGTGGCGGTTGCCAGTAGATGGCAACTGCGCTCCTGGGTGCACTAATGCGAGTCCTGGCACTGAAGTGCGGACTACGGTAGCTCCGGCATTTCGCTGAAGCCGAACGGATCCGGACTCATGAGGCAACACTGTATTAACTAAATGGGACTAACTACTCGATGCACTTCATTTGTTACTCCGGGAGCTTGGTCAACTCAATGACATGCTCGTTTGGAAAGATTTACTATAGCACGTCGAGGATGTTTTCTTAATTTTATATTTGCCTACATTTACAAGTCTTTATGATTATTTACAAGTATTTATGGTCATTTATTTTGATATTATGAAAAACTAAAATTGGCATATGTGAATAATATTTATTATACTGGTGTGTAATGTAACATAATATTAGTCACGAAAGACAAAGTTTAGTATACACGAGTGTAATATAACGTTTTATCCAACACCTTTTTTAAAAACTTCTTATATCATTTTTATGTTATGTTCATTGTTTTGACACTGACAATTTAAATTTAGTTGATATACCATTTTAAATTTCAAAGTAGCCATTGAATGGTTGTTATGCCTTTGTTATATTGTTATTGAAAAAAATGTGTTTCTTTGGGAATTATTTGAAATAAAAATACTTTAAAATGGGTGAAAATAAGGACCTTCACTTAAAATCACAAGCAGCATCTTTGAATTTAATTCCAAAGCTAGCAACCACTAATTAGATTTCATCTCATCAGTCGTAGATAATAATTAGTATTGTGTAGAGATAAGTACCCTAAGTATCTTTTAACAGAAATGTAGTATAAATTTAAATAAATAAGTTTCATAATATTAAATTATTACAATAATAAAATAGTTTTGTAAACCTGCTCTTTATTTATATTTAAAAAGAAAACGAAAACAGAGAAAAATAGCTACTATATTCAAGTTATTGTTCATTATTGTCAGTAAAAATAAAATATTTCCGCCCTTTAATGATTATTAATTAAATACATACCTACATATTTCCTATTGGTAATAGCTATATTAAATTCTTTCCATATAAAAAAAAATATTGTTCTTTTTTTTTAAAGTACTCGAGTTACCAATATTTTCATTTTTATAATCTTGTCGTTTTATTAATTTAAATTTATATTGCGACAAAGACGTTAATTTCTTTTCATTTGCAAATAAATGAAAATTTATTTATTATTACTCCAGCGGCCGGGTGAGGCCTGTGAGCCCACGCAATACATTAATATTGCTGCATTTTTTTAAAAGAAAAAATATGGGACTGTGAGCTTCTATATCAAAACTTGAATTTTGATTAAAATTCTCAGAAATGTATTTTACAGTTTTTGTGAAAAAAATAATCTCCTGATAGGCTTTACCCGTTTGCTCATGTAACTTTTTAATAAAAATCTGATGCGGTTAACACAATACATCCCGCTATTTAATTTTTATTAATTTAAATACATACCTACATATTTACTTCAAACTATATTAAATTCCTTTGCATATATCCGTTGCTTCACATGATCGATTTCCTTAATGTGTAGTTGTAAACTAATATTTGACACTTTGATAACACGTGATTATTGACAGCTGTTTGATTTATAGTGCTGAAATCGGATCATCCTATACATCTAATATTTATACAGGCTGTCTCTTAAATAGGGGGACATGGCTTAACCACAGATTTCTGAGCCTAAAATAAGACGATTTAACCAAACTTGCTTCTTCCGGAAAGTACCATTTAGCCAGTATTCTGCTTCAAAGTTCTTCGAAAAAAAAAAAAATTAATTTTGCTTATAATAACCGGACGTTTTATAGGATTTAGATGAAATTTAGTATGACAGTTTATATGATTATGTCATCTTTTAATATGATGCTTATTATTAGTGTATGAAACTTAGGTGTCCCAACATTGATTAGACCATAACTTTTTATTGGTCATCCCGATAACGTGAAATTATTTTCTTTTCAGAAAGATGAATTCAATGGTAAATTTTTATCTCTCTGTGTAATTTATATCTGTTACTGTTCACACAGAAAAAAATAAAATCTGAGGGTCTGCACCGCTAAATTTTTAAAATACATTTTATCTAGCAGTCTGTTCAAATGCCAAATATTTAATTTTTAATGAAAATAGCGAGTTGTCAATCTTCACAACTTTGTTTAGGAGTAAGCTAAGAAATGTAATCGTCTTGTTTACAATAATGGTAGTAAAATATTATTAGGCCGAACAAACGGTTGTTACTAATTTTAGAATATTGCGGAAAAAAATTTTGCAACCCATAAACAATTGTTACTGTCATTAAAAATTACTTGTTTGACATTTGGATAGACTGCTAGATTAAATTTATTTTAGAAAAAATTCACGCTGCAGTTACTCAGGTTTTATTTTTTTCTGTCTGAACCGTAACAGATATCGCAAATTAAACAGAGAGAGAAATGTTTATTATTGAATGTGTAAATGTTCTGTAAAAAAATAATTTCACGCTGTCGGCGTTGCTATTAAAAAGTTACGGTCTAATCAATGTTGAGACACCTAAGTTTCATACACTAGTGGTTCACTAATAATAACAAGTATCATCTTAAAATATGACATAATCATATAAACTGTCATACCAAATTTCATCCAAATCGCATAAAGCGTCCGGTTATTTTAAGCAAAAATAATTTTTTTTCAAAAAACTTTGAAGCAGAATACTGGCTAAATGGTACACTTTCTGGTAGAAGCAAGTTTGGTTAAATTGTCTAATTTTAGCCTCAGAAATCCGTGGTTAAGCCATGTCCCCTTATTTAAGAGACACCATGTATATGATGGAAAATATATTATGTTTACATGACTTAATTTCATTTGAATCGATACAATCTCCTTAACACGGTTTCATTATTAATTTTAATGTAATTGCTTGCTTAGCGTGACATTTGTTCAAATATGTTAAAATTGTTGTTAAAATATTATGTTTTTGTTTGACACATAGGCAAGATAATGTATAAAAATAAATTATTTTCTAATTTTATATTTAAAGTTATTTACTAAATACTATTATCATAGAATGGAAGATTGTACCATTATATTAAATTTTTATTATTGAAAGTTGCTGAAAAAATATAATTAATGAAATTTTTACAAGAAAAATTGTTAAAAACTTGTATATGTGATACTTCCGGTTATCCGATATACACTAAAAACTAATGAGCTCTTCCCACATTAGTATAGAATGGATATACATTGATAGTATTTGAGTAATCGTGTCCACAAGATCCAAACACACACACACACACACACTCACACGCACACACACACACACACACACATATTTACATACATACATACATACATACCCACAGACATAATTGTAAAAATGTTAAAATCGGATTTTGGGGACATCAAAACGTGCTTATTCGCTAAAATTTCCATATGCGATTTTTAGCACTATCCCTATTCCTCCCTTACCTAGGGTAGCGGGAGGTAAAAACCAAATTCGTATTTTTAATTACTTTTCAAGAGTTTAATGTGTGTCTTTATAATCCCACTACAAAGTTTAGCAGATTTCCCTGGACTTCCTACTTCCGAAGACCAGCAGTATCCTCCTCCAAATTAACGGGGCTACTGTAAAATATCGTAAAAGGAGGAAGACCCGGTATTTCTGTAACTTGCATGTGTTGATTGTGCATGTGCATAGGACATATTACAGCATGTTACTCTGAATGCGCAGAGAGAAATTAGCGCTCAATAATCAACTGCTTTGCCGCCTCTTGTTTTGTGTCAAGACTAACTTAAATATTACTCTTTACGTTTTTTTTTTTTTTAGTAAAATAGTTCATTTATAGCATACAAAAAGCATAATTTTTATTTTTATTGTTTAGAATTTTGTGAATTACGTGTTTAAATAAAAGTATTAAAAATTATATGTTTTCCCATATTAATCTAACAAAGTCCCTAATCTATTTTTTCTGTAAATTTAATTACTCATGTTGAAACAAATAAACCATAGATTACGCTAAACTAAAAAACATTTAAAAAAAACTACACAGAAATTTTATGTATTCCAAATATAAAATTGACGCATGTGTAAATTTTAGAACCTATGCTATAATATCGCTACCATATTTTTTGTTTTAACTGACAGTGAACAGACAATGTAATCAGAGAAAAAATACCGGGCAAAATGCTCTTTTTGATATATTTTTTTTAACCTTCTACTTTACTCGAATGATTACTAGATTTTTAAAATATTTTTGTAGGTCTAATGTAACTTTAGTGTACTTTTACTTTGTGCATTTTTCTTGTCATTTTTTTTTTAAATACCTAATTATTTAACTCCTGATTTTGCTTGGCTGTCCAGTGTTAACTGTTCCACATCTACGAATCACGCAAACGTTATTACCTAGTTACTTTAAATAGCGACCTTCGTCAAATTAATTACATCCCACTGCCAGTCACTGTGCTCCACTGATCGTCGCCGAAAATAACTGTTATCGAATACATGCTTAATAAATTAGCGAGAAACTCTACAAAAACTACTTATTTTTTATCAATCGAGTTTTGTTGAAGTCTTTCCGTGAATGATTATAGCCTTTAAGACTCATTTCGAATTATTGTAAAGATTTTCAGAACTCATGATATAACAATGAAATAACCTATTAGTTTTATTTTTTGTTTATTTTAATTTAAACGAACGTTGCGGTAGCATACACGGGTACTCTGCCTTCTTGTGAGAAAAATATGCCCTAAAATGGAACACGCACGCATTAATAATTTGAATATCTCTAAAATATAAAATATATTTTTTTATGATTTGTTAAATTATTCTATAAAATTATGTATGGACAATGATTCGAGTCAAATGGCCATCTCTGGACTCGAGAAAATGGTGTACTCTTTCCATCGTATTTTTCATGACACTCTTAAGGCCTTATCACACTACAATATCTATGACTTTTTTTCGCTGACTTATTTTGTATGACCAACTTAATCTATCACTGCAAATTTGAACAACCGTTTTCTCTGAATTCTAGTGGATTTTCATACCTGAAGTTGATTATGATATGGTTTCTTCAATGACAACATATTTAAATTTGTTTGACATAACCAGTTATTTCTAGTAAAATGAACCAAAGTGATATTTTTAACACAATTAATTACATTCTAATTTCGACCCTTCTATCTTGGAACTCGCCAATTTCTAACGTTTCTACAATTATATTTTACTCCGTAAAGTTATATTCCTGTACTTTAGAGACAGTTTCGCATACGCAATAGATAGTCAACGATAAATAGTAAAAGGAAATAAAACCGATTTCATTTCATCTAACAACAGGATCGATGACTTCATTGTAGTTATCACACTGAAGTAAGTCAGTGTCAGTAATATGAAGTGAAATCATTGATAATGTGTGACTAATCAGAGATACTAAATATTTTTAGTGTGATAAGGTCTTTACAAGTTCCATGTTTCAGTTGAAATTTCTTCCATAGCTGTTCCAATTTCATATTTTAAGACATACACTGCGTCTGGTTTAAGATTACAATGGCGGTCGGAGCTTGATGAGAGCGGTTTACGCAGCTACATTTTAATATAAATACGAATTTAAGTTTTATTTCGAAAAAATAATAATATAACAATAATCGAAACATTCGCACACATTATTTGAAGTTGGAATTTTTTCAATGCCATCCATTTGAGGACTATTTTCATAAGACATTGCATACATGCGAAATTGCATGAATAATATATATAAAAAAAAATTTACAGATTGACAGGTGATGTGGCATATACAGTGTGAACACTGAAAACCGTGACATGGGCGTTTAACATGGGAAAACAGTTTTTTTCAAATATTATCTGTCCCGTAAGACTGTAGTGGGAGTTTTTGATATGGTTAGAAAGATTATTTAATTTGGCATCGAAGAGTATCTAAATACTCCTAATTTAATGCTTTATTATTGAAATATTTGCGAAAGTATAATACTACTTGACAGTTATTCCTTATAACGTACTAAAAACAGTAATCATGGAAACGTATTCGGTAGCTGACTTGGTTAAATCAAGGCTCCATGATAATTTTTCACTAGTTCAAATCCCTCCTGGTTCAAGTTAATATTTTTATATTTATTTTCTACAATGTATTATTAAATAAATTGCAAAATTAAAACAAATATTTTTTTATATTAATAGTAAAATAGCGAACTCTAGGTGAAACAATGTTAAATAAGAAAAAGAAACAGACGCCGGCCAAGCTCAGCTAGTAATCATAGATGCGTTTCGCTCTTGTTAGAGCTCATCAGTATGGTATAACTGCTGTCTCTTTGCAGAGACAATTCCCAACTGTCATACCATACTGATGAGCTCTAACAAGAGCAAAATGCGTTTATGGTTACAAGCTGAGCATGGCCGGCTTCTGTCAATGGCCGAAAGGTTGATTCAGACGCTGTAATTCTTGTGAAATCATTTTTTGGTACATCAAGTATTTCATTGACTAAATGTACAAGAAGTGAAATAAATATGTAAATTTAAACCAAATAAATAATTAAGTTTAGTTTTATATTCGTCATTAACGCAACCGGTTTTCTCAAATTTTAAAGTGATTCGTCTAGCTCGTTCATGGGATGCAATTTGTGTATCAGGATATATCCTAGCAAAAAAGTCTCGAATTTCTCGTAAACTCATCCCTTGATTTTAAAATTTAATTATACTAATTTTTTCATCTAATGAAAAATACATTGGATTTTCAAAGTTTTCGGAAAGAATGTATCGAAAAATGACAACAAAAGTCTAACACGTCTGACAAACCTGTATGAAAGTTTATTTATTAGTGATTACTTTTCTTTTTTTGATTAATACTATTAGCAGTGATATAACAAAGAAATGGTATAGTAAATTCAAGAAAATACTTGATGTACCAAACTATTTACGTTTTAATTTTGTAATTTATTTAATAATACATTGTACAAAATAAATATAAAAATAATAAAAATATTAACTTGAACCGGGAGGGATTTGAACCAGTGAAAAATTATCATGAAGCCTTGATTTAAGCAAGTTAGCTACCGAATACGTTTCCATGATTACTGTTTTCAGTAAATTATAAGTAATAACTGTCAAGTAGGATTATACTTTCGTAAATATTTCAATAATAAGGCATTAAATTAGGAGTATTTAGATACTTTTCGATGCCAAATTAAATAATCTTTCTAACCATATCAAAAACTCCCACTATACTCTTGCGGGACAGATAATATTTGAAAAAAACTGTTTTCCCATGTTAAACGCCTATGTCACGGTTTTCAGTGTTCACACTGTATATATATATCTATCTGTGTTTCCTAGGTACTTCCCAGAAAAAGTCTTCAGTAATGTGTCTGGCTTTTTTACATTTACATTTATCTGTCAATTACAAACATTTTAATTTTTCCACTAGATTTCCATGGGCTGCGAGATCAATTTGCACCTTATTATTTGTAACGGCACACACAACTGGCTGTCGTGGTGACGTCACTATTGCTCCTTAAATCCTGGGTATGAACTGTTTGCTCGGGCGCCATTTTTACAGCGGTACAAAGGAGCGTGCCTTCGGATAGCCTAGTGGAGGTGAGGGCGCAGGGTTGGTTGATATCAACAGAAAAAGATGTGAAGTTTAAATAAATATATTGTAACATACGAAGATATGTAAAACAAAGACACACAGTTTATAAATAAACAAATACATCACCCTTCTTTGCAGAACTGTGACCAGAGTTACCACGGTAAGTACGCATATTGAAATTTACTACTTTAGAAAAACTAACAATTTCTCTAGCGGATAACCTGCGGCGCGATGTACACGGCGGACTCAGCCTTTACAGGCGGCGGACTCTGCCTTTACACGCGGCGGATTCCTCTGACGGACGGCGGTGAGCCTTACGGACGTACTCAGCCTACACACGGCGGATTCTTCTAACGGACGGCGGCTGACACACAGTACTCACTTCTCGGTAGGTCGAAGGAGCCTTACCAGGACTCAACTTCTCACTAGAGGCGTTCAGGAGGACCTAATCAGAATCCTAGCCTGCACGGCTCTAGGAACGGGCGAAGCTCTGCAACGGCTAATAAACCCAATTTAACGGTACTTCTCATTAAAACAGCGGAGGGGGTGATTTTACTTAGGGCAGGGGTCGTCTCAAGTGATAAATAATATTTTTATAACATCAAATAATTTACAAACATTATTTCAAATAAAATATTTCATTCATTCATATGTGCGATGCGCCACGCGCGAGCGTGTGAATCACGACTCGTCAAAATTTACAAGGTTACTATTGTCAGAATATTCTACAAGTAAACAAACACAATAATGCTATCAAATGTGTAAATGAGAGTTACATTGTTTCACAACACTATTGTAAGTTAAATTACAAATATACACAATGCTACTTTTACATAAAATACATTTCTTCTACATAGCTGAAACAATGGTTATGGTTATTTGTGCACATGTGTTTATTGTCTGTTCACATCACGACGGTCGGATATTGTCTTTTACAGGTACGTATTTCATTAAATATTTTACCAATATTACAAATACATCTTACTTTTCAGATTAAACAATAAATGAACAACGTATATTGTTGAATACACGTTCCTAAACAATCTAACTGTGACGGTGCTACTACAGGTTTACAAAAGGAGGGAATACCCTTGCTGGATGAAAGGGCCTATCGTCACATATTTTATATATTTATATATCTATATCTTTAAATATAGTGCCTTTATCTCTAAATCTATACAACATATATTAAAAATTGTAAATGTATCAGATGTAGGAGCCTATTCAGAGAAACACAGTCATAAAGGTTGCTATGCATATAAAGATTGTTATAACAAAGACATTTATAACAATCTTTATGAATTTGTCAATTCAGATCCTACGTTGGTATATTAGTTGTTATGTTAACGACCTTTACAAAACAGTTCTAGTGAATGAACCAGAGTATTTGACAGTAGCTAACTTCATTTTATACATGTACTCAATATAACCTTACTTTTTTCTGTCAAAGCTTAATTCTTTTAAAATGTGTTGCCAATTATCTGTAAAAAGAAAACGTTCTGCCAAAACGACGAGAGGACAATATGAAATTTATGTTTCATATTTAGAAACTTGTAAAGAATTTAGAACTGGCTTGTTAACTCCTGCGAGTGATCCCAATTTGCTCGAAAAATTATGGGAAGACTTAAGTGGAAAATTAAATAGTTGCGGAGCAGGCCCAGTGAAAACTATTGATGCTTGGAAAAGTGTGAGTATTTCTCGGATATTACTGCAGTTTATAGTTTCAAAGAAACGTTCCTTAACAAATTGCTTGTCTACATATACCCTGCCCTACACATATTTCCCATTAAGATGGAGGGGATTTGGTGAAGGGTGGGGGTTATATAATTTTATGTTATTATAGGAAACTTATTTTTGGGAACCAAATATGCAGCAAACAATTTATAACTACTTTCGTTATGTATTTACATATTTAGGTATTTGTGGAGTGGAAATGCACCATTCGTCGCAAAGCACGGGATATCAAAGCGAGCATTATGGGTACAGGAGGAGGCGAAGGTGTACAAACGAAATTAAGCGATATCGAAGAACGATTCCTAGATGTCACTGGTCGCTGTGTTGTTAACGGTATACAAGGTTTACCAGAAGCTGGTTTACCGCCAGTAAAAGCTAGAAATCTGCCAGGTACTTCATCTGCCGTAAGTATCAGTGGAGTAAATGTCGATGGATTTGATATGCCAGAGGTGAAAACAAGGCCAGGTGAAAATATGTTGGCTGAGGGGGAACATACTGTTTCTACGGATGGAGCCATAAATAGAAATATTTCTATAGAAAATGGTGAACCATCAACAAAAAAAAAATAAGAGCAAGATTATCTACAAAACGTCCGACGAGGAATAATAGAAGAGAAATTAATAATCTTGTTTCTGTAGCAGAAGCATATTCTTCATCAACTGCAGCATCAAATTTAGTTTTAACTACCCTCGCCGAAGCAATATCAAAAAATGCCGAAGCAAATTTAACTTTAGCAAAAGCTAAAAGTGAAAAAAACAAAATAGAAATTTTAAAATTAAAATTAAAATATGAAAAAAAAATTATTCTCATGGTTCAAGTTCAGATAATTAGAAAATCTATATATTTAAATTTAAGTACATTAATATTTAGTTATTTAATTTTGTTCCAGTATAGTATATAAATTGTAATTTGTATTTAAGCAAAAAATAGTAATTATCAAAATTAAAACCAACAGTTAACTTATTGAAAATGGTATTGTAGGATTCTATTTTGAACTAATCGTCCTATTTTCGCTCAGTCATCTTCAACAATTGGCTCCTGATTTCTGTCTTCATTATTTATGAGCTCCATGTCATGGTCTATAATGTCTATGTCAACTGGTATATCGACATTGTGTTGCAAGCACATATTATGCAATATTCCACAAGCGTAGATAATTTTTCCAGCCACCAATGGAGAATAATGCAGCACTCGGTCTTTTAGAAGACATCTAAAACGTTGTTTTAAGACTCCAAAGCAACGCTCAATAGAGTTCCTCGCTGGTAAAAATGTTGCGTTGTACCTATCCTCAGGTATTCCTTGCTGCGCATTTAATATCGGTTTCATAAGCCAGGGTGCCAATCTGTATCCAGAATCACCAATCACCCATGATGAAGTATCACCGGCTAAGAAGCGTTCTAGAAGTAGTTGCCCAATTCCGGATATTCTAAAAATTCCGGAATCATGTACAGATCTTAGATGACGAGCATTTATATTTAGTAATTTAAGATTTGCATTACAAATTGCTTGCACATTAAGACTATGAAATCCTTTGCGATTAATAAATAAACGTCCTGGGTATAATGGGTCATTATAAACCCAAATTTAAACAGTTTAACAGATGCTTTTCCATCAGTTGATATTGTTGGGTACAGAATTAATGCAATGAATTCTAAGATACTTGTTTTCGTTATGTACATTCCACCAAATATCGCTATTAGTGACTTTGAGTCATTGTTTGACACACGCATTACATTGGATTACCTATATAATAGTGAAATTATCATAACTGGAGACAGAAAGTCAACAATTTTTAATAATTTTTGTGATTTTTTTAACTTGAAACAAGAAAACAAAATAACAAATGAATATGGAAAAATATTAGATATTGTTGCATCAAGCATCAGCTGCATTGTAACTAGATCTGAACTAGAGCATGTTAAGGAAGATCTACATCATCCTTCCTTGGAAATCAATGCAAACTTTTCTATAATAAAACAATACAACTTTTCTACCAAAGACCAGGAACGATGCTATAATTTTAAAAAAGCTAATTATCCGGCATTATATGAAGCTTTGTTGAATGCAGATTGGTCATCCCTTTACGAAAGCACTACTGTTAATTGCGCATGTTCTGACCTTTATAAAATATTAACACATATCTTTGATGCACATGTTCCATATCATAAACAAAATAAAATGAATAATAATTTCCCGCCTTGGTACACCAAAGAGATAATTTCTAATATAAAAAGAAAGTACAATATTCATGAAAGATTTAAAAGAACTAAAAATAATGAGGACTTTATTGAATTTAAAGCTTTGAGGAAAAAAATTAAACAGCAAGTAGCGACAGCGTATAAGGAATTTTTATATAAAACAGAATCATCCATAAAGGAAAATACAAATCACTTTTGGTCATTCATACAGTCGAAAAGATGCAACTCACGTATTCTGGGAACCATGAACCATGATGGTGTGTAGCTAAATAGTCCGAACTCTATAGTAAATGCCTTTGCACACTATTTTTGCAGTGTGTATCAGAACTCATCTGACAAAGACATTAGTGTTGAGGATTGTGGATCTGACAACATTTCCCTATCAACTCTTTCTCCTGAAGAAGTGCTCAACTCCATGCGAAAAATGAAGAGTAAGATGACTTCAGGCATCGACCAGATTCCAGCGTTTATTGTCAAAGACTGTGCGTATCCTTTATCTGTACCACTCTGTTATATTTATAATATGATTCTCAGTAGCAACCAATTTCCAGATATCTGGAAAATTTCCAAAATATGTCCTGTACTTAAGACTGGTGATGCAGCTTGTATTGTAAATTATAGACCAATTTCTATCTTGTGTAATTTTGCTAAAATCTTTGAAATGATGTTACATTCCTGTATTTACAAAGGTATACAACACAAACTGTCTGATGCTCAACATGGCTACAGAGAACATAGATCTACAGTCACTAATCTAGCAGTTTTCAAACAATTCTTAAATAAAAATATCGATCGAGGAGGACAAGTAGATGTTGTGTACATGGACATTCAAAAGGCATTTGATAAAATAGACCATGGTATATTACTGCAGAAACTAAATAACTTTGGCTTAAACAATCCATTATGATCACTATTTAAATCCTATCTGGACCAAAGAAAAGAGTTTGTTCAATACAATGGGTGTAAATCAGAGTTGTTTGAAGTGTCCTCTAGAGTTCCACAGGGCTCTAATCTGGGGCCTTTGTTATTTACATTGTATATAAATGATATATGTGAAGAAGTAAATTGTATGAACTTATTATTTGCAGACGATTTAAAACTATATTGTCCAATATCTAATAATAATGATTGCTCTGCCTTACAAACTTCAATAAATTCTGTAAATAATTGGTATAAAAATAACAGACTACATTTAAATCCATCCAAATGTAAAACTTTATCGTATGACCGTAAGAAAAACCCTATTACATACGAATACTGTATTGATAATATTCCACTTGAACGCACCAATATTATTAAAGATTTAGGGGTTCATTTTGATCCTGGCTTATCATTTTCGTTTCATACTAACCATGTTGTAAAGTCATGTAACAAATTATTAGGATTTATCATTAGGAATACTAAATAGTTTCAATGATACTGATTTATTAAATATATTGTACTGTACTTTTATATTATCAAAATTGGAATATTGTAGTCTAATATGGTATCCTATATATAATTATTATATAAACGATTTAGAATCTGTACAAAGGCGTTTCTTGACATATTTGTCGTACAGAAATGATAATCAGTTTCCTTCTATAGGAATTGAGCAAAATACTCTGTTATAGTGGTATGATTATCTCTCATTATTACAGCGTAGGAGAAATATATCTATATTGTTTTTGTACAAATTGCTTCATAATATGATTGATTGTCCTTCAATATTAAGTCAAATAATTTTTTTTGTTCCACGTTTTTCTGCTCGGACATATGTAAATTTTTTGTCAACTTTGCTAGAACAAATTTATTAACTAGGTCACCCATACATATTATGTGCAATAACGTTAATGAACTCACTGTCGAGGTTGATTTATTTAATATTACATACTCTAGACTAAGACAACTTTTGTATAATTTGCAATAAATTTAAAATTTTCTATTATTTATTCTATAAGATTTTGTAGTTATACATAATTATTATGCATTTTCAAATTTATAATCTGTTTTTCTATATAATATGTACATGTTTTAGTGTTTTATTAATATTGTCCTGTTAATGGTGTGTAAATGTTGGGCGATAAATAAATTATTATTATTATTATTATTATTATTATTGCAGCTATTTCAATAGCATTTACCGGAAACTTTACCCAGTCCTCTAACAAATGTGGAACTAATATTCCGGTTACTTCCGATAAACACCTGCTTACAGTACTTTGGCTGACTCCTAAATGAGAATCTTTACCTACAATTTTTTGGTAACATCCATGTCCGCAAAACTGAAGAGCAGTCAAAACTTTTATAAATTTTGGTACTACAAAATTTTGTCGTTGTTCTGGGATGTAGAAACTAACTTCATCAATTAAATTCCTAGCTAATTCTCTTGATAATCGAAATAATTGAATAAACTGACGTTCATTTTATGAAAATGGATTGCTAATATCTCTTAAATTTCTTCTATATAAGCGAAGTTCTAATCTATGTAACATTTTGTGAAATTGATATTAATTATATTTAACAAATATTTTCATATTACCTGTTTTCATAATCAACTGCATCCTGCATAAAAATAAAAACATCAATATTTGGCAGAAAGGCCATTATTAATAATATTTAATTGTTATAATAATCTGTCATGTGTCAAATATTAAAAATAACAACGTGATAACAACCATAAATACATAATTTTAGCAATCGTTATGATAAAGACTGTCAAAGCACGTAACAATTGTTAGCGGTAACCACTTTCAGTACTGAGAATACCAAATTTGATTTTAACAATCGTTATAGTACATAACAACCATAAAGACCATAACGACTACACAAATATTGAGTTCTGAATAGGCCAGGTAGAATTTTATTTTCTGTAATATTAGTAATAACAGAAATTTTCAAAAAATAATATTTAGAAGATTTTGTAAAGAAACTATTATTTCTGGGTATCCAATTGTTACCAAAATCTAATCAGCTCTTCTCAGGAATATCAGATTAAGGAAGCTGCATTTAAATATTTTTTGTCTTAAAGTATTTAAGAAATCGAGGTTCCAACATCCACACATACATTAACACACACACACACACACACACACACACACACACACACACACACACACACACACACACGGACATCATCGTAAAGATGTTATAATCGGATTATAGGGACCTTAAAACGTGCTTATCAACTAAAATCTGAATATGCGATTTTTAGCATGATTCCAATACCTATCTTAGCGAGAGGTAAAAATATATTGTGAAGAAAAGTTTTCTATTACTGTTACTTTACATTCATCAATATAACACATCACATAATATCTTACGGAAAATGTAACAAGAAATAAAAATGAGTACCTACTTAATACTACTTTATGCTAAATACCTACAAATTGCTATCGAATAAAATGCGTTGTAATAGCACATTATAAACATTATATACCTACCCAGTAAAATAAATCGAAATTCCATTTTTGGCTGGTACCTAGAAATACCCTTGCATTTGTTTGGAAAAACAGTCAAGAAATTCAAAAATTTTCTTATTTATCTAGAGCTCAGTTCTGGAGTTTCCAATTGGTACCTATCCCAAGAAAAGAAAACTCACTTTCGAATACATACATACACTTATATAACATTCATGTACCTATTTAAATTTCACTTAAAAAATATGTTATAAATTTATTTTTATTCATAGGTATCTTAAGTTGTGGCAGATAATTATGTATATAAAAATAAAGTAATTTTAAAATCATATGAAGAAATTTATTTTTTTTAAGTAACTTTAGTATAATTAAAAATGTTTATTACAAAAAATAATATCGTTGAGATTTTCGTATAAAAACAATATTATTTTGAAAAAATGTAAATAATCGCCCCAATTTTGTAAGAAAGTTGTTAAGTCTTAACAACGTTATTATAGCAAATAAACAAAAATAAATGCGAACACATTTTTTATTGGTTACAATTTTTAGCAACGTTGCTAACAGTTAACAACTTCCTTACAGGATTGGGGTGAATATTACTCTTGTACTATGGATAATAATACAAATTAAATAATATTAATATACCTAATAATAATTAATGTGACGTACTGTCTAACATAATACTGAAATTTACTGATGTTAAAGATTTCACATAAAACCTATATAATTCCGAAAACATGTACAAAATATTAATCGTGTAATGTAAAATTTATATAACTGTTATCATATGTGTTTGATATTACTAGTTTCATAAAATTAATGTATCAATACATATATAAATATTGCGTTCTATTAAAACATAGTATTTACGTTACGGGTATTACATAAAAACAATATAAATTTGAAAACATTTATATAATATTAAATTAAGTAAAAGAGTAACGTGAAGATATTATATAAAATATTAATAATAAATAACCTTTCTTCACAAATTATTTTAATTTTAATATGTACATTTCAAATGCAAAGCAGTCATCATCAGTTGTACAACTGATGATGACTGCTTTGCTGCAAAATTTTGGGTTTTTTTCCACTTTATATCGCAATAGCTCCGTAACACCTAATTTTAACGCAAAAGTCCTTATAATCAATCTTGTAGAGAATTTAATTACCTACAAAATCAATTATTTTAAACGATCAGTGCAACGAAGTGGGGTTCAATTTACAAAAAACTATAAAAATGGTTTTTTCTAGTTTAGTGCAGCAACTCTTTTTGGTTTATTATTTCTAATTATAAAAGTATTATTCATACAAAATAATCTGTATAGATGGAAATTGAACGTAATTATGTGTTGGTAAACGTCAATGAAGTCTTATGGGTCTATTAAAGAAAATTTTTTAAATTACAGCACTTCCTTCTTTTATTTGTCTACGACTTCTTTCTACTGCTCCTCAGCTCAGAATTATGTTCGTGGAATGTGTATTTCGTTAATTCTGCATCACAAAATCAAGTATAGTGTCAATAACTGGAGAGCAACGTTGCTGCACTAACTAGAAAAATAAACTTGAAAAAAAAACACTTTTTCGTATATTTTTTGTAAAGTTACCCCCACTACGTTACATTAGTCATAAAAAAAATTGATACTTGGATTTTGTAGGTGAGTTAATTCTCAAAATTTTTCATAAGTACTTTTACGCTAAAATGAAGTGTTATGGAGTTATTTCGATATGTAAATTGGAAAGAAACTCAAAATTTAACTAAGTACGCAATTTTGTCTTTTTTAGAGCTTCATAGCTCCGTTGCTATTATTCCTACAAAAAACTTCGAGGCTGGAATATACAGGAAATTTTATCCTCTATCGTCAAATAACTTTTTTGCGTTAAAATGCAACCGAAAGAATTCATAAGCAAAAAACTAAAAAATTGCCGATTTTCGGTGGTTAAAATGTTAATAAAGCAATTTTTCAAAATGGATGTTTCGCGGTAATCTGTATATTCTATATATTCAGTAAAAAGAAGTCGCAGACAAATAAAAGAAGGAAGTGCGGTTTTTTTAAAAGGTTTTTTCTAATAGTCCAATTATTATATTTGAAATAATACTTTTTTAATTAGAAATAATAAATCAAAGAGAGTTGCTGCACTAAACTAGAAAAAAACATTTTTATCGTTTTTTGTAAATTTACCCCCACTCATTGATCGTAAAAAATAATTGAGTTTTGTAGGGAATTAAATCCTCTACAAGATTGATTATGAGGACTTTTACGCTAAAATAGTATGTGACGGAGCTATTGCGATGTGAACTGGATAGAAACTTAAAATTTTGAAAAGTTCGCAAGTTTAGCCTTTTTGTCAGCTTCATAGCTCCGTTGCTATTAATTTTGTCCTATACAAGTCGGCAAATAACTTTTTTGTGCTAAAATGCGCCAGCAAGAAGTTATAGACAATAAACTGAAAAAAGTGCCGATTTTCGGTGGTTTTTACAAGATGGCGGTGAGCAGATAGGGGATTGTGAAAATTCGGATTTTTCACTAACCCACCATTCTATATAACATATCAAATATTCAGAACTTCCCGACCTTTTGTAGAGTAAAATACTTCGTTCACTGGACTAATAGTAAAACACCACTGGGACTGGTTGTATAGAGTGTGGGAAATAATTTCTCACTCTTTAGAAAATAAATAACTTGCCTTTTAAACTTTTTCCATAGTGGCCGTAGAAAATTTGTTTCATTTTACACAGGCGTCGTTTAAATATTTTCCCAACCTTCTCTTATCTAAAGAGCAATGTTTGAATTATTATACAAAAATAAAATATCTCAATTATAAAGAACAAAAAATATTAAGTTTTGACACATTTAAGACAGATAAAGCAAAAAAAGAATCCTCATGAATATGTAATATAATTTTTATCACGCTAACAATACTAACACATCAAATTTTTTATTTGTATAATTTGGTTTATTGACAAATGGAATTTTATATTAACGCTCTATGGTGTTTATATCTCTTTTACCACCATTTTTATCTTTGTTTTCCGAGCTGCGTAATTTTATTTGTTCATATATTATTAAATAATGTCATTTTACAGCTCTTCATTATTATAAATTGTAATTAGACAGCTTCAGAATATAAAATGAATTTTATTCATTTCATATTTTGTATGCGTTTCCTAGTTATGTAAATATTATTTAAATTTGAAATTATATTACATATCTCTGACAATATCAAATTAAAAATAATGAAACTTTTTGCATTTCAAATATTTATTCACATTTAGTATTTTATAGTGTTGTATGAATCCTGGTTAAATGTACCTATATTAATTACTACTTTAATTTTTTAATTTTCCCGGATACATTCGTTAAATCACAAACATGGAACGAAATGCAATTAAACTATGTGTAATTTATGTTTACTACCAATATCATCATTAACTTTTTCAATTGTTACTTTTATAAGGAAAGGTTTATTTAAATTAAACATTTCTGAACAATAATACAAAAACTACTATTATTCATTCGAAGTTTCCGCCCTGGCGTTTATCCTGGCAATTTACAATGTTGCCACGCCTCCATGATTCTAATGAGCGCATCTTTGCGACATCGGGCTACTCGGGACTGACTGCGGAACGAAACTTTAAAACAACAAACTTGTATTACTTGATATCACATTGCGGAAGTTGTAAGTTAATTTATCATCAAGAACAAGCAACGACAGAGGAGACGACGAGTTAACGGCGCACTTGCGTTATGAACGCAAGTTGGGAGATGTTGCATCGCTGCTTTTTCAATTGTTAGCGAGAGACTTAATGTAATTTTTACTTTTAACGTCCCTAGAAATGTAACGTGGAATCTATATCTTAAAATAAACTGAAATACAGTAGTGCCTCAAGAATTTTCAAGTAAAATTTTATCCATTAAGATCTTTATAAGAAGGAAAGTCAAATAGTAAAAGGATATTTTCGTTTTCTCGATCAGATGATTGGCAGTACTGAAGATGTAAATAAAAAAGTGCTCGGCTGAACATTTTATCCTATCGAGTACAGGTGAAAAGTACTCGTGAGTATTTCGGATGAAGTATTTTAATATTTTGGTATGGAATCTCGTTGCAATCACCATAGGAGATGGACGTGTTTCATTGAGGTCCGTAGTGATTGGGTACTTTCATTAAATTAATAATATGACGGTGAAGTCTAGTGACGTGAAGTGGCATGAAGTGAAACTGTGTAATAATTATTAAATATATCAAGGAATTATTAAGGACTTAGCCCAAATAAAGAATTTATATGACGATTTTAACAAATAACATAGGACAGAATCAGGAGAGGATTCATTTTCATTTCCATCTGGTAAATCAAAATTGAATAAGATAATAAAGGAACACTTCATCATTGGCATTAAATTCAACTACAACATTAAATATTAAACACGGTTTAAATTGACAATATTGCATCGAAATGAAATGTCAAATAAATTATAATACATTGCTGTGAAAATTCCGATTTGCATTTATTTATTTAAATGTAGATTAAATTTTTATATCTTGTTTGTGCAACTGGGCATAAGTCTTTTAAGTAGTGCCGTATCTAGCTTTTTTGGCGCCCAGCGCACAATATTTGTATTAATATTTCCAATTTCGCGGAGATAGAGTTAGTTCACCATTTGATTCAAAATTTGAATTTGAACTTTTCACGGCCGATTTTCTAAGAGATAGATTTTAAAACTTTAGAAAGAGGTTTTGGTGTGAATTCTCGAGCATGCTCTTTTTCTCCTTCGGAGAAGAATGACCAAACTTACAAGGGAAATAATTTTATATTTCTAGTAATACCTACATATTTTATTTCTATACATAAACATGAAAATATCAATATTAACATATATGTATAACATCTGTCTGATCAACAAAAAAGTAAATATCGGTAGTGACATACATTGTTTCTAAAATCCTGCTGTGCTAGGAAATATTTCAAGGTAATGATCAGTTTGTGAGTTATATTTACCTTTGTTTTTCATTGTAGCATTTCGAGTTACCTAATAAATGCAATAAGCAAATAATATTTTTATAGGGTAACTGGTGTCACTTGTAACACATGCTATGGTGTCGATTGTAACATGTTAAAGAAAAAAAAATCAATGAAGTACAGTTTTAATCATGATAAAAATTTCAAGAAAAGCTGTTGTTATCGATAACACAAAAGAACAAAACCATAAAAAAGAAAATAGTCCCGAAAGTAACAGTCACAGTTTACTGCTCAGATCACTCCGTCCGATGAGGAAATTCTGAAATTCTCTGTTTGGTATGTAGTGGCCCATATTCTTCAAATACAGAAGATTGGTTACATTGTCGAGAATATAAACATGGGTACATTTAAATAGTACGAATAAAGACCCATTTTATGTTTGCCTAAACGACGACTAACGGCATTGGTTAAAATAGTCCATCACCAGATTTTGTTTGCTTTTAGCTTATTCACCTTAATTTTGTATTTTTCTGAGCTAATAAATAAATGTTTTTTCCCAATAATTTCTTCTTTTATATGTTATTTTATATTATTAATATATTTGTTATTAACATTGGCCCTGTTACTATTGACACTAGTCAGGTGACATCATTTTTGTGGTGTCCGACTAAAATTTCTTATAACTTTTTTATTTTGTCACATTTTCAAACTTTAAAATTCTGAATTAGAATTCTAAGAAGGGTAAGTTTTCATACAGATAATTTCAGAATTTCGGAAGGTAACATTCGGGCTTATTAACGTTTACCTTGTCATGTGATCTTTATTATTACGAAACAACTTATTGCTAATTTAAAGATGATTTTTAATTTTATACTATTATTTGTAGGATACATTTGAAACATTTTGATATTTATTAAATATATACATATACTTAGTTTCAAAATAATATTTTATTTAAAAATATTGTAAAATCTCGAAATGTAAAGTGTACAATATTTTTAAATAAAATATTATTATGAAACTAAGTATATATATTTAATAAATACGATTGTTAATATTCACGTACTAACAAACTGTTGTTTTTTTAACAGTAATTGTTATCAACCAGGCATGAGCGGCCCAAATTAGAGCCCATTTTAACCCAATATTATAATGCTAGCAGTGAGCGATATGCAGCTTTGTCATAATTATTACGATATTTATAGTTTTATTGCTGGCCCCGACAGAGGCAATTTTTCTGACTATAGTCCTAGTCGGAGTTTTTTTTTTTTTTATTGTTTATACAGAATTCTACCGTTATGGCCTTGTCTTACTAGGTGGCCGCGGGGGCAGAGTGTTAAATTTCAGAGGGGCTAAGCCCCCTCTGATCAAGTCTGGCATTGGCCTCCAAATTTTCTTTTTTTATGTAGATAAAATCTAATTTTAATATTGTCTTTTTGTAACTTACCGCATGAAGTTTTTTTTTATGTACCTCGTGTATCAACTCGTGGAGCTTCGTACAGTTTCGTGATTTTATAGTTCGTTACCATGTCAACTTGTTTATTTGAAACCCCTAGGTCACAAGGCAAAACACGCGGCGCGCTGTGCTGTTGTGTTATGTTTCAGTTGCTGACCGATAATATTTTACTCAAAATTTTATTTACCCTAACTGCCTAACTAACTACTATAGCTACAATTTGGAATTATCATAGAAAAAAACATAACGAAATAGCTGAAAAAAATATGACCAGCAAAGGAAGGCCAAAACTGCCAGAGACGAATTTTTTTTTTAATTTTTATGTAATTATGTAAAAAATATTAAAGATATTGGCACAAAAAATAATACTTAGATAGCTGCAGATGCAAAACACTTCGGAAAATAATTATTTTTGTAACAATTGCAGGAAATTAGTGATACTAAAATGAATGGAATTTCTCCAAAACTAGCGCAGCAAGTTTTAGAATTTGCACTAGAGGTAGAATCGGCTATATCCTGCATTCATTATGAGTTTTAGAACTTTTTCCTATAAGCCAGTTATTTTATCATACCAAGCGTTATTAAACGCTTTATTGGATATGCCTTCTTTTACCAATATTTATTCATGATGAACTAAGATCAGGACAAAGCAAACATGGTCTGTTTAATTTTGATTGTTTCAATTATTTAACCATAATCTACTTCTTTATTCTGTTCTTTTGTATAGGTACCTAAAATTAATTAATAAGCCTTTTTAGGCAATTTAATAAAAATGTTGAGTGGTAAAGGGAGTTACATAAAATATTTTGAGCCCCCCCTGAGATAAAATCGTTCCGCGGCCTTTGGACGGTAAAAAAATTAAATTCGCAAATCTCTGTTTGCAATTTCATTACGTATAATTCAAAATTGATATTTAATGGACTAGCAAAATCAAATTACGTCTTTGACTATTACTACAAATTTAAAAAAATAATATTAGTTAAAAAATACCGTGACCATAGTATTAAAATTAGGGAAAGTAAGAAAGATTAGCAAAGACGTCAAAACGTATATAAATAAGTTTTCCAAATTTTAAAATCAGTAGTAATACTTTAATTTTCGTAGTGTGAACAACAAAATACAAGCTTAATATGTGGCAACTATTTACAGAAGATAATGATATTTTACCCGTTGAAGAAGATCGTGCAAAACTTAAACGAACATGTTTGCCGCAAGAAGCGAAAGAAATAGTTAGAAATGTTTGTAACTATTTAAAAGATAATGAAGATGGAAATTTGGCACTAACCAAAACATCTGAAATGACGAAAGTGTCGTTTAATACTGTTCGCGATATAATTGGTAAACTTATCAATAAAGAAGTAAAAAAATATGTTTCATTATAACAAAATCCTGTCCTTTCCCCGCCACAAATCAAGCTGAAATTCCTAACAAATGTAGTAGACCTGCTAGGAGGGTCATAACATTTCTGTACAAACTATACCTGTTACATCAATGTATGCCATTATGTTGTAAAACGATTACTTTTGGAAATGTATTATTATAGAATTAGGAGTACTTGAAAAAAAGAAAAACTAATGCAATTGTTTTTCTTACATTTCGCATGTAAACCACATAGATCAAACTTGTGTTTTATGAGTCTTAGGAAAGTATTGCGTGTGATTTATAAAGACTTGCGCATAAAAAGAAGCGTGCTAATGTTAACTGTAGAAAAGTAATATTTTAATTGGTATGAAAAGCTTTTTAAATTATAGATAAAAAGTTTGAGAGGCTTTAACCTTCGCTTTCCATATTTTTACTATTTCTTTGCAAAATAATTTACCAATCCGTTAGTATTAATAGTTTTCAGTAAGTATTTGCATTTCCATTTAATGTATGTATTTCTATTTTTATACTCTGCGTACTAATATATTTGAATTAGATCTGCTAAACACGTAGAATATGATTGTTTTAGCCGGGATTTCCCAGAGGTCGTAAAATTTTTGATGGCCTCTCAACAGATCTTTTTAAAATAAACAAAAAATATTGTAATATTTGAACTGAACGTTCTTCCTGTTATAAGAAATTAATTTATTAACATATTATGCAACTTTTGTGCCAATTGATAATTGGAAATAATTTCCAAAATTTAGTCAATTTTAAAATTAAATTTTCGTAGTAAAAGTAACTTTAAAATTTTATTAAATATTTGTTCATACCTCGTAGATATCACCCTATTTATATTGTAATTTACTTATTTAATGCTTTATGAATTTTTCTATTACGCTAAAATCTTTGCAATAAATACGCTTTTATTTCATTAGTTATATAGATTTCACATAAATACGAGTATTATTTACCATTTTCTGGAAAAAAAGGCTTTAAACCTAGTACTAAAAATTCTAATAAAGCATTGTAATTTTTATATTTACATAAATTGATGTTCGAAAAGTTGGAAAATTAATATATCTTTTATTTTTACGAATTTTCAAACAGTATTTACAGTATTACTCTTAGTTTTTGAAGCACTTTAATAGCTACGAATTGAAGTCGAGAGCCTTGTCGAAAAAGTCTTGACGTATATCTAATTTTTTTGGAAATTTTTGTTATTACAAATACTGAAGAACATAAAATTCTCCATCTAATACACTAAAATTTTTTATTATATTTTGTACAGATTTAGAGATAAAGACACTATAATATATAGAATAATGTAATCGCATTCAAATGTTTATAACATAGTTTGTAAATGACAGATGTCAGTGTCAAAAATCAAGAGTTTTAGTGCCATTCTAATATCTTGTTCTGGGAAGTACATTTAATCTTTCTCATTGTTTTATTAATTAAATATTTGAAATTATAGGTAATATGCATATCTGGTTAATAAATTGGAAGAATCTCTGACATTTAGGAACTTCGTCATACAATGAAAAATATATATAATTAGAATTATATGTGTGCAGAAGACATGTTAAATATAATGGAAAACAATATTTGGGTAATGTTCTATATTTTTTTGTTATAAAACGACGGTTCGATAGCGAAGTGCAATACAATACTTATATAGCCTAATATGGAAATGGCGAAAGGTCTTATGCTGGCCACAACAGATTTTTTACAGGGTCTTAAAGATTTTTGTTAAGTACCGCTGTGAAGCGATAGATGGCAACACTGAACAACATGAAGAGGAAGAGAATGATGTAAAATACATACAATTGTTTATGGAAATTGCTACAAGAATAATATTTTGTGTTATTTAGGACTGGTTTCTCAATTTAAGGTTAAATCATTTAACAGGTAAATATCCTGAAACATGCAAAGCTTTTATCATACAAATGTTAAAAGTTAACATTAAATGACAGATAAATACAGGTGTCTCTCAAATACGGGGACAAGGCTGAACCACAGATTCCTGAGGCTAAAATAAGACGATTTACCTAAACTTGCTTCTACCGGAAATTGTACCATTTAGCCAGAATTCTGCTTCAAAGTTCTTCGAAAAAAAAAATAAATAATAAGAATTTTGCTTATAATAACAGAAAGCTTTATTCGATTTGTATTAAGTTTGGTATTATAGTTCGCATGGTTATGTCATCTTTTAAGATGATACTTGTTATTATTAGTAAACCACTGGTGTACGAAACTTAGGTGTCCTAACATTGATTAGACAGTAACTTTTTAATGTCCACGCTGATAAGGTATTTTTTTTTTTTTCAGAAAGATACATTCAATAGTAAACTTTTCTTTCTCTGTTTAATTTTTGATATATTTTACGGTTCACACAGAAAAAGATAAAACCTGGGTGTCTGTACCGCTAAATTTTTAAAATAAATTTTACCTAGCATTCTGTCCAAATGCCAAACACCTAATTTTTAATGACAGTAACAAGTATTTAATCTTCTCAACTTGTTTAGGAGTAAGCTAACATATTTATTCGTCTTATTCATAGAAATAGAAAAAGAAAAGCTAAAATTGGAACAACAAACTAAACTTCTCGAACTTAGACACGAAGAAGAAAAAGCAAAAAGGGATTTAGCACTTGAAATGTCACGTATTCAAAATGATGAAGAATATGTTCTGTCAGCAGAGGAAGAAGAGAAACAATGTGACACAGAATAAGATAAACAACGGGTCTCAGATTGGGTAAACAAAGCAAACCCGGAATCTCTAAGTCCACCGCCATCTCCAGTGAAGAAGCAAACAGATTCTACAACATATCCTTTTAATAATGTCACATTTGAGCAACTCACAGTCACAATGAATCAAATAGCATTAAGTAGTCAACAGTTACTGAAATGTACAGAAACTCTTGTGTCTTCCAAAATACATGATGACGAAAAGGCAAGACAACTAACGGCACCGTCAATCAACTCCACGCGAACTACCAACATTTTCTGGGGATGCGAAAGACTGACCTTTATTCATAAATCAATATTATTCAACTACAAAGGCTTGTAACTACACAGCAGAAGAAAACGTCATCCGTCTTAGAAAATCGCTGACAGGAAATGCCAAATCAGCAGTGCATGGACTTCTCATCGCTCCAGATAAAGCCGGCAATATTATAGAAATTCTACAACTTCGTTTTGGTCAATCCCATCAAATTATAAATAGTCTGATTGACAAAGTGAAAGCAATTCCTTCACAAAAACCTGGAAAAGCACATAATATTATCTACATGGCTTCAGAAATTCAAAATCTTGTTCAAATCATTAAATCTTTGAACTGTACTGCTCATCTCTCTAATCCAATACTTATCAATGAACTCACAGATAAACTATTAGATTTTCACAAATTTAACTGGAGCAAAACTGCATCACAGTTAAAATACTATACGGTAGAAGACTTTTCAAAATGGTTAATGGAAGAAGCTAACGTAATTTGTCACCTGTCATCTGTCAATCACTACTCAAATAGTAAAATGAAAACCGAAAATAAAAATCAAGGAACTCATAAACAAACAGTTATAACCACTACCACTTCTAGAAAAATGAGAGTAAATTTATGCCCCATTTGCAAACAGTCTCATCGCATTTGGGCCTGTGAAGATTTCAAGAAAAAATCTAATACAGAAAAATGGGATTTCATCAAAGAACAAAACCTCTGTCTCAATTGTCTTTCTGAAGGACATCAAGCAAAAAACTGTCTTAGTAAAAATCATTGTCGTGTTTTCGGCTGCAACAAAAGGCACCATTCAAGCATTCATTACAGTCGCATTTTCAAATTATAAAACCAACCAAGTACTCCTCCGAATTCTACCTGTCAAGATTACTGGTCCAAAAGATGATGTAGATGCCTACGCTTTACTAGATGACGCCTCCACAGTCACACTTATTGAAGAAAAGATAGCTGACAAGATTGGAGCCGAAGGTAACAAAGAAACTCTACATATCAAATGGACAAATAATCAACAACAGTCTGATCTTTACTCTCGGCGTGTTTGTCTTGAGATACGGGGAGAGTCTGGGGAAAAGTTCAAATTAACGAATGTCCGTACAACACATGTGCTGAATTTACCACTCCAGTCTTATAACTTTAATTCTTTAAAGAAGAAGTGGCAACATTTAAAGGACGCATCAATTCCTGTATCCAACAAAACAAGACTCAGTATCTTTATTGGACAAGACAATTGTCACCTGTTACTTCCTCAAAAAATAATCTCCGGTCCGCCGCACGCACCTGATCTCACTCTCACGAAACTCGATTGGTCGCTTCATGGAAATATGAAATCAGAATCTAATACTGATTTCACCCTTCACGTAACTTATCCAGAAGATACTGACGATGAACTTCATAAACTAGTTAAGAAATAATTTTCCACAGAAGAATTTGGGATTGCAGCCCCTTCAAAACTACCGGTCAACTCAGATGACGAGAGAGCCATTTCCATAATAAATGAAACAGCAAATCGAATAGGTGATAGAAGGGATGTAGGATTACTATGGAAAAAGGATTTACCATTTATACCTGACACATATGACTTCGCTTTACAAAGACTTCTTTCCAGCGAAAAGAAAATGGACAAAAATCCCGAATTTGGATCGAAATACAATGAGAAAATTGAAGATTTTATTTCAAAAAATTATGCCCGGAAAGTCTCCATGGAAGAACTTTCTTCAGTAACAAGAAAATTCTATTTACCTCATTTTGGAGTTCAAAATCCGAACAAACCAGGAAAAATACGTCCAGTCTTCGACGCCGCCGCTAAATGTAAAAGAATCAGCCTTAATGATATGCTTCTCAAAAGACCTGATATTCTTAATTCACTTCCTGGAATCATCATGCGTTTCCGGCAGCGGGAAATTGGTTTTACAGCGGATATAAAAGAGATGTTTTCTCAAATTAAAATCAATCGAAAAGACCAATGTGCCCAATTATTTCTATGGAGAGGATGGAGACGAGATGCAAATCCTGATACGTACGCTATGAGCTCCATGACATTTGGAGCAAAGTCTTCACCATATACAGCTCAAGAAATAAAGAATAGGAATGCTCAAGAATTCGAAAATGAATTTCCGAAAGCAACTCACGCAATAATAAATAAATTCTATATGGACGATTATCTGTATAGCACACACAAAAAAGACGAAGCAATTAAACTAGTACATGATGTCATTCTCATTCTACAAAAAGGAGGTTTTCGACTATGCAATTGGGTTACTAATTCCAAAGAAGTAAGAAATTCGATTCCTGCGGAATTACGAGCTGCCACTAAAGAATTCACAGAAATCGGCGAAAGCGAAAGAGTACTCGGTCTTTTGTGTAACCCAGTAAAAAATGTATTCGGATTTTCTCTAAAATTTCATAAAATCAACCCAGCTATTCTAAACGGAAAACAACAACCAACGAAGAGGACCTATTTGAAAGTTTTAATGTCACTCTTTGACCCTCTTGCTTTCATTTGTCACCTAACAATTAAAGGAAAAATACTACTACAAGATATATGGCAAAGTGGAATCTCCTGGGATGATGTTCTGCCTGAAAAATTAATAAAGAAATGGGAAACGTGGAGAAAAACCATGAATAAATTGACAGAATTATTCATACCAAGATGTTATTCTCTTTACATGAAAAATGCCCTTGATATTCAACTCCACATCTTCACAGATGCAAGTAAACGTGCTTTTGCCGCAGCTGCTTATTTACGAATTGATTCTGGCTATAAAGTTGATGTATCTCTAATTATGGGTAGAACACGAGTTGCACCGCTTAAATTTTTATCTATACCACGTTTGGAACTGCAAGCAGCAGTAATGGGAACGAGGTTAGCCACAACAGTCAAGAAAGAATTAGAATTATCTATTGGCTCAACTCATTTCTGGACAGACTCGTTGACAATGTTGTCTTGGATTATATCATCAGAAAGAAAATATAAAATATTCGTTGCACACCGTTTGGGTGAGATCTTGGATTCCACAGAAACCAATCAGTGGCATTGGGTGCAGGGCCGGCGCTAGGGGCCAGGCGGCGAGACGTCCGCCTAGGGCGGCACTTTATAAGGGGCGGCACTTTTAAAGTGCGTAATTTTTTTCGATCGACGGCAAGCGAGAAATTTTTAATTTGTAAATATTTTTTGTTTATTAATAAACATAAATTACCAAATCGTTATTTATAGAACAAGGAATGTTTGACCGAACAAGCCGTAGGAGAGTTTGTCAAATCCTATGAAATAAGACACTTGTTATTCAAACTCCACTCATTTTTTTTACGTCTGTAATAAAAATGTGAAAAAGGGCCATTTTAATGAAGAAATTGTACTTTTCTAACACACTTACGGACCTCAGAATAGCTATTAAGCACGATAATGACCAACATTATGAAATAATTGATAACTGTGCACAAATTAACATAAAAAATAGATCAATTTAGTTTGCATAAGCTCTGATTCAGATTAGGAGTAGTGTAGAAAATAAGTATACTATAATTGAATATTTTAGTACCTATACTTATTCCCTATACTACTCCTAATATTTTTCTCATTGTAAGATTTTGATAAGTTGTACATCCTTAAAAAGCTAAATAAATTCTTTTCAATGGTGTAAATTTCCAATATGGCGTCAGTATAAAATCGTAATTTAAATCTATTAACTCGAAATTTAGTAGATATAAAAGAAATTGAGCATAATCGTTCAAAAGAAAATAAAAAGTATCCAAATTATTTCAGATTTAGAAGTTATTTGCATAAATAAAAATCAGAAAAAAATTATTTTTTGTATTTATCTAGTGACCCATGAATTTTTCGGGAAAAACAAATCCATCTTTAAGCTAGGCTTAAAAAAAAAATGCAAATCTAAACGTAGACAGCAATATATTATAATTCATTTGACATTTTATTTCGATGCAATATTGTCAATATAAGCCAAGTTTAATATTTAAGTTATGTTGGTTCAACCGACAATAAATGTTCTACTAATAGGGCAAATATACCCTAATCCTAAATTAAACGACTTCGTATCTCTTAGCTTCCGAGATTCTAATGGCAAGCCTGTGGATATTTAATTTTATATTTTATATACACCCCCTCCCCTCCCTCGTGATGGGGCGCAATAAAAAAAGGTCGCCTCGGGCGGCAAAATAGTTAGCGCCGGCCCTGATTGGGTGCCAACCAAGGATAATGTCGCTGACGACGCTACTCGAGACAGTGACTTACCAAATGTTACGTCAACCGCAAGATGGATCATTGGCCCAAACTTCCTTCGTCTTTCATCAGATAATTGGCCGTTAGAAAAGACGCAACCTACTACAAATTTGGAATCTGTTCAAGAAGAGGAAATTATCTGTAATATTAACAACAGTCCAACGACTTTCTTCAACGTTTTTCATCTTGGAAGAAACTCATCAAAATAACTGCATGGTGTCAAAGATTCATTAAACAAACTCGAACTCATTCTGAAATAACTTCTCTGACAGTAGAAGAACTACAGAATGCAGAACGAAGTTGGATTATAATTGTACAAGAAGAATGTTTTGGCAAAGAAATTATCGCACTCAAACGAGGCAAAATAATTTCAAATATCAGCAGACTTCAATCAATATCACCTTGTCTTGACGAACAGCAATTACTTCGAATTAAAGGTCGCACTATTTATTCTCCAAAACTAGCTCAAGACACGGCTTGTCCAATTATTCTGGATTACAAACATCCATATACTCAATTATATTTACTTTACGAACACAGTAGAAAAGCACATCAAGGACTAGAACATATTTTCAATGAAATAAGACAGAAATACTGGATTATCGGACTCCGAAACGCACTGAAGAAGATTCAACGAGAATGTTTCTTTCGTAAAATCAGAAGACAAAAACCACTCACCCAAATAATGGCTCCTTTACCAGAATTTAGATTAACTCGAGTCGAAAAACCTTTCACTTTCACTGGAATGGATTATTTACGTCCATTATACGTAACAATAGGACAAAACTGCCAAACGTTACAGAGTTATCTTCACTTGTCTCTCCATACGAGCTGTACACTTGAAACTGGCATCTTTAGATATACGGACTCAGCAATTATGGCCATCCTCAGATTTGCAAGTAGACGTGGTCTACCTAAACACATTTATTCAGACAATGGAACTAATTTAGTAGGAGCTGAAAAAGAACTGAAAACTGCACTTCAAATGATCAATCAAGACAGAATCACTAATAAGTTAACTGATATAGGAATTCAATGGTATTTCATTCCACCAGCTAGTCCACATATGGGTATGGGGGGAAGTTGGGAACGTCTAATTCAATCTGTAAAAAAAGCCATCTATGCCATTCAACCGCCAAATAGAAACTTTCATGAAGAAACATTCGTCACACGCAGAAGCAGAAGACATGGTAAATTCAAGACCTCTGACGCACGTATCTTCAGATCCCCAAGATCCTGAAGCTGTCATACCCAATCACTTTAATTGACACTAATGGAGCCCTTCCAAGTCTTACAAAAGGAAATGACGGCGACATATGCTTGAGGAAGAGATGGAAATTTGTCCAGCAGCTAACAGATCAGTTTTGGAAGAGATGGATCCGGGAATACATACCAACTTTAACCAATCGAAACAAATGGAGGAAAGAACAAAAATCAATAAAAATTGGAGACCTTGTCATTATCATAGATGACAAAACACCACGAAACACATGGCCAAAAGGAATTGTAACTTCATTATTTCCAGGGACAGATGGAAATACAAGAGTAGTGGATGTACTAACAGGAAATTCAACTTATAGAAGATCCGTCAATAAACTCATAGTAGTCGGCTCCGGATTTGATATAATAATAAATTAGTAACGTAATTGGTGTAGTTTTCTCATGGCGATCACCGAGGTATAAGCTGGCGAAATATCTTGATGGAAAAGGATTTTTTTTTTTGCTAAATGGGGAAGTTTCGATTTGATTTCGTTAACTAATCGGTCCAATAACGCAGCATAATACTCTCCTGTGATGGTTTTTTCCCTTTTCCAAGTAGTTAGTAAATATTATACCGTGACTATCCCAAAAAACAGTCGTTCTCACCTTGCCGGCCGATGCAACCGTCTTGGCTTTCTTTGGAGAACATTCGCAAGTAGAAATTGATAGTTTAGACTGTTCCCTCATCTCCGGCGTGTGATGATGTATCCATATTTCGTCAACGGTTACGAATCGATGCAGAAAGTCTTTTGGATTGCGCTTGAAAAACGTTAAATTCTGTTTGGAAGTGGTCAAACGAACGCGTTTTTGGTCGACTGTCAGCAAATGCCGTACCTATCCCACTGACACCTTCCTCATGTCCAAATAATTTCGCAAAATAGTGTGCACCCATTCAGTTGAGATGTTCGTAGTCCAAGGTCAACTATTTTTCAAACGCCCCTCGTATAATAATTTTTTTAACCTAAAGTTTAAAAATTTATTGAAATATATATCCTTTATGTAAAATACAGCATTATTATCCATTTAAAAATGAACAAGACACAGGTGTACATTTACAGGTTTTTAAATAACGAAATTATTAAATACAAAAGAGTATATAATAATCAACCAGTTGGATGTCCCTATTTTCCCGCTCTTAAACGCTACCCCTCAATGCTATCTTTTACATTATATTTTCACACTTTTGAAACATGATTTCACAAATGAAAAGTGAATTCCCAGTAACGAAATATGATTTCACATTAACGAAAACTGATTTCACGTAAAAGAAATCTGAATTTACACCAATGTAAACAAATTTCAACTAAACGAAAACAGATTTCACACCCTCGGGTTACTTATTTTCGCTTCTAGCATAGCTAACATTGTTGTACTTAACTTTTATCATTGTTATAATCAAGTTTCATCATTTTTTTAATCAAGCTCTCTCATTGTTGTAATTAAATTCTTTCATTGTTGTAATCAAATTTTATCTTTAGTTAAGTTTCTTAAAAATATTATTCGTTATTTATTTAATATTTTGTAAGTTCAGAAAAATATTGTAATACAATACATTTGCTTTATTTTTTGTCCCTCCAAAAGTGGCTACTGCCTCTTCTTGCTCTTCCTTGGCGGTGCCCATTTAAGGTTTCTATGTAAAATCTGTTTTCATTTAGTTGAAATTGGTTTTCAAAATTTTCATTATTGCAAAATCGCTATTCAAGAGTAAAAAATTAATTTTCGTTACTGTGAATTCCGGTTTAATTTGTGTGAAATCAAGTTTCGTTAATGTGAAATAGTGATTCTGTCAAGACGAGATATTTCTCGATTCTCGACTCGTAACTTACTCGCGATTTGTTGTCTTGACGAGACGAGACAGAAATGTAAAAAATATTTTACGAGACGAGATATATTTGCCGAGATCTCGATTCCTGAAAACTTTTTCGAGATTTCTCGGTTGTTATTTTTCTCATGAGTTATATTTGCAAACGTGTGATATTTAACATATTTTTAGTGATATCTCTATCTATGGCGTTTTTGAACAAAAAGATAATAAAGTATTTGATATTTTATCTGTCAGAATTTGTTAAGCGTGCAATACACGATGATTTTTTTCTTTTCAAAAGACTTGAAGTTTTCTCTCTTGCACAATGGCATGAGTGCAAGAGAGAGACAAATGAATAAACTTTTAACAAAAAACTTTTAAAGAAAAACTGGAACATGCGCTACTTTTTCTTAAAAGTCCCTAAAAATTTTAACTGTCAAATATATATATTATGGCTGGGATTCTGTAACTAGTTATCGCACGTAGTTTTCGCAACTTGCGATAGTTATCGCACTCTAACACTTTCCTGCGATTCTGTAGGACATTTGACATGCGATAACTAACGTAACTTGCGACCAGAGTTATCGCATGCTATGTAACCAACGATAAAGTTATCGCCATATTGAAATCAATATTCCGAACAACTGTTTAAAGAAATATTTAGAATATTAAGATAAAAAATATTCTTTCTATCATTACAAGTAAGTATATTTTATATTTATTTATATATATATATGAGTTGAGTTGTGAAAGGCAGAGAATACGGTTGTGGCGAACGTGCGGCGATATTCAAATTCGTTAAACGATAGATATCACGCTTTAATTCGCGGACCATATGAAATAATTAAACTCTAGTGAAACAAGGTAGTGTTGTGAATAAAGAAAGTGAAGTGAGAAGTACCTAGAAGCTCTAAATTAGAGTAAAAAAGTGTATACAGCGGTGAGACAGTAGCCAAGGACGTACATATAAACTGTAAGCAAGCGTAGTTTAGCGGCGGTAAGCTAGAACCTGCATACCAAGATAAAAATTTTAGTCAGGCCCGTACTCAGGAAAGTTGTGCAAATATGTCATCGGATAGAGATGATAAAAGTAACAAAGAAGGAAGTGATAAAATAGAATTAAGAGATTTAATGAAAATTATATTACAAATAAAGAACGATACAAAAGAGATAAAACAGGATCAGAAAGAATATAAAGAGGAACTACTACGAATGAAACAGATAAATGAACAACTGAAGGAAGAAAACATAGAGATAAAAAAAGAATTGAACGACATGAAAGAGAGAATCGAGAGATTAGATAAAGAAAAAATCAAAAATAATTTCGTGATTGTAGGGCTAAGAGCAGACTCAATCAGCAGAAAAGACCTAAAAAACACCGTGGAAGACTTCATACACAAGAAAATTGGAGTTAATGTACAAGTGAAGGAAGCAATAAAGATAGGAGAGAAGACATGTAAGGTACAAATGGAAAATTTTCAAGATAAACAAAAAGTAATGGCGAATAAAAAGAACCTAAGAACCTTAAAGGACAAAATCTTCATAAACAACGAACTAACAAGAAATGAGCGCGAAATACAAAAGGAAATAAAAATGTTAGCAGAGAAAAATAAAAAGGCAGGAGATATATTGAAGATAGGCTATCAGAAAATAACAATAAATGGAAAGGAATGGAAATGGGACAAAACACAAAAGAAGATGATAGAGGTCAAAGAAGAAGGAGGTACTGCGTCAAAAACTAAGGGAAAAACGAGGAAAATTGCAACAAAAAGGAAAAACGTCGCAAGCAAAGGAAAAGGATACGATAAGGAACAACAAAACACATATAATTAAGTACGGGATGGGCAAAATAAAAAATAGAGTAAATAAACCAGGGAAAATAATAAAATTTGGAACATGGAATGTAAAAAGTTTAACAGGAAAAGAATATGAATTAACAGAAGAACTGGCAAAAATGAATATGGATTACGTGGGTATAACAGAAACAAAGAGGAAAGGCAAAGGAATCACAAAGACACAAAATGGATATTGGATGTACTGGGTAGGAGTATCGGAAAAAGAAAACGCCAAGGCAGGGGTGGCAATTTTAATTAAAGAGGATAAGATGAAATATGTTTCGAAAGAAAACCTATTGAATGAAAGATTACTATCAATAAATGTTAAGGAAGGAGACGAAAACGAAGAATACACGCTAATTGTGGGCTATGGACCGAACGAGGACGCAAGAAAAGAAGAAAAAGATAACTTCTTTAAAGAACTACAAGAAATAGTAGACAGAAGTGAAAAGAGAGTAATAATAATGGGAGACCCTAACGGGAGGGTAGGAAATAAGAATGATGGAATAGAGTGGTGCTTAGGTAGGAATGGAGAGAATGTGACGAATACAAACGGGAAAAGAATAATAGAGTTTTGCCTAGAGAATGAGTTCAAAATCGGAAATACACACTTCAAGCACAAAGAAATACATAAAATAACAAGACAAGTTATAAGCAGAAATGAAAAATCGATTATAGATTATTTCCTAATTAACATAGACAGCTGGAATAGAGTAAAAGACATAAAAGTAAAAAGAGGACCAGAGATTGGAAGCGACCATTTCCTTGTAACAATGATACTAAAGCAAGAAGTAATCACAAAAAACGAAACCAAAAGAAAGATAGTAAATAAGAAAATAAAATGCCATGAACTTAGAAGACAAGAGATAGAAGAAAAATTTCAAAAGAACGTCAACGAAGAGTTTAAGAAAAACGCAAAAGAAAAAGAAGGAAACATAGAAAAGAAATGGAAGAACTTCAAAAAGACAGTACTAGAGGCAGCAGAAAAAAGCTGTGGCACGACTAGAATAGTGAACAGAAACACAAACAAAACTAGATGGTGGTCGGAAAGGGTAAAAGTTACAGTGAAAGAAAAAAAGAACAAGTGGAATAAATATCTACAAACGAAAGAACCTACTGACTATGAAAAATATAAAGAACAAAGGAAAAAAGTAAAAAGAGTAATAAAGGAAGAAAAAGAAAAAGCATGGAGAGAATTTGGTGAAAAAATGAAAAACGCATACAATGAAAACCAGAAATTATTTTTTGGAACACTTAAAAATATAAGACAAAAGAAGACAGCAACAATTACGAACATTAAAGATAAGGAAGGAAAGACGATAGCAGAAGAAGACAGAATAATGGATAGATGGAGACAGTATTTCATAGAATTACTAGAGGGAAATGATACTAAAGATGAAGAACAACAAGAAAGCCATCGCACACGAACAAAGGAAACAGAAATAACACAAGAAGAAGAAATAAGCTTGAAAGAAATAATAGAAGCAATAAAAAAAACCAAAAGAGGAAAAGCTCCCGGACATGACAAAATAACAGCAGACATGCTGAAAGCACTACCCGAATCAGCACTACAGGAACTTAAAGACATAATGAATGAAGCGCTAAAAGGAATAACACCAGCAGAATGGCAAATAGGTATCATAACACCAATATTTAAAAAAGGAGATAGCAGAGAGTGCCGGAACTATAGGGGAATTACCCTAATAAGCACAGTGGCCAAAATATATGCAAGAATCCTGGAGAGTAGACTAAGAATAGAGCTGGAAGAATCTTTAGAGGAAACTCAATTTGGTTTTAGACCAAATAGAGGAGTAAATGATGCGATATTCATACTAAGACAAATAGGGGAAAAGGCAATAAAAGAAGGGAGAAACGTACATGTGTGCTTCATTGATCTAGAGAAAGCGTTTGATAGAATCAACAGAGAAGACATATGGAAAACGCTAAGAAAAAGGGGAATATCAAATACGTTAATAACAGGAATTCAGAGCCTATATTCAAACACTAAGAGCTATGTAAGAGTGAAACAAGAGACCTCCAATACATTTGAAACTACAGCCGGAGTAAGGCAAGGATGCATTTTGAGCCCGCTTCTGTTTACGCTAATTCTTGACGAAGGAATAAAAGAGGCAAAGAAAGAAGTAAAGAAATACTACATAGGAAATTGGAAATTGAGAAGAGTGGAAATAGCAGAATTATGCTATGCAGATGACATGGTCATCATAGCAGAAGACGAAAAAACCTTAATAAGGAATATAGAAATATATGATAAAGCGCTACAAAAATTAAACATGAAGATCAATAAAGAAAAAACGAAAACCATGATACTAGGAAGAAATGAACAACACCACACGATACAACTAAAAAAATGAAAATCTACAGCAAGTCCAAAAATTTAAATACCTGGGGGCAATGATCTCAGAAGATGGAAGATTTGATGAAGAAATAAAAGAAAGAAGAACAACAGGAGGCAAAATATTCAATAGCATCAAACACAGCTTCTTAGGAAAGAAAGAAATACCGAAAGAGACCAGGGTACAAATATTTAAGAAAGTAGTGACACCTATACTCATACACGGAGCTGAAACATGGACATTAACGCAAAGACAAAAAGAAAAAATTACGGCTACCGAAATGAGATTCTTGAGAAAAATAGAGGGGAAAACAAGACTGGACAGAATTGAAAACACAACCTACAGACAAAACTTAAAAGTAAAAGCAATAGAAGATAAGATAGCAGAAGGACAGATGAGATGGTATGGGCATGTAGAAAGGATGGGAGAGGAGAGAATAGTTAAAAAAGTGTTTGAAGCAAAAATTGGAAGAAAGAAACCACGAGGACGACCAAGAAGAACGTGGCTGGAAGAAGTAAAGGAGGCAGCGCAAAGAAGAGGTCTAACTTGGGAAGAAACGAAGACAGCAACACAAGATAGAGCAGAGTGGAAAGAAATATGGAGAAGACCAACAAATCAGAACTCAACCCCCTCCCCCGCAGGCCGGGGGAACGCCTTACACCCGTGAGGGTAGAAAGGTGCAGGATTAAGTAAGTAAGTATATATATATATACCTATTTCATTACTTTTACTTTTATAAAAAGAAATGAAATGACGATTGAGGTTATATTATTAGAATATAAATGTTTTAAGTTTTTACAAGTGTAATAGGAATAGAACCAATGTAATAATAATATATTATTATTATTAATATATTATTTTGTAAATATTTCAAATTAATAAAATTTTAGTGACAAAACGAATAGGCAGAACCACTGCTTTACAGTTTGAAAAGCTGTTAAATTTTATGGAAGAACATCCAGACTTGGCACGAAATAAATACGTCGGAATACACGGTAAAGAGAAAACCAAACAACTTTGGCAAGAAATTGCAGGAATATTAAATTGTGAGGCAGGCCCCCAGAAAGAAATCAAACAATGGCAGTCGGTAAGTACTAACAATAAATGAACATTAATTTCTATATTTTTTATTTAATAGAATACAATTACATACAAAATATTATTGATATATTATAAATAAGCCTTTATTCTGTTAATGTACTCGCCATTCTGGGATTATTTTATTTTAATAAAGAATTGTTTCTTAAACATGTATTATTCCTATTCCTTCAGACCTGGAATGACTGGAAAAGTATTGTAAAAAAGAAGTGGAGAGTGAAATATGCGGAAATGAAAAAGACTGGTGGTGGAGATCCAGTAAAGGTTGTTCTTTCACCTACTGATGAAAGATTGTTAGCAATTATTGGACATAGTGCTATTGAAGGAGATGGAAAAACTCCGGAAGCTGGAATTGCACATGTATATTTTTATTATAGTTGTTTTAACACTAAGCCCTGATAATCATAAACTATTTTATGTGTAGGTCCTTACTAATATTCCCATTCCTGTTCCTGTTGAGTATAACGAATTACTGGATATACCAGTTGAAATAATTGCTACATCAGCTGATGTAGAAATGATTCAACATGAACCAGAATTCGCATCCGAACCACTCGAACCCGAACCTGCAATCCAACACAAGCCACAACCTTCAACCAAGAAAAATAAAAAAAGGAAATTGTTAGAAGACGAAGATATTTTACAGAATCAAACGAAACAGTTAAAATTAATGGAAGAAAATAATTCCATATTAAATTCATAATCTGACAATGTGAACAAAATTAGCAAAGAATTAGAAAGACAAAATAATTTATTAGAAAAATTACTTAATGTACTAACAGAAAATAAATAAGTTTGGCCAATTAATATTTTAATACATATTTTTTTTTTTATTTTGTACATATACACATTTCATGCATAAATGTATGCAAATATATGAAATGTACATATATAAACTAAATCAGTAGATGCAATTGTGCACGCCACAATACAAAAATGTCAAATAATTGAAATAATTATTGTTATATTCTATGCAAATTAAACACGCAATAGATGGATATACAAATATGTTAAACTATTCTAGTTTTGCGTTTGATTTTTAAATTTTCCGCCACCAAGAATAAATGTGAATATTGTGCGACCAAGTGATATGTGCCCCTGGCCTTGACGCGGAAGGCACGCGCTGGGGTAAATACTCTTCCAATAACATTTGAGAATTTTGCCGCGAACGCGTAAGTACATACAGAATAAAAGTAGACGCGTAGTGGCGGCGGCGACAGGCGTACTAATAAATGAATTATAATTATGGAGAGGGTATAATATGCATATGCATATAATAAATGACATTTAAAGAAATGCGTATGTATTTCATTTGTGTTCTAATTAAATCCATTTCATAAATGAACCACTAAAATTTGTATAGAAAACTTCTGTCTCCGAATGTGCCCTTAATGATACCTCCCAAGTCTAGGCCAGGGGCACATATGGCTTGTCACACTATAGAGTAGGAATGGAACCACGCCCCAAACTAAAGCAAATGGCGACAAGGGTCAAGGAATTAGTTTGTTTTTATATTAATTTAAGTGAAATTTACTCTTCTTACTATAGAACTAAAAACGGAAAAAGTGTATAGAAATAAAGTAGGTATTAAAACTGACGAATAAGTCTGTATCTAATCCTTTGTGCATCGTTAAACAGATCATTATTAACATTATTGTCATCAGCTGCTGGCATCACAAGTGGTTCATTTCTTGGTAATTCATCTACTTCAGCTAAATTTAAATGCAGTCTCATATTGTGCAATACTGCACACGAATTTATGATGGCACCAGCCATTCTTGGATCATATCGAAGAGATCTGTCGTCTCCTAAACATCTAAAAACGGCCTTTAATAAACCATTGCATCTTTCGACGATTACTCTGGTTCGTATATGACTAGCATTAAACCGTTCTTCTGGACTTCCAATTGCAGCATTTACTACAGGGGTCATGAGCCATGGTTCCAGTGGGTAACCAGAATCACCTAGAAGCCAGGATCCTCTAGTTCCAGTACTGTATTGATCTTGTAAATGCTGTCTGATACCACTTAAGCGCCAGATGTGGCTATCATGACTGCTACCAGCATGTCTTGCATTAATGCTTAATATTTTAAGGTTTGGATCACAAATTATTTGTACATTTTTGGAATAGTAGCCTTTTCGATTCAGATAATTTTGGTCCTCATTCAAAGGTCTTAATATTTTCACGTGAGTACAGTCAATAGCTCCAATTACTCCTGGAAAACCAGATAACTGCACAAATTTTTGTTTGATTGTAGTTTTCTCATTTTCAGATATGGGAAATTTTATCCAGTGTTCCAGTAGATGATTTTCAATAGCCTCAGTAGTCTGATGTATTGCTCGCGAAACCATTGTCTGACTCAATCCTAAATTAAAATCTTCGCCTGTAGTTCTCTGATAGGACCCTGTTGCATAAAATGATAATGCAGCAAGTATTTTAATTAATGGATGTACAGCTGTTCTTCTTGTTGCTTCAGGTAAAAATGGTGTCAACATCTCTACTAAAACCTGAACCCAATTTTGTGGAAATCTAAAAAGTTCTACAAATCTGTTTACAGGTAACTCCATAACATTGGTGGTATCCCGCAGTCTTCTTCGAATTAGTCGTAATCGGCGGTGACGTCTAATATCTCGTCTCTGAAAAACTGCAGCGATAATCAAATTATCCATCTAAAAATATTAAAAAATTGTTATTAAAATAAAATTATATATTTAACTAATAAGAATAGCTTACCTTTTTAAATAATGACGAATATAAAAACTTATGACAAATAAACAAATAATTAAACAAAATGAAAGAGAAAAACTAGTATTTATAAAGAACAGTAACTAAAATTACCAACGATTAATAACTTTAAAATTGAAACACAAAATATAAAACACGAGCTGTCAAAAGCTGTCAAATTGGTTAATCAAGGTTAAGTTTAATCAACATGACGTGAAAAGCACGAAAAAACAGTGTTGTCAAATTGAAACACTTATGTTTGTTTTCGCAAGTATTTTTATCGCAACTTAGTTATCGCAACAAGTTGCAGAATCACTAGATAACATGACTTGCGAAAATTATTGTGCGAATATATCGCAAGTGCGATAAGTATCGCATGAGTTATAGAATCCCAGCCTATATCTGTTTTAAGTATTGTATTAACCTTAATTCATAATGTCAAATATAAAATATTAAACTAAAATTATATATTTGACTCTTCATAAAGTATACTAAAGCAAATATTGAACTTAAAATGATATAATAAAAGAGAAAATGAATAATTTAAAAAATTGAGGTTAATATGAATAAATTCAGGCAAGCTACAACAATTATTTATATGTTGTTTATTTTCTGAGTTTGTTTAATAGGTGACACAATAAGTGCTGGTGAAAGAGTTGAGCATGTTTGGCGTGTCGTTGATTGTAGACGACGAAGAAGGATATTCAGAAGACGAAAAACTATGACAATACTCTCTCCGAAAGTGATACCGATTATCAAAAAATGTATTTCAGCATGTAATAAATTTGATTCGAATTGACATATCTGGGTTTGGCGGTGATGTACCTCCTCCAATTTTAGTTTTTCTTTTAAATAATGCGCATTTTCACTCTTTGAATTGCATTTCAATCAGTGCCGGATTACCCATTGACAGAGTAGGTAATTGCCTATGGGCCCCTCACATTTTAAGGGCCCCGCTACATTGAATTAAAATAATATTGATTTGATTTTAATTTTTTTTTTTTATTACAAACAAAGAAATCCTTAAAGAAATTTTGATTACAACAAAGAAATGCTTATTTACAATAATGGAAACTTGATTACAATAATAAAAAATATCAATCAGCACAAACATCACTTTTATTTCTTTGGACATTCCAATTTACCACTTCAAAATGATGCAGCTTTTTATTTTTCATTATTTTAATGTCATTTCCCTTATTTTCAATAATACCGTTCCGATTAGTAATTGCCTCTTATTAAAATAATCTTTTCTTCATTAAACCAATCGGTTCTGTAATTCTTTTTCCTGACATTTTTTAATAAGCTAAAATTTAAAATATAGGTCATAAAGTAGTGTAACATAATATAAAACAACACAAATACAAAATATTGACGTTTCAAATGCCGCCAATTTCGCACTTTGACAGTTATTACAGTGTTGCCAAGTGTAATTTTGTGTTTTAACTAAAACAGCTTAATACAGACCACTGAATCACCTTTGTTTTAAAATATGTTTTAAGCTAATACAGTGTTTTAGTTAATACAAGTGTTAGTACAAACTTTAATATAACCCACTGAATCGCACCCATTTTGAATTTCTCGTTTCGTCTCGTCTCGACCGAATGACTAATGTGAAATCTCTCTTTAGAAGATATAGAGATGCAATGATTATGCATATTGTTTTAAACTGAATAAAGTTGTTAATTTGAAAAATAGAAACACGTTGATTCCTCATAGATTACAATAATGCATAAAAATTTTATGTGCAATAAAACAGTCATTATTACTACAATAATTAAACTTGAAATTATAAATGAAACACATTCATTAAGACAATAACAATATTTGTTGGTGACAATAAATTATATATATTAGCAAATGGAATGAAATGAAATAAGAATGATTGCAACATTGATTCATTATGATAATTTATAATAATAAAATATAATACTGAAGAACGTTGAAAATGCGGATATTAGATGTTTTACCTCTTTCATCTTTTAAATGTATAACTGTAAAAACAAAAAAAAAAAAAAATACCACTGGCATCAAATTTTCAAATCATAAATTGGTCTTTTAAATGAATACCTACTGTTGTTCCCATAGAATTTTTCATATAAATTGCAATTTTTAATAAATATGTTTATTTTCTGTTAGAAAATTTAACATTTCTGCAGTTTGTTGTAAAATTTGTACAATAATATCTAAAGTTCCTCATCAAATAATTACCTATCAATAAAATCTATCCTGGTCCTATGTTACAAGACCTGTATTTTTTATCTGTCAAAACAGTTTCAATTCCCAATGTACAGCTAACTATAAGTTTATAAACTGGTAATTACACTGTAACTGTATATTTATAAGCAGTCAATCAATCATTTACTTTACCTAACATTGACCATTACTTCACTTTTAACATTGCATTAACAAACCGACCATAAATAATTTACTTATTATTACGAGTAGGTACCAGAGTTGTATCAAAAAATCTCCCTATTCCCTGTGCCTAGAGATGCACTCGATTTCGAGCTTTGGCCCGGCCCGGCCCGAAGCCCGCCTCGATTTCGAGTCGGTCATCTGAGCCGGGCCAAAGATATTTTTTATCGGGCCAAATCGGGCTAATCATTTTCAAAAATCGAGGCGAGTCGGACTTTTGATTTTAGCCCGGCCCGAAAATTCGAGCTTTTCGGGCCGGTCCGAAAAATCTTATAATTCAATCAAATGCACAGTTTCCTTAATATTTTTATGAAAATGGATGAAGTTAAAAAGGATCAAAATGATTTAATAACAACAAACTTCACATATTCATAAATAAAAATGTATTATTTTATTTCAAGAATTCAAGGTTATTCATTAAAGCATAATAATTATATTGTGATGTTGCTATTATAATTGTTATTAATCGTATACTTAAATAAAAGTGATTTTTTTCCTACCAAGATGATTTGTTGTCCTATTTTTGAGCAGAAACAAAGTTAGATAAAAAATCCTTTTGTAAAAGTTGTTTAAATTTCGAACGGCTTTGGTAAACGAAGTGATAAATACACGTAGGTCTGTAATTTTTAAAACTTACACTAGAAGTGTCTCTTTTTTAACTACTTATGTTAACTAATGATGAAATTTATAAGAATGTAGTTTTCTTATAAGTTTGACACTAAAAAAATTAAACATTTCGCTTTAACATAAAAATCAACATTAGGAATGCCGGATGCACCCCGAGCTTTGGCCCGGCCCGGCCCGGAACCCGGCCCGATTTCGAGTAAATTTTCGAGCCGGGCTAGCTAATTTTTTTGTCGAGTCGATCTTCGAGTCGGGCCGGTAATTTTTATTTTCGGGCCGAGTCGATCCAAACCTCAAAGCCCGGCCTGGCCCGAATGCACCTCTACCTGTGCCCAACAAAGCAGCGGTGATTAAAAAAGTGTAGAAGAGTACCAAACATTGAACATAAGTACAGAAAATTTATAATTTAACAACGTTACCCCAAATAGTTTGTTGCAAATATTTGCAACGGGTACAGCTAGTTATAAATAAAAGTTTTTTTAAAAAATAAATACTGCACAAAACAAAGACAGGTCAGTGAAGTTGGCAGGCACATGAAATTTTTTGGTGTTTCCCAAAAAATGTTATAAACAAAAACAATAATACCTGCTAACTTCACGTAGCAGACCCCTTATGAAAATGTAAAGTTTTTTGTGCTATATTTTTTTGTTCATTTTTTTGTTAATTTTTGCTTCATAAAACAATTTTTTGCTGTTTACCAAAAGAAGTTATAAACAAAAACAATAATACCTGCTAACTTCACGTAACCTACCCTTTATGTGAAATGTAAAGTTTTTTTGCGCTATAATTTTCTCATTTTTTGCTAATTTTTGCTGTATACATCAAATTTTTTGCTGTTTACTAAAAAAAGTTATAAACAAAAACAATAGTGCCGACCTGCTAACTTCAAGTAGCAGACCCCTTATATAAAATTATTTTGTGCTATTATTTTTGGCACCTTTTTGGTTAATTTTTGCTGTACAAATCAAATTTTTTGCTGTTTAACATAAAAAGTTATATTTTTTGCTAATTTTTTGTTAGTTTTTGCTGTATAAATCAATTATTTTGCTGTTTACCAAAAAAGGTTATAAAAAAAAATAATAGTACCTACCTGCTAACTTTATGTAGCAGACCCCTTATGTTAAATGTAAAGTTTTTTGCGTTGTAACTTTATGCTCATTTTTTGTTAATTTATGCTGTATACATCAATTATTTCGCTGTTCACTAAAAAAAGTTAAAAGCAAAAATAATAATACCTGCTAACTTCACGTAGCTACGAAAGCGTAGAAGGGCCATGCTCAAAAAATTTTAAAACTTAAAATTTCAGCTTTATGAGAAGGTGAAATTTCAAGAAAAACGTTGAAATTCCAAGAATAAATTATTTTTTTCTGTGGCCTCTCTAAGCTTTCGTAGAAATGTAATTTTATAGGTTATAAAATATGAAAAAAAAAAATTAAGTGTTAGATTTCAATAATAATAACTGTGTAAGTGATTTAGGTGCAGAATAGAATTATCTTCAACTTATAAACTTTATTTAAAAACCAATTCAAACAATTTCAAATTAGATTTTAGAAATTACCAAACGTGCAAAATTAAATCTGTTTAGTGATTTAGGCGTACAATATAAATTTCTACTTTTATTTGAAACATTTTTCTCTAAAATAAAGTGGGGAGTTTTGCGCAAAGAAAAACTGTTTCTCTATGTTAAAAGCCTGCGGCCAGATTTTTAGTTAACACCCTGTATTGTAGATATAATATAGTTCATAAGATTAGTTATTTGCAAAAAAATATGCTTTTTCCAAGTGACGCGTATTGTAGGCATAGTATGGTTCATAAGATTAGTTATTTACAAAAAAATATGCTTTTCCCAAGTGACGCACATAAGATTTTTTTTTCGTTTTTTACATACCATTTCATTTGTTGTAAAAATAGCATATTTTCTTGGGTGAGCACAGGATGACTCAACAATATGTATTATGTCGTTATTCGAAACAGGGAGACTCTCCCCTTACTATATTAATACCTCGATACACACTATATGCTACTCACGAGTTTTCACTTAATTGAAAACATAATTCTCTTTCAAAATCGAAATAACACCGACTGCAATATACAATTCTATGTAGTTTTATTTTGAATGATGGGAGCCCTGATTTCCGTGCCACTCTGCAGATTTCTGTGTAACTAGTACAACAAAAACATGCTGTGTATTCAACTTGAAATCAGACTAAAGCCATTTTTCTATATATAAATTTGTGAGAAATTTAAAAAAAAATAACTAAAACGCTAGAAGATTTAGAAAAAAACATAATGTTGCTCTCGACGAGTTACATTACTGGTTAAATTTACTGTACCTATTTCAACACCCTCTGTTTTATTATGGTATTTTTAAAGATAAAATTATAAGGAATATTCGTAAAGTCAATCGGATTGATTCGATGTAATCTGTCAGACCGTGCGATTTGATAAAAAATTTTCAACCCTGATCCATGTGCAGGGTTAGTACAGACTGCGCGCGCAAATAAAAATTGTAAACATTTGTGTTTCAGAAAATGTATTTATTTAAATGTTTCTGATTATAAACATTGCAGCACTATAGCAATTTCTAAAGAAAATGTGACAGTTCGCACTTTGTGAAGTCTTTATTAGTTATTTTGCATAAATAAATTACCACATGAAACAATTTCTGATCGAAATGATTTAAACAAACGATACAAATGGCCTTTCAGTCTCGCTTGAGTTATCGTATATAAAATTATTCTCAACTCTGGTTGTAGCATAGGCATAGGTATACTTACCGGTAACACAAATATTTTATGCGGTGAGCAATTTCAGGCATGAGCATTATATTATCCCGGTCACCATCTTGTTCACACTCAACAGATTTTTGAGCCTGCTCAAATATGTTTTCTACAATAAGTTTTAACGAATTCTGTTTCAAAATTTCTTCTTCGAACATGTCTGTATTGTTATCTATATTTTCTTCTATATCAACTGTATTATTTATCGCACTTTGTTGTATACCATATGCAAATTTTTGAATTAATTTTCTTTTTCAGATTCGCATATAGTGGGGGTAGTGTTGTTTATGAATCCTTCAGTATGTGACAAAGCTGTTACAAATATTGAATATATTAGGTTCTTAATTTCATTGAAATCTGTTGCTAAAATTAACTGCCCAACTACTCTAATATAAAATTGACGAACTTTTTTATGCCTAGTAGTAGATGGATATATTTCTTACTGACAGCTTTAATTAAGTGAGTTACATCCATCCACATGAAACATGTAGAAAGTTTTTCACCGGCCTGCTTTGTCAGAACTTTTGTGCATTCTTCAATATATTCAGACATATCAGTGCAATTAGCAAATGCGCTGCAGATTGCGCAACAGAAAAGTCACTAACTGCTTCTTTAGGATTTGTAGCTCCTAGCAGTCGCCACTCACTTAGCCAGTAATGCATAGCATTACTATTTTGTCTTTCAGATAACATCTGAGACACTGATATTTGTCCTTCATGTTCTTTGGGCAAATGAATAACAATAACATATAAAATTATATGTCCAGACAATTCATTATCTATTCGTTTTAATTTTCGCACAACTCCTCCTATAGAAATTTTCGTATAAATTTCTTTTAGGCAGTACGCATTATATAGACGCAATTGATCGGGTGTCCAGTAATGTATAAAAAATTTTAAACAGCCAATTTCATGAATAGACACTGTATTGGGTTTTTTTGTGCCACTAATTCCAAAGATTTTATTGGATCTTGATGTAAAAGATCCCTATTACGCAGCTCTGACTTAATTTTTCTTAATACTTCCAGGGATGGAACTGTAGGGGGTCTTTTATCAAATAATACTGTAGACGACTCGTACAACCTCTTCAGAGTTAAAGACGCTGTCGAATTTGTATCGATCATTTTTCTACCTAATTCACTTCTAGAGTGACCAATAAGCGGTCGCTTTTTACTATGCAAAACACTATTAGGTTTTCCTATTACATAACAATTAACAAAAGGGCCACTGATATCGGGATTGTCTTTTTCTGTATATTTTGTGTTACAAGTAATTACACTTTGGCATTCAGCACAATATGCTTTTGCTTTAAAATAATTTTTTCCTGTATTATTTACGTTTATAGTATGATATTTAAATATCCAGACACATGGTAATTTTGATGAATTTCAAATTTCTTGTGCAAATATACTTGTCCATAATTTAGGTGTAAATTTTTTTTTTACATATGTATTCCTGTATTTTTTTTACTGTAATATGTTAAACTTGTTGGTTTTATTTTGTTCCATTTTGTTACATTTATATATATATATATATATATATATATATATATATATATATATATATATATATATATATTTTAAAATGTAATTCGGCCAAGGTTGCATCTTCTGAATTACTACTGTGTTAACTTTTTTCCGAGCTTTCTTCAATTGTTAATTTGTCATTATCAGATATTTCTCCTTCTAAATTTTCACACACTTTGTTAGCATTTATTCTTTCGTCAGATGACTCAATAGATTTCCAATACTTTAAGACCCTAGTGTATAAATTTTTAGAAGATATACCTAATTTATTTTCATTTATAATTTCAGCCCATATTTTTGCCGAGGGAGGTAAAATTTTATTGTTACATGTATACTTTTCGGACGATTGGTTTAAAATTCATTAATATTCATTACGTTATAAAAGAAAATATCTTCATATAATATATATACTCATGGTAATAATATTTCACATTATCTAGGTAAAAAATTCTCAAATTTTGTCAATGTAAAAAATAATTTTTTACGCGTAAAAAATAACGTATAATAAGTGACGTATTTTACGTGCCCATCCCTGATGATACGTTACGAAAATATGGGTAATATATGTCTTCTCAAATGATTGCAGTTCTAGAGTAATTAAATAATTGTCGGATCAATTTAAAAAGTGATCAATTTTTTGCAACTTGTTTAAATTATTATCCACTTCGTATGATTATAGAATAGGCCCAAATATGCCGTTTAATTATTTTTATTATAAAAATTTATGCTATGTGCTAGTCGTATTTGACGATTACAAATAATAATTAATATTATCCACCAGTAAAGCTGTCATGTACTATATTCATGTATGTTATTATTTTTTGTTTAAAGTATTTATTTTTGACATATTTTCCTATAATACATTTTATGTACATTTTGCATGAAATATTTTGTTATGAAAATATTAATATTTTGTTTAAAAATTTTGAATAGAATATCACGAATATGAAAATTTGAATACCACAAGAGAGTATTAACTTTAAAACCACATTTATTTTGTTTGCACGCAGGTAATTTAAAAAGTAAATAAATGAAAGTAAAGTACATTAACAATAAAATCCTTTACCAATTAAGAATGAAAAATTTGCGTTTCCGGCAACAACTCAAATCGGACGCAATTATCTCGAGTCCATTTTTTCACATGCCATGTACGGAGCACAAGTCATTCCGTATTTGTATAAATAAGCAAACAGAGAGGGACAGCAAAATAGGCAGAGGCGGTTTCATATATATTTTTAGAGGCAGAGATGTTTTGTAATGAATTTTTATAAGAGTATACTTTTCTAATATCTTTAATCGGCAGATAAAAATTAATTTGAACAGATATTTTTCTGTTAAAGGCTTGAAAAGTATTTTTATAAAAAAGAAGAGTGTCGTAAATTTGCGAAAAACTTCATATCATATAACGAAACGGAGACCGTTCCACGAAGAAGTCGTTTTTTGTTATTTAAAAATCCTGACTATTAAGGATTTTTTTCTCTTTAACTCTTTAGTCGAATACAACTCACTTATTTTATGGATCAGAATTTTCAAAATCTTTCTTTGCTGATTTTGGGATTTGCCCTTCCAAATTTTTGTCATATTGACCATCGCATTTGTTCTAAGTGCTAATCGGCTTTTGATCTTAATAGTGTAGTCACCGCATAGCGATCAATATGTGAGCCAATAAAGATTATATTTACTACAATTTCTTCATTGTTGACTTTAATAAGAAAATTTATATTTTTTTGCTGTTGTCATAATCTTTGAATTTTATTATATATCTTCTTCAGCTTTTCCCATTCGTTAGGGGTCGCTATTCTTTATTTTCTTTTTCCATTCATTTCTATTTTGCGTGTCGTCCTCAGTTAGTCCCTTTTAATAATCGAGCGTAATTCAACCTTCTTACTTTCTTGTTTGACTAAAATATTCAGATGGTCTAAATCTTTCTTATTTTAAAGTCAGACCAACAGAGTATCGGTATCATCATCATCATCATTATATCGGAAGTTGTAGTTGTAGATTTTGGATGGGGACAATTGAATTAAATTATTCTATATATTACAGTGCCTTTATCTATAAATCTATAAAAGATATAAAAAAAATTAAATGTATTTAATGTAGAATTTTATGCTCTTCAATAACAGAAATTTTCAAATAATAATATTTAGAAGATTTTTTTTAAAAGAAAGTACTACTTTCGGTTGTCCAATTGTTACCAAAATCTAATCAGCTCTTCTCAGGAATGTCAGATTGAGGAAACTGTAGTAAAATATTTTTTAAATCTTATTGTTTCTGAGAAACCGTAGTTCCAACATCCATATATCCACACACACACACACACACACATACACACACACAAACACACACACACACATCATCGTAAAAATGTTATAATCGGATTACAGGGACCTAAAACGTGCTTATCCATTAAAATCTAGATATGCGATTTTAAGCATGATTCCAATACCTCTCTTAGCGAGAGGTAAAAATACTGAAATATGTATATATGTACATATTTTTTTGTCATTCAGCATTGACATATACGTAACTCTTATTAATAAATACACAGTATTTCTATACACGTAACTCTTATAAATAAATACCTGTTCAGTGTTAGAAGATTTTTTGTATTTGAAGGCCGGAAGCTGTATCCTCTTCCGGTCCTGACTGCAACAGCAGTAATGAATTGCGGCAGCTCCAACGCTCCGTTCCAACCTTTGTGTTACGAGGGGCGCGTTTTTCCTCGCCCGGTATTTGCAATCACGGTTGATAGCTAATTGTCCCTCGCTTAGCAATAAAAAGCCAACCTTTGGCGGCCGAACTTACCCCGGATCGAGCCGAGCCGGATGCCAGCGTCGTCCGGTGAATATTTAACCAGCTCAGTAAAAAACCGTGGTTGCGGCGCCACCGAATACGGTTTAACGCAGTTAAACGCATGGTGATTGCAGCAAAACATACGCTGTGGGCGTACGCCTCGACGCCTGTCTACCCTATACACTACACCGCATTTCATACTCAATGCGAAATCAGAGATTACATCTACTGACTGTTGTTCACAAACATAAATTACATGTTATTATACAAATTTATAAATAACGCAAAATTACTACCGTTTTTAAATAAATTTTTATGTTAGTGTGTGAAATAAAAGCGCAATGTGCATGAGTCATATACTCTTTACCAAACTTTATGGCATATACAGTATCGGATAAAAGTAGAGTAACTTTGCAGGAACCAATAAAAAATATCCCCCTAATTTTAAATATTGAATATATTTTCAAACTTTTTATACAATGTAGCATCAAATTAATTAAATTATCGATGATTTTGTGGTTTGGAAATTTCTAACCGTTATAATTTTAAATAATTGCTTGGAATTATTATTAGTCCTAGCAATTTTATTGATAATGGTTTCCAACAGATTTTGTATTAATATTAAAGATCCGGTAACTATATGCGGTTCATTTACGCATTTTCATATCGGCTCATTACTACTCTTTTTTCATTCACCACTCTCACGGTTAAAAATAGGATAACGAGGTTTCAAAATCTTTCATAATATGTATTACACACTGCAATTCCAGTATATCAATATACAATATAATAATTGCTATGCAATTATTGCTATATTTAAAATAGTAACTAGAAATTTATGAGTAGGTACTTACATACATATTATTATCTTGTATTTACCCGTAATATAAGAAGTTTAGTTTTGGAACTATTCAAAAAAAAGTTATTTTGAATAAAGTGTTAATACCTTGTTACCAGTCGGACAGTCTACTGTTGAAATAAACAGTTTTGTACACATTCAATACTATTAGTAAGTATCATTCATTACATTATAATTAATTAAATAACTTTAACTTAATTATAACTTTTAAAACATATCACTTCACTTAAAACTCATTATAATATTAATTAATTCATTAAGAACAAAAGTTTTACTGCTATTTATTATAGGTAGCACTTGTTTGGCAGTTTAGAAACAAAAAAGAACTTTCATTAATACTTTACAAAAAACAAACTTTTGAACCAAATATGCAGAAATTAATTATAAAAATTATATGAGAATAATTAATAATTTAGCCAATAAATAATAAAATATTGTCTGATTAATATTTATTTGAATTTTCCTTCAAAAACAGTTTTATAAAAGTGAAATGCATACTTATCCCATTCTCTTTTATTTTTTCGTTACTTATTAAAAATTGTTTTTTTTTTTACTTCAAATAATGCTTCATAATGATAATAAGCTAATATAATAATAATAAAATGAACATTTAGTTGTGTTTGTTTTAATTTAAATTTAAACCTACACACACACACACACACACACACGCACACATACACATACGCGTACACACACACACACACACACACATACAGACATCATCTTAAAAATAGTAAATTCGTATTCTAGGGACCCTAAAACGTGCTTATTCATTAAAAACTCACCAACGAATTTTTTGACCAAAGACAATACCTTCCTTACCTAAAGGTGACGGAAGGTAAAAACATAGATATAAATAAAAGAAAACGAAAGCAAACAAGTAATCATGATACCAATTTACAGTATTTTAAATATGCCATGCACGACTAAGTTCTGAAATATTGATTGCAATTAATATTCATACTTTATTTGGTGGAATTCCTCGTCTAAGGCATACTCTCCAATTGAAGATTTCTCAAGCTGGTTCAATTGGACATTAGTGTTTATTTAATATAGCAGCAATAGTTCTACCAGTTTGATCGAGGTACACTTTTCCGCAGACACATGGAATCTGGCAATGTCGAAATTTAATATGCTAAGGAAACGAAATTTTCATGTTCTTAAGTTAGTAAGAATTTTACAATTTTTGACCGTGGAAGCGGAACATCATACATTACGCAAAAGTTTATGTAGAAAATCAGGAATAAAAAATATAATCATTTTAGGAATGTATGTATAATACGAGTATGAGATAAATTTTTCATTTATAAAAAATCAATAGTTTTTTGGGATGACTCCATTTTTATGCAATTCTTAACCAAGAACGCATTTTTTGAAAGTGAATAATAACAAATAACAATATTTAATTTACAAAGTTTGCGTATTTATTACATTTTTACGTGTGATTTTGGTTTTAAGGGTAATTTTAATTTAATTATATATTTATTTCAAATGTTTTAATAACGGACAACAAATTTGTTTGTAGCACGTTACTAGAATACGAAAATTTATTTAAGGTGTCAGTAGAGAGAAAAGTAAATTGTTACAATTGCAAATTGCTACGTTTATTTATGTTTGAATGTTAGAAATATACAACGCCTACACACAATAGTGTACCTTTACTTCAAAACAATGATTTAGGATGTGTGAAATACGAAAATAAAAAGAAATGTATAGTAAATCGTAGAAAAATACTTCGTTCATGTTGTAAACATTGTTGCACGTCGCACTATCTGTTTTCCTGCACGTGATTTCAGAAAACACAGCATTAAATACAGTTTCGATTAGTCCATAGCCGCCACCGGTGGGCACACCAATCGAGTCCTCGACCCTAGTTCAATATCGCGCCACTGCCTCACCACTGTCGCCCATGGTGTTTGCATAACACGGCACTGAAACAATTTGAGTGATGACTTGACGAATGTTGTTTACCCGTGTCTCTGTCTTTTTTATTTCAGTGTATTTGATGTCTGATGCTGTTTGTGTTTGTCCCGCTTTGAATAGTATTAAAAAGGGTATTGGATGGGTCTTGTTTACGTGGTTTACGTGAAAAACAGTTTGGATGTTTTTTTATTATGCTGTTTTGGTTTCTCTGTTTCTGTTTTATGAGACTATTCTTAGTTTGTTCTCTTGACATATGCATTTCTTTTACAAAGTAATATTATTTTGGGCAAAATCTCATGCAGATCTCAATTGTGTAGTGAAAAACCAGGTATTATTTTGTTGAAACTGCCTATATCCGACACTTATGACGTCATCATTTGATTGTATATGGATTCGGTCGAACCCTTTGAATATAGTTACCGTTAAACTTAATTATTTTCTATATTGCCACTTGTCTTTGTTAGATGAAATTAGAGATAAACAAAAAGTTAAAACGATATTTAGTTATTTAATCTATTACATAATATAATTGCAAGTCAGGGCCGGATTGTCCTATTGAGGAACCGAGGAAAGCCTCATTATTACTATTATTATTATTATTATTATTATTATTATTATTATTATTATTTTTCGTTTATTTCCCTCTTTTCAGGTACATATAGGTTGTACAACGACTTCCAAGGAAGTAAGTATATACAACAACAACTTTGTAAATACTAAACATTACAGTATATAAATAACAATTCTTTTAATTTTTTGTTTGGCTGCTGGACTGCCTTATTGCGACTGATTGGATGTGAAGGACGATCCATGGTGATAACATGCATTCCTAAGATTTTGTTTTGGCTGCTGTACTACAATGTCTTGAACATCCTTACTTCGCAGATGATGGAATTCTTTTCTGGTATTGTATGTTTCAAGATATTTGCAAATGTACCTGCTTTCGTAATAACGCGGTAGACCATATAACAGCGGGCTATTTATGTTTCTATGCGCCAGGGGAGAATTAGCAAAATTTGTGAAAATGGTTTCTCAAAATCCCGCTAATTAAAATACCTGCTTTTACATACAATTTATGAAAATTTGGTGTAATATTGAATGTAACTTGTTAACTTGTTCAGTTATAGTTGTAAGCAAGTTCATTCATATTAACAATTGTTGTGTTACACTACATGCAGTTGAATTATAATTTTGTGCAAATTCTATTAAATATTAATTATATTTTTAGTTCTGTATTTCTTAAAATTTAAATAACATATCAAAATGCCACACAAATATTTCGTGTGCCGGATTTCAAATATTTTGTTACAACCCTGTCTTATTACCCATCAAGCCCATATAAGAAGCCACCCGCTGCTTAAGTTAAAACAGGTAACTTTGCAAATATCTTGAAACAAACTATACATTAAACACTGTGTGAACTATTTGCATGTCTCCAGGATTACACTTTTCTGCATTATTGTTATTATTATTATTATTATTATTATTATTATTATTATTATTATTATTATAATTATTATTACTACTATTATTATTATCATTATTATATTTTTCAAGTAGTACCTACCAAAGAAGATTATATGATTCAATCAGTTGACCTCTTCTAGCCAAATACGGAAAGAATTACTAAATTTTGCAAGTAAATTTAGCAGTTTAAAGTAAGGTAAGAAACCAGGAAGAATAACAGTTATCGGTTACTCGATATAGAAACTGAATTTTCAAAATTCCTTATTTAATCGGTTTTTTAAAAAATAAGATTAACCAATTAACAAAATAAAACTATTTGTGTATACCAGAAAAGTTAAATATGTACAATACTTATATAGCGTAATATGGAAATGGCGAGAGGTCTTGTCCTGGCCACAACAGATTTTACACTTTTATTGCAGTTTATAGTTATTAACATCACTAGGCCGATATGAGGCAAATAACGGACGCGGCTGAGGTTTATAATCAGCCGAGTTCATTATTTGCATATCGGCCGTGTAACGTTCAAGATTTTTCATAATAACATAAAATTTAAACATTTACGAATAATAAAATTGTTCTCATTCTGTCATACTGAACAATTTTTGTGTTGATATATAAATTCTTCTTGACAATGATCCAACAATATTATCTTATTTTCCTAGGATCACTTGATTTTTAATTGTAAGAGACGGCGTCCGTTATTTTTATCTTTTCACTTTTGTTTTTAGTCCTGTTATATCGTAGTAACAATATGGTATGGTATTACGAAAAAAATGTATGCAATTTAAGTGAAAAGTATCTTATTTCATTCATAGGATTTTCCTATTCATGAAAAAAGACTATACCTACTTTTTACTTCCTTGTACGAAGTAAAGGAAGTATTGTAATCGCGAAAAATTTCGGTTTCCGGATTTCAACGGAAATATACATTTTGACCATCCCTGAATCCATTTTGACTAATTTCGTTGTGACGTCTGTACGAACGTATCTCGCATAACTGAAAACCGGGAAGCCATAGAAAGTTAAAATTTTGTATTTATGACTGTTGTAACATCTAGTTGTGCATCTCCCTTTTTGGTCATTACCTAACTTTTGGAAGTGGTACTTTACTTGAAGCCTATAGTAGATTTAAATGCAAAACTATATTAAAATATAATCCAAAACTTTTCAAATTTGGCATATAAGACTTTTATATCAATGGGAATAACATAATAGATTTTAGTTAAAATGGTCTACCCGGAAGTGGTACTTTACTTGAAGCCTATCATAGATTTTAATGAAAAACTATATTAAAATATAATCTAAAACTTTTCAAATTTGGTATATAGTACTCTTATATCAATGGGAATAACATAATAGATTTTAGTTAAAATGGACTATTTGGAAGTGGTACTTTACTTGAAACCCATAACAGATTTTAATGAAAAACTATACTAAAATATAATCCAAAACTTTTCAAATTTGGTATATAATACTTTTATATCAATGGGAATAACATAATTTTGGTTAAAATAGTCTAACCGGAAGTGATACTTTACTTAAAGCTGTTATCAGTTTTTCTTGAAAAAAATAGTGTTATTGTGATTTTAATAATAAATGCTTCAAAGAGAATTGAATTCTGCGTCGAAAACATCAAGTATGATTGAATTAGCTCTTTGTATAAGCGAGATATGTAAATTTAAAAATGTACTTTTTGGTTTCTGTAATTAAGTTTGCTATGAATTAGGACAAAAAATACTTGCAATTTTATGATTGGGCCTGTTATAATACATATTTTAATTATTAACAAAATATGTATAGTGTAACAGGCGTACAAGGAAGTCATGTGGTGTCCACATCAGATATTTTCTCTTGTTTTCATAAATAACTATTAATTAACAAGTGCACATAAAAAATAAGTAAAATATATATACTAACTAAACTGTAAGAAAATGAACTAAACAAATGCCTTATTTTTCAATCTACTAATATGATTCAATAAATGACCTAAGGGCAGAGACGGACTGGTTCTTTGGACCGGCCCGGGAAATAAAATCCTGTGCCGGCCTCCTTAGTAAAAAATTATATATATACAAAAAATACATGTTTTGATTGCTATGTATACAGGTGTCTCTAATATAAGTGGACTTAACCACAGATTCTATGGATTATTTTAAACAAAAAGTTTTAATAAAATTATGCCCGATTTCGTTTCCTTCTGGAATACCTACCTCTTGAAAATGACTCTACATGTATGTATATATTTTCTTTAACAATTTATTTCACATATGATTCTGAGTAAAAAAATGCCGTATAAACATAAAGACCATATTCCTCTTATTTACCAAAATACGAGAAGGAAAAATTAACTGATATTTACAAAACTTTGAAAGGAAGAAAGAATACAAAATAAATGTGTTAAATTTGGTTACACGAAAATAATAATAGACACGGAATGGTATGTTATGGCAACTTAATAAAAATTACACTAAAAGAACTACATAGTATAACATTTCACAGTTTATTACACATTTCACTTTGGTTAAAAAACATCATATAAACATAGGTCCTATTCCTTTTAGTTACCAAAATACACGAAGTGAAAGTTAACTGATATTTACAAAACTTTGACTTCTTGTATTTTGGGAACTAAAAGATATAAGACCTATGTTTATGCCACTTTTCAAACAAAATTACATGTAGAATAAACTTAGTTACAGTCCTTAAGTTTATTATTTTTGTTTATAATGACCCTTAGGCTCTATGGTTAAGCTATGTCTACGTATTTTAAAGACATCGTATATAAAATAATTTTGAACTTTTCTACACAGACGTCTAGAAGAAACTTAATACAAAAACGCATTTAATAATTTAACAAACATAAAGCACAATTTTTTAAAAAAAATTAGGCATTAGGCCCACCGGCCTCCTGCAAGTCGCGGCCTCTCGGGAATTTCCCGATTTCCCGGTGGCCCTGTCCGTCCCTGCCTAAGGGTTGGTTTATGATGAACTAATTTACAATTTATAATTTAGATTTGAAAATATAAATACTTAATACGCATACGATGGTTTATGAACGATTTACATTTTTAGAAATTTGAAATTTAATATAACTATATTTTATACGAGTATTTCCAAATGTAAATTTCAAATTCGACTAATCAGAAGAGAGAACTATCAAACATGGCGGTAAGATATAACTTTACATCTGTCAGCTGTCTTTTCTTTTTGTGGAGTTTCGAAGATGTATTGACAGGAACAAATTGATATTTTTTTAATAAGCAGTACTCGTGAACATCGTAATTTGTACGACAAAGCAAAAGAATTATACAAAAATAAAAACGTTATTTCAATGTAACGAGAGATAGGAAGGAATTAAATACATGCACACTCATATGAGTATATTTGAAGAATTATTCATGATATTGTTCTTTCATTTTCTGAAACAAACTACGAGTACTGCCCACTGCTCTTTGACAAATCTTAATGTATTCATAGGCTAACAGATCATTTTCTATTTTTTTACGTTTGTGTTCTTTTCTTTATTATGCAAATTAACAATAGTAAAAAAAACTGATGTGGTTAACACAATACCTCCCGCTTTTTAATTTTATTAATTTCAATACATACCTACGTGCCCTGCGCCAAAAGAATTCGCCCACATCTATTTATTATAATTTTTCATATAAAAGAAAATTGTTTACACTTAGTCAATTATTATTCCTAAACTTAATTTTATGTTATTAGAGTTAATTAATTGCTTACATAAAATGCGCTATCATAATTAATAAATGTGTAGCTACCTTGTAAAGAGAAGGGATGTAGGCGAATTCTTTTGGTGCAGGGCTCGTACATATTTACTAATCCTACATTTTTACAAAATATTTATTATCTACTTCAGATTAGTTAAAATGTTGTTAGTTTGGTAAATTATACTAAAATACTGCACCGGTGGCTCGTATCTAAAATTCTGAAGTTAAGAAAATAATAAAAATAAAGTTATAAAGGAAAATTGATCTGTAAATAGCAGTGGGTAACTAAACAAGTATTAATTTTGTGTAAATCGGCGTATAAAAGACATAAGTTGCGAATGAATGGGCTGAACGATTCAGCAATTCAGCCCGAAGTGTTGAGTGCTCAGCGTCCATGAACTGTTGGCTGGCGCGAACATTGTTTTCTGTAGAATTATTTAAAAAACAAATAATTCATCCTTGTGAAAGAGTCCCGGCACGCTAACTGCCTTTCTCCACTGGAAACTGACCGCAGCTCTACATAATAAAAATGAAATATTGAGAACGAATGACGCAATTAATTTGAAATCCTTTGTTCGGTGAGGATTATAAATGGTGCGAAAACAGAAAATAGAAAGAAATGTCCGGCTCGAAAACAAGGAGACGCTGAAGGCTTTAAACTTTCCTCGGGCGCACCGGCCAATAAGAATTTCATCCTCAACGATGTTGCTAATTCCCTAAATTATGTTCGAATCACTTTACTTTTACCAATGTTCTCCGCAAATTTATTAAACTTCCGTGTTTCCAGAACAAAGTAATTAAAAAATAATGGACATAGAAAATTAATTGCAATTTTTATATTGGCACAATATCCGAACTCCATCAATTTCTTTTTTATTTTTGTTTTCTGCAACTACCTAGGAAACTATGAGTTAATAGGGTGAATAACCTTCCAAATAAAAATGCCGTTTTTGTGGAATTTTTGATAATTATTTGATATTGTTACCATGTTACAGTTATTTTAGTAAATTCGAAGGAAAGATTATTTTCTATATTATAAAAAAAAAATGGTTACCTGTAATTAAATTTTAAATTTAATATATGGACTCATGTTTCATAGTCTGGTTAATTCTCAAAATATTACACTTACTCTTCAGATGTAAATAACATGAAAAACTACGTTGTTAGTATATAAGGTTATTCTAACTCAGGGATGATCAATCATTTGAATCATCTCGGTCACATCATCCAACAAAAATTTACCAAGGGCTGTAAATGGGATTTATTTCTACAAAGTAAGTAACCCAGATTACAAATGAGTAAGATTTTAATGTCAACTTAAGCCTACAGCTTGTTTATTTTTTCGAAATCAGTTCGTTTCCATCGCTTGATTGAAAACTGACAATTGAGAGTTTTATAATATAACCCATATTGTGTCCATATTGTCATTTATCAAAATTCGAAGTATAAAAATCTGTTATGGTCAGCACAAGACCTCTCGCTATTTCCATATTAGGCTATATAAGTATATATATTATATTTAACATTTATGATACGCACACAAAAATTCTAATTACATCTATTATTAATATATTTTTATATTTTTTAATTCATTCTATAAACAAGTTTGTTCGTACTCATCTAAATGTCCTAGATTCTTCAAATTATTATTATTATTTTGTTATTATTATTATTATTATTATTATTATTTACAATTCCCAACAAGCTATTAGCCGATTAAAGGGAAAGGGAAAACGTTAAACAAATCATGTAAAAGGATGGGAACATTTTTTAATATCAATCATATTATTCTAGGTAGATCTATATCTGATATGACAAACGAATACGTTGTTATCATTGTCGGCATATAGTAAATGATTTTTGATGCAGATAAGATGAAATTAAATTTGTAAGAGAGGGAGACACACCAAAGTGTTCTAATTTTCGTAACAGTAACTGATGGTCTAGCTCTAGCTTGACGAAGGCTTTGGAAAAACTTTTTTGAAAATGGGTGTAACTCGTGATACTTCCCAGATGGAAAGGGAAAACTGTAATTTTTTAAATAAAATTAAGAATGATGTGCAATGGCTATGTAAAAACTGACATACAATCTTGAATAATAAAAGCAGGAATTAAATCTGGTCCTGGTGAAATTGTATTATTTAATTTTTTTATTGCAGAGGAAATCCTTGATGACTTATTAATGAAATGGAACGAGATGAAAAATTATCATGTATGTTTGACTCTGTATTACTAGTGTTCGTAGACGTAAACGAAGAGGAAAAGTAGTTGGCAAAACAATTAACAATTTTTTCAAGTTGGTCAGTGACATTGTCATCAATAGATTTGATTATTGACGGAACGGAATATATATTTGCTTTGACCAAAATTTTTTACTGTCAAGACAAATATCATTTTCAATTCGAGTGCAATAGTTTTTATACGTCAATTTTACTTCTGATTTATTTGAGCACGTAAATTTTCGAAATTCATTCTGTCTGCATTACTTCCAGTTTTTTTTCTTTTTGTATTTAATCCAAGCTCTAAATTTATTCTTAACTTTAAGGATAATTGAAGCATTATACCACGAACGAATTCGATTCAATGTTGAGCAAATCCCGGTACAGTTCGACAAAATTTTTTAAAACTTAAATTTCTGGTACTTATAGTTTGACATTTATTAATCATAGTTTTAAATTCAAAATTAATACATAGTGCTGGATGATAAGAATCTTCTTTCACTATCTTGTCTGCTAAATGCACTACAGAACAATTAAAATTATTTAGAACAAAATCAAGGATGCGACAATATTGGATTTCAGTAAACTTAAATTGTTTCGTATTAATCAGCTAATGAAATTTTCAAGATTAATATAAACAGAAGAAAAAGTGTTATTACTTACACAGTTTATATATTCAGAAGATCTACATAGTCTAAATATGTTTACGGACAGCTATCAAGCTACTCCACGGCTTAGGTTTGTACTTAGAAAATTACCATCAGATCTGAAGACAGAAAAAGTGTTAGTATCAAGGAGTTCACTATGTAATATGCCATCGTGACACCAAGTTTCAGTAAGAGCGTATAGCTCATATTACCGGTGGGTCCAAAAGACCACCCGCTCACCGGTATTTCAGTGAATACGGGTCGGAGTAGATTCTTCACCCGTAAGACCCATAAGAACCGAAAAAACCTCCATATTTTTTTTTCCTTTCTACTAAATACCAAGTTTGAAGTCCTAGCCCTACAAATAATGATAATTGTGATTAGATGCTGATATATTATGCGGAGGGTGTATGAAAGTGTTCTGTAGTTACTATATATTTCCTAAGATAAGTGTCTCTAATTTTTTTCAAAGTTTCTTTATAAATATGGCAATCTCTATCTCATACCATATGGTCAATAGGAATGTTTAAATTTTGAGCTGTTGAGCAAAGGACACATTTTATTAAATTTGACGTACATTTATTTAATTCATGTGATTTTGCGCATTTAGGCCATATAAGAGTATATTTGGTGCATTAAGATACGAGATGGTGGAATCCGCAGCAATTGAAGCAACGATACGTAAGTCAATCGCTTCGTATACGGAACAGTAATCGTAACCGATCCACAGTTTACCTAAGACTGTAATATTATAGTATGTCTGATGATCAGCTTGAAATGTAACTTGAAATTTACGATTATTTTTGCGCAATGATTTGATAGAAATGATATGACAAGTAAATTATCTTTAAAGCATGATTTATTGAGGGCTTTTAAATGCATTAGGTTACATCAGGTTCCAGTTGCTCTGTTACACCAACTATTCTCAATCTCGGGTGTAGGGTAGAGAGTTGTCTTACGTCATATTTGTCTCCCAATTTTTCATTTACAATTTGCTTAAATTTGAAAGATTAATTAATTAATAACTACAGAGATTGGCGGTATTTCTAAAGCGTATATGTAATGTGATAATAATACTCAGCTCACCAGGCCGTGTAGGCTCATGGCTTCTCTTGTAATATTCTTCCACGAACTAAACCCTCAATGAAGCACAAAGTATGGCAAGTATGCGAACAGCATTTTCAAGAGGTTTGTCTGAATTTTTTGTTCTCATTTTACTTTTTATTTGATGCATTGGTACTGGAGAAATTGCTCGCAAATATACATTCTTGAAAATAGACATCATGAACAGGACATGTTCTTGAAGTGTCGAATATTTTTTCTTTAAACAAGTTCAAAAATAATGAAATGCATTTCATATTTCTTGGAAGCTTAAAATATATTTTCGACATCCTGTGACGTAATACAATTAATGCTGCATTTGTTTCACTGTTTACGTGGCTGGGCGCAGATAGTGTTTCAAAATGAATTAAGTTATTGTTCTTTGTCTGATTCTTACCAGAATTTTGGATTAATTTCAAAAGCCATCACTGTTTTAAACATAACATTTATTAGATCAGGGTGATTACTTGACTGGCATGGAAGACTAAAGATAACGATATTTCTGGATTTCAATCACTCTATTATCATATCCAACTAGTATCAACATCACATGTCTCTTCTCCTGAACAAGACATATGTGGTGTCGAAACTAATTGGGTATTATAACAAGGTGACTGAAATCCAGAAATATCGTTATCTTTAATATAACATTTATTAATTGAATTTAATCTTAAAAACACATGTCCACTTGAAATATTAAATCAATAAGTTCTTATTTTGTAATTAGGATAGGTTTTTTTTATTCCATAAAAGTACTTTGTGTCATTTGTCAAACCGTAGACACATTTATAGTTCGAGACACGAAAGATGAACTATGGGAAATATGATAGCACAAATCACTGTTTAATATATAGGTTGTTAATTAGAAAACTGGCCATAGGCGTTATAACATGGGAAATGAGTTTTTCATTTTGCAGAAGTCCCCAAATTATTTTAGAGAATAATGGTTCAAATAAATGATGTAGCGAATTAATTCTGCATCTAATTCAACAATCATTTTTTCTTTTGCGCGTTCCGTAATCGAGCCGTATGCGTATAGTGCCTGGTTGCCAATCTGGTGACCCGGGTTCGATCCCGGCCAGTCCAGACTTTTAATCACACAAAAGTGATCCCTGTGGTGCACTCTCCACACCAGCTTTGAGTGCCCGTGACGCCTGGTAAGCGCCCACACGGTAAAATATATCGTCATCATTACCGATGTCTACATGTGTTGTAGATAGTGGCACACTCAGTAATGGGTAATATGCCGTGATGATATATTTATATTTATTTATTTTATAATCCAGCAAATTGAATTTGAAATTTTGTAAAAATTGCTTTATTTATAGTGTCAATACCACAGCCATGGTATTGAAATAACATAACAAACAAATGTAATGACATTTTATATGTCAGAAATTATAAAATATAATTTACATCGAAATAATTTGTAAATTTGTTACTTTTCTTCGTGTGAATAATTCTACATTTTCAATACTGATACACCAATCAGAGCGTTTTGGACAGGAAAAATATGTCACAAAGTGATAAATATGTTTCTGACAGATTAAACGTCATTAAGTTGCTTGTTATTTTATTTCAATACAAGGCACAATATAAAAAAGCAACTCTTACAAAATTTTAAATTCAATTTTATCGATTACGAAACGTGTAAAATAAAATGTTATTTTTTAATTAGTTACAGAATTTAATTCTGTACATTTATTTGAAGCATCATTATCTAAAATAATTTGGGGACTTTTGTGCATGGAAAAACTGATTTCCCCCTATGGCCAGTTTTTTAATTAACACCCTGCATGCGCTCTGTTTAAATCCAAATGAAATACAATTAATATTCTTTCCGCAAACCTAATACAACATATAACAATAAATTTTAATTTACGCCTTTCTTATATTGACAGTTGTTTTATGAAATTGGTGTTCGTATCACTTCCTGTCTTGTTTACACTCGGATCATAAGCGTACACAAATGAGTCAGAAGCACAAAGTTACTGTAATAATTATTATTTGACGGAGTCTATGGAATATCACGATATGAGCATTTCTTTCCCTTACCCCTCAGGTTATGATTGGTGACCATCACTTTACGTGACGCGAGGTGGAAGATTTGGTTTTATGGACATAACAAGTCAGTATTCTTAGTTTTCAAGGTGAAAGCAAAATTTCGTGTTAGTCTCATATTAATTTCCTTGAAGGAAGCTTATCTCAAAAAATTAAAAATCTTGCATGTAATGAGTTCTGTTGTGTTATGGAATAAGGTTTTGCACTGATATGTCGTCATGAATTTTATCTACATACAGTTTAAGTAGGTATAATACAAATACAATACCTAATACAAAGGCGTATACACGGGCTTTCAAAAAAATCGCGTACACCTTAAAAATTAAATAACCGAGTTTTTTAAATTTTTTTTTGCCTGTGTAATTATGAACTTTTTAAAATAGGTTATCTGTCAACTGACAATTGTCATTGTTGTCTCTATCATGTCACTGTTTTTTTCTATTGTGTAGCAAGTTCTTCGTTGTTGTTATTGTAATAATAAATTACAAATATTTTCTAGAAAGATTAACCACTCCTCTTCTAACTTAGACCGTATTAAAACTATAACGTTTCTATTAATTTTGACATTTTAATTAACACTGATGACAATGCCAATCAAGACCGACTCAGTACAGCAAGAAATAGGTATATTTTTGCAAGCCAGTACATTATCTTTTACTTAATAAATGTGTCTATTAGTAGGGTACATATACATATATATATATATATATATATATATATATATATATATATATATATATATATATGTGCCATTATCTACACATATGTAGACATCGGTAATGATGACGATATATTTTACCATGTGGGCGCTTACTTCTGTGGTGCACTCTCCACACCAGCTATGAGTGCCCGTGAGGTGACGCCTGATATATATACATTTCCTTGTAAGTAACTGTATTTTGTATATACAATTCAGTCTATAATTATATCCATAATTCCATGCAGCATTATTTTTGGTGACACACGGGCTTTATATGTACCTACATATAATTGTATAATAATAAACAAAAATACATGTGTTTTAGTATTATTGTTTTTTTACAAATTTACATATCTGAAATACTTTCAGATATGTTTCAGAAATATTCATCAACGCCTTGTTCAATAAACGGTTCATCAAAACGAACAAATGCAACGCGATTTTTAGACAACAATAATTTAAATATCATAAGATAAAGGAAACTGATTCGAATTTGTTCATTTTGATGAGCCGTTGATTGAACAAGGAGTTGAACGTTTCTGCAATCGGGCATTATAGTTACAGACTACGCTCATTAATGGAATAAGTTATAGTTAGTAAGGAAATTTCTGTTTAACACTAGAATCGTGTTGACAACATTGCCTGTCAAAACAATTAATTTGACCTTAACCGATAAATAACAACGTGGACATTGATAAACTTTAGTTTCAAAAATTATATAAATTTATAAATAAAATATCCTGCAAAGTTATGGCAATAGAAAAAATATAATACAGGGCAATAGTTGTATTTTTTACATACTTGTAGATTACGCCCTTGCCTGTCAGGTCGTATATGGATCAGTAAATTTTTACACTCTTACGTAATACGCTTCTTACAACTTTTGCAATTAAGATGTATTTCTTATGTAAATCTTAAGCCGTATTGAACGCAGTAAATTTTTGGTTAACAGTTGTTATCGGATGAAAGTAATGTAATCCTTATCACAAATTTCTTAAAAGTCCGTTAATAGAAGCCGTATCGTGCTTAGGAAGCTTCCATTGTTTTTCGAATATTTAATGCGATCCATGTCCTAGGCGGGTCTTGAGCGTCTTGTCCTTTGACCTGACTATCTCGATGTCTTATCCCACGCGACAGCGACTTACCTCTATCTCGTTGCCTATTCCTCCCAGGAGCGTGGCACTGGCACCCTTGCCCTGCAATCCTACAACTCTGAACTCGGCTGGCAAGGGCGCGTCGGCAAACACTGCCATGGTAGACGCGATAATACGATTAAGAATTGCTTGGTGTAATGAGAAACACAACCCAGCCAGGAAATTGCCAGACACGGAACTCCAATCTACTGATATTAGCCGATGTTTTGTTTTGCCAGAGATAATTATAGCGTTATTGAATATTTTAAGGGGAGCCGCCCTGTGCCCTGTGGCCGCAGGCACGTTGTAATGACGCCCTGTTTGTAAGATGCTTGTGTCTGATAATTGGAGTGTGCCAAGTGTGATGAGAGCAATTACATTGATTGCCAAATGAATAGCATTATAATCAGCTTGTTTCGTTCGAAGCACGCTGTCGACAACTATCGATCCCCTGGAGAGATGCATGACAACGCTGATGCAATCTCCGACTACAATTCCTCTTTGATAGATTTCGGAAATTGTACCAATAAAAAACTACAATTCCTTTTCCGAGTCTATTATTTTTTAATTACTTTGTTCTGAAAAGGCGGAAGTTTGATAAATTCCTCGAGATCACTGCTAAATAGAAGAGTTTCTATTTTTCATAGATGGGTTTTGATGTAAATCTTTGAAACTCACTTTATTTACATTCTGTTTGTTTTATTTGGAATGAATCTAATCATCAAATCGACATTTTTCTTGTCAAAGCTGTCAAATGATGAATAAATGATGAATGCGTCCTGTAATTTCATAATAGAATTCGATCGATTTGTTAACAATATATGTATATACATCCAAGATAAATTCGGATGAAGCAGTCTAAAGGTAGCTACAGACTGCGCTGACGTTTCGTGTTAACACGTGTTATCACGATACATCACAACACAACATAACACATCAAAAACACATAGAGCATTCACATTGTTCTGACGTTTTGATGCACCGTATGAAAAAAAATTGACAAATTTTCTATATTTATGATATTACTAATTAATTTTAATTTCGAAATAACATAATTAAATAGAAATGTTTGAAATACAATTAATTAGGTACTACATATTTATAACGACAGGTTCATTTTAGGTAAATTGTTCACATTTTCTGCTTCTTTATTTATTTTAATTCTTTGTTGTTCCTGATTATTATTAATCAAAGGTAATATTTATTTTTCTCAACTACCCATAGTATGTGCGTCTCGTTCACTATTTTATTTAAAACTAACGCGATACTACTTATGATGTGCAATCAAACTTGCATTGATCGCCGGAGACCAATGTAAGTTGGGGAAGTTTTATGAAAAATGGTGCCGCACTAGACAAATGCAAGTTATTGGTCCCCGGCGACCAATGCTGCAGTCAACGTGTTAAATTTCAATTAATTTGTATAGATATATATTTATTTTATTAATTAATTACTTATTTATATCAAATAAATATTTATTTCCGTATTTTCAAATATAGTTACCTATTTTATGGCAAAGAAATCTTTCTCTCGTATAAAAAATAATGAAAAGTTAAAAACATAACCTAAAATATTATGAAAATGCTATACATTCCCATCTGACGCCATCTGATGTCTGACAAAAATCTGGGAGTTTGGAAATCGTATAACACGTCCAAACACGCGTCTGATGTTATATGATGCAATAACACGTCAGAAGACAATACATCAGAACAATATGAGCATTCCCATAAGGCATAATGAATTAGATTTTAATTTAACACGTCATAATACGACATAATGCGTGTTAACACGAAACGTCAGCGTAGTCTGTATCCACCTTAAGAATTGCTGTGGTTAAGATGAAAATTTATTGGTTAAGAAATTATCGAATTGAATCCCTGTGATCAAGTGTACAAAACTAACCAATCAAAACAACATTACTCTGATAGTTTTCCTAGGACAATTATCACTTGTCACTATGTTGCTACCTAACAAACAGTTGATTACATATTAATTATTTTATTCACAAAATAATATTTTTACCATATGCCAATGAAAATAATGATTCAATCAACAAAATTATGGAAGAAAACACATAAAAAATACCGTATTAAATAAAACAAGTTGATGTGAAACATATTTATGTACTTTTGTATGCCTTAGCTTCTTCTCACTCACGGAGAAGGAGGTCTCATTCTCATTGCACACTTCACACTGAACATATTCATAGCCACATTCAAGTTAATAGCAACTAGTGACATCTACTGGGCTATGTCAGACAGATAAAAATTCTGCCAAATGCAAATTCTATACAAATTTAATATTAAAAGTGCAGAAAAAAAAAACTTACTGAGTATTCCTCGATCCTCGATCACTTGCTCAAGCATTTTGCTTTTTGGTAACACGCTTCCTCCTCGGACGGTTACCAAGCAACATGCTTTCGGTAAGTGTCACATAATTATTCCTTAATTATCAATGTCCTAGGGACATTATGGCTGATAATCATTTGTCATCACTATTTTGTAGAGTTGAAGGCACGTTGAAGGTTATAAGTTACGATGATTCATGACCATAGTAACGAGTGTAAAAGAAAGAAACGTAATGTACATTTTCACATAATAAAAAAATCTGTTGTGGCCAGCACAAGACCTCTCGCCATTTCCATATTAGGCTATATAAGTATTGTATTGCACTTCGCTTTCAAACCTTCGTTTTATAACAAAAAATTACAGAACTTTACCCAAATATTGTTTTTTATTATATTTAACATGTCTTCTGCACAAATATAATTCTAATTATATTTATTTTTCATTGTATGAGGGAGGTTCCTAAATCTCAGAGATTCTTCTAATTCATTAACCAGATTGGCGGTATATCTGATGGTTATATGCATTTTACCTATAATTTCAAATATTTAATTAATAATACAATAAGAAAGATTACATATACTTCCCAGAAAAAACTGTCAGAATGTCACTAAAACTGTTGATTTTTGACACTGACATATGTCATTTACAAACTATGTTATAAACATTTGAATTTGTCAAGAGGTTTCCTTAGTGCCTTAGCCTCTGCGATTAGAATAGTCTATATATTATAGTGTCTTTATCTCTAAATCTATACAAGATATAATAAAATATTTAAGTGTATTAGATGGAGAATTTTGTTCTTCAATATTTGTAATAACAAAAATTTCCAAAAAATTATATTTAGAAGAATTTTTCTAAGAAACTACTACTTCCGGTTGTTCAATTGTTACCAAAACTTTTCAGCTTTTCTCAGATGTCAGATTGAGGAATTCATAGTTAAATTGGTCTTAAGTCTTATAGTTTTTGAGGAATCGTCCCTACAACATCCAGACATACATACACACACACACACACACACACACACACACACACACACACACACACACACACACACACATACATACAGATAATTTTAAATATGTTATAACTGGATTCTAGGAAGCTTATTCAATAAAATCTGGGAATGCGAATTTTAGTATGAATCCAATAGAGGTAAAAATCTGATGAGGCCAACACAAAACCTCCCGCTATTTAATTTAATTTAAATAATACGTACCTACGTATTTATTTATTTATTTATTTACTGTTCCATTACATAAAACTACTGCTTTATTTACTATTTTCTTTTTAAAATGTCACCATTATTAATTTGGAGTTATTAGTTTTTTCACATTGACATTTACTGTCAGTTACATTCATTTGAAATATGAATTGTGTAACAAAAAAATGGCATTTAATGATATTTTTTGAAGAAAAACCATTATGAGCTTCAGGTAAAGTGCCATTTCCGGTTATCCGATTTACACTAATGAATTTTTTTCATATTAGAAAAGGATAGAAATACAAGGTTTCAGAATTTTCTGATTGATAGTATTTGAGTTAGAGCGAAGACAAAATCCACACACATACACACACACATACACACATACAGACATCATTGTGAAAATGTTAAAATTGGATTCTAGATACCTTAAAACGTGGTCATTTACTAAAATCTCGATATGTGATTTTTAGCACGATCCTTATATCTCCCTTACCAAGGGTAGGGGGAGGTAAAAAAAAAATTAGACAAATTTAATTATATTTATAAGATTTTCTTTGTTATTAAAGGACACGGAGCAACTAAAATTATTATGTAGGATTATTATTATGTATAGGTTAAACAAATTGTTTGCTCTTCCTCTATCTACGTCAAATTTATGTCAGCTTTCCAAACATTGGAGCTATTGATACAATATGATGAAATTATTACATTGGAAAGTCTGTATTATATAAAAGAAAATGAAACCATTTTAGCAAATTAAATAGTAATTGTGAAGTAACATAATTACTTGCTTGAATCAGATAAGAAATAATTTTGCTTAACTTCTCAAGTGATTTATGTGGAATCAATAAGTCCATAGGAGGAATAAAGAAAGCATATTCAACAGACCTTAAACATTTGTAAAGGCGAAAAGCTTGTAACAGAAGAAGGTAAAGAAAATAAATCAATAACCATAATAATGGTTAGTAGGGCAGGAAAATTTTTGTAAGGAGCTAACTGAAATCAGGTAATGGTTTATGGAAGTTCAACATATATGCTTACTGAACGCGATTTCGTAGGTTCAAATCATATATCTATTTAGTAATATATATATATTAGTAAAAAATTAAATAATGTATCTACTATTTACTTTGTGTGTACATTCTTGAATATAAATATTAGTAAATATAAATAAATAACAATGAAATATTCTAGTTTTCAATTTGAATAAATTAATTTACTTTGTTGTACTGAAAAAATAACAGGAATACAATCTGGAAAGGTAAGGAAGAATAAAAGAAATAATTCATAACATTTTTATTGATTTCTAAATAGAATTTTATTAAATTTACTTCTAATATACTCATGGAGGTCTCGTGGCCGCGTACCTGAGTCCCGAACCTAAGGAACCGGGTTTGATCCCGACCGAGGCCACATATTTCGAATTTTAAATGGTACAAAGGTGACCCCTGTGGTGCACTCTCTACGCCAGCAATGAGTGCCCGTGAGGTGACGCTTGGTAAACGCCTACACGGAACAAATAAGTCATTATCATTACCGATATCAGTGGCAAAGCAGATTGGCACACCCAGAAATGGGTAATATGCCGTGATGATATATTTATTTATTCACAATCATTATAGTAATATTCAGATTCCTAACCTTTTGGAGGTTGGAAAATACGTCATTCCTAACTTTAATGACAATCTCTTGGGTTGGAAATAACGGATTTCACTTCCATCTCTTGGGTTGGAAATGTTTATGTAGGGGTTGCCTAGCAACATTGCCGTAGATCCCCATAATTAAGTAGGCTAAACAAATTTTAAGACAGCTGTCAAAATATTAATAAAATTAAAGGTTATAATTCATTGATTTATTTTGAAAATTATTGATTTAAAATGAGGATGATTGTGAATAAAATAGTATACATAACCTCGGTGGGAGTTTCATAACAGCCTCGCGCATTATCTCACCTCGAGGCTTCGCCTCTCGGTAATATACATAAGCCCTCGGCTGTAATGAAACATCTCCCACCTCGGATGTAATATACTATTATTCCATTTTAGAGAGTTTGTGATGGTTTGGATGTGTCACACGTGACAATAAATAATATCAAAAATTAATTTAAACGTGGATCAATTTCACCGCCAAAAAGTTAGTGATCCGAAAAAATCAATGCAAAACATTGACAGTTTTAATGCAATATTAGACATAGGTACCATTTACATGTATAGTGAATGTAAATTGCTTTTTAAGGCCCTTCTTATAATAAGTCTATCTTTATAATTAAATTAATAATAGTTTCTACGTTGTGCATTTAATGCTTTCTTACATATTAATTGTTATATAGGCAGTTTGCGAACCTCATTTACGTATAACGCAACGTGAAGTACAGTTGGATGTTGTCACGTTACGTTAAAAATAATGTACGAACTTTAATCGTGACTTAAATAACTGGTAATACTATACCGTTGAAATGGAGATTACGTACCGCAGAAACGATATTTTGTGATTTGTAAGTCACGTTACGTTGTACGTAACTAAGGTTCGCAAACTGCCTAAAAAATTTATGTATTGTTGTAATCATTCTTGTTGGAATTAATTACAATTAAAAAGAAGATAATTTCCATTACCTATATATTATTTTTAATTTAAAGTTCACTTAAAATGTTTATGAAAATGGCCCTTACCTTTAGTAAAAATTAATATTAATTGATTAAAAACAATATATGCTATAATTATAAATTGTATTTCATTTTATTTACAAGTTCAGTAAAATACTTGCTCATTAATTCAAGAGTCCATAATTTTGATTATAAATGTCAGTTTCATCGACCATCGATTAGAGCAATCGGCTTCACTCCTTGACTCATATAAATTATTATTATTGCATTATAATTATATATATATATATATACCGTGAGTATTTTTTAACGTGAAACATTGAGTTTATCATATCCATAGTTACGACTGATTTGATTGACAGCAATGTATTTGCCCGTTCCCTTTAAAATGAAACATAGGGAATGAATTTGACATTTGATAAGACGTCAATAGAGGTTAGTTTTGTTTAAATAATTATACCTGCATTCTAAAATAAAATTAGTTGTAGTGTGCACCTTGTGCCCGAGTGGTTTTCTGACTCGGCTAAATTTCTTACAATATTTAAATATAATACTTCTGACAAATTCATTTCCCATGTGTCATTTTAAATGAGACAGACAAATATATTGCTGTCAATCAAATGTCAAATCATAATTTATAGGGAAATTCAAGGGTTATCTGTCATATTGACAAGATGTCATTAGAGGTTAATATTATTTAAATAATTATCCTGTTTTCTAAAAATTAAATTTAGATGTAAAAAATACTGTGTGTACCTTGTGCCCGAAATATATTTAGTACTCTCGAGTGGTTTTCTGACTCCGCTAAATTTCTTACAATATTTAAATATTATACTTCTGTCAGATTCGTTCCCTATGTTTCATTTTAAAAGGAACGGGCAAATACATTGCTGTCAATCAAATCAGTCGTAACTATGGATATGATAAACTCAATGTTTCACGTTAAAAAATACTCACGGTATATATATATGACAGGAAAGTGATACTTTTTAAAAAAGTTCCCGAACAATTGTACTAAATATAAAAATAGTCAAATATATCGGATTGTTTATCCACGGTGAAATTAATATTAATTAATATCAAAAGAGTCAGGTAAAATTTTACGTGACTATACTCGCCGTCAAATGATTATGGACTGATATTCAACTTTTATCCCTTTCCGCACCCTGTCCCTTGCCCATCGGTGTTTCCGCTTACCGCTTGTAACTTGACATGACCAGGAATGAACGCAAATGTCATATAATACATTTAAAACTAATTAAAATATTTAATACATGATAAATGAAGAAAATAATAGCTTTGTTCGATGACATGTACTAGGCCGCCCTAGTGTTAACTTTCTTACACTAACATGTTTTATGAAAAACGGGCAGCTTCTGGCAGGCTGTTCGATGACAAAAATTTTAAGAACTAGTGCTCACGTTTCTGACCTGACTCGCGAGGTGGTGTAGAAAGTGCAGAGTAGGATTGGGGGTAACTAAATGTTGTTCGGTAGACATTTTAATTCTATTCTATCTACATATCTGTTTATTAACCTAAAATTTTACACATTGAGAAAACAAAATAATGGATTCAGATATAGTATATTCTCTTTGTTTTGTTATATAAAGAATTAATTAATATATCTGTCTCTGAATCTGATGAAGAATCAAGTGATGACTGATCTTCATCAGAATCGTTTATTAGCTCTTTAAAACAGACATTTCTGCAGTCACTTCTTTGCAGCTTTATGATATGACTGTGTTTATAAACAACCTAACCTTTTACACCTTTGGCTACGCTTGGCTTGATTACTCACAGCTGAGCAAACTTGCCCAAATATACACTAGTGTGTTTTATGAAACCACAAGAATTAGACTGTACTAGTGTACACTACACTGCACCGCACTATTCTGCTCTGCACTTCAAGCACTTCTCATCGAACAGAGCTATTATAACAAATAAGTAAGGTAAGACAGTAATACGTAATATAAATTGTAAAAATTGTCTCTGTGGAAAATTTATATTTATATTTTGACCAAAGTTTCCACACATCAAGTTAAGGTCGTGTTTGCGTCAAAATACGATAACCGGTGAAATCTAAATAAAAGGTAAGAATAATTGATTATTAGGTGAGCAGTAGATCTGCCAACTCATGCTTCTGTAGTCAAATCCAAAGTTTTGTTATTTAATAAATTTTTTTTTTTTTCAGGATGTAACGCCAATTTTTTGAAAAAAAAAATGTGTGCATTGGCAATAATTGTTTTTGCCTACCCATTTAAATCTTGTTTTCCTAAACGTTTTTTATAAGAAGCAGGACTATTAAATTCATTAGTTTCTCTCATTTTCTTTTCAAAAGTCTAAATATAATGTCATTTATAGGATTGGGAATAAAAAGCGCACGCAAGTATAAACGAAAATGTCAGAATATAAATTGACATTGACAGATTACAGATATTTGTACAGGTACACACTTAAAAAATTTGGCATCAGTGTAAAAATCTCCAGTCCATAATTATTTGACGTCAAGTATAGTACTGTGTATATGAGCTCTCAAAAATCAAAATAACCATGTTAATTCAATTTTCTTGTCGGTTTCGGAATAATTATTTGCGCACAGAGGGCCGAAAGAAAAAGTTTACGCCTGCGGATAAAGTTTCTTCTAAGAGCGTAATCTTCTAGGCTAATTGGACATTCCTACCTTTTAAGAATTTCTTAATTTCATTTTGGAAGATTCCAGCAAGGCTTTTCCCATCATTGTGAATTATAAATAGATTGTCTATATACACATTCTATTATATTCAAAGAAGTGGTGCCATTTAAATAGAGTCCTATACCATAATCATATTTTAACTATCTTAAATAAGAAGACGAAAATATACATAAATTAATGAGTATTAGTGAAAAATTTTTCTTTAAATATTAACTAGGTCACAAACTACAAGCGATTGAACCTGATTACTAATTGGGTGTGACGTGTTAGGTACTAAGAATTTAATTGGTCGCCTGATTTTAAAAAGAAGATTCGCGCGTCTTTAGCGGTCACCTTTGAAAGAATATGAAATGTCATAATGTTCTATAACCTAACAAAACGTTTAACAATTTTGTGTTTGATGAATTTGTTTAATTATAACATCTAGTAATATTAACAATAATCATGTATTTATAAATAAATCAATTTGTAATATGAATTAAATTAATAATAATATTAATTAAATTAATATTAACTTCAAAACAGGCAAACATTAGCGCCATCCGTCGTCATACTTTGTGTAATAATATTGTCAAACTGTTTCAATGTTCTGTAATTTATTAGGAACAAATCCTTGTTAAATGCTTATTATTTATGTTATTTATACTTAATAATAATTTCTTCGTAAATATAACGTATAAGTTTTTATATAAAAACATTTCAGCTATGCAAACATGAAAAAAATTGTTTCCAGTATAACTAACTGTTTGTCCCATTGTTTGTCGATCACTCGTTAGTACCCGCTACGTCACGCACAAATTATTAAACTTTAAAAATTCATATCTCGCTTATTACGTAAAATTTTTAAGTCGCGTTTGCACTGAAGTTGTTATTTTATCCTGTTATTACAGGAAAAAAAATAAAAGAAAAATGGTATAGGACCCCATTGCGAAAATGCAGTCAAGAGATTGAGCAACCTTGCACGTCTAATGTTATATTTTAGTCAATATTAAAATTTGCAGGAAAGGATGTTAAAAAAAATAATTTTTAATGGGGCGCGAGACCACATTTTAAAAATTTAAGAGATGTTAACAACTAAAAAGTTTAAGAAGTGCTACTGTAAATCAACAACATTCATTATTAAAGTGCCACTTAATGAAAACTCTTGTAGTTTATTAGTTTAAGTTGACTTTCACACCAGGCGATTTGTTGAGTGCAATAATATTTAATGTACAAGGTGGTGGCCTACACTGTCGTTCATATAACTTTAATATGTAAAATCAAAATCATACTTTCATAATTTCCTACTTCTTTAATTATTTAGGTAAACAGCTGCAAATGAAAGTTATTGAGCATAAATTCTGTACGTGAATCAACAAACATAATTAATTTTTCATGCTTCGTAGCGACTGATTAAGTATAAAAATCATATGTGGCTAGTACAGGACCTCCCGTCAATTCCATGTTTAAAATAGCAATGAGCTTTAAGTAAAGTATTACTTCCGGTTGATCGTTTGTAAACAAAATCTCATTTGTTTTTTCCAATAAATAGAAAAGTCTGTAGTACGAAACTTTGGATTATATTATGCTCTTTCTTGAAAATCTATTCAGAGTTCCAAATTAAGTACCACTTCTTGTTTTTCATATATAGTTAAAACCTAATATGTTTTTTAAATTATAAACGAGTTTTAAATACTTTATTTGAGCAGTTTTGGATCATATTTTAATATATTTTTCAAGATAATCTGTTTTGAACTTCCATCCAGTAAAGTACCATTTTTATAAAAAAATCTAGTATGTCGTTCTCATTAATACAAAAGTCTTAAATACCAAGTTTGAAAAATTTTGGATTATCGTAATATGTTTTTCACGAAAATCTGTTTAGAGCTTTAAGTAAAGTTCCTGTTTATCAATTTTAACCAAAAATCTTGTTCCCATTGACATAGAAGTCTTAAATATTTAAATTGAAAATCTTTGGATTACATTGTAATATAGTTTTTCATTAAAAACTGTTATAGGCTTCAAATAAAGTACCACTTCCGGTTATCCAATTTATTATTTTTTTATATTATGCAAAAAGCTTAATTACAGAAATTTTTTTTTTTTGAAAGTTTGATATGTTATCGTTGAAGAAAAATCGTCACACCACGCACACACACACACACGCGCACACACACACACACACATACACACACGCACACACACGCCATACGCACACAAACACACTTTCTCACACACACACACACACACACATACATACATACAAACGTCATTGTAAAAATAGTAAAAACGTGTTGTGGGACCCTAATTCGTGCTTATCTACTGAAAACTCACTATCGAATTTTTGGACTGAAGATATTGCCTACCTTACCTAAGCTATGGCGAGAGGCAAAAATGTCGAAAATCACCTCAAATATAACTATAGCCATGGAACTGAAACATATAAAATAACAAAAATGTTTAACCATTCATCTGTCAAGTTACGTTAGTATATTTTTACTTGTCAATATGCATAATTTCTGTTCAAGTAAAGAAGTATCTATTCATAAGAAAAAAAAAAATAATTTAACTTCACAAATAAATGTTAAACATATGTTAATTTTTGTTTCAATTCCATGGCTATCATGGCTTTCAAGTGATTTTCAACATTTTCAGTCCTAAATTGTGCCGTTAAAAAGCATTCAAAATTAATGGTGCGTTTTGATTCAGATGCAGAATGTCATGCTCTCTAAAACTTTTATTTGAAGTGTTTTTACCTAAAATAGTTAGGGAAGCAGGAAATTATGAAAATATGATTTTAATGTTAAAACTCCGTGTTCAGCAGTTGAAGTCGCCACCCTTTATAGTTTTTGTAGGTTTTACATTTACAAATAAAATTGTAGTACGTAAATCGATCGCAGTGCTGGCTTTCCATTCACATTGCTGTATTACCAGATACGTTATATAAATAATTTCTGAATTTCTGCTAATTCTACCTTGATTAGTCGATAAAAAAATCTCTTAATGGGACTTACCCTATACGAGTAAGCATTGTAGCCACTGTATTTTGAAACGTACATTTATTATTATTGGGTATGTTTTTCAAAGTGGTAAATTTATTTTTTTAAATAACACAAAGGCTGAATTTACACAAACAATAACGGTACCTGTACCTCCTGTTAAAAAATCATATGTGAACTACAGTTGTTGGCTTATAAATTTTAACATTGCATGCACAAATCAAAAATGTTTTGTAGCCTTTTAACTTTTATGTGCCAGTGATGATGTATAATGCTAGTGAAAATAAAATTTTAAGTGTAAACTTGTTTATGTTTGCTACTTTTATTTAAAAAATGCAACTGGCTAGATAAAAATGCTCAACTGTCACTACAAAATTATTGCATAATTATTCTCAGCCTACAGTAATTTTCAATAATTTTTCAATAGAGATAGCTTATACAGAGTGTCTCTCAAATAGGGGGACATGGCTTAACCACAGATTTCTGAGGCTAAAATAAGACGATTTAACTAAACTTGCTTCTACCGGAAATTGTACCATTTATCCAGAATTCTGCTTCAAAGTTCTTCGAAAAAAAATTAATTTTGCTTATAATAACAGAACGCTTTATTCGATTTGGATGAAATTTCGTAGGACAGTTCATATAGTTATAAGTCTTCTTTTAAGATGATATTTGTTATTATTAGTGAACCACTAGTGTATGAAACTTAGGTGTCCCAACATTGAATAAGAAGGTAACTTTTTAATGGCCTCGCCGATAACGTAAAATTATTTTTTTTCGGAAAGATACATTCAATAGTAAACTTTTCTCTCTGTTTAATGTGTTATATCTGTTACGGTTCAGACAGAAAAAGATAAAACCTTGGTGTCTGTACCGTGAAATTTTTTAAATAAATTTTATCTAGCAGTCTGTCCAAACGCCAAACATCTAATTTTTAATGACAGTAACGAGTTGCCAATCTTCTCAACTTGAATATTATTTATTCGTCTTATTTATAATAATGGTAGTAAAATACTATTAGGCTGAACAAATGGATATTACTAGTTTCTGATTATTGCGAAGGAATTTTTTGACAACCCATACAACAATTGTTACTGTCATTAGAAATTAGTTGTTTGACATTTGTATAGACTGCTAGATTAAATTTATTTAAAAAAATTTACAATGCAGTGACTCAGGTTTTATTTTTTTCTGTATGAACCGTAACAGATATCACAAATTAAACAGAGAGAGACAAGTTTACTATTGAATGTATCTTTCTGAAAAAAAAATAATTTTACGTTATCGGCGTGGCCATTAAAAAGTTACGGTCTAATCAATGTTAGGACACCTAAGTTTCATACACTAGTAGTTCACTAATAACATCAAATATCATCTTAAAAGATGACTTATAACCATATGAACTGTCGTACCACATTTCATCCAAATCGAATACAGCGTTCTGTTATTATAAGCAAAATTAATTATTTTTTTTCGAAGAAATTTAAAACAGTATTCTGGCTAAATGGTACACTTTCCGGTAGAAGCAAGTTTAGATAAATCGTCTTACTTTAGCCTCAGCAATCTGTGGTTAAGCCATTTCCCCCTTTTTAAGAGACACCTGTATTCTTGTGTCATTTTAAAAATAACAATCCCAACAAAAAAATTATATACGGGACATCAAACCCAAACCTATGAACCGAACCAAACCTTAACATTTTACCGAACTCAAACGCAGAACTGAACCTCAGATATATTTGACAGTTAAATCGAACCGTATATTAAAATTCGGGTTGAGGTTCAGATCCGATTCAGGGTCATATTCAATTCAAAAAAAGAGTAACCGTATCACTGAAATATATACTAACTGGAACTCGCATACTCTACCTATCAGCGTACGCTGCACTGAAGCCTCATTGAACAATAATGGCTGGTCCTGTTCGCGCACGTTCGTGCCGAACCGAACCTAGCCGAATAACTCGTATCATAGCTGATGTTTTCATATTATGCTTCATTTATTTAAACATGCGCCACACGAAATAATTTCCGTCTACTCACGAACTGTCTCGATGTTTGCCGACTACTCCAGCAGCAGGCTTTCAATATACTTCACAGTCACGGTTCGTACGCGCATTCCAGTTAGTATATATTTCAGTGAATCGTATAATACAGCTGATCGGCGACGCGTTCGGCGTTTACTGACTGTTCGTGAAAATGTTCTTGTCTATGTTGCATCATAATTTACGACTCCTATTTTAATTATATTGTTATTAAAAAAACATTAATTCAATTTTTATTACATCGAACTGAACCTAAACCCATACACAGAAAAAAAGACATCTAAATTGTAGTTAAATTAACTAAACAAATTTGTAATTTTCAGCCTACTAATATGTTTTCATTAAATTATCTGTGTAAGTTGATTTAGTTAAATTTTCTAAATTTTGAATAACAAATTATAGTAAAATTAAATACAAAATTAAATTAAATGACTACATTTAATATTGAACTAAACATAAATAAAGAAATTAACTAAATATATATCTAAATTTTCTATTTACTTATCTAATTCATTAGATAAATCACCGAAAATTATAGAACAAAAATAACGAAGCCAAAATATAGTAAAATTTAATAAAATAAGTAATTATAATAACTATTTACATATTTAAATTAAAGATTTTTTACAAAATATTTATTATCTATTTCGGGTTAGTTAAAATCATCGACCTTTAAACTAATGGACCAAATGTCTCCTATTCTTTTATTGTTAGAACAATGCTCCAACATAAAAGGATTGAAATATATGTTCTGTCCTTCAACAGTACGGAAGTTCTCAATTAAAGTATACCGCGCATACGTTCGTAGTCATTGTACATCTTTTTCAGTCATATGTAAACCTCTATACATCGCTCTCTCTCACTAAATAGTTGTCAAATTCTACATTTGACGTTTGTGTATTATTTGCTTTTTTGGAGAATATTTACAATTATTACTGTCAATATATACGTATATGTGTTGTGAGGTGTGTATTTATGCGACAAAATAATGGGGAAACTGTGTATTTCGTGCAGTCAGCAGTACGTAAACGGTCATTTCATATGTAAGTTCTTATTAATTATTACTTGTCCCCTATAATATAATATGTATGTAATAATATTGTATTAAAAATATATAATGAATCTAATTTTGCACAAAAAAATTAAATCTATACTCTCAGCGATTATGCACCAAGTATAACAAGTTAGGGACAAATCAATTTTTTTATTTTGCTGCGTTTTCTTAACTTCCGTACTGTTGAAGGACAGAGATAGGGATAGAGATACTGTGCCTGCACCGTTATGGCGGGACAAGCGTTTTACTCGTACGCTGCGTCTATTAGTTTAAAGGTCGATGGTTAAAATGGTAAATTAAGATTTGTAAATTATACTAAATTATTAGACATATTGCCTAATAAAATAATATCTAATTACTAATCTAATTATAATTAGACAAAATTTCAATTATTTTTTTTCTGTGTATGTGAGCCCGGAAAAAACTGCATATTTTATTAATGTTTGAACAGAACTGCACACGAAACTTTCTCTCAAAAAACAAATTAACCTGTACCTAAACCGAACCCAGTTTTTGACAGGTTCGATGCCCTGACTATATAACTAAATTTTACATGAAATAAAAATATCCCGAAAGATGATGTTAAAATGTCATCGCTGAAGATTAAACTACGAAGTGAATTCCACAATTTTTGTTTTGCAGATTAGAAACAATATGGGCATAAATGTAATGGACAATACATTTATTACTTAGCGATAAATATAATTTATGTCATTGTTTAATTTTATATGTATATATATTTTTTCATAAAGGCATCTGATGTGGCCAACACAAAACCTCCCGCAATTTAATTTTTATTAATTTAAATACATTACGTATTTACTAACGCTGCAACTGTTCCATTGCATAAAACTATTGCTTTATTTACTATTTTCTTTTTAAAATATCAATATTATTAATTTGAAGTGATTAGTTTTTTGACAGTAACATTTACTGTCAGTTACATTCATGAAATATGAACTTTGTAACAAAGGAATTGTGTTTATCTTAGGCTTCGGGATTAAAAAAAGAAAAATGATTTTTAAATTTATCTGTAAAATATATAGAAAAATTATTAATGTATTCCTGTAGAAAATTCAATAATCTAAATTTTCATAATGACATAAAATGCGAAAAATGGCATTTAATGGTATTTTTTGAAGAAAACCCATTTTCGAATGACAGTATTTGAGTTAGAGCGAAGACAAAATCCCTACACATACACACACACATACATACACACATACACACACACACACACACACATACAGACATCATCGTGAAAATGTTAAAATTGGATTCTAGGGACCTCAAAACGTGGTCATTTACTAAAATCTCGATATGTGATTTTTAGCACGTTCCGTATACCTCCCTTTACCAAGGGTAGCGGGAGGTAAAAAGTTGAGAGGTGCGAAAACTAGAGAAGGTGATGGCCATGATAAGTATCATAACAATGAAAATATCTTAGCAACGAAAAATTTATTGTCATTATCATCAATTCGATTCAAGAACATAATTTTGAGCAAATTTTGTAAGAAAGTAATTCATATTTCATGGTTAACTAAAATTATTTACACGAGGCTGGTTACATTATTGCATTCTAATGCAAATATTTCAGAAACCAAGCATTTGAAAATATTTTGGGTTCCCCTTTTTCGAAAATACTATAAAAATAATTCCACGAACATTGTCATTTTATCACATGTTAAAAGTTACAAATGTGTGACAAGTTGCCGTTCCGGGCATACTTATAAGATACTTTTAAAATTCAATTTGATGATTATTGTACGAGCACTATAGTTCATTAGGTACTTAAAACATATTTTTTTTAAATTTAAAATATTGTTTCTTTTCAGTTTTAAATATAGTGTAAACCTGTAAATTACAATCGTTTTGTTTATTACTTCTCTGTATTTTTGTATATAAACAAAAATATCGATTTCTGATGTACACGTAAATCTCATTTTGGAACAAAAATACTTGTTATCCGATTTTTAAGTCCTTTAACAAACCTGTTTCTTTATTTGTTGTTATCAGATTTTAAATTTTGTAAAGCTTTGGAGTGCAGTTTGTAACGTTTGAAAAGAAAATTAATCAATAAAACCTTAACAATGGTTAGTAGGACACAAAGATTTTTCTGAGTCGCTGGTTGAAAATTGGCGTTTGAACGTGCGAATTCCCAGCACGAGCCGACCGCCAGCGTATCGGTGAAGACTGCGACTCACGACTCATTCCTGTCGTGTTTCCGACCTCTCAAAGTCCTCTTACCTTTTCCCAACACGTTCCATTTTGTCCCCTTTGTCTATATATGCACCCTACGCCATTCAATCCTTGTGGTTAATTTTCTTTGCTACCTGTAACTGTTCCTGTCTTTGTTCTGCGTTTTGTGCTCCTGTTGTCTTCTACTCGATTATTTCATGGCTGTTTCACTTTTAGACTGTGTGGTTCTCCTTAGAAGTTTTTCTTCCTCTTTTATTCTTTCCATTATGTTCTCTTATTTGATTTCACGTCATTTTCCCAGCTAATTTTTAGTGAAATGAACAATTAATTTGCATCTGCAGACTTCAGTAATACTACGATATACTTCTGCCATAAAAAAGATTGCCAGGCATCAACTCATGAACATTCAAAGCTATAATTTGAATAGTTTTCCCATACCTCTAAAAATAATTATTAGGCTTTTTGCAATAAACCTAAATCAGAACAGTAATACTGAAAACTTATAAATTACTAGAATTAATTGAAAAGGAAAGACATATATAATGAAGTTAATAAATTATCGGCAATGTATACTTGGCACGTAAATCCTGGACAAGAAAACTTGGCACTGAGATTAGGTTAATTTATATTATAATAAGTAGCATTATATGAAATGACATTGTTAGTTATGTAAAATAAAGTTTGGCATCTGGCAAACATAATTTAATCTTATGAATCAAAACTTTATCTAATAGTGTTTCCCACTTTTATATTTAGTTTTGCACTTAGTCCAGCTATTGATGTCATGCTCGGCATTATACTTCAGTTCACGTAAGAAAATAGCAGATGGCACTTGAGAGCCAGCCGTTTTTACATGCATTACATAAATAATTTAAATTGGTAAAACCAAACTTTGTCAATAATAAAAATATTTTTATTCAAAAAATGTACGAGTCCTGAATATTAAAAATTACATAAAAACATGGTTAAATATCACTTAATTCTATCGAATTTATTTGATAATTGAGAGCTGGCAGTGATATTTTTTTCGCTTTTGTGAACTAGAAGAATGTGCGTACACAGTTCACCCGAAAAGTATAATAGCAATAGTCCAAACAATAGGTAGTTTGGCCTGAAAAAAATATCCGGAGTTTTGCAACTTGACAGTTTAGTAAGTTTCATATCCTGAATAAAATACTAAATTTGCAATTTTGAGACGCTGACAGTTGCTAAGCTATATTAGAAAAATGGCGGCCAAAATTAGTTTTTCGCAAAGTATAAGAGAACAAAATTAAAGCTCACAATTTTTATACAAGTAAGGATTCTTACATTTTTTACCTGGTATGAACAGTCAGAATTATATTAAAAAATATTTAACCAAAATAACAAATTATGGAACAAATTTAAATTATACAAAAAAAAAAATTGTAAAATAATGTACATACTATTTAGTTTTATGGCTTTTGATACTTATTAAAGTTCGCATTTAAAATTATTTTTGCCGACTTCCTACAAATTTTTAGTTTTTCATTCGCCACATATTTAAGTACATGATAACGCGGTTTAAAATTTTTAATTCAGTATGAAATTCTTTTTTATACCATGTATTATACGATTTTTACCAATGAGCGGTTCGCGAGTTACTAACAACAAACTCATATGAGATTCTTCTCATATTTTATATATCTGAAAATTGGCTCATTTCTCATTTTTTTATTCAAAATTTCGACACGATTAAAAATAAATAAATAAATAAATATTACGTAGGTATTAAGTGTGGAAGTGGTTGATGCAAAAAGAAAAATAAGTCAATTTACAGATATTTAAATTATTTCAAAGATTTCATGTGAGTTATAAGTTCTTAATAACTTGCAAAGCGCTCATTAGTAATACATGGTATGAAAGAGAATTTCATGACGAGTTTAAATTTTTAAACCGCGCTATACTATCTTTAAACATGTTAGAGTGGTGGATGAAGACATAAATATTTGTAGGAAATCATTGTTAAAAATAACTTAAAAATGATCGAAATAATACTTAAATCGATGGCAAGACCTATTCAAACTGTTATAAGTATTAAAAGCTATTAGACTTCTGTTAATAAATATTAAATACGCAATATTGCAATTCTTTGTATAATTTAAATTTCTTCATCTTTCATAATTTATTATTTTGATTAAATAATTTTTAACCTAACTCTTTGACAGTTCATTCCAGGAAAAAAATATAAGAATTCTTTTTTGCCAATTTACAAAACTCTTGTTTTTTTTCGAACAAGTACGACTTTAACTTCCTGTTGCCTGGTCTATAAATGAAACACGTAAAACTCAGCTAATGCGCACTGATTATATAAATGGAAAACGAGTTATGGGCTCAGTGCAAAAAAGTTCGCACTAGATACATAAATGGGAAAAGCTATAATCTAACGTATTTCCCGGTTGCATTATTGTTCGTCAGTTATTTGATAAACTGTTAAATCACTGTTAGTCAATCAACTAACAAGTTTGCATTGCTAAAACAGTTATATGTATTTACATGGTTAAAATGTTTAAATGAATATTAATTAATCGCCGACCACCCCAAATAATTTGTAGAGTGGGCTGGTTCCCACCACTGATGTTTGTATTTAGAATTTTGTATGCTCCTATTATTCAATTTTGTTTTTTCTATTTAAGTAGAGTTTTAAATGTAAACAAGAAAGCTAATTGCTCGTCCGTTTAAAAAGAACGTTGTTTTACTTTTTATGTAGTTCAAAGAGATTTTTGATACAGTTTCTAAATATTTAAGATAAATGCTATTGTCTGTTTTTGGAACATCAGTATACTCGTTCATTTGTTCATATGAGTAGGAATATTAATAATAATCAATGTATGTATTAAATATATTTTATCTTCAAACTAATTATAGGGACCCAATGATAATAATAAATCTTGGAATGTTTATTCCATATTGCATAATTTATTATTATTTATTCTGCAATTGAGGTTGTGCATATAATAAATAATATTATCGATGAATGTAGAATAATGAAAAGGTATCGACAACGACTTATAAGCATATAACGTGTACATGACTTATCAATAATTTACAGTAAGTAATGTGGAATGAAAACTATAGCGCGATAAAAGCTCATAATACCGATGAAGTGATAAATACAGCAAATGCAGCCGATCGGGAACTGTCAATAAAACGTACAATTACCGTTATAGAGGACATAAGTGTACACGTACTATCAGCTACTATGATTGGAGCGTGCGACGAGAGAAACAAGTGAAAATAGAATAAAACAAAAGGCTCACGTCTGTCGTTCTCGGGCCGTTAAGAGAGTAAAATACATGCCAGTGTCCAATGTCACGTACATCGGAACGGCGAAACCGAATTCTCGGAAGAATCGTTTTATTGCTTTTAAAGTTAGCTCGGTAAAGACGCTCGGCGCGGCTTGGCGACTCGTCTGGAGGGTATAACGTCCCTCGGGATGCAGGAGACGGCACGGGCTCGGGCACTGGAGTTGGAGGACACATTGCCACTCTGGCCTGATGTTTGCGCCCCATAACTCAGCGTGCTTAGCACCCGTGACGTAAAATGAAAGTACCCAGACACGAGCATCAACAACCAAACCAGATACACGATACTCCCACCACCGCAACTCTTTTTCAAACTTCTCACAAAATAAAGTTACACTCTAATATCCAGATACAAGCAACTCCGCTAAAACACTTTTGAATTTCACTTTCTTCAAGAAAATTTTGATTTAATTGTTAAATAAGTGTTATTCTTATTTAAAAAAAAAATCAAAATTACTTGCTTATTTTATCAAAATTTATTAAATAAAATTAAATAAGAAATAAAGCCAAATGAATGGACATTGAACGGAGATTTGTGATGTGGAATATGATTTTTTTTTATATCTATGGATACGCGCAAAATGTGCGTATATTATAGCAGATATAAAAAAAAAATTGCTGCTCTTATGCTTTAATATACTTGTTAACTTGATAATATTAAGTATGTCATCTATTTTTGAATGACACTCATTATAATTCAGATTTTCTTTAAGATATAGATTATTATTATGATTCAGATTTCTGTTCATTATGATACAGATTATCATTATGATATAGTTTAATTTCATTAGCTATTTATAGTTTATTTTTTTAATTATTATGAATAGTCCTAGAAAAAACAGTGAATGCAACTCATGTATAACGACTATTAATACATTTGCATGATTTACGATATTCGCCATGGTTCGCATCGTAAACTTCATGCTCGTGTATTAATAGCTATCATTATAAACTCGTTGCGTAATATATTTACTATTCTACAAATTTTTTAAAAGTAGATTTTTTAATGTTTGTTTTTAGGGTTAAAAATATCATTTTGTGACACAAGTGTTAAAAGTGACACCGTATGCTTACTTTTAACATGAATGTTAAAAGTGAATTAGGTACCTTGATAATGGTGAATGAAACAAATCGACATTCGAAGGCTTGGACCATTCTGCTTCGCGTCGCGTTCAACTTCCTTCTCTCAAAATAAAATGTCACTCTATACACACACACACATAAATAGCTAGAATTAAATACCCCATTCTTTTCACTTTAGAACCAATTTATAAATTTACCTTATGCACATACATGAAGCGTATAGACCTTAAAAGCTAACCAATCAACTTTTTTATAGAAATTTTCTGTTTATTATTTTATTGAAATAGGTGTTTAATTCAGAAAAGTCTGATTTATTACTAAAAAGATATGTTGTCATATGTCTGGTTTTGTAAGTGAGACTTGCAAATGTATGCTTCCTGCTTATAGTAATATCAATATCTAAGGTAATACTAATTTGTTTACTAATATTCTGTCTCAATTTTGTTTTATTTTAATGAACACACAAGAATTTCATAGAGTTGTTCTACCACGTACTGCACTATCAATTCTGAATTGATTATGAGAAAGTAAAGTAAATGACATGATCACGTGAATGAAGAACCGCAACTTGATTCGCCGAAAGGCTTTTACACTGGCATACCTACTCAAATGTCTGCTTTTGCATCTAAGGCTAAATTTAAAACACCAATAACTATTTAAAATGTATGTTAAGGTCAAAAATTCGTTTACTTCATCAATTTCTCATAAGAATACTTAGCTAACTCATTTTATTACAAAATGTGAAATGTGTGATTTTGCATTTATTTGCTTCACGTTGTCGTCGCGCATGCGTACAATATTTTACAACCCCATTTGGAGGTTAAAGTTTTCGTTCGAAAGTTTTACAGTTTTACTGTAATTTGCTTTGTATTAAACTGCTAAAATCGAGAATGAATTGGAATTTATTTCAAAACGTTAAAATAAAATAAATATAAATACTACGATAATAAGGGTTATGTTTTTGTAAAATAATACAGAAAACAATATTATCAATGCACATGGCACGATATGATTGGCTACCGCTTGGTTCGATAACGCAAATCATGAGCTTAGCCTTGCGCAAACAGATCTTTAATCTTTAAATAAGGCTTTAATCACGGTTGATTAACTTATGAATATCAATATCACTTGTGTTAATCATACCATTATTTTTTTAAATGGCCGCCATATGATAATTTTGAATAAATATAACCAATCCTCGTTTTTTTTTTTTAAAAAACTTTTTCATGAAAATATATTGTCATTGAAATTAGGGATTACAAATTTTTAAGTCGATCGGCTATAATTAATTAAAAAGATTAATTTAACCAAATTTTTAATATAAAAATATCGAGTGGTCAAAATTAGATTCGACCCTCCTGATGATCATCTGATGTTAAATAAAAGCTTATAAAAAATATTTTTTTAAAATTGTAACAAATTTATTTAAATTGGAAATAGTCACGAAAGTATAAATATAATTTGGTAATATGTATATATGTGGGGGGATTCCGGCTCAGGATGAATCAGGATGCTTTTTAATTAAACAAAATAGTGTTTTTTAAAATAAAACAATAATTATAATTAAAGATATCGATTACGAAAATGAAATAATGAAATTAAGCAATTATTACAATGAACATTATTTTACGCGTCTTCACTGCACGCCGGTCGCATTCACACTCTTCTGCGGGAAGAGAAGCACACGTCACAGGTTTGATAAGGACGTGACCGGGTCGTCTCGTACCATTCCCACATATATATAACGAGGAAAATTGTTGTGGGTGTGTCAGTGGATTTTGGGCTTTAATTAAAGTTGATTCTTTTAAAATCTGTCATGAATCTCCACATATATATGGGGTCCCGTGGCCGCGTGCCTGAGTGTCTGGTCGCGGACCTGGGAGAACCGGGTTCGATCCCGACAGACGCCAAATATTTCCAATCTTAAATGGCACAAAAGTAACCCCTGTGGTGCACTCTCCACGCCAGCTATGAGTGCCCGTGAGGTGACGCCTGGTAAGTGCCCACACGGTAAAATATATCGTCATTATTACCGATGTCTACATGTGTTGTAGATACTGGCACACCCAGAAATGGGTAATATGCCGTGATGATATATTATTATTATTATTATTATTATTATTATTATTATTATTATTATTATTATTATTATTATATATGTATATATACATATATACAAGGTGGAGACGAACTTAATGTCATAAATTTAAGGGTGAGTAGTACGACATGTGTAGATTACGAATCTGAAAGATTTTTTTTTTAATTCGAAAAACGAAAATTCGACTTTTCTTAAGGAAACTTTTCTGTACTGCTGCTTTAATTCATATTTCATTAAAAATATGTTTATCAAACATACATTCAAAATAAGTTGTATTATTAATAATTAAATTAAATTATTCTTAATAATTAAATTAAATACCATTTGCACCGAAAATAATTATGTAATAGGTACATAAAATATTTCATTATTCTCGGAAGTGTTAGTGGCATGTAGTGTCTCATTAATTCAACGTAGTGCATTGTGTGTAGCTGTGGGAGGTGACAATTTTGAACAATATTTATGACTTTTGTGTTTATTCTTCAATTGATTTTTAAGGTAAGTTTTTTTCATATTAATATTGTTACATGAAAAGTTTCTAGTATTCTTGCTATTTATCAGTTAATCCATTCTGTTTTTTTTTTCTTTAATAAAAATAATTCTGCGAAGTATTAATATTAATCTTTGATATGGTTTATTGAACTTTCAAAATAAATTACGTTAGAAATAATTAAGATTTGATTATACAGAAACATTACGTAAATTAATTAAATTAATTTCAAGTATTAAAGTTGTTAGTGGTCCAGTGGTACCAAAAATGTTAGTTTAATGAGAACTACCCTTAAATATGCGAATTTAAAAAAAAATCTTTCTGTTTCGTATTCTACACATGTCATACTACTCACCCTTAAATTTATGACATTAAGTTCGTTTCCACCCTGTATATACAGGTGTCTCAATAAGCTTGCTCACTATTGGTAGCTTTTTTATTTGAAGAGATACGAGGTTGATTAAATGAACAAAATTGAGCCACTTTATATTAGAAAATTGGTCTTATAGACAAAATAAAAATTGTGTCAGCGGTTCCCAAATTTGGGACTAAATATATATTTTTTAAATGGAATCATATATTTTTTATTATCTTATTGGAAAGAATATTTTTTTTCTCTTTCCAATAAGGTAATGTTGTTTATGTACATTTTTTTTCAAATAAACGAGTTATTTACGTTTAAAGACAAAAATTATCTGTTATTAGTTTATTTAGTCAAGTAAACCATGGAAACAATTGTCTTTTATATTCTTTTTTTTATTTATTAACTTATTTTACAGTAATACACAATTTTGCTCATTTAACCAACCTCGTATCTCTTCAAATAAAAAAGTTACCAATAGTGAGCAAGCTTATTGAGACACCTGTATATATATACAGGTGTCTCTAAAATAGGGGGGCATGGCTTAACCAAGGATTCCTGAGGCTAAAATAAGACGATAAAACTTGCTTCTACCGGAAACTGTACCATTTAGCCAGTATTCTGTTTCAAAATACTTAAAAAAAAAAAATTGCTTATAATAACATAACACTTTATTCGATTTGGATAAAATTTGGTATGACAGTTCATAAGTCATCGAATCGGTTTATGGTTCATATCTGTCAGAAGGATATAATTTCAAGCTTTCCACCCATACAAGGCTTATGTTTTTCATTGCTAATCTCCCACTCTTGTTTGACGAATCAACGATTTATCTCCTTAATTTTTTAAAAAAACATTTCTATACCGTATTTTCTTTAAATGCAGTGAGACATTTTTAAGCTTTCCCAATATTGTATAAATATTGCAACTTTGTTTCTGCATTTGTGAAATGAATTAAATTGCAATCTTAAACCAACTGCTATAGATGTTAATGTTAGTGTAAATCTTACATTTGAATTTAAAAAAAAAGAACACCTTACTACTATTTTTTTAATTAATTAATTTCAGAGGTATTGTTGCAAACTCTTTCAGTTTTTAATTAAGAGTGACAAATTACTAAATATTTGTTGGTCGTTCTGAAAAGTTTCGATTTCCAATAGGTATCATCTGCATGACGAATGGTTTAGGTAGGTACTCAATTTCAAATATTACTTGCTTGCTTTTTTGTAACCTAGACGAATAGCTACTTATGATATAAGTGTTAAAAGTGACCTTTTATTTTATGAGGAGGAAGTTTAGAACACGACGCGAAGCCCAAAAGTATTAAAGTTAGTTTACATTTTAATAAATGTAGTTAATAAAAACAGCATATACTGGCTGCCAGTTTGTTATATAGAGAATTACTTTTCGCCGATTACCATTAAAAGCGCAATTATTTTAACAGTCTGTAAAATGTAATTTTTACTGCCTCAGCAGTAAAAATATTTTTAATAGCTATTTTTGCTATTTGCAATAAATGCATAGCAACCGTTCAACATACTTATAATTTAATGGCGATAATTTATAAATATTAAAAATAATCACTAAATTATTATTAACTCCAAAATCGGAAAAAATAATGTGTTCAATGCCGTATTGAACACATTATTTTTTCCCAGTGAGATCCATGATTTTTTTACAAATTCGTCTTTGGTATTTATATACTTTAATTTGAACTCTTAACACGGTTCATGGTAACAATACTTCATTTCACGTAAGAAAATAGCAGATGGCGCTTGAGACACGACCTTTTTTACATGCGTAAATAAATAATTTAAATTTGTAAAGTCAATAATAAAAATATTTTTATCTGTAAAATGTACGAGTTTTGAGTATTAGAAATTACAACAAAACATGGTTAAATATCACTTAATTCTATAGATTTTATTTGATAATTGGCATTTGCATTTTTTTACTATTGTGAATTAGGTTAGCATTCTGACCAATCAAAGGGCAGAATTTATATCCTTATCTAAACTAATACTATTTTCTTACGTGAAATGAAGTAAAAGAATATTTTTGCACGATCTTTTTTTAAAATGTTTATTTTTATGGTTTCCAAGGCAGTAGGTTTTATTTTTTCTTATCAGGACTTGATTGTTAAGATTAAAAATCTGCTGTGGCCAGCACATGTCCTTCCGCAAATTCCATGTTTAAAATAGTAATGAGCTTTAAGTAAAGTATTTTTTCCGTTCCGGTTGGTCGTTTGTAAACAAAATCTAATTTGTTGTTCTAGTCTGTAATACGAAATTAATTTCGTGCGAGAAATAATCGATTATCTTGTGCCTATAGCGCTCACTATAAACTATAACAGTTCGACCTTAATCATTTTCGAAAAAAGTAAGTTCCAATGACGCCACCTGACCATAGTGCGCACCAAACAGTCTCATTTGGGCATGTAAAGATACCTCATAAATCACATGAAGATTTTTCTCTGTCCATATGTGGCAATTTTGCTTATTAACATACCCAGAGAGGTGAAAATGTGCCTCATCAAAGAAAAAGATAATCCTCAAAAAAATCAACATCAACTTCCTGGTGCTCTAAAAACGCAATCTGTGTAAATTCTTTGCTGTACATGATCCATTTCGTAAATGTGTAGTTGTGGACCAATATTTGACATTTTGAAAACACGTACTTATACTGACAGATTTATATTTACAAATCAAATATATTTCTACTTGTTGAAATATACAATTGAATGATTTTAATCTTTTGTAGTAGGCAACTTTTGTGTTAAGTATTCTAATGTTTTAATGTTGTCATAATTTATATTTTGTAAAAACACGTCAAGTATAATAATTTATATTATTAAATAAATGTTCTTGTTCCTTTAAATGTGTGTATAACTGTTTTCTTAGCTCAAACCAAATAGAAATTTCAACACTACTAAATTCTCCTTAACACGGTTTCATTGTTACTGGAAATGTGACAGTGACATTTGTTTAAATACGTCAAAATTGTTATTAAAATATTCTGTTTTTGTTTAACGCATAGGCAAGATGATGTGTAAAAATAAATTATTTTATAAATTTATATTTAAAGTTATTTAAAGTTTTTAAAGTTATTTAAAATTATATTATCGTAGAATTGAAGATTGTGCTGTTATATTCAATTTTTATTATTAAAAGTTGCTGAAAAATTATATTCAATCCATTTTTTTCAAGAAAAACTGTTAAAAGCTTGTATAAGTGATACTTCCGATTATCTGATAGACACTAAAAACTAATCAGCTCTTCCCACATTGATATTATTTGAGTAATCGTGTACACAGGATCCAAACACACATACATACACACATACACATACATACCCACAGACATCATTGTAAAAATGTTAAAATCGGATTCTGGGAACATCAAAACGTGCTTATTCACTAAAATCTTAGTGAATTGCTAAGTTTTCTTGTACTAAATGAACTTGATTTGTTTATAATTATATATTTTTTTCTACCTTTTCAAAAACTGTCATACATCACATTGAAAAACAAAAACTCTCAAAAATCATAGTACTCTACATAGTACTCTATATGAAACAAACTTCCATAGCGGGAGGTAAAAAGGCAGTAAAACGTACAAAAAGCCTACGGGCAATACATGAATATAGTTATTTGTTGAACTAGGTACTAAAATACTAAATTTAATGGCTGCCGTTTCATGAATGAATGCTGTTGAAACTGTAAATCTTTATTTAGTAATTATTATTTTTAATACCTATTTTGAAAGTTATCGCCATCTAATTATGTTTCTAAGCGTTTGTTGAACGGCTGCTAGCGTTTGTATAGCGGTTGCTACATAATAGGCAGTAAAAGTGACATTTTGCAAACTGTTGGCTGGCAAAACGTCGCATTTTCAAATCTCAAAATCGACAAAAAACTAATTTCTACATCATCTTAGCAACAGCATTAGGATAAATGTAAATCATAGTTGCCTTCAGTAAGAGAACTACTCGTGGTGTCAACTTTAATTTTAAAAAAAATTTATTCGATAATTTTTATAAAAGTGTAATAAATTGTCGGATAATGTAAAAAAAAAAAAATAGAATTATTATCACGGACGTTACTTGCAGTTATACAGCTTTCGGATAATATTGGCTACAAAGAGGTAGTCAAAGTTTCCACACATTATCCTTTAGTGACCAGGCTAGTCTCTAGTGCTAAACGTACATTTTGCCGCCCTTTGGTCACCATGTCCTTTATGTCAATATATCAATAATAATAAGATTTATTCAGTATGAAGAAAAATTGTTTTGTTTCCATTATAATACAAAATACACCCTTGTCAGAAAATGTCAATGGAAATTCCTATAATTTTTGATTGCATAAAAATTTAAGAAGTTCCCAGTGCAAGTTAATATATATTTATACACCAAGGGAGCTAAGATAATGTTTATTCATGAGAAGAAAGTTTAGCTCACGAGCCCGTAAGGGCTCACGTAGTTTATACAATATTTTATTCAATTTTGACGAAATAGCAATAAAAACCATTATATTTAATTTTGACAAAACAAAAAACTAATCAGTTAGTAGGCTGCATGCATGACAATCGTCGATGATAAATGTCATGTCATCTATTTAAAAAGCTTTATTGTATGTCATTTGTGCCGTGAAAAATAATGAAAATGGCTGATAATGTCTGATAAATACTATGGTGAGTGTTATTTTCGTGCCTGATGTTATTTTAAATGCATTATTTGTAGCAGAGTAAGTTAATATTTTGTGAGAGTGATCTAAAAAAATTTAATTCACTTGTGAACAAAGTGTTACTTGTTGCTATGGAGTTAATAACGACAGTTTAAAATGTCAAAATTGAATAAAAAAAATTAATTGAATTTACGTCATCAATATTTGAATCAAGATAGTGCCATTGTCACTTTGAACTTAGAACAAATGTTATTGTACGAGTTGACACATTTGATATTTCAATTTATTTATTTTTAGTTTCCAATTTATTTTTCATTAGACGTATTTCTAAATGTTTGGACGGGTACTAAGAGGACTTGTTAAAATTGGGGCCTGTGTGTGGTGTAATTTATTTTGTTATAAATCAGATGAAATTGAAGAAGGTATAGTCGTTTATGCAGGAAAACTTTTATCCTTTTTTCTTGTTTGTTATTTAATGTACAACCTTATAAGCAAAAGTGAGATATATCGAAGAAGAACCGATGAAGATGTCCTTTCAACAAAATCTAGTACTTCGAACTATGACATTATAAACGATGATGCAGTGTCACTTTCTCAAAGTATGGAAGTCTTTCCTGAGTTGTCAACTTCCCTTAGTCTTCCGGATGGTTTATCGAGAGGAGAACCTACTGTTCAGTATCAGTTACGTAGCAGATCTGTTTCTGTACCACTCGGACATGAGTCATCAAGATCTCACGTGCTATTAAATAGAGACGATCAGTTGGCAGATGATGGTGCAGAAAGTCAAATGACCGATGAAGTGAGTGACATTATGCCGCCACGAAGATTTAGAAAGCAGCAGAGAAATGCACAACCTCAAAGGGTACAGAATTGTAATGTTTATGCAATGAGGACAAGAAGAGGAACTTCGTTTGGTTTGAATGATTGACAGTTTTTAGATATCATGTATATGATTGTAAAAAGGATAATTAATAAATTGAATATTAATAATACTATGCCACAGATGGGTCAGATTTTTAATTGTATTAAAAAAATCTTGCAGATTTGCGGGTTCTTCTTAATATTACATATAATTATCATTTATTAGTAAAAATTGGTCGTTTATACTGCTTGTAAATTTGATTTAAAATGACCTACTAAATTACACATATTTGTCGTACAATTTAAAAATTTATTTCATTTAACCTCATTTCTGGAAACGACGTTTCAAATGTTTTCTCCTCATTAAAGCACTAGTTTTGAACCATTTTGTTGAAGCTATAATATTTAATGAATAGAGTTCATATAGAAACATAGAAATATTATATAAAATATGTAAACATGAATGAAATATGTTCAGGGCGGGTGTTTGTTTAGAAATTTAATTTTCTTGATTGCTAAAACAGCTCATTTGTAGATATAAGTGATTGTGCATGTTTTTGAAACATCTTGTATACAAGGTGCCCAGGATAACGCGTCCAATATGCGAACTGTATAGAAGATATGAAGTCGGTTAAATTAGATAGAAGTTATCCTATTAGAAGGCCATTTTACCGGCATATTGTTTATCTGAAAAAAATGCATAGGTCATTAGACAAAAATGTTATTGTTGTATTTTTATACGTTTGCAAGTAATTTAAAAAAAAAAATTGATAATGGTTTCACTTCTTTGTAGCACTTTTTGTACTTTTTCGAATGGCAATGCCCAAGTTTTTTCTATCACTGTTACATTTCGAGTTATGACTTGTTAACAACTTTAGTAATAAATTGTTTCATTGCAAACGAATGAAGTTCTATTCCATCATAAATTTAATTACAAAATAATGGTATATCTGTTTGATACGATCACAAAATTTTGTTAACAAATAATAATAATAATACTACTACTACTACTACTACTACTAATAAATAATAAATAATAAATAATAAATAATAAATAATAAATAATAAATAATAAATAATAAATAATAAATAATAAATAATAAATAATAAATAATAAATAATAAATAATAAATAATAAATAATAAATAATAAATAATAAATAATAAATAATAAATAATAAATAATAAATAATAAATAATAAATAATAAATAATAAATAATAAATAATAAATAATAAATAATAAATAATAAATAATAAATAATAAATAATAAATAATAAATAATAAATAATAAATAATAAATAATAAATAATAAATAATAAATAATAAATAATAAATAATAAATAATAAATAATAAATAATAAATAATAAATAATAAATAATAAATAATAAATAATAAATAATAAATAATAAATAATAAATAATAAATAATAAATAATAAATAATAAATAATAAATAATAAATAATAAATAATAAATAATAAATAATAAATAATAAATAATAAATAATAAATAATAAATAATAAATAATAAATAATAAATAATAAATAATAAATAATAAATAATAAATAATAAATAATAAATAATAAATAATAAATAATAAATAATAAATAATAAATAATAAATAATAAATAATAAATAATAAATAATAAATAATAAATAATAAATAATAAATAATAAATAATAAATAATAAATAATAAATAATAAATAATAAATAATAAATAATAAATAATAAATAATAAATAATAAATAATAATACTTTATTATTATGTACATAATATAAACAACAAAAGACAGGAAATAAAATGAAAAATTAAACAAAAATATCTCGATCTGCACACATTATGTTATAAAAATTCCACATAACGTACATAGGTGACTTGCACAGAATATTAGATTTATATGCAGGAAGGTAAAAGCTGTCGTTGCAACGTGAACAGAAACGGGGGATATTTAAATTGCTCTATATAATAGCGAAAGTAGTCGCTTTCGGTTGCGTCAGACGCTGCGTGTATTTCGCGTTGAGTCGAGGAGTCGGTTTCCTTATCTTGTGCTGACAACACGCGCTGGTTTGTTCTTACAAATTTTGTTGTAAAATTTTAATTATCTTTTATCATCGGTGTTATGGTAAAGTTTGTTTTTTGTACATTATTTGGCTTCTTTAACATCTGTTAAGGTATGTTTCACCTATATTGTTTTGTTACTTTGCGTGAAATTTGTAGCTTATACCCTGCCAGCTACGGGGTGGGACGCTGGTTCCCCCCATATATCGCCTCCTTTTTTGCTTTTGGTATCCAAATTAAGGTTTTTTTGGGTATACTTCATGTTTCAAAATTTATATAAATTTTTTTTTCTTATAATTTTTGTCAAAATTTATCTCTAAAAATTTATCTAAATTATTTAATAGTTTGTCTAATAATTTTGGAGAAAACTACTTGTTAAAATTTATACAAATTCTGTAATAATTTGGGTTATTTATTATGTGTTATCTAAATTTTATTACTGATCTATTTATGTAGCTCGTTTAGAACATCAAACGGCGGAATGTTCCAGACATAGCTCAGGCTGATTCAACGTCATAGTAAAAAGGTTGTATCTGTTTTTTTAAGTTTCTTTGCGAACTTACAGTATCTTATATGAATGAACTGTGTAACATAGGAATTGTGTTTAACTTAGGCTTCAGGATTAAAAGAAAAAATCTGATGTGGCCAATACAAAACCTCCCGCTATTTAATTTATATTAATTTAAATACATACCTACGTTACTAATGCTGCAAACTATAATTATGTACTATTGCATATAACTATTGCTTTATATACGATTTTCTTTATTATTTAATATGTCACTATTATTAATTTGAAGTGATTAATTTTTTGCAATGACGTTTACCTTTCAGTTACATTCATTTGAAAAATAAACTGTGTAACAAAGGAATTTTGTTAACTTAGGCTTCGGGATTAAAAATAGAAAAATGATTTTTAAATTTATCTGTAAAATATATAGAAAAAGTATTAATGTATACCTGTACAAAATTCAATAATCTATAATTTTCCAATGACATAAAATGCGAAAAATGGCATTTAATGGTATTTTTTAAAGAAAAACCATTATGAGCTTCAAGTAAATTGCCATTTCCGTTTATCCGATTTGCACCAAAATCTAATACCTTCTTTCCGTATTAGAACAGAGTAGAAATACAAGGTTTCAGAATTAACTGAATGATAGTATTTGAGTTAGAGCGAAGACAAAATTCATACACATACACACACACACACACACACATACATACATACATACATACACACATACACACACACATACATACATACATACATACATACACACACACCCACACACACATACACATATCATCGAGAAAATGTTAAAATTCGATTCTAGGGACTTTAAACGTGGTCATTCACTAAAATCTCGATATGTGTTTTTTAGCACGATCCCGATACCTCCCTTACCAAGGGTAGCGGGAGGTAAAAAATGATTTTTAAATTTGTAAATATATAGAAAAAGTATTAATGTATACCTGTAGAAAATTCAATATTCTTTAATTTCCATAATGACAAAATGCGAAATAATGCCATTTCCGTTTGGTCAATTTACACCAAACTCTAATGGCTTCTATTTATATTAGAACAGGGTAGAAATACAAGGTATCAGAATTTTCTGAACGATAATATTTGAGTTAGAGCGAAGACAAAATTCATACACATACACACACATACACACATACACACATACACACACACATACACACATACACACACACATATACAGACATCATCGTAAAAATTTTAAAATTGGGTTCTAGGGACATCAAATCGTGGTCATTTACTAAAATCTTGAAATGTGATTTTTCGCACGATCCCTATACCTCCCTTACCAAGGGTAACGGGAGGTAAAAATACATAATTTTTACCTCCCGCTACCTTTGGTAAGGGAGGTATAGGGATCTTGCTAAAAATCACATATCGAGATTTTAGCAAATGACCACGTTTTAAGGTTCCTAGAATCCAATTTTAACATTTTCACGATGATGTCTGTATGTGTGTATGTGTATGTGTATGGATTTTGTCTTCGCTCTAACTCAAATACTATCATTCAGAAAATTCTGAAACCTTGTAAAAACCTATTCTAATATGATAAAAATCCTAAATCGGATAGCCGGAAATGGCACTTTACCTGAAGCTCATAATGGTTTTTCTTCAAAAAATACCATTAATGCCATTTTTTCGCATTTTATGTCTTATGAAAATTAAAGATTATTGTATTTTCTACAGGAATACATTAATACTTTTTCTATAAATTTTACAGATAAATTAATTAATTAAAATAATATATATATATTTTTTATTAGTCCCGAAGCCTAAGATAAACTCTTTGTTACACAGTTCATATTTCAAATGAATGTATAACTGACAGTAAATGTCACTGTCAAAAAATTAATTAACTTCAAATTAATAATAGTGACATTTTAAAAAGAAAATAGTAAATAAAGCAATAGTTTTCTGCAATGGAACAGTTTGCAGCGTTAGTAAATACGCAGGTATATTTTCATATTAATAAAAATTAAATAGCGGGAGGTTTTGTGTTGGCCACATCCGATTTTTAAATTTACATATCTCGCTTATACAAAGAACTAATTTAACCATACTTGATGTTTTCGACGCAGAATTCATTTGTCTAAAACTTTTATTTGAAGCATTTATTATTAAAATCAAAATAACACCTTTTTTTTGGCAAGAAAAACTGATAACAGTTTCAAGTAAAGTATCACTTCCGATTAGACTATTTTAACTAAAATCTATTATGTTATTCCCATTGATATAAAAGTATTATATACCAAATTTAAAAAGTTTTGGATTATATTTTAATATAGTTTTTCATTAAAATCTATTATAGGCTTCAAGCAAAGTACCACTTCCGGGTAGGCCATTTTAACTAAAATCTATTATGTTATTCCCATTGATATAAAAATATTATACAACGCTTAACCTATGGTATACTGACCTGGGGTGGGATTCTATAACTCGTCCGTTATCAAAAGGTACCGTTATCACTATAGAAACGTATTTTCTACAAGATGATTAGTATGTTTACGTCATACTTGTCAAATTAAATGTGATCTTCTATGTAACCATAGTGATAACGGTATCGTTTGATAACAGACGAGTTATCAAAATGTACCGTTATCACTATAGAAACGTATTTTTTACAAGTTGATTGGTATGTTTACGTCATACTTGTCAAATGAAATGTGATCTTCTATGTAACCATAGTGATAACGGTACCGTTGTACACTTACTTTATAACAGCCTGTATACCGTGAGTATTTTTACCTCCCGCTACCCTTGATAAGAGAGGTATAGGGATCGTGCTAAAAATCACTTATCGAGATTTTAGTAAATGACCACGTTTTAAGGTCCCTAGACTCCAATTTTAACATTTTCACGATGATGTCTGTATGTGTGTATGTGCTCTAACTCAAATACTATTATTCAGAAAATTCTGAAACCTTGTATTTATACCCTATTCTAATATAAAAAGAAGACATTAGATTTTGGTGTAAATGGGATAACCGGAATTGCCACTTTACCTGAAGCTCATAATGATTATTCTTCAAAAAATACCATTAAATGTCATTTTTTTGGATTTTGTCGTTATGAAAATTAAAGATTATTGAATTTTCTATAGGAATACATTAATACTTTTTCTATATACTTTACAGATAAATATAAAAATATTTTTTTTTACAAGTCCCGAAGCCTAAGAAAAACACAATTCCTTGGTTACACAGTTCATATTTCAAATGAATGTAACTGACAGTAACTGTCACTGTCAAAAAACTAATCACTTCAAATTAATAATAGTGACATTTTAAAAAGAAAATAGTAAATAAAGCTTTAGTTTTATGCAATGGAATAGTTTGCAGCGTTAATAAATACGAAGGTATGTATTTAAATTAATAAAAATTAAATAGCGGGAGGTTTTGTGTTGGCCACATCAGATTTTTTAACATGAAACATTGGGTTTGTCATATTCATGGTTACGACTCATTTGATTGACAGCAATGTATTTGCCCGTTCCATTTAAAATGAAACATAGGGAACGAATCTGACAGAAGTATTATATTTAAATATTGTAAGAAATTTAGCTGACTCAGAAAACCACTCAAGAGCATTAAGCATATTTCGGTGCACACAATATATTATCTACATATAAATTTAATTTTAGAAAGCAGGTAAAATTGTTTAAACAAAATTAATCTCTAATGACATCTTGTCAATATGACAGATAACCGTTGAATTTTCCTATAAGTTACGACTTGACATTTGATTGACAGCAATATATTTGTCTGTGTCATTGAAAAATAAACATGGGAAATGAATTTGACAGAAGTATTATATTTACATATTGTAAGGAATTTAGCCTAGTCAGAAAATCACTAGGACACATTATTCTTTTACAACCATGGATATGACAAACCCAATGTTTCACGTTATAAATTACTCACGGTATATATATTATTTACAGTAGAGTTTTGTAGCAGCTGTTACTTCAGCGCGACTTGTAATATTATTTTCATTATCGTCGGCCAAAAAATTTGATACAATTCCCGTGCGTGAAGTATTTTACAGCGCTCCAGCTAATAAGGGACTCGCCTTAAGGGCTCGTGCCTTAAACAAAGCTGTCGCGCTGTAAAATACAACTTACACGCACTCGAATGTAAATAACTATTGTTTGTTACATGTTATTTACTTGTACAACGGGATGTCCGCCACAGTTTACGTAAAAGGTTGAAATATACTTATTTTATTTATTTGTTATATTATTGTTCTATACTCTGTTATACACATGTAATATAATTTAAACATTTTATAATATTAAAAGTTAGGACCATTTTCTACATGCTCTATAAGTATTTCTTATTGCGTTATAAGAGAATTCTTTATCATTTCGGTATTGTAATGCAAATATATCTCTTTTGTACTATTGATGTGCGATGTTATATTAGAATTACATAATTCAGTAATATTCACACTGCATCTAGAAGGGTAGATAGGTTTTTTTTAAAAAATGTGTAACATTTAAAATATACTTTATTCACAAAAAAAATATAGAGTAAAATAACTAAACAATATACATAATAAAGGATATGTGTAACATTTTAAATATACTTTACTTACAAGAAAATTCACAGTAGTAATAAACAATATAAATAACATAGGTAATGCGATGCCATAAACTAAGTATCAGTTTGTAGATATTTTATGCCAATGGCTTGTACAGGACGGCTAAAATTGAAAATTATAATTTAAAAATTATTGATAACGGCACACAATGAAAATTGTCCTACATTATTGTATACCCAAGATACAAATAATGACATTTCACGACCGCAGTTGACACAAAATTTGTTTTTATCACATGACTATCAGTCATTTTTTGTAAATTTGTATAAACAAAATTTGTATTGCAATTTAAGCTAGAAATTAAATTTAAGATAAACAATTATGGCCAAGAAATACATTCTTATAAAATAGTGATTGGTATTTACCTTATAAATAAATTTTAATTGGAGTACCCTTTGGGAACCTTAGTGGGATTCGAAGTCGAATGATTTTGGTCTTAATGTTCCATATATTTATTTCAACATGTACAAAATATTTGAACGTTTCAGGCAAAAAATTAACCCATCTTCAGCAATAGGTAAAAAATAAAATTTCTTTTTGTGAAATCCATTTATCGATACATTTTTACAGGTTGTACGAATAAATCAACTCCAGGATTTATTGTTAATCATAATAGGAACGACGAAAAAAAAACTGTAGAAGCTATCACCATGGCGACAGGTGAAGCTCTGATGTTTTGATCCAAATTTCGTCCCCTGTAACAATGTTGTATACGGATTTTGAACGTCCTCGGCTGAATTTTTTCAACATTTCCTGACACCAATCAACACGAGCCTTTTTGCGCTTCGGTGAAATTATGCGAAATCCATCTGGAACAAATCTTTCTCACACCTAAATTTTCATGCAAAGTCGATTGTATTGCAAATCAAAAATTCTGCAAACCAATTGTAGTCTTCTCTGATGGAGCTTCATTACCAAAAGTTGCACGAAGCAATTCTATGCATTGTTGTTGAGTATGGTCTTTTTTAAAATCATAAAAAATCATCCAACGCAAACGTTCACCAGTGATTTCCATTTTTGCACAAACTTGCTTTTTTAATCGTTCATTATCAACAAACTACTCGGTCAATTTCTAAGTTGCCACTGGCTTCGCAATAACCAACGTCAATGTTCACAAATACAGTGATGCCACAACTCACTAACGCCATCTATTGTTCGATTGTAAAAACTTAAAAGGCAACCCTCTAATTAAAATTAAAAGTCGGAAATGTTACTTTGTAATATATTTTAAATTTTAGAGTACAATTTACAGTAAATATTGTATATAACGCTAGCTACAAATAAATATTACATTGCATAATGTTACGGAAAATGTGACAAGATATAAAAATGAGTACCTATTTAATATTATTTTACGCAAACTACCTGCAAAATACTATCGAATGAAATGCGACGTAATAGCATTAAATATATTATGTACCTACACAGTAAAATATATCAAAATAGTTTTGGCAGAAATACCTTTCTATTTGTTCGGAAGAACAGTCAAGAAATTACACAAATTTTCTTGTTCATCCGGAGCCCAGTTTTTGAGTTTCCAGTTGGTATCACAATAAAAAAAAAAAAAAAAACTCACTTTCGTATACATACATACTCATACGTAACATTCACTTATGATATAAAATTATTTTTATTCATAGCTATATAAGTTGTGGCAGATTATTATGTATATAAAGACAATGTAATTAAAATCAAATGAATATTTGAAAAATTTTATTTTACAAACTTAATATTAACGGTAAGTTTCCCATATAACATATTCCCAGGAAACATAGATATATTTTATATACCTACATTAGAGTTTTGTAGCAACTTTTACTTTAACACGACTTGTAATATTATTTGTTTGTTACACATTATTTACTTGCACAACGGGATGTCTGCCACAAAGCTTATGTACGCTATGTTACATAAACTAGTGCTAATAGCAAATATATTTGTTATGTTTACGTAAAAGGTTGAAACATACTTATTTTATTTATTTTATATATAATTGTTCTGTACTCTGTTATACATATGCAATATAATTTAATAATTTTATAAAATTAAAAATTCTTTATCATTTCGGCTACATTTATGTTCTAGTATTGTAATACATATTTATCTCTTATGTACTATTGTTATATGCGGTGTTATATTAAAATTACATAATTTAATAATATTCACACTGCATCTATTAGGGTAGAAATGGTTTTTGTAAAATGTGCAACATATAAAATATACTTTTTTCGCAAAAAATTATACAATATAATAAATAAACAATATACATGATAAAGGATATGTGTAACATTTTAAAAATACCTTAGATACAAGAAAATTCACAATAATAATAAACAATATAAATAATATAGGTTATGCGATGCCATAGACGAAGTCAGTTTATAGATAGATATCACATATTTTATGACAATATTAAAACAAACAACAAAGCAACGGTATATACAGGTGGCTAAAATTATTGAAGAACGTCATTTACAAATTCAAAATTATATTATAAAAATTATTGATAATCGTTCGAGACTCAACAAAAGTAGTCCAATTTCAAATACTATCATTCAGAAAATTCTGAAACCTTGTATTTCTACTCTGTTCTAATATAAAAAGAAACCATTAGATTTTGGTGTAAATCGGATAATCGGAAATGACACTTTACCTGAAGCTGATTGAATTTGACTATTGAATTTTCTACAGGAATACAGTATTACTTTTTCTATATATTTTACAGATAAATTTAAAAATAATTTTTTTTATAATTCCCTAAGCCTAAGATAAACACAATTCCTTTCTTACACAGTTCATATTTCAAATGAATATAACTGACAGGTGAATGTCACTGTCAAAAAACTAATCACTTCAAATTAATAATAGTGACATTTTAAAAAGAAAATAGTAAATAAAGCAATAGTTGTATGCAATGGAATAGTTTGCAGCATTAGTAAATACGGAGATATGTATTTAAATTAATAAAACTTAAATAGCGGGAGGTTTTGTGTTGGCCACATCAGATTTTTTAATTTGGAGGCTATATTTTCCTTGGCAAAGGTCACGTTTAGTAATCTGAGTAGATAACCTTTCCAATTTTGTGGTAGATTTTTGATCTGTTCATTGATGATACCGTCACTTCCTGGAGATTTGTCATTTTTACCTTCCGTCACCTTTAAGTAAGGAAGGTATTGTCTTCGGTCAAAAGATTCCATTGAGTTTTTAATGAATAAGCACGTTTTAGGGTCCCTAAAATGTGATGTCTTTATGTGTGTGTGTGTATTTGTCCGTGTGTGTGTGTGTCCGTGTGTGTGTCCATGTGTGTGTGTGTGTGTGTGTGTATGTGTGACAAATTTTTCTCCGAGAATAATTCCAAAACTACAATTCTAAAAATTATCATTCTTACGTATTCCTCGTCTTTACATCCATATGAAGAGCTGATTAGATTTTAGTTATAATTGGTCAACCTGAAGTTCCCTTATTTGAAGTTTTAACAGTTTTTCTTGAAAAAACGAAGTTAAATATCTTATTCACTGTACGGTTTGATTATACATGTACCATCATATTCAATAGATATAGAGTTATAAAGACATTAAGAGAGATTAACTTTCAAAAATTAGTCAGCTTTGCTAAAATTATGGAAACAGCAGAAATATTCAAAAAAATCTAATTGACAAATGTCAGTGTCAAGTGCAAAACCAAAGTTGAAAGTATAGGATCAGAAAGTAATATAAGTGATAGAGCGGCTTTCACAAGTGACTTGCAGTTGCAGCGTCGCCTCAAGATTGGAATTTTCAATGCCAGGAGTACGAGGAAGGCCAAAGATGGAAGTACTGTGTAGCAGAAGATTTGAGAGAGGAAGAACTGTGTGAAGAAGATGCGTTGGACAGGAATGAGTAGAAGAGAAGAGTAAGAAACAGCGACCCCTAATAAAATAGGGCAAAGCTAAAGAAGAAGGAAGTGTCAAGTGCAATTTTCATAATTGGTTGTGTTATAATTTTATTGGATTTATAGAATCTTTTCAAAGGATCTTTTGGCATGGAATTTCTAAAAAATAGTGTGTTCGTGTTACAATTGTACAGGATATGTAGAATCTTTTTCAAGGAACTTTTGGTATGGGATATATACAAAATACATCGAATTGACGGTAGGTTTTGTGATGGCCACAACAGATTTTTAAATTTATTTATAGCAAATTTGAATTCATGCAAAGTAATTTCGGAGTATAGGTGCAATGTTTCTAGGAATTGTTCGTCTCTGTGTATTAATTTTCTTCCCAGAAGATTTTTATATAGAATAGTTCCCATTTGGGTAGTTCCGTAGTGTTTACATAATTTTTTTATCATAAACATATTTTACTGTGGCTAAGAATTCTCTTGCATGTCTTATATTGTACAGTTTCTGTTGTTATACTTCTTTATAGTTATTTTTTTGCTGTTCTAGACAATTATTTCTTTTGGCTTGGGAGTATGTTTCCACGTATTTATTATCAAAATGGTTTTTCTGACATAAACGTAGACATTTGCGGTCTTCAGATTTTAATTCCCCGGGAGTATTATTGAATCAAGGTTTATTTTGGGTTCTAGAGTTGGTGGATTTGCTATTTTTTTGTGTCGTATTAAACCCAATTTTAATGAGGCACATTCAATTTCAATAATATTTTCTTCGGTTGTTGTTAGATTGTATATGTTTTCGAAACTATTTATATTCCAAAATATTATTTTCGTGCAACTGATTGTGTTTGAGTTAGCGAGTTTTTTGGAAGAGTGGACAAGCGGGTAGTTCTTTTGATGTGTTTATCGATGTGTCCTACATTGGTGGCAATGTTCCTAGAAGAATTTTTATTTTAATTTTAATTAGTGTTATTCTTAAGTTCAATATTTGGGTCTTTCTTCTGTTTTGGGTTCTTTTTCTGAATGGTTGTTTTTGCATGTTGTTTCGTTGTTGCTTTCACTACTTTGTTGTAACATATTCGGACGTTCAATATTTTGAGACTTTCTTCTGTGTTTGGTTCTTTTTTTGAATCGTTGTTTTTGCATGTTGTTTCGTTGTTGCTTTCACTACATTCTTCTAACATATTAGTACGTTCAATATTTTGAGACTTTCTTCTGTGTTGGGTTATTTTTCTGAATCGTCGTTTTGCATGTTGTTTCGTTGTTGTTTTCACTACATTGTTCTAACATATTTAAGTCCAAATGTTGCATAGAAATTGATTTTCGTCGTAGTAGATTTCCATTGCTAGAAATATGGTGACTGTTGAATTAGGTGGTATTTTGGAAAGCTCGGTTAGAGAATACGGTGTTGATCATATTTTAAAAATGCGTAAATTGTAAATAATATAAAAACTGCTTATATTAATTAATTTATATTTGTAATATATTTTTTTTATTAAAACTTTACTATTCTTAAGTTAAAATTATTTTTTCAACAATGCGTTTTATCTGTGAATACATACATTTCAGTATTGTGTTACCAATGAATTGTGTTTATTTTCAAAACATAGATATATTGTAAGTAAAGTGCTGTACTTTACTTACCGTTAAATATATGTTTATGTTGATCGTGTATTAATAGGTTATATTAATTTACAGGAAGTCATTCATTTGTTAGAAAAATTAGATAGATACGGAATCCGAGGATCCGCTAATAATTTAATACGTAGCTACTTGCTAAACCGACAATAATCTGTTAACGTTAATGAAAGCACATCCGAAGTTGAAGTTATGCAACATGGAATTCCTCAAGGATCCATACTGGGACTTCTACTGTTCATTATATACATAAATGACCTACCAAACCATGTCACTGTAAGTAACATCTCAATGTTCGCGGATGACACAACATTCTTCATAAAAAATAGCAATATTGACACTCTAAACGAACAATGTGACCGAGTTCTTGAGGAAGCAAAACGTTGGTTTACCGATAATAACCTATTGCTAAATGAAGGAAAACTGACATTGTAACATTCCAAAGTGAGAAAAATAATTACAACAATCATGCCAAACTATTAGGGATATTTATTGACCCAGACTTGAAGTGGCATAAACACGGCCATGAAGTGCACCAGAAACTAACAAAATTAGCCTACCTATTCCAAAAATTGTCAGGACAAGTATCAAGAAATACATTAAGGATTGCATACTTCGCCTTAGTTCAGTCGTTTCTTTCCTATGGGATTATTCTGTGGTTTTGGAGTTCCTTCAACACCAAGATATTTATTATCCAAAAGAAGATAATACGGATTATAGCAGGGGTACCTGCAAGGGAACATTGCAAACCGTTATTCAAGATCTCGAAATCTTAACCTTATCCAGTTTATATATTCTAGAGTGCCTGGTTCGTTATAACGAACTACCTGACCATATTAAACAACTGCCACTAACTAAGTTCAAGAAAGTTATTAAAAAAAAAATTAATTAAACAGTTATTATAACATAGACGATTTTATAAAAGCAAGCATAAAATGGACTTAATAATAGTGTTATACTTTATTGGACTCGAGTTAACCACATTTTAATTTGTTGTGTTGTATTTGATAATTTGTCATGTTTTTAACTCATCTTTATGGAATATTTTTAAATATATTTTTAATGTGATTGTAATTGTAACTTGCACGTGTATTTGTGATATGTTTTAGATAATCATATTTTATTGTAAAGACAAGGCTAAACATTTCATGTATTTATAGTATGCCGAATAAAATGAATTTCAATTTGAATTAAACACATGAGCACATAAACAAACAAACACCCAAACACTCAAACTTATGTGTCAGACGTTACTAACCTAGATTTTTATGTTATGGAGTAAAACTAGATCTTACAATTCAGGTCAACTGAAAAATATTGTAACACGTGTGTTACTTGGCGACTAATGAGCTCAACAATTAACGCGTGAGCGTTGCGAAAATGTCTCGATCATTAATGATCCTCATTAACACACTTGATAGTTAAATAACTATTTTCCACCAAAATCTAATGAGATCCTTCTTTCCAGTCATTAGGTAGATTTACCCTGCAAAAGGACGGGTATTTTTGATTTTTGGATATATTATATATTTAGAAGTCCTAATAAAAAATGCAAGTTTTCCCCCTCGAGGGCCGTCGGGAAGCACCGCCAACTTGGGAAAAAGGCGCAAAAAAGAGGTTTTTTCTAAATATATCTTAACGTATTTGCATTAGGGCAAAAATAGTTATTTTTGAATTTGCTGAGAAAACAATTTCCTACAATTTTCATCTAATATATTTTTTTTCTATAGCTAATTGCTAGCGAGCTACAGAGCTTCAAACTGAGCAAATTTTTGAAAATGTCCCTAGTGCTTCATTCAGATTATATTTTAATATATTTTGTTATTTTTCTTTTTACAAATTACTTATTATTCATTAATTATTATTATTTAACTACTACACACATATATTAATTATTGTTTATTGTTTTATTTTCATTCTAAAGACGTTTTATAGTCCAGAAAATTTATTATTTTACCTCAAGGTAATTACAAGAAAAGCTTTTAAACGGAATCTTCTCCAGAAAATGCGCTGAATAACATTTCAAAAATTTCCGGAAATTGGAGCACGAGAACCTCCTGCCAATTAGGAAAAATGGCGGCATATTTAAGTTTTTGGCCATGTGCTCAAAACAATTATGAAAGATATTTAAATTACTCAAAAAAACAAACAATATTACGCATTTAATTCACTATTTATTAGTAATTTACGTAACAACACCTGAAAGTGATACTTTACTGGGTGAACAAGCTTGTGAGCCCAGTATAGACACTTTCAGGTCATGTTGGGTACAATATTTTTTTTGCGATCCTGAAAAAAGAATAAAAAAGTATTATTTTATTTTTTACTGCGAGCAAATAAGAAATAAATAAACAACTGATCTCCATGGAAACATTTAACTTTACCGGTCCCGGGATCGGTAAAGTACTTTCCGATCCCTTATAGACAACTTTCCGAGGTAGCTCAGCAAAGAAGGACTTTCCGGTCTAAATAGTGATCTGGGCGATCGCGAAAAAAATAGTTTACATACGTCGTGGCATCGAAAAAAGTAAATTATTGATGACTTTTTTTATAATAATGGGGTATTCCACTCATTTTTTTTTATTATTTTAAATAAAACTTCAATCAGTTTTGAAGCAATTCATAGTATTAAAAAATCTTAATTGTTCCTAGTTTCAGAGTATTTTATTTTCGAGAAATCAGTGTAACGTCACATTTCCTCTATACTTGTCTTTCTCACACACACTGCTCTGAGTACGCTGCGAGAGAAGGATAACAATTGTATGACGTCAATTTTCCCTTTTAGCAAATGTGAAATATCTCGTAAAGCAATTATTTAAAAAATGTTTTCATTGTTTTGACTATTATTTATTGAGCCATACTTTATGCTAAATTGAAATTTTCTTAATTTTGTAGTTATGGTGGAACACCCCATTGTCAACGCTATCCTGCAATTTTAAATTTTTTCATGCACCTTCTGATCTTGTTAAAGATACGATAACGCGGTCTGAAAATTTGAATTCAGCATGAAATTCTCTTTCATATCAGGTATTACACAATTTTTTCCGATGAGCAATTTGCGAGTTACTAACAAATTAAACTCACATGAAATTCCTCTAAAATTTTAAATATCTGAAAATCGGCTTATTTCTATTTTCTCATCAACCACTTTGACACTTAAATACTTAATATTGTTTGTCTTTAATCGTGTCGAAATTTTGAGTGAGAAAATGGGAACTAAGCCGATTTACAGATGTTCAAAATTTTGGAGGGATTTCATGTTAGTTTTAGTTATTAGTAACTAGTAAGTTGCAAATCGTTCATCGTCGCAATAATCGCGTAGTACATGATATGAAAGAGAATTTCATGCTAAATTAAAATTTTCAAACCGCGTTATCTTATTTATAACAAGAACAAAGTGGTGGATAAAAAAATAAAAAAAATTGATGTGGCCAACACATGACCTCCCGCCAATTCCATGTGTAAAATAGCAATGAGCTTTAAGTAAAGTATCACTTCCGATTGATCATTTGTAAACAAAATCTACTTTGTTGTTCCAATAAATAGAAACGTTTGTAATACGAAATTTTGGATTATATTTTATTAAGTTTTTCCTGAAAAATCTGTGAGCAAATACCAACTTTGCGAAGTTTTGGATCATTAATATATTTGAAGGAAAAATCGTGACACACACATTATTGTCAAAATCAGCACCAACTTCCTTATGCTCTAAAACGCAATCTGTGTAAATTCTTCGCCGTACATGATCCATTTCGTAAATGTGTAGTTGCAAACTATTATTTGACACTTTGAATTTACGTTCTTATTGAGAGCTGTTTGATATATAATGCTGCAAACATCAAACTTAAATCGAATTATCCTGTATATCTAATATTTATGTATGATGGAAAATATATTATTTTACAAACCTTAATTTCATTAGAATCATATTTAAATTACTAAATTCTTCTTAACATGGTTTTAATATTAAAATTTTTAGGGCCGGTTTTTCAATCGCTTGTTAAAGTGTTTGTTAACTACCTAGCAGATTAAATTTATCCATCAGATAAACTCCATGGTAATGAAAATGCGTTTTTCAATACGAATTTATCTATTCGGTAAGTAACAGTCGCATTTGGTTGTCAACTTTAAGGTTGGCAATAATTATAATCTGATATTTGCTATGTTCGCAAGGAACCACATGTCATTTTGAACATATTTCCATACATTTCGTTTCGAATGTGATTGACAGTTGCAGTTTTTGACAGTACTGAATCTGTGACGTTCAAGCAAATTTAAAGTTTGCTTTAGTTTGTAGCAATATGTGGTAAGAATACATGAACTGACGATTGGAAAAAACTATTTTTCTACTGACTGTCATATAATTATGGATTTTATTTTATTACATGTATGCATCTTTCGGGCTTCAAGCATCAAGCAGTTGTAAATTTGTACTGAGATTTTGCCTACAAATGTACGCATACTTGTATGTTCTGTTTCTTAAAAAATATACTGCCTCATTGGTTATAAATTAGAAAAGGTAGCGAATTTCAGTATTTTATAAGAGCAGGTTTGGTTCATTATTAGGATTAAACAATAACTTTGTTGTATATTGACGCAACATTGTTGTGATCAACGTTTTGCTTGTTATTAATTCTTCTCATTCTTGTAATCAAAATAAATTATTATAAAGTGGATTATATATTATAATTTAATGAAATGTATACATTTTTTAATAAGCCGTGAAAAGTACTCTGCCACATTCATTAGTATACAAGACATTTTTAGAACAAATGTTTATACCATTGAAAATATCAGTATTCTCTGAATACATAGCAGTATTTTTCTGCTAAATTTGAACCTTTCAAAATATTTTTGGTCACTATAAGTCAACGAGATCTGGTCGACGTCTTTCAATATGTGGTTTTCGATTCACTACCATTATAATAACAAACGAAATCTTCCAATTTCTCCTTGTCCTTGTCTTTATTATCGAAAAACACATCTACATAAGTCTATTGTATGCATATTTCTATAATTTTCTACGAATATTATTTAACTGTCAATGTCAATATATCAGAACAGCTGAATTTATCCTACTGGTAAAATTTTATCGGTAGGTCAAAGTGTCTGTTACGTTATCCTCTTGTTTAGCTAAGACTTATCCTGTTGGCAACGCTAACATGACATTGAAAAACTGAAATAGGTGTTTACCATGAGGATAAATTTTACAGAGACTTAACAGACACTTGCCAGGACATTGAAAAACCGGCCCTTAATGTAATTGCTTTGACAGTGACATTTATTTAAATATGTCAAATTTGTTATTAAAGTATTGTTTTCGTTTGACGCAGAGGCAAAGTGATGGACAAAAATAAATTATTTTGTAATTTAATATTTACAGTTATTTCAAGTTATTTACTAAATGCAATAGGGGTTTCCAAGGCTACAGCTTTTTAAGAAAGACTTATTGGATATCAGTGTTCATCATGTATAAGTAATATTAAGATGAATATAATCGTTAATTTGCTCATTTTTATTACTCTAACATCAAAATTAAAATTTAATGCATTTAAATTGAGTGCATAAAATTTAGTATCGGCCATCTTTGTGACGTCAACGGCACTCTGAAAATTCTGATTGGCTAATGGCTTTTCGAGCGCGCAGATCAGTTCGCGCTGTGACCTGACGTGATGTTCAAGCCAGAACCCAGAACATTTGTTATTTTGATGAAATTTAAGGTTACAAGAAATTTTTACTGAATTTCCTGATAGTTTATTTGAAGAATCTTTTGAAAAAACAAGTAAGTGAAGTTAATAACCAATAATGCTATTTATATTAAAACTGTTCATTTTCTTTAGAATATGGATCCTGAATTTGTGAAATCAGACAGTCGAAATTTGCCGTATTTAGATACAGTCATGTTGCATTTGTTTTACAAAGACAATCCTAGTTTTGTTAGTGCAGAAATAAGAAATGTGAAAGCCCAGAGGTATGTAATGTTTTGTACGCAGATTTATGGAATATTTATTTAATACAACAACATTTGCAGAGCAACTAAAGAAGAGTTGAAGAGTATGGAGACGAAGCTGTTACTGTAGAAGTTGAATTCGACAAAGACTTCTGTCAACAGTTGATGGAGGAGGCAACAACATTTTGGAAAATTGCAGTATTCCCCAAATTTATGAAGTCAATAAATAGTTTCATAGTTGTTTGTTATTTTTTTGTCTTAAATAAAACATCATTTTACCAATAGTTTAATTTATTATTAATTAGAAAATTAAACATGTGCTAATTTTATAATTTTAATGATAACAGGATAGGATAAGAATAAGGAACAGCGTTTTTACTTTCTGGCTGTAAATCGAATACACAAATAATTAAATTAGTAAATTAATTAACATGTTTAGATTTAATACCATTATAATACGGAATATTTATTTTTAGTCATTATAACTTGCACGTTTTTCTTCATTTTTTGAAACCATTACATATATTTTCTTTGGATTATTTGCTGAGGAATTATAGCAGCCCGGTACGAAACAGTATTTCACCACCACAAAAATGCTCATTATTAGAGCTATAGTAACCAGAATAGCAAATAAAAGAAATCATCCATCTCTTAAAATAGAAAAATAATATTTAATTATCTCCAAAATTACTGTAAGTACTCAAGTTTTACCTGATTTGCATGTACAGTCACAATTTCTTTAAAAATATCTTCGATAAGTATTACAAAATAAGTTGAGGAACAGAATTCAACAACTTTCTTGGGTTATGTATCATTTGTTTACATGTTCATGTGCGAAACGACATACCCACCGTGTTTGTTATATATCCGTCTCACTCAGCTCTAGAAACGTATGTTCCCGCGGTGTCGATGACGTCACACGCACCGATGATTTTTTCGATCCTTATTTATAGAAACTTTAATAATTTTTTTCTGGCTTATTAGACGCTTTTCGGCGAAAATAAAAAACACGGGTCTAATATTTTTATATAGAGATTAACATATTAAAAAATGAAAAAAACTTGGAAACCCCTATTATCGTAGAATTGAAGATTGTGCCATTATATTCAATTTGTATTGGTAAAAGTTGCTAAAAAATTATATTCAATTAATTTTTTAAAAGAAAAACTGTTAAAAGTTTGTATAAATGATACTTTCCGGTTATCCGATATACAATAAAAACTAATGAGTTCTTCCCACATTAGCATAGAATGAGTATACAAAATTTCAAAATTTTCTGATTGATAAGTATTTGAGTAATCCAGACACACACACACACACACACACACACACATATATATATATATATATATATATATATATATATATATATATATATATGTATACAGACATCATTGTAAAAATGATAAAATCGGATTCTGGGGACATCAAAACGTGCATTCACTAAAACTCTAAATGTGATTTTTAGCACGATCCCTATACCTCCCTTACCTAGGGTAGCGAGAGGTAAAAATTGCATGAAAATGTTGACGATTATTATAAAAAAATCTGTTGTGGCCAGCACAAGACCTTCCGTCAATTCCATGGATTTTGTACAAATCCCATACCAAAAGGTCCTTGGAACAGATTCTATATAATATCATGTAAAAACACATACTATTTTTTACAAATTCCATACCCAAAGTTCATTTGAAAAGGTTATATAAATCCAATAAAATTATAACATAAACTACACTAAGTAATGTCCTTCCATCTTCTCTTTGGCCTTTCTCTGCGTATCACTTGCGAGCAACACTATGACATACCAATTTTAGATCCTATACTTTTTTTGTCCATATTTGGTTTTGCACTTGCAACTGACATCTGTCAATTAAATTTTTTTGAATAATTATGTCAGCTGTTTCCATGATAAACAGCAAAGCTGACTAATTTTTGAAAATTAATTTTTTTATAATGCTTTAAATTTACATCTATTGAATATGAAGGAAAATGTATAATCAAACTGTATAGAGAAGAGTATTTTCTTTAATATATATAATAACAAAATGTCAAAAAATAATATTTAACTGCGTTTTTTCAAGAAAAACTGTTAAAAACTTCAAATAAGGGTACTTCCGGTGGATCAATTATAACCAAAATCTAATCAGCTCTTCATATGGATGTAAAGAAGAGGAATACGAAAGAATTATAATTTTTAGAATTGTAGTATTGGAGTTATCGTCGGAGAAAAATTTGTCACACACGGACACACACACGGACACACACACACACACATACAGACATCATCTTAAAAATAGTAAATTCGTATTCTAGGGGCCCTAAAACGTGCTTATTCATTAAAAACTCACCAACGAATTTTTTGACCAAAGACAATACCTTCCTTTTACGGAAGGTAAAAAATTATCAGTTATTTACTTCTTTGCCACGACGAATGTAAACTGTTATAAATAGAGAAACCTATTGGACTAAGTATTAAATACGTAATATTGTTTGTTTTTTGAGTAATTTAAATATCTTTCATAATTGTTTTCAGCAAATGGCCAAAAACATAAATATTCCGCCATTTCTCGTAATTGGCGGGACGTTCTCGTGCTCCGATATCCGGAATTTTTTGATATGTTATTCATTTTCTGGACAAGATTCCGTTTAAAAGATTTTCTTGTAATTATTTTGTGGTAAAATCATAAATTTCTTGGACTATAAAACGTCTTTAGAATGAACATAAAACAATAAACAATAATTAGTATATATATATATATATATATATACAGGGTGTATCAAGATAATGGAACAGTGCATTTTATTCGAGTATGTGAAAAGATACAGAAAAAAGTGATTAAGATATTTTGTAAGGCATAGAGGGGGACACATTTTAGCATAAATTTTTTTTTTTTAATCCTCTTAGTATATATATATATATATATATATATATATATATATATATATATACAGGGTGTATCAAGATAATGGAACAGTGCCGTTTATTCGTGTATGTGAAAAGATACAGAAAAAAGTGATTAGGATATTTTGTAAGGGATAGAGGGGGACACATTTTAGCATATATTTTATTATCTTAAATCCAGTGGTACTCAAACTATATGGCAATATTATATTTTTTTAAATGGCATTATATATATTTTATTAACTCATTAAATAGAGTTTTTTGTTTTGAATTCAACGATATAATAATATCATACCCTTACATTGCGAAAAATTTGATAAAAATTAATTCAAAGTTAATATTTCATTTCTACTTTATCTAAGTAATCTGAGCAAACATTCAATCAATAAAACAAAATAAAATTTATTTTAGTTTTATTACATGCAAGTAAGCTACGATTTTGGCAATAAATTCTACTTTTAAAATATTTTTTTTTTTGTTTTACTGCTTTAATGTTTGCTCAGATTACTTAGATACAGTAGAAATGAAATACTAACTTTGAATTAATTTTTATCAAATTTTTCGCTATGTAAGGGTATGATATTATTATATCGTTGAATTCAGAACAAAATTCTCTATTTAATGAGTTAATAAAATATATATAATGCCATTAAAAAAAATATAATATTGCCCTATAGTTTGAGTACCACTGGATTTATGATAATAAAGTTTATGTTAAAATGTGTCCCCCTCTATCCCTTACAAAATATCCTAATCACTTTTTTCTGTATCTTTTCACATACACGAATAAACGGCACTGTTCCATTATCTTGATACACCCTGTATATATATATATATATATACTAGTTAAATAATAATAATAATTAATGAATAATAATGAGTAATTTGTAAATTTCTTTAAGTATATATATACAGTCGAACTTCAGTAAGTCGAACTTCGATAACTCGTACTTTTGATAACTCGAATCAAACTGGTTGGCAATAGCGCCAAGAGTGAGAATTATGGGTAATTTTTACTTGATAACTCGAACTTCGATTACTCGAATATCTTTGTAATTCGAACAGAATATTTGGCGCCAGCTTCAATAACTCGAATTCTGGGAGAGAATCCCCTAATTACGTGATTTTGTAACAGGTGTTTTTATAACATGATGACGGAGGCAGTTTGGTTTCTGCATTACTGAAGTTCAATCATATGCTTTGTTATTATTAAGTTAAAAAAAAAAATACTGTGCCTACTTCATTTATCACGTTTAAGACATTTTCATTCCTGATGATATGTCATTGAAACGTACTTTAAAAACTTTATCTATTGATGAACATTGAAGCTTTTTTTTTTATTGAAAATCAAAATAAAAAATTCTCTCGTCAGTCACAAATAACTGACTTTTTTACACTAAAATAATGTTTATAACTTTGATCTGTATATATCAATCTGTATATGTATATCATAAGGTAAGTGATTTTTACTCGAATAAATGTATAAATAATATACATATGCATTTTATTTAATAATCCGAAGTCTTGATAACTCGAACTTTTTTTGTGGCAAGTCATGGTTTGAGTTATCGAAGTTCGACTGTATATATATTAATATACAAGTATGATGTAAATGAAGCATTAGAGAAATTTTCAAAAAATTGCTCTGTTTAAAGCGCTGTAGCTCGCTATTTGTTGGTTATAGAAAAAAAAATATCAGATGAAAGTTGTAGGATATTTTATCCTCAATAAATTCAAGAATAACTATTTTTGCCCTAATGTAAAGAAGTGAGGAGATATTTAGAAAAAACCGCTTTTTTGCGCCTTTTTTCCGTCTTTTTTCCTAAGTTGGCGGTGCTTCCCGAAGGCCCCCGAGGGGGAAAACTTGCATTTTTTATTATAAATAAATAAATATATATTATATCTAAAAGTCAAAAATACCCGACCTTTTGTGGAATAAACCGTTATTTTCCTGCCTAATGACTGGACTACTATATTATGTTGAGTAGAAGTACAATATTTTATAATTTAATATTTTTTACGGCAACGCTTTTTATTTACCGAAGCAGAAAGCTTAAAAAATATTTTATTTCTTTTAATGCATTTTTATAAAAGTTTGTTTTTAAAGAAGTTTATTTTATTTATTCGTATTTATTAGTTTGCTACAAAAGGCATAGAACTATTATTTATGTATACCGTGTGTCCAATTTTAATCTGCCACCTGGAATATCTTCAGGATCATGCATCATACAAAAAAATGTTTCAAATAAAAGTTTAACAATTTGGAGGGGGACATCCAATCCCTTAAATAAATTCAACTCCCATCCTCAGGAGAGACTGGGGAGGGAGTAGTTTTAAAATTTTAAATGGTATTCCCTATTTTGATAGTAGAATCGAATAGAGCGTAACAAATAAGTAGATTTTATCTAAAAAAAAATTTGTTACCTTAGTAGATGGCTCTGCAATTAACAAAATTGTTTTCAACACATAATTTTCGGGAAACAATCAAAGTGTGGGTGTGTGTGTATGTGTGTGTGTGTATGTATGTGTGTCGGTGAGGACATCCAGATGACAATTTACAGCCGGCATTAGCATTACCCGAGACGTAACACGAGGAGGTTGCTCGATCGGATTTACGTCTCGTGTGTATGTGTATTTGTTTGTGTCTGAAAAAAAAATTTTTAGATAAAATCTACTTATTTTTCACGCTCTATCCGATTCTGCTATAAAAATAGGGGTTACTATTTCAAATTTTAAAACTACCCCCTCCCCAGACTCCCTTGGAGGTAGGGGTCGAATTTCTTTACAGGATCGGATGTTCCCCTTTAAACTTTTACTTAAGACATTTTTTAATACGGTGCATGATCCTGAAGATATTCCAGGTGGTACATTAAAATGGGACACCTTGTATGTATGTATGTATATATATACCATTCTAAATAGAATTTAGTAACGGAAAATCATTTCCTAAAACAACCATTTTCCTGCGACATATATTATGTAGGTACCTTATATTCCGTTATTGTAAATAAAGTAGTGAGCCTGTCGGGTAAGGGGTGGTTGGGGGAAGATGGTAGACATTCTGCAGCGACAAGCGTGTATAAATAGTACAAGAACAGCGTTGTACGAGTTTCGGATAAGTTAATTTTCTCTCTGAAACAACGTAATTATAGTGTAGAGCGGTGTGGCTCGCAACAGAGATAACGCTCTTATCAGCGCCCGAAGCACGCACTTTAACGTAATAAACGTCACTTACAAACGAACGCCAACAGACGTCTGAAAGAGTCGCGCTGCGAAGGAATTCATTCATATTCCGCGAAGAAACGTTGAATTTCGACTTCTATTTGCTTCCTGCATCGCGCATAGCCTAAGGTTGGAAATTAGATAAATCGTAGAAAGTAGCGCATCTTAACATCCATGGCATCATGTCTAATGCGCCTCTAGCCCACTCCAATTTACTCTTCCGCCACTCAAATAAATTCGTTCGTAGGTATTGACTCCGTTACCACAACTCTTTCTTTTATTTTGCAAACTTCCTATCAGATACATTTCACCAAATACCAACAAGGTAATAAATTTTGTTTCACCAATAATTCCAACTTTTGGCCAATAGCAATTATTTTGATTGAAGGGCAGTTGACGGTTGTAATCAATTAGTTACAATACAGTGACATTTTTTTTTGTCTCGTTTCTACCTTGTTATATGAGTATGTAACATTCACTGCTACATCATTCACATTGTAGTTACAGTAGCATCGATTAAATTTGTAGCTGTGGCCCATATTCTCGAAATTAGAAGTAGCGCTACCGTTTTTTAGAAATTTTATTTTATATATAGATCTAATCATTATCATAAATTAATCCTATAATATTTGAAAAAAAAATTAATTTTATTCCTAATATTAATTGGTAAAGTTGACACGACATGGTATTTTTTATAGGAAATCTTTTAACATCTCACTCCACATAATATAACAAATGATTATTTAATTATATTTCAACGAAATAAATTTAGTATAAAGTATACTGTATAGTATACTTATACTATATATAGTATAATTCTTTTACATATTACACTATTGTTGGAACTGTTAATTACATTATAATTAGTATATTTAACATGTTTAAAATGTATTTTCATTGTATTTTATAGCACAAACGAAATTGACCGTGTTTATACAAAGCGAATATATAAAATAATTAAACTGAAATCAATAGCAGATCTATGAATTCTTCTTTGGATAATTCGAAGAGAAATTTTTGCCAATGTCAGCCGAAATACTGTGTCTCGACGTCTTAAAGAAGTAGAACGTATTGGACGTGTTAATATTAAAAAACCTTTCATTAGTAGGAGAAATAAAATGGCGAGACTAAATATTGCAAAACATATGAACATTGGAATGAAGTCCACTAGAGAAAAGCACTATTTTTGCATGAATCGAAATTTGATTTTTTTTGGAAATGATAGTATGAAGTATTTTTCGCGACTTACAAGTACAAGATACAATTCTAGATACCAAATTCTTATAAAGTTAGGTAAAGAGATAAACAGTATAATTTATAGGAATACATAGTTACATATTTTAGAAAAAAATACTTCAAAAATAGTAAAATAATTTTTAATTTAACAAAAGTCCGAATTCTTGTGTGATCACCCCAATAACCGGATTTAAACCGGAGAAAAACAAGACTCAATAATTATGGAACCATTTAGAAAATGAATGGCAAAATATACCACAAGACAGTATTACACATTTAATTATAATGCGTTGACTGGGTGCTGCATTGATTGTATTTTAAACCGATTTTTTTAAAGTAATTTTGAAATACTTGGCTCAATAATTTTGAACAGCTACATAAGTATATTTTCATAGTTTCTGGACGCAAATTCCTATATTTATATAAATTAAGGTGTTTTTCTATGTAAAGTATAACAAATTTTTTATTAATATTGCCCAAAGAGTCAGTTGACTAGATACATTAATTGAATGAAAAACATATAATTTTGAAATGTTAATTAATACTTTATAATCACTACAAAGAATAACCTGAAGAGCGAATGAACTACAAATTTGTAGATATGTGCAGTTAAATATTGTGTATAGTACTGCATAGATAATTATAATGCACTGTCTTTTTACATATTCTTTCATCCCGAAGTTTAATGCTGCTTTTTTATACTTCTTGTTGTTTATAACACGATTAATTTTCCTGTATATTTATAATGATATCATTTATTAAAAGGTAAAAAAAAAACTTGAATCTAAATCTGCAATCCTAACTGCTGCAAAGAAAACATCGGAAGGACTTACCGAAATAGGCACATCTATAATTGCTCTGATAGTCAAACGGCACAGTAAACTCAAAGCTAGTCTTTGGGCGAAGAGAAATCAGGCTGCATAAGTATTGTATTTAACATATCAAGTACTCTCAAAAAATTCTAATTACATCTATTCTTTTGCTCCTTATGTTGTTTTTAGTGATAGCCATGAAATTTTAAAAAAATTATAAAGAAATGCACATCGTCTGAATTTATATTTTGCAGGTTACAAAATAAAAATAAATAAAATCTGCGCAGTTATTTAAACGTAGATTATAAAAACAAAATATTATTAAAGCCTTAGGCCGGGGCCACAACAGCGCACCGACCCTCGCACAGACCGTTGCACCGCACCAACACAAAAAAAATGATTACGTGCATTCTAGTGAGACTGGCCATAACAGAGCCTTGCACCTCACACCGACCCTAATACCAACCTGCGCACCGACCCTAGGTAACACCGCTCAGTATTTTCTAGGCTCGGGGCATCGCACCATGGATAAAGATAAAATCATATCATCCGTGTTTAAAAGGGAAGCTATTTGGAATAAAGCACACAAAAGTCACCACAACTCTTTTTTTTTGGTACCCTTTCTCAAATCTTCATATAAATGGCTAAATTCCCCGTAAATTTTTCTTTTTTTATTTAAAGGATGAATTCCTGATTTTATATTTCTTAGAAAATATTGCAAATTTGATTTAATTATTATATCTGATGACGAATACATTTTTAATTATTGAACGACTGAGAAGATGCTTGGTCTAGTGCTAGGGTACAACGCGTCGTTGAGGACATTAGTAGTGCGAGGATAGGTGCGATGCTTCTAGTGCTACAGTCGATGTTAGGGTCAGTGCGAGAGTCGGTGCTCCGTTGTGGCCCCGGCCTTACGTGTAGAATGTAATTGAATGTAATTTTTATTTGAAAATAAAATCTCTGACAGTTCAAACGAAATGCATTTTTTTATAATTTAATTTAAATTCCGTAGCTATCACTACAAATGAGCAATATTTATAAAATTTCAAATTGGATTTCATAATGTTACTAAACATGCAAAACAAAATTTGATTAGCGATTTAGGTGTAGAATTTAATTGTGTACAACATTTATTTCAAAATTTTTGGTGTTAAATTAAATGAGAAATTTTGCGCAATTAAAAATTGATTTCCCATGTTAAACGCATGTGGCCCGCTTTTTAATTCACACCCTGTATAGAAAAGACACTATTCTAACATGTACATCATGGTTGATTTAGAACAATAAATTTTTGTTTTTCAGAAATAATACTTTTTCGAAATTAGTATCTGGGGCATTATGCGGTAAGTCGTGCTTGCCATAACCTGCTCAATGGTATTTCGAGGATAGGTAGATGGAGCTAATATAAATAAACGTTGTCTTATCTTATTAGTTACTATTTTTTAAAATATCTAGATGTTATATAAAAGATACTAACTACGTTAGATAACATTAGGGCAATGATTATGGGGAACGAAGAAACTGTTTTTCTGGCTCGGAAAGGTTTCGACGGGACAAGCGCTGCAACTGGGTATAAACTTAAGAACTACTAAATAATAATAAAAATAAAAAATATTATATTATTAACCTGTAGAACGCTTTCTGAGGAAATTTTTAGTTTTTAACTACAAGAAACGCTTTCTATATAAATATAGTGAAATTTCTGTTCTTTGTTTCATAATGGAAACCATGAATACATATTAGCATTTGCAAACAAATAAAGTTCAAAGAACGAGTACACTGATTCACAATTCAAGTGGTCTCTACATTATATCCGGTTTAAAATAGAACACCAAATATGAAATGCATCAAATATGACTGTAAAATGAAAGGGAGTGACGAGTGAAGGTCGTCATGACGTGGATGTGGAGATCCTACTCCGAACGTGAGGAAGCCGCCGTCAGGATAAGCGCATCAGTTTTCATTCGCACGTGGTCGCGGGGGAAATTTCTCCGTTAGCAATGGACACTACGTTATATAATACGTCGCGAGCGCGATCCCGAGTCTTGTAATTAGATTTTTCATGTCCTTTTCTATTACTATCAGGCGCCTTGGTTACTGGCTTGCGAGCCAGCAGAATGAAATGAATTTTAATTCCCGTCCTGGAATACCAGCACCAGCAGGATAACAGACAAGTTCCGCCCAGCGATTTGTTATCTTGTCAATCGATTCGCGCTACATGTTACCACTTTGTTTAGTCGTAAATATTACATCAGAAACGCGATGCAGAGACGGGTTTGCATATTTCGATCCTGAATCTCTCTTTATTTTGTCGTTACATTTATAAGGTTTGTTACAACAAACGGTTTCTGTCCATCCCGTATAAACTTATAAATTAGTAAAAATATGTGTAAAGAAGTAGGTAAATGTACGAATAATGATAAAAAATACGAGAGAAAAAAGCAGGTTAGTTTCAGTTAGGTCGAAATATTTTGACAATGGGTTCTCCCACTATCAAAGTTTACAAAAAGTTATTCATTTTAAAATATTCTAGTTTTTAATGCCCTTAGCATCTATGTCACCCATCTGTTCTATGCCAAATTATTGCTACACGGAAACCTGCTATCGCCTTCTGAAATCGGGAATCCATTTTCAAGTAAATGAATGCAGAAAATAACGAAACAGTGAAAGTAGAAAACCACATTATATTTATTTGAATTTATGATACTACCAAGATGAAAGATACAATTGAATGAATGTTAAGTAGTCATTTATTTACATAGGATAGAAAATGAGTTTGTTAGCCTAACATTAATGAAAAATTTAAACAACTGCTTTAGTTTGTACGACCCATGTACAGACGACAATGAAATGAAATATAACAAAGAAATATATTTCATTACCAATGTGATAATTGATATTATAATAAGAAATATAATACGTTTCTGAAAATTTTTCAAAACAAAATTAATTACCAAAAAGAACTTATAATTTTGGGTGTAGCTTCAATCTAATAACACAAACACATGTATCATTTTGTATGAAAATCTACCAAAGTTTAGTAGATCTTTTTTTTTTATTTTTTATATGTAATTGAGCCATTTACTGGAGTGGATTATTATTAGTATTTCTCATTCCAATTGTATCTTAAAGTTGTAGCTTTATTAAGTTCTTGATTAAACCGGCCCTGTGATGTACTGCATGCAGCGATCGAAATTCTAAATCTGGTTTAACAGGCCGATCGAATAATATAAATAGTAGGACACGACCCTCGAACTAACAACTGTGTTATCCGCGCACGAACTCATTAATATGTAGATGCACTTGTTATCGTTCCCAAGACATCTACTTTAAAATTTGAATGACAGCGGTGAGCCGAATCCGCACTTGCTATATACGAGAAGAGAATTTCATTTAGAGAATTAAAAAATAAAGAAATGCCAACGTTAGACGATGAAAGGATTTAAAAGTTGGAAACTAGTAGACTTGACGAAGAACGCAATGAAGTTGGTAATGATTAATGGTAGCAAAGCAAGGCAAGAATAGTTGGTAGTTTGGCCATGTTTATGTTTGAGAAACAAAATAACGGACTTAGCGTGGCATTAACAAACAGTCCAGTCCAAATAGAGCAAGTAGTGAAGATACAAAATATTCAACAGCCAGTTTCCCGTAAAGAGAAAACAAAGATAAATACTGGCTGACATGCGGCGACTGTCTCTGAATATGAATACAATATTTGAATATTTAAAGTTGGCAGAAATGAAACACGTAGCTTGCGAGACTCATCACGTTCAGCTGTTTCAATATTCTGTGTGTGTATGGGTGCACGTCGGCCGCCGCCGCCTTCTCCGCCGCGACCGTCGCCTCCAACACGCCGCATGAGCCGTGTTATTAAAATACAACTCAAACAGAGGACCTGTAATTGCGACGGGTTTGTTCAGTGCGTCACGTTGATTGAAATCTGCAGTGTAAACGTGTCGCACTGACGTATGCTGCCTCCTTTCTTAGCTTGTTGTTATTAAATAAGAGATAACTAAGGACCGCATTAATATTGGTGACATTTAAATGAGCACAGCTGACATCTAGACACTGCGGCGGCACACAGACTTTGTCTTAGCTCCTCTAACGAACTTACTGCTTTGTCGTAAAAGCGCACTCATTTGTTAAACATTCTTTATAATCCCTTCATTTTCTTTTTTTGACTGTCGCTCGTATATCATCCTTCATTTTACTAACTTAGGTCATATGTTCTGTACAAACATGAAGCATTTTGTTCCAAATTAAAAATCTTTTATATGTATATAATATGCGGTTGATGGCAATGGATATTGCACACATTTTGTAAACTTGAGTTCACGAAATAAATTTAAAATTAATTGTAAGCTGAATCGTCGATAAGGGTAGGGATTTAAAACAAGAATTATTAAACTGTCAAATTTTCATTGACACATTTGAATATTTATATGTTTAATTTTTATCATTTTATTATCATTTTTGTTTCATTTTTATCAACCACCCACGGTGTCTCATAAACTATGTATAATAACTCATTTGAGTTAAAAGATTTTGCTCCTTCTTTCTAATATTTTCGAATTTTGAATACTACTTTTTTTGTATCATTCGTAGAAAAATATAGTGTGGAACATATGTATAGTCTTTTTCATTGGTGTAAAACTCCAATTTCGTTTAAAAAAGGTCAGCTAACTAACAATAAGTAAAAAGTTGTAATGATATAACTTTGTATAGTTTAATTCAAGATCATTTCTTTGACTTCTATAATCCCTGCAATTTCGACTACAATAACGGAAACCGCATATCGTGAAATTATAGCAATAGAAAATAGGTTTTACTTATAAGCTTTTTCGGTTCAAAATCGCTTACACGACTATATAAAGAAATGACCTGGAAAATGTACAATTCGTGCCATCGTGCCGATCTTTCTATACTTACAAGAGCCGTACTACTTAATATTGACTACCAATAACATAATATATTTCAAATGCTATTTCCAGATTACTTAGTCCTAATTAAATAGATTACGGTATTTCTTAGGTCTAAGGGCCGTTTTCATAATCAGGCTTACTTTAAGACTTTAATTAAAATTACTTTAAGACTTTATTTGTAATTTAAAGTTGTCGGTTTTCATAATCGAAAACCATAGTTACGTTAACAAAAGTAAAATTTTAGTTTTCTTGAAGTATGTTGCTATACCTGAACGAATAAAAATTCAAAATTTGACGTTTGACACGTGAATTTTTTAAGTTGCTTGTCTGTAATAATGTCTACAAAATACAAAAATATAGCTGCAAATTTCGCAAAATCAGAGAAATATTAAAAATTAGTATAATTTTCAAAATAAAAATATAATATAATCAAAACCGTCATCCTATTTTCCCACATGAGCGGGTAAGTAATTTATATCATTGGAATATGGCAATATATTGTCACATTTTATTTAAAGGAAAAAAACATGGACATCATGAAAGAATTAAATAATACAAATTCACATACAGCTTTGGGCTAAAGTTAAGTTTAACAAGGATTGTAGAAATTTATATTGATGGTTATGTATAGTTGCTAAACCATTAAAAACATTAAATACCACAAAAATTTGGGTGCGGAAAGCAATATTTATAGCGATTTTGGCATTTTTTCTGAAAAAAATTAGGTTAAATCAAGTACATATATTTCTATGTTTAAGTACGTACTTACGCTTCTATACGAATAATACTGTTTCAATTAATGTATATTTGCAAAATTATGTCTTATTTCCCTTATTTTCCATCGTTTTATAACATTTTTTATTTATAATTTTGCGTTCACCTGTCAAAATATTGTAAACTAACATGAAGATAGTGGATATACAGTGGTACTAAAACAGTTTTTTTCTTCGATTCAAAAGTCTGTAATACCGCCGTTTTCACTTTTGTTTCTTTAAATATTATTATCGTGTCATTCGCTATGGAGGTTGTTAAATTTGTTGTCGCTTCACAAGTTGTGTGAGGACAAAGTGGCTCTTTTGGAGAAGCTGCAAGATTGGAATTTGATTCCACGGACCTTGCAGCGTCGAAAATTTGGGGGCAGCCTTACGTTAAGTGACCATTCTGGTCCTAACGGCTGGATTTGGAGATGTCGTAACAAAACTACCCAGAGGAAACAAAAAGCGAAGTATTTTTGACCTCAGTATTATGCGATTTCACTCAAAATGTGTTAGGTACATTATTGTAAATGCCGGCGCGCCCCTTCGAACACGAGCGCGGCGTAAAACTAAATCATAAAAAATAATTCGTAAATAAAAAAGTAGCGCTCGTGTTCGAAGGGGCGCGCGCGCGCCCCTTAGAACACGAGCGTGGCGTTAAAATAAATTGTATAAAATATAATTCGTAAATAAAAAAAGTAGCGCTCGTGTTCGAAGGGGCGCGCGCGCGCCCCTTAGAACACGAGCGTGGCGTTAAAATAAATTGTATAAAATATAATTCGTAAATAAAAAAAGTAGCGCTCGTGTTCGAAGGGACGCGCGCGCGCCCCTTCGAACACGAGCGCGGCGTAAAAATAAAAAAAATCGTATAAAATATAATTCGTAAATGTGCGCCCCTTCGAACACGAGCGTGGCGTTAAAACAAATTGTATAAAATATAATTCTTAAATAAAAAAAGTAGCGCTCGTGTTCGAAGGGGCGCGCGTGCGCCCCTTCGAACACGAGCGCGGCGTTAAAATAAATTGTATAAAATATAATTCGTAAATAAAAAAAGTAGCGCTCGTGTTCGAAGGGGCGCGCGCGCGCCCCTTCGAACACGAGCGCGGCGTAAAAATAAAAAAAATCGTATAAAATATAATTCGTAAATGTGCGCCTCTTCGAACACGAGCGCAGCGTGAAAATAAAATCGTATAAAATATAATTCGTAAATAAAGTACAATGAGTACAATTAACTGTACCTAATTAAAATTATGAAACTTATTTTAGTTATTAATAAAATACTTACATATAAACAAGTGATCTATGTATGTATTACGAATCATTGTTAGTGGTCTAAGTAGAACTGTCGGGCCCCTGTGCGTAAATTTTTCTGCCAACCAAACCCCCTCCCCCCACCCTACCCTCCTTTCTTATCATATTTATTCACAATGCTGCAAGAAAAAAAAAAAAGCAAAAATCTTAATTTTTATAGTTATTATATCTGATCAAATTTGGTATTTTTAGTCATTTTCATTATCGTAATCAAATTTTCATCGTTGTAATCAAGTACTTCTTTGTTGTAATCAAATATATTTTTAAAAAAACCTGTAGGAATATAATTAGAGAAACATATTTTTATGAAATTACTTTACTCTTGAAACTCTTGATACACATTCTTTACTTTAAACAATAATTTCATTGTTGTAATCATTTTTTTTTTATTTAACTCCCTGAAGGTAGATAATTAGTGAACATATTTTCATTAAATTACCTCTAAGATAATGCCCGTATTGGAATAAAAACAGAATAATAATTATTATAATAATCAGTTATTTTGTGTGATTTTCTTTATTGAATTGAAATCAAACTCTTTTTACTGTAATCAAGCATTTCTTTGTTGTAATGAACTCTTTTTGTTAACCGAATTATAGTAGTAAAGAATTAATAACTTTTTGGCCTATAACGAAAATATTTCTCGGATGTTCATAATGTCAATGGGCCCCTATGCGGCGACATACGTTTTGTATCTCTATTTAAACCATTGATCATTGTATTTTGTTTTACCCTTTTGTGCTGTATATACATTAATTGTTTAAATATTAGTTAACATGTAATTATAGGCTGTATATGCGCGTCCCATGTTTCATACCACAGTTCATACATGGTCCTGTTCATTTCTTGTTTCGTTCACTTCCCTAACTTCAAATCTTGACCATGACATTAGCCTAGATGAATTTCGCGCGCTCACAATTTAAAAATTACACAGTATAAATTATAAATAAAAAATACCTAATAAAATAATTTTATCTTAAAAAAAAAAAATTAAATCATGTTTCCGCACTCTAATTTCATGTTTTTATATGTTATTTTACATAATAGAATACAATCCCGCTAAAAAAATGTATTTTAAAGCCGAACTATATTATCAATATCGCCCCAATTTTGTCGTCGCGCAAGTGACCCATGATCGTCATAAATAATAAAACAATCACTCATTGAATGTTCACGCTATCTGCCATCAGCTATTTGTTACCGCGAGCGACTACACGCTTGTGTACAAAACCATCCAATTTAACAAAGGCAACCACTGTTTTAGTGTCACTGGTTCACCCTAAATTACCGACTTTCTATTTGAACGATGTTCGTGTTCTTACGTTTTCATATAATTTTAGGTTAAGTTGCATTTTTCCCTTAAATATCTATTAATAATTATTTTTCTACCCCACTTTTGTGTTTTCATGTGGTATTTTACTGAAAAGTGTACTGTGTCTTAATAACAAGCATATCCAGTGTTCATTTCATTACAAAAAACACAACTTTATTATAGGTAAAATTAGACTTTATTTTTACAAAAAATTATATAAATACCTGTTTCCGCACTCTCATTCTGTCTTTTCTTATTATATTTTAGCTAAAAGAAGACATTACAACAAAAAAATTGCAATTTCTACAATCCTTGTTAAACTTAATTCCAGCCCAGCTTTGTAACAAATAAAGAGAAAATTCCATATCCTAAACTTGTGAAAAACGGCGCAAAAATATATTGACGCAAATTGCGAAAATTTGAAGAAAACACTATAAATAAATGGAAGAGAATTTTTCGCCTATTAGTAGAATATTTCTATGATATATCTGCATAATCAATCCGATAAAAACTATTCTTATTACTTCATTTCATTATTTCAACTAACAATGACAAGAATTGATTACAATAATCAAACACTGATACAACAAAAATAAATTACATTTACTTTCAATTTTAATAAAAAAATTACTGATATAATAAATATGTGTATGTATTGTAATTTTAGTATACAGAAAGTTTAGTAGGTAGTATAGGTTAAGTTCTTTTTTTGTGACAACTGATAACTCTTCAGTACTTCCATTAAAATAAATATTTATCATTTATCGCTAAATCATGATCGGAATCTATTTGTAATTTAACTAATTCATTCATATTATGATCATATAATAATCTACAATATATTTAATAAAATTCGTAGTTAATTAGTTAAAAAATTTTCATGAATTATTGATTTTCTTAAAATAAAATATTCACTTTCGGAAGAAGAGAAAATAAATTTATTTCGAAATTAAAAAATGGGAGATAAAAGTAAACTAGCCTAACAAAGAAGAGTTAAAGTCTTAAAGTACACCTAAAGTGATGAATGATTTCACTTTAACTTAAAGTAATGCTAAAGTGGAACACAACTGAAATTTAATTTAAAGTGATAAAGTGAAGATAAAATTTATTATAAAATCGGCCCTAAGTTTATTATAAGATTAAAGATAAATCTCTAATCTAAGCAATATGAGAATAAATATACAAAGTGAAAATAATGTTTCTGAAAATTATGAAAAGAGTTCATTTTTTAATCAGTTTTACATGAACATGGACAGTAAATTATTTTAAATATGTAAAATGACCTAGTCTTTTCATACTGTTGCATAACTGTTTCTTTTTTCTTTTTGAGAAAAATAAATATTAAGTTTTATATTAATTTTTTTATTATGTCTTTAAAAAGAGTGCCGAGAATGGGAAAAATGAATTCATGTTACTTCATTAGGTGGAATTAGTAGGTATTTCATGAAAGAAATAGCTAAGGCTGTGTCCGATGTCACATCTTGGCATTTAGGATCTAGGTCTTCTTCACATAAATTCAACTCCGAATGGTACGGTAATGACATCCATGGTTGTATGGGAGCACTTTAGAACAACAACAGTGAATTATACAATTACATTTAATTTGATGCATCAGATTAAATGTTATTATTATAGTAAAATGTTGTTCGTAGGGTAATCGCTCAATTGCTATTGAGCGATTACCCTACGAACAACATTTTACTAGTTTTTTAACTTTACGCTCGCAATATATGTATATTTTTGTTTAATTACCTTGGGGTCCAAGTAACGGGTCTGGTGGGTGGTTATAAATTCCGCCGCTGCGACGTTGTATTTATCCACAAACCGTGGAAATGCTGACCGAAGCAACAAATGTGTGTTTGGCTGCTTACTGGTGCTGTTACAATTTGTCTATTTTTATTATCTCTAGTTAATGTCCATCTATTAACTAGCTATGCTGTACTGATGAGCTCTAATAAGAGCGAAACACGTGTCTACAGTGCTATTGAGCGATTACCCTACGAACAACATTTTACTAGTTTTTTAACTTTACGCTCGCAATATATGTATATTTTTGTTTAATTACCTTGGGGTCCAAGTAACGGGTCTGGTGGGTGGTTATAAATTCCGCCGCTGCGACGTTGTATTTATCCACAAACCGTGGAAATGCTGACCGAAGCAACAAATGTGTGTTTGGCTGCTTACTGGTGCTGTTACAATTTGTCTATTTTTATTATCTCTAGTTAATGTCCATCTATTAACTAGCTATGCTGTACTGATGAGCTCTAATAAGAGCGAAACACGTGTCTACAGCTGCTATTGAGCGATTACCCTACGAACAACATTTTACTAGTTTTTTAACTTTACGCTCGCAATATATGTATATTTTTGTTTAATTACCTTGGGGTCCAAGTAACGGGTCTGGTGGGTGGTTATAAATTCCGCCGCTGCGACGTTGTATTTATCCACAAACCGTGGAAATGCTGACCGAAGCAACAAATGTGTGTTTGGCTGCGTACTGGTGCTGTTACAATTTGTCTATTTTTATTATCTCTAGTTAATGTCCATCTATTAACTAGCTATGATGTACTGATGAGCTCTAATAAGAGCGAAACACGTGTCTACATTTGCTATTGAGCGATTACCCTACGAACAACATTTTACTAGTTTTTTAACTTTACGCTCGCAATATATGTATATTTTTGTTATTATTATATTGCATAAATTATAACGAGTACGATTTGTTTAATTAGTGTTTGTCAATTTCAAAGCATAGTGTTCTCCTGTAATACCCTAAAATCTAATTCCTAAAATCCTAAATATTGGCGTCATTTAGGGCATATAAATGTAGGATTTAGATATTAGGATGATAAAAGTACAACATCGGACACAGCCTAAATGAGTGAAATAAGCATGGCCTGTGGATTCCTACACTGTTGTCAATTTATGGAAAAAGTTGGGTCCAATATTTTGAGAACCGCTGACATAAACTTATTTTTGCTAATATCACCAATTTTGTAGATCAACAGCACAATACCTTTCGCCATTTCCATTTTATGTTATATAAGTATTGTATTGCACTTCGCTATCGAACCGTTGTTTTATAACAAGAAAATTACAGAACTTTACCCAAATATTGTTTTTTTTTTATTGGTGATTTTTGACACTGACATCTGTCATTTACAAACTGTGTTATAAACTTTACTGTGTTATAAACATTTGAATTTGTCAACTGGTTTCCTTAGTGCCTTAGCCTCTGCGATGTATTAAATTAGATTATTCTAATTATTAAAATATCTTTCAGAACTCATATTAATAATCGGACTAATACTACCTTTTTTAGTTTAAGTTCTGTATTTATTTATTTATTTATTTATTTATTTATTTATTTATTTATTTATTTATTTATTTATTTATTTATTTATTTATTTATTTATTTATTTATTTATTTATTTATTTATTATTAAAACCCAACGTTTCAGCACCATAAACTGATGCCTTCTTCAGGGGAAATTGACATAAAAATGTTAAAAAACATTTTTATATCAATTTCCCCGGTTTTAATAATAAATAAATACAAAACTTTAACTAAAAAATTTGTTATGGCAAGCACAAGATCTCTCGCCATTTCCATATTAGGCTATATAAGTATTGTATTGCACTTCCCTTTCGAACCGTTTTTTTATAACAAAAAAATACAGAACTTTACCCAAATACTGTTTTTTATTGTATTTAACATGTCCTCTGCACACATATAATTCTAATTATGTATATCTATTTTTCATTGTATGAGGAAGTTTCTAAATGTCAGAGATTCTTCCAATTCATTAACCATATTGGCGGTATTTCTGATAGATATATACATTTTACCTATAATTTCAAATATTTAATTAATAAAACAATAAGAAAGATTAAATATACTTCCCAGAAAAAGCTATCAGAATGTCACTAAAACTGTTGATTTTTGACACTGACATGTGTTATTTAAAAACTATGTTATAAACATTGGAATTTGTCAACTGGTTTCCTTAGTGCCTTAGCCTCTGCGATTAAATTACTCTATATATTATACTGTCTTTATCTCTAAATCTATACAAGATATAATAAAAATTTTAAGTGTATTAGATGGAGAATTTTATGTTTTTCAATATTTAATAACAAAATTTCCAAAAAATTATATTTAGAAGAATTTTTCTCAAAAACTACTACTTCCGGTTGTTCAATTGTTACCAAAACCTTTTCAGCTCTTCCCAGGAATGTCAGATTGAGGAATCCATAGTTAAACAGTTCTTAAGTCTTATAGTTTTTGAGGAATCGTGTCTACAATATCCAGACATACACACATTCACACACACACACACACACACACACACACACACACACACACACACACACATACAGACATCATTTGAAAAATGTTATAATCAAATTCCAGGGACCTTAAATAATGCTTATTCACTAAAATCTGGCTATGCGAACTTTAGCATGAATGCAATACCTCACTTAGCGAGAGGTAAAAAGGTAGTATTATTCCAATTAGATTATTCTATATACAGGGTGTCTCTTAAATGGGGGACATGGCTTAACCACAGATTCCTGAGGCTAAAATAAGACAATTTAACTAAACTTGCTTCTACCGGAAAGTATACCATTTAGCCAGAATTCTGCTTCAAAGTTCTTCAAAAAAAAAATTAATTTTGCTTATAATAACTGAACGCTTTATACGATTTGGATGAAATTTGGTATGACAGTTCATATAGTTATAAGTCATCTTTTAAGGTGATACTTGTTATTATTAGTGAACCACTAGTGTATGAAACTTAGGTGTCCCAACGTTGATTAGACCGTAACTTTTTAATGGCCACGCCGATAACATAAAATTATTTTTTTTTCAGAAAGATACATTCAATAGTAAACTTTTCTCTCTGTGTTTAATTTGTGATATCTGTTACGGTTCAGACACAAAAAAATAAAATCAGAGTGACTGCACCGGGAATTTTTTTAAAATAAATTTAATCTAGCAGTCTATTCAAATGTCAAACACCTAATTTCTAATGACAGAAACAATTGTTTATGGATTGTCAAAAAATTCCTTCGCAATATTCAGAAACTAGTAATCCGTTTGTTCGGCCTAATAGTATTTTACTACCATTATTATAAATAACACGAATAAATATGTTAGCTTACTCCTAAATAAGTTGAGAAGATTGACAACTCGTTACTGTCATTAAAAATTAGGTGTTTGACATTTGGATAGACTGCTAGATTAAATTTATTTTTAAAAAATTCACGATGCAGTCACTCAGGTTTTATTTTTTTGTGTCTGAACCCTAACAGATATCACAAATTAAACAGAGAGAGAAAAGTTTATTATTGAATGTATCTTTCTGAAAAAAAATAATTTTATGTTATCGGTGTGGCCATTAAAAAGTTACGGTCTAATCAACGTTGGGACACCTAAGTTTCATACACTAGTGGTTCACTAATAATAACAAGTATCACCTTAAGAGATGACATAACTATATGAACTGTCATACCAAATTTCATCCAAATCGTGTAAAGCGTTCAGGTATTATAAGCAAAATTAATTTTTTTTCGAAGAACTTTGAAGCAGAATTCTGGCTAAATGGTACACTTTCCGGTAGAAGCAAGTTTAGTTAAATCGTCTTATTTTAGCCTCAGGAATCTGTGGTTAAGCCATGTCCCCCTATTTAAGAGACACCCTGTATAATAGTGTCTTTATCTCTAAATCTATACAAGATATAATCAATTTTTTAATTTCTTTAATTATTTCAGCTCTTACATGGTGAAACTTATTATTCATTATTATATATTGAATACTTGGTATAAATATATATATATATATATATATATATATATATATATATATATATATATATATATATATTTATACAATTTTTAAGTTTAAATACGTTGATCTGAAGATGCTATTGTAGTAGCGATACTAGTTATCAGTAAATAAATTTTGTGAAACTAAAAACCAAGTATTTTAATATATGATAATAATTTTTTTAAGTGTATTAGATGAAGAATTTCATGTTTTTCATTATGTATAATAACAAAAATTTCCAAAAGATTATATTTAGAAGATTTTTTTAAAGAAACTATTACTTCCGGTTGTCTAATTATTACCAAAATGTAATCAGCTCTTTCCAGAAATGTCAGATTGAGGAAACTGCAGTTTAATATTTTTTAAGTTTTGTAGTATTTGGGAAACCGTGGTTCCAACATCCACACACACACACACACACACACACACACACACACACACACACACACACACACACACACATACACACACATACCCATACACACACACGCACACACACACACACACACACACACGCACACACACACACACACACACACACACACACACACACACACACACACACACACACACACACACACACACACACACACACGGACATCATCGTAAAAATGTTATAATCATATTAAAGGGACCTGAAAACGTGCTTATCCACTAAAATCTGGATATGCGATTTTTAGCACGATTCCAATACCTCTCTTAGCGACAGGTAAAAATACATATATCATCACGGCAAATTACCCATTTCTGAGTGTGCCAACGTGCTTTATACGCAGATAGCGGAAATGATGATATATTCGTACCTACGGGCATTCACCAGGCGTCAGTACATGGGCACTCATACTCCTAATTAATTTATTAAGTAATTTTTGTTGCAATGTTAAATTATATGTATCATTGATATAACTTTGGGGTTTCATACATTGTTTGTAGAGTCCAACATACTGCCGTACCGTAAATATATTGACATTTGCAAAACATTCTTCATAATCTCTTCATTACTCTTTTAGTGTCGTTCATATTCCACCCTTCATTTTACTGCGAGTTAATTAATTTTAACAACATTAAATTTAATTTCATTTGCATAAAAGCTCCCCAAATTATTTCCATTTTTGTTGGTTCCGTGACACATGGCTGAATTTATGTTTTATGATCAATTTTATCAAACAAAAAACTCGGCAGAATACATTGTAGCGTTCAAGCTAGCAACTGTACAACTATATCCTGTAATATATTGCATTTGTTACTCAGCAGAATTTTCTAATGTTTTATTCAACTCTTAATAATCCAGTTAACGTTTCTTGAATATTGATTATCAATTCCGGAACGCAGGAAACAAAATCCTCTAAAAATTATATCGGCAGATGCAATTCTCTTAATTAAAAAAACATTTTATTAATCTTTAAACCAGATATAGAGTAATTAGATTTTGCTGATTTCTAAATGCTAAAATACTAGAATAATATTCATTTAGACCTCGGTATGTGTAAATAATTTATATCTAGGTCATGTTGAAAATGCTAAGTTATGAAGAGGCGGCAACACCGCACGGCAAGGGACAGGGTGGGGAGGAGGGAAGAAATGAGCTTCATTCCATATTTATTTGACGGCGAGTATGGTTATTATTTTTGGGAAATTTCTCGAGTGTGGTATGGATAAGATGTTAACAATTAGTCGAAATCTCAGTCAAACAGCATTTATTCTTACAACACCGATGTGTCGGTGCATACTTGGACCTTCTTCAGAGTAGTAAGATCTTACAAAATATTATATATCTTATACCCAAAATAAACTAATTCTTAATATACGAGTTGTGATGAAGCTGGGCTTCGCACAATGTGTTTGTTATAATTTTGCAAGGTTTCACCTAGTCAGACTACAATATTTCATAAATATGTTACAGTTTTACATTTAACTGCAAAGGTTATCGTTTGAGAAACAATTAAGCATATTAATTGTTGAGGTATTACTACAGAAATTTCTATGTAGCAAAGTATTCGTAGAGTTTTGCAGGGAACACTGTACAATGATTGTAAAACTACCTTTGTGACCCATATTTGGGTAGATAGCTAAAACAGTAACTTCAAATGAATTTAACGTTAGTATTAGTGAACCAATGATTATGAAAACTTATATTTGGAGTCGGGAGAACAAGAACTTGCAAATTATATTATTGTAAACCTGAGTTTATAGGTAACAACCCTTGTTCCAAATTTTTCTGTATTTTACCATTGCCATGTGCTTTGTAGACCATTTTGTGCAGGTTTAACTTGGTTTGTTAAGTTTTGACTATATAAGCTGGGGCCGAATGGCCGTAGGACAGAGTTAAACTGTAATGACTGTAAATGTTTTATTATTTTCATATTTAATATTTGATCGTATGACTGTACTTTATCTAAACAAAGCGCGACGCATCTTATGCAATATACGGGCGCGGTAGTCTTCAAAGTTCTTTCAAGGGGGCTGCGTCAAAATTTCGTAAAAGAAGTTACTTCCAGGTGTAACCGAATCCTTGTGATCATAAATCAATCCAGGAGACTTCTTTCACTTCTAGAATCTACTTAAGGTAGGGTTTCTTCTTTTGTATATTTTTTTACAATTTTTATTGTTAATGTATTATTGAGTAACAATTTTGGTTGTGACAATTGGGCGTAACAATTGAATGTAACAGTTGAACGTAACAGTTGAACATAACAGTTGAATGTAACAGTTCAATTATTTTGTATTTTAATCATCATTTTTATATACTTTTTCTAATTTTGAAATTATATTTTGTTAAAATTTATATTATTAATTTCCTAACAATTTTGACTCCGCTCTGTCAGAATTGGAAATAAATTCATGGTTAACGTTTTACCATTGCTACCAAGGTAGGTAAATTTTTTATATTAATTTGTGGGTGTTATATATGGGTAGTATCTATGGATTAGATCATAACATTTGGTGCCAGCTATTTGGGATATTAATTTTCATTTTAAAATTTGAATTGCACGTTTCCATATATAAAAGAAAAATTGAAGAATTGAAAAATTTATTAGAATTGTTGCGCAATATTACATCGTAATACGCATTTGATGCATGACTCATCGGATACAGATGAACCGTATAGAGCTTCTTTGTTTGTTTTGCTGATAAATGAAACAATAACAATCTTATAATTTGCTGAGGTTTTATATATACCGTGTGATCCTACGTCGTTCTATAATAAAGAATCATTTATGCGTAATTTATTATTATTTTTTTAAATTACTATACACTAAAATTTTAAAAAATGCCTAACGATACTCCGACTACAACAGACGTACAGATAATGAGCCCTACGAGGCCTACATCGACGTTCACATTTATTCCTGCAAGAACAATTGGTCAATCCTTGGTAGGAATTTCGCAATTTTCCGGGAAACCTCATGAAAATGTAAAAGAATTTTTTTCAAAAATTTCGCAAAGAGCTAAAATTGATTTATGGACAGAAGATCAAACAGTAGCTATTGCAAAATATCATTTAACGGGTGATGCATTCCGCTATCTGGAAACGGATGCACAATTAAGTAGCGATGATGTCCCTTATACAATTTTTAAAAATACATTAATTAAAAAATATACTCGCAAAAATGTACTAGGTCAGGGTCAAGTATATTTAAGTAAATGTTTTCAAAGACCAAAAGAAAACGTGGATCAGTATGCCACTAGACTAAAAGTAGTAGGGAGACAATTATTGGAGGAAAATTTAAGCTATAATGAAAACAATGATGATAAAGAGAAAGAAATAATTGAAAAAAGACATGACCGAGATCTTATTCATCAATTCCAAAAAGGAATATCTGAAGAAATTTCAAAATTAATTATCATGGACATATCAAAAAACCCAAATTTAAAATTTGATGAAATTGTAGAATTGGCTATGAAAGCAGAAATTAATCTTAGTATATTACGGAATGTCAGGTCTAGCGACACATATACTGTACAAAAGAGTAGAGAACCCCCAATAAGAAATAAACAATCTACGAATTTTGGAAAAAAATTTGAAAGGAAACCAATAATTTGTTATACCTAAATGTAACAAACCTGGACATATATGTATATTAGTAGAAATTGTTCAGCAGAAACGAATGATCAACAATGAACAGGGCCTGGAAGACCTAATACATCTCAAAATAATTATTCAAGACCAAATTTAAACTCAAAAGCCCCGCCGTTTGTTCCCCGAAGCGAAGTAAGAAATTTTATTTTGTCAAATATTAATTATAATAGTAATAAATTATTTTTTGTAAACGTAAAAATAAATAATCAAAATTTTAAAATGTTAATTGATACGGGTGAAGCAGTATCAATAGTAAAACAAAAAGTTATTAAAAAAATAAGGGGACTCAAATTAAATGTAGACAAAGATATTACACCAAGAGGAATTAGTGGTTATGAAATAGAAGAATGTGGAAAAGTTACAATACCGTTTGAACTACAGTATCAGAAATTTCCATTCGAGTGTGTGGTTTGTGACAACGCATTACCACTTCAAACCGATGGATTATTTGGTCGTGATTTTCTAAAAACATTCGGAGCCACTATAAATTTTTCTGAAGCGTTTGTCAATCTACATGGTATAAAAATTAAAATTCAAAGTGAACTTGAAGACTTAAAAGACTCAGAAGACTCTGAAGGCTCAGAAGAAGACTCAGATTTTGAAAATAATCAAGATGAAACGTGTTATGTCTTGAAGGAAAACCGCAAAATTATTAAAGGAAAAGAGCCGAAAAAGAAATGGTATAAAGATAAAATATTGACCCAATCAGTAAAGAAGAAATGTAATGAAATACACGGAAACAATAAAGAAACAGAAATGTGTGAAGTAAATCTCTTGAAAAATCAAGATGACAGAAAAAGTCAGTCATGTAAATTAACAGAAATACATGGAAATTTGTTTTCTGCGCCAAGTGATTATTCTCTCGTTCATTGTGTTTCACAGAACTTAAAAATGAATCGAGGAATAGCAGTAATGTTTAAGAAAAACTTTAATAATGTAAACTTATTGAAATCCAAAAATCCAAGAGTTGGGAATTTAGTATATTTAAAAGAACAAAATGATAATCATGCCATATTTATATATTACTTAGTAACCAAAGAATTATATTATCATAAACCCAAACTTAGTGATCTTGAAAGGTCATTGCACGAACTATGAAAATACTGTTTACGAAATAATGTTTCAAAGCTAGCAGTAGCAATGCTTCGGATTGGTTCAGGGTTCGATAAACACAAGTAAGGAATTTAATAGAAAGCATATTTAAAGATACTGAGATAGAAATTGTAGTATATAAATTAAAAGAAAACATCGAAAATAACAATGATAAGAAATCTGAGCAGATCAAAAATAAACTTGAAGATAAACATGGAGAGAAGACCGAAACGAAACTTAAAGAGAAAGTCGAAAAGAAGACCAAAAAGAAATCTGAAGAGAAAATCGAAAAGAAGACCGAAAAGAAATCTGAAGAGAAAATCGAAAAGAAGACCGAAAAGAAATCTGAAGAAAATAAAAAAAAAAGGAAAAAATATGAAGAAAAACATAGACGAAAAAAATTGCAAGGATATCACAACAGGAAATAAAGAAGGTAATAAACGGAAAAGACCTTGTGAAAGGAATAATCAACCATCGTCTTCACTACGGTCAATAGTGTATGATGATGAGGATAGGGTTGTTGACCGCTTCTCTGTTCGAATGAAAGAGTATGTTGATATCCCTCCACGATGTCAGTACAGCGAGGAAGAAAGTCAAAAAAATGAAGACAAAGAAGAAGAATATTCATATTAAGAACCATTAATTCCGTTCTTTTCATCAGTACCTAATTTTGTAGAAGGCAATGAAGAAAGAAGACAAGGCCATCTCGTTTCCCATGAAAATCAAGAACAACGAATTCCAGAAGAACAAGAAGTTGAAATTCAAGAACGGGCAGGAGACCATTCCGAAGAAATTTCTCAAGAAAATCAAGAACGAAATATGTCAGAAGAACAAGAAGTTGAAATTCAAGAAAATTACCACAATATTGACAAAGACACCAATTCTGAAAATTTAAATTCACATACTAGTAATACATCAAACGGTCATCGATATCATTTAAGAAGTCGAGGACCTGGTAAAGAAGAGCCATATCAACTTCCGAAAAGAATTTAAGGATTAAAATTTATAATTGGTACATTAATTCATGGATTTTTATTATATGATATATTTGGTTGGAATATTCGTTTGTTAGGAGCCTTGTTCGATAGTATCACAATGTATTGTGTATATCGTAAACAAAATATTGAAAAAATGAAGAATGAACAAAACCATGTAAAGACGAAAAATCAAGAAGTAGAAGTTAAACTAGAAGAACAGACCAGTACGCGAATATACCCGGTAGTAGAGCAAACAGAAGTAAATCAAGCTTGGTTGACTAAATAAAGATCAGGCGATAGTTCCTCTTAAAGCTACTTGAGGAAGTGAATAAAGAATACATCCTATGCCCATTTCACTTAGTTTTGTTCCCTGTTTCTAAATTTGATGTACCTTATTTTACCCGAGGAACTTAATTTTTAACCCCATTTCACATGGAGAAAAACTCCTGTTAAACTTTGTGCAAAGCATATTTAAATTAGGTTAAGAAAAACTAAACTTCTTGTTGGCAACATGCGAGCCTGAAAAGACTTATTAAGAGTTATTGTTGAGAAAAACAATCATATGGTGCTAACAATTAGTTAACCCAAATAAATAGATATTAGGTTTCTAATGAAATTTGTATAATAATATGTATGAAATTTTGTTTCATGTAATCTATGGACCATTGAGCGTGTGGGGTAAGAGAGGAAATTGAAAGATGAACACGACCTCCTAAGTCAAGGCAAAAAGTGGTACATTTATATTCCATCAACTGCTTGCTGCAGTAAAATCATGGCGTGAAGTTATTAACTTGCACCGCCATCAAAAAAATTGAGCAACGCACAAATGGACGGCCGCCGTTTTGTACGCTGATCAATTCTAATGAAATTGAGGAAAGCAGCCCCTAACTCCAGTAATCACTCACCTACATTATCATCGGATGAAGTCAAATTCCACTCACCACCTGAAGGATTTTCCACCCGTCGTAATATTTGATAAAACTGTTATTGTTATGTAATGTTGTTATGATAATGTGAATAAGTGTTTCCCAGACAATAATTTCCCCTATCGTCTCATATGTGTCATTATTTTGTGTAAAATTTTAAGTATATTTTAACATTGTTATGATTTATGTAATGGAAGAAGTCTCCCTCCTAAAAGTTCTCAAAATTTTTGTTTATTATAACTGAAGAATTTCTCTTTGAAAAAATTCTTTTCCCAAGGAGAAAGGAATGTAATGACTGTAAATGTTTTATTATTTTCATATTTAATATTTGATCGTACGACTGTACTTTATATAAACAAAGCGCGACGCATCTTATGCGACATACGGGCGCGCTAGTCTTCAAAGTTCTTTTGAGGGGTCTGGGTCAAAATTTCGTAAAAGAAGTTACTTCCAGGTGAAACCGAAACCCTGTGATCATAAATCAATCCAGGAGACTACTTTCACTTCTAGAATCTACTTAAGGTAGGTTTTCTCCTTTTGTATATTTTTTTACAATTTTTATTGTTAATGTATTATTAAGTAACAATTTTGGATGTAACAGTTGAACGTAACAGTTGAAGTAACAGTTCAATTATTTTGTATTTTAATCATCATTTTTATATACTTTTTCTAATTTTGAAATTATATTTTGTTTGAGTTAAAATTTATATTATTAATTTCCTAACAATTTTGACTCCGCTCGGTCAGAATTGGAAATAAATTTATGGTTGACGTTTTACCATTGCTACCAAGGTAGGTAAATTTTTTATATTAATTTGTGGCTGTTACATATGGGTAGTATCTATGGGTTAGATCATAACAAAACCCTCCGCGAGAAGCTGAGAGTAACAGTTCAATCCTCCGTGGGAGCAAAGAGAATTCAACGACCAATAATCCGACAGGGTGGAACATTCAGGAAATATAAAGTAAAACTTATACTGTACCGTACGGATAACGAAACCCCGAATTTTTGGGTTAGAGAACAAAGTTCTGGGAGAAGTAAAACCGATAGTAAACGCAACCCAATATTTGAGTGAGAAACGTCACTGTCTCTGTGTCCAATATAGTCCTCTGAGAAAAAACCTCGACTCATTAGAGTGGAGAGACCGTCGCATTATCCTCAGGGGAGAATTCTGAACCAGAGACCGGGACGCCGTAACGTTTCGGACGCGAATTTGTGTTGCGACCCAAGTTTGGGTGTTGCACGTAACGTTCGTTGAGTTGGATCTAGTCCTCGGAGAGAACCTCGACTCGTTAGAGTGGAGAGACCGTCACACCTCGGAGGATAGACTAAAGCAACGACCGTGACGCCGAGGCGCCGGCGAGCGTCGGAACAGAGGGAACACCCAGTAGAGATAGTAACGTTTTGCGCATACTGGAGATCGTACAAGTGACGTCGTTCAAGATACCAAAGTACTGATTTCGGTAATCAACTTGGGGGCGTATAACGAGTTACCAACGCTAATCAGCGTCGCGACGCCGGTCGTCGTTTTAGAGTTTCTGCGAAAACCGAAATCAACTCTCAAGTTGGTTACCGACGCAGACACGCGTCGCGACGCTGGGCGTCGTTTCTGTTTTTCCAAAAATCGAAATCCACTCTTCGGAAGTCAACTTGGGAACGTATTATAAGTTAGCGACGCCGATTCATGCCGCGACGTTTTTGAGTTTGACACAGAATAGGTTGAAGTTGAGCGAAAGAAATCATTTTGTTACGGAAGCACGAAGATTGAACAAACCGTCAAGCCGGCACCAGTAAGAATTCACGATATATGTATTTTGAGCAAACAATATACTGTGACAACAACTGTTTGTGAAATAAAAGTCCACATCTCCATCTACCATTGTCTTTCATTCAAAACGAACCCTGAATAAAACCCGACTGTGATTATCCGACATTGGCGTCCGAAGCAAATTGTGCCAAACTTCTCGTGGCTAACCTAAAGTACGTCACAGAGTACAGTTTGTAAAACTGAATGTTAAGAACAAATGTATTTTGTTTACTTGATATGCAAAGTGCAAGTGTGCACCGAAACGTCGGTGCTGTAAGAATAATTGCTATTTGACTGAGATTTTGAGTAATTATTAACATCTTATTAGTTATTATTAAATGAACGGGGTGAAACATGGGTTATTATTACCCCCGCTTCCCTAGATAAGGAAGACAGAGAGATGGCGATAAATCTTACATATTATTATCAAGATTTTCGTAAATAACAATGTTTTAAGGTCCCTGGAATTAATTTATGTCAATGGAAGTGTGGATCCAGTATACTCTAATTCATTTCTTTCAATATGATAAGTTAAAAATCTGATGTGGCCAGCACATGACCTCCCGCCAATTTCATGTTTAAAATAGCAGTGAGCTTTAAGTTAAGTATCACTTCTGGTTGATCTTTTGTAAATAAAATCTAATTTGTTGTCCAATAAATAGAAAAGTCTGTAATATGAAATTTTGGATTATGTTTTATTGTTTTTCCTCAAAAACCTATTAAACTTCCAAATTAAGAACTACATCCCATTTATCATATATGGTTAAAATCTAATATGTTGTTTCAAATTATATATGAGTTTTAAATACCAAATTTGAGAAGTTTTGGATCATATTTTAATAGATTTTAAAAATTGTCACACACACACATTATTATCAAAATCAGCATCAATTTCCAGGTGCTCTAAAACGTAATCTGTGTAAATTCTTCGTCGTACAAGATCCTTTTCGTAAATGTATATGTAGTTGTAAATTAATATTGATTTATAATGCTACAATCATAGAAAAATTAAATCAGATTATCATGTACATCTAATATTTTTTATGTATGATGGAAAATATATTATTTTCACAAACCTTAATTTCATTAGAATTAAATATTTTATTATTATATTCTCCTTAAAACAGTTTCATTATTAATTTTAATGTAATTGCTTCCTGAGAGTCACATTTGTTTAAATATGTCTAAAGTATTGTTTTTGTTTGACGCATAGGCTAGTGGATGTATAAAAATAAATTACTTTATAAATTCTTATTTTAAGTTATCTAAAGCTATTTACTGAATGCTATTACAGTAAAATTGACGATTGTACGATCATGTTCAATTTTTATTAGTAAAAGTTGCCGAAAAATTATATTCAATGTATTTTTTTCAAGAAAGATTGTGAAAAGCTTGTATAAGTGATACTTCCGGTTATCCGATATACATTAAAAACTAATGAGCTCTTCCCACATTAGTATAGAATGGGTATTCAAAAATTCAAATTTTTCTGATTGATAGTATTTGAGTAATCGTGTCGACACGATCCACACAAACAGGCACATACGCACACACACGCACACACACACACATACATACCTACAGACATCATTGTAAAAAATGTGAAAATCGGATTCTGGGGACATCAAAACGTGCTTATTCATTAAAATCTCTATATGCTATTTTTAGCACGATCCCTATACCTCTCTTACTAAAATGAAAATAGGGAATTAGATTTTGGTGACAATCGTATAACTGAATTTACTTGACGTTCTTAATAGTTTTCCTTGGTAAAATACCTTTATACAGGGTGTTCATTTTAAATGGGCCGCCATTGCTATCTCGAGAACTATAAAGGCTACAAAGAAGGTTAAATGGACAAACAATTTCTATTTCATATAAGACAAATTTAAAGAAAAGATTGATTCTCAAAATATGGGACCCTACTTTTTACCTCCCGCTACCATAGGTAAGGGAGGTATAGGGATCGTGCTAAAAATCGCATATAGAGATTTAAGTGAATAAGCACGTTTTGATGTCCCCAGAATCCGTTTTTAACATTTTTACAATGATGTCTGTAGGAATGTATGTGTGTGTGTGTGTGTGTGTGTGTCTGTGTGTCCGTGTGCCAGTGTGTCTGCGTGTGTGGATCGTGTGGACATGCTTACTGAAATACTATCAATCAGAAAATTTTGAAATTTTGTATACTCATTCTATACTAATGTGGGAAGAGCTCATTGGTTTTTAGTGTATATCGGATAACCAGAAGTATCATTTATACAAGTTTTAACATTTTTTCTTGTAAAAAATTCATTGAATATAATTTTTTAGCAACTTTTACCAATACAAATAGAATATAATGGCACAATCTTGAATTCGACGATAATAGCATTTAGTAAATAACTTGAAATAACTTTAAATATTATATTATAAAATAATTTATTTTTGTACATCACTCTGCTTCAAACAAAAACAATACTTTAATAACAAATTTGACATATTTAAACTGTCACGAAGCAATTATATTAAAATTAATAATGAAACCGTGCTAAGAAGAATTTAGTAGTTTAAATATGATTCTAATGAAATTAAGGTTTGTAAAAATAATATATTTTCCATCTTACATAAATATTAGATATACAGGTAATTCGATTTAAGTTTGATGTTTGCAGCATTATATATCAAATAGCTCTCAATAAGATTGTGTTTTCAAAGTGTCAAATAATAGTTTGCAGCTACACATTTACGAAATGGATAATGTACGGCGAAGAATTTACGACGATTTTTCCTTAAAATATATTAATGATCCAAAACTTCGCAAAGTTGGTATTTAATACTCTTATATAATTTGAAACAACATATTAGATTTTGACTATATATGATAAAGCGGATATAGTACTTAATTTTTTCTTTTCTATTTGTTGGAACAACAAAGTAGATTTTGTTTACAAACGATCAATCGGAAGTGAAACTTTACTTAAAGCTCATTGCTATTTTAAACATGGAATTGGCGGGTGGTCACGTGCTGGCCACATCAGATTTTTTATTTTAAATGACACTTTTTATTTCCTCATTCGTTGGAGAATTTAATTCTGAATTTAGTGATAATAGATATTTGTACACCAAATAAGCTAAGATAATGTTTATTCATAGGAAGAAAGTTTAGTTAATTTCTTCGAGTAAAAAAACATTCTTAGCTCACGTGGTTTATACAATATTTTATTAAATTTTGACGAAATAATAATAAAAACCAATATATTATTTAATTTTGACAAAATAAAAAACTAATCAATTAGTAGGCTGCGCATGACAATGATGTCAAGTCATCTATTTAAAAACCTTTATTGTCTGTCATTTGTGTAGTGAAAAATAATTAAAATGGCTGGTAATGTCTAATAAATAGTGTGGTGAGTGTTATTTTCGTACCTGATGTTATTTTAAATGCATTACTTGTTGCAGAGTTGAGTTAAAATTTTGTGATGACGATTTAAAAAAATTTAATTTACTTGTGAATAACATGTTACTTTTAGTTGTTTCTATGGAATTAATAATTAATTTTTCTCAAAAAAAAAAAAAAAAATGCTATGTAAAGATATAAGTATATTAAACCAGTGAATTCAGAATTAAATTCTTTCATGAATGAGCAATTTAAAAATATATGTTCTCATTTAAAATTAAAAAGTTAGGGCCTGTATTTTCAGAAACACCTTATTTTTGAGTATACAGGGATATTCACGGATTCTCTAAACTGTCATAGGGATAGCAATAAATAGTCAGTTTTTGTGTTATTTTAAAACTGGAAATAATTTTCCCTCTCGACATCCGTCGGAATTGAATCTGCTGCCCAAATCACAGTAGTTCGCAACGCACAGTCACGAGATCTTATCGCAATTTATGTTATAAAAACGATAGATTATTGAATTTTCTATAAGTTAGTATTGATAGCTTTCCTAAATATTTAAGTAAATTAATAAATATTACTGAGTATAATGCTCTTAAAATATGGACAATCTTTATTAATTTGACATAATTCAAATATATGTATCTGACAAATAAGCGCCATTGTTAACAATAAATGAATATCCGGACAAAGTGCATTATTTTATCTGCTGCCAACAATATATTCAAAAGCAAAATATCTGGGATGAACAAACTATACTCATTACTCTACTAACACATATTATTTTGAAGATTTTACAAGACGCGCGGACCCACCTTTAAATAGAAATGTAAATTTAGAATATAAAAATTTAATGGATTTGAAGTATCGATAACCAAAATGAACGATTGCAACCTGTTCTTCAGTGAAATGGATGACCATTGTTGCCATATGAGCTTGTATCTCCTTGTGAAGTGGCAACCGTGTATTCTGAGTTTCGGTCTGCGGGAGCGGGACTCCGGGAATTCCGGATGAATTACAGGACGGCATGTAGGGGCGGCTACCTGTCAGGTACTTTGTGTTTATTGGCTTGCAACGAACGTATTTACGGCTACATACGAGCCCGACGTATGCACTGTACACAACACTTCATTTTCTACTCAAATGTGGGATTCAACTCAATGTTTCACAGATTAGCCCTTTTTATTTTTTGGGTTAACCAATTTACGCGGTTCGTTTTAGAGTTAAATTTAACGTAAAATCGATACTTTCAAGTTCTTTCATTCTGAATTTAAATAGGGAAAGAGACTTAAGTTGGAAGAGGGGTGGACAATCAGATCAGCAGATAGCAAATCATTATGATATTAATAAAAGTACTGTTATTTCGTGTTAAGTTATTTTTAAAAATTTGTATTTATATACGTAACAAAAAAATATGTTATGTCTACCACAAGACCACTCGTCATTTCCAAATTTAGGCTATATTCTGGTACACACGCAACAGAGGTTATTCTAACGTGCAGTTGGACACAAAATGTGCAGTGGGAAAAGCAAACTGTGCAGTGGGAAATGGGATGACGATATATTTTACCTTGTGGGCGCTTACCAGGCGTCACCTCACGGGCACTCATAGCTGGTGTGCAGAGTGCACCACAGGGGTCACTTTTGTGCCATTTAAAATTGGAAATATTTGGCGTCTGTCGTGATCGAACCCGGTTCCCCCGGGTTCGCAACCAGACACGGGCCATGGGACTCCATTCTTCTTCTTTGAAAAGAACTCTATATTATCGTACTTTGCATTAAAACTGATTTGACCTTGAAAATTTTCAAAAAATTGCATTTTTCCCTAAACCTCCCTCCCCCTCTTTTCCAACATCCATTTATTTCCTTTATGTGCAGAGAAAAAAAAATCCTTAGAATAACCTCTGACACGCAAAAATTCTAATTAGATCTAATATTAATATAATTTTATATTTTTTAATTCATACTGTAAATAAGTTTCCTCCTACTCTTCTAAATGTCCGAGATTCTCCGAATTCATTGAAAAGATTGACGGTGTTTCTGATGCGTGTATGTAATATATGTATGTATAATTTTAAATAATTAATTATTAATTATAAAATAAGAAATATTACATGTACTTCCTAGAAAAAGCCTTCAGTAATGTATCTAAAGTTTTGACACTGGCATTTTGCTGTCAATTACAAACATTTTACACATATATTCCACATCCACCCATAGTTATCAACATAAAAATTTTAAAATCGGATTCTAGTGACCTTAAAATATGCTTATTCACTAAAATCTGGATATGCGATTTCTTTGAATGAATCCAATACCATTTTAGCAAGAGGTAAAAACGGAAAAATTTATTAAATTAATATTATAATAAAGTAACAAATTAATTATGTTTTTAATATAAAATTGAGATAATGATTGAGTTGTTGGTTCGAAAGGTAAAGACCGTCTGTTGATTTTGCGGTTCATGTTTAGCTGCAACCTTCGTTCCTGTCATTTTTAGTGACTACACTGGAAATTTCTACGAACTTATAGTGTTGTGTAAGTGTACTGTAGTTCTTCTTCATAGATTTTCAACGCAACACTCTAAAGTTTAGAGTCATTAGAATAATAATAAAAAAAATACAATTCAAGGATATGCATAAGCGCACACAGCGAAAGCAAACTTATAAACAGAATTCGTTCATAAAAGAGTAGGTACATATTATGTAATTAGTTTTCGTCATATTCGTGAAAATATTAATTTTTGTAGAATAAAATAATAAGCAGGACTTCAATCAAGAATTCAAAAATGAAACAAAAGGCATTTTAAAACAAATCCTTACTCATAACGATTTTTTTTTTAATAATTAATAAAATATTGTATACTTATTACAGGAGATAACTACAACACGACAAACAATTATAATATTATCTTATCAAAAAATGCATCTATTCCCAACGCAGACATTTTAGTGCGAAATTTAAAAAATATCCGGGTACCAAATATACAAATAACACTTTAACAGCGATACATGGAGGCGCTATTTCATGGAATAGTTAAAAAACGAACAAGCGTATCGCTAAGCTCAATAGAAGCAGAATATATATCACTTAGCGAAGCAAGTCAGAAACTACAATGAATAAAGGAATTGTTAAAAGATTTAGCAGAAGAAGTTGATGAAATTATTATTATTTTCGAAGATAATCAAAGTACGTTAAAATTGTTAGAATGCGAAAAATTCCAGATCAAAAAATATTGCAGTAAAGTATCACTACACGAAAAATATGAAGAAATCTAGAGAAATAATATTTCAGTATTGTCAAACCAATGAAATGATAGCAGATATTTTAACAAAGCGAATAAATGCAAAGAAAATGAAATATTTAATAAATTTAATTGTATTAATGGCAAAATAATATTTGTGTTGAGAAGAGGTGTTAAATTAAAACAATTTGATAATATTATTTTCCTACGACCATTGTTAAAAGTAGTCTTTTTAACGCTTGCTTAGCGAGTTAAAAATAACAGTTTATAACACAGTTTTTAATATAAAATTTTAAATCGTTGTCATTGACAACGGATTAAAAGTAAAAAACAAATTTACTTTTAACACTAGTGTTAAAAAAGAACTAAATCTAGTTATATTTATTGTTCATAAGTAAATGTAGTTTCATTTTATATTTATTTTTGTACTGAAATTATTTATATACGTATTTTATTAGAAGTACACATTATTTTGAAACGTTTATTGTTATAGTACAATTATTACAATAGTTTATAGTAATTCCTTGCAAGGCGCTTGAAGAATTGAAATTTAAAACAGTATTCTTGGAAGTAGAGGTTAGAATAAACAATTTTCAGTTGTTCATAGCAAATACATCATGACCTGTCATAAATGTCATTTTATAATTTTTAGTTTTTACTAATACATAACTAGGGTCGTAGGAAAAATAGTGTATGATATTCGTGTTAAAAGTGATTTTATTTCGTTCGTGGGGTTTGTTTTACTCGGCTTCGCCTCGTTTCACAAACTTCCCCACTCACTCATAAAATGTCACTTTTAACACTTATATCATAAAGAACTATTTATCATAGTTATCTAAAAAAATATTGATTTTGTTGTCATAAGAATGAAATACACTGTCAATAAAAAATATAATATAAATAAATAATTATTTTGTATGAATATTACTTTCCTTTTAATTATTTGCTAATTATAATTAGAGACACTCTCTAATATGCAGTACTATTCAATATATCTATTTACACTTCAAACACAAGATCTAAAATTTATTTTCAATGCAAGTGCTAATATAATAAGAATAGGTATAGTTTAAAAATTATAATACCAGTATGAATTGTTTTAGAAAGCAAACATCCCTTTAAGAGCAGTTATTTCAACATATACTTTTTAAAACTGTATTTAAATAGTTTTTTCTACGACCGCCTCTAAAGTTGACACTTTACACATCCTAGGCAATATTAAAAGTTGACAATTATCAAATTTTTACCTTCTGTCACATACAGCTAAGAAAAGTATAGTCTTTTATACAAATTTCGATGGTAAGTTTTAATGAATTAATACGTTTTAGGATTCCTAAAGAACTAAAACACTAGGTATTGTTTCACAATTTAACAAAATTCCTTTATTACGTAATTTCGGCAGTTACTCCATCATCAGAAGGTATAAACTGATTTACAAAACAAATCTTAAAAGTATATACATATATAGACAAGGTTCAATAATAAGTATTAGTGTGGAGGGGGATTAGGGAATTTCCTTAATAACTATGTCTGTGAATAGCAAATTTATTACTACTTATTACTTACTAAGTATTCGTTCATAACTTTGATGCCTGCGTTTAGGGCTTTCTTGATTTCGAAAGCTTCCAAGAAAGTAAACCATAAACCTTTCTTTTCTTTATGTAGGATTATTATTAACTCATTTACTAAAATATTTTTGAGGCTGCAATTATTCTAAATACCTGGTATGAGGTTACATTCATTACCTATACTAGAACTTATACCTTTAACATAGTTTAGTTTCCTATAAATAAATTTTGACTTATCTTCATTGGATATTATGTAGAAAGAACTTACCTATTGTACTTCTTTTATTTTTCTTTCTTATTACATTAATAATGGTTTTCTCACTGTAACCATTATTTTTCACGATATTTAAAATTGTCGAGAGCTGGTTATTAAAATTTTGCTTATTCATGGGGATTTTTAAAGGACGGTCAATTAATTTATGGAAGGCCGGCATTTTTTAAATCCACGGATTAAACGACTTTGAAGGTATAATTGTGTCTTTATAAGTATGTTTTCTATAAATACTGACACTATATTTATTGTTATTACGTTCAATTGTGAAATTTATGCTTTTTATTTACCTCTACTTCAAAAGTGAATTGTATATTTTTGTCTAAAGAATTAAGAAAATTTAGTAACTGTTGCAATTGACGATCAGTATTCCTATATAATTCGATTTTAAAATTTTTACAATGGTTTTTGTGTTTATGTGTTGACCCGTCTGGCCACATCAGATTTTTTAAATCTTAAAACACGTGTTTTTCTAAATGCATTTTCACCAGTTTGCCCTGATGAAGCTGCTAAGATTAATAAATAATATTTTTTGACTGCAGTCCTGCTTACTATTTTATCCCATCAACAACATCAGTCATTCATTCCATCTTCCATTAATTTTTACTGTATTTATTACCTACTTTCAATTTTGTATCTTACGAAAAATACCGTATGTGGTTTATGAATAGAACACAAGGGTTTGAATTATCAACCAAAAAGTGTCATTCTTCTACCTATTCAAATAAAAATTAATTATAAAAATGTTATTATACTTACACTCATAATATACAGTGTGTTAGTTAAAAATCTGGACATAGGAGTTTAACATGGGAAAACAGTTTTTCTTTGCGCAAAAGTCCCCAATTAATTTTAGACAAAAATATTTCAAATAAATGTTGTAGATATTTTACGCCTAAATCAGTAAACAGTATTATTTTGCATTTTTGGTAACTTGTAAAATCTAATTTGAAATTGTATAAATATTGCTCATTTGTAGCGTTGCCTATGGAATTGAAACAAAGTTACAAAGAAATACGTATCGTTTGAACTGTCAGAAATTCGGTTTTCAATTAAAAGTTGCAGATAATTCAGTTCTGCACCTAAATCACTACACAGGTATTACTTTTAAAATCTAACTCTTAAATAACTTTTATTATTATTATTTTTTCTAGTTTTGTAACCTATAAAATTAAATTTCTGATAGTTCAAACGATATGAATACCTTTGTAATTTTGTTTCAATTTCATGGGAATCGCTACAAATGAGCAATCGTTGTACAATTTCAAATTAAATTTTATAAGTTACCAAACGTACAAAATCAAATGTGTTTGGTGATTTAGGCGTAAAATATAATTATCTACAACTTTTACTTGAATCTATTGTCATAAATCAATCGGGGACTTTTGCGCAAAGAAAAACTGTTTTCCCATGTTAAATACCTATGGCCAGATTTTTAATTAACACACTGTATATATACAGTGTGAACACTGAAAACCGTGACATAGGCGTTTAACATGGGAAAACAGTTTTTTTCAAATATAAATCTGTCCCGCAATGCCTTATTATCGAAATATTTACGAAAGTATAATCCTACTTATAATTTGTAATTTACTGAAAACAGTAATCATGGAAACGTATTCGGTAGCTGACTTGCTTAAATCAAGGTTCCATGATAATTTTTCTCTAGTTCAAATCCCTCCCGGTTCAAGTTAATATTTTTATATTTATTTTGTACAATGTATTATTAAATAAATTACAAAATTAAAACGTAAATAGTTTGGTACATCAATTATTTTCTTGAATTTGCTATACTATTTCTTTGTTATATCACTGCTAATAGTATTAAGCAAAAAACAAAAAGCAATCACTAATAAATAAACCTTCAGACAGGTTTGTCAGACGTGTTAGACTTTTATTGTTATTTTTCGATACATTCTTTGTAAATCCAATGGATTTTTCAGTAGAAAAAAATTACTTTAATTAAATTTTACAATCAAGGGATAAGTTTACGAGAAATTCTAGACTTTTTTGCTAGGATATATCCTGATAGACAAATTGCATCCCATGAACGAACTAGACGAATCATTTTAAAATTTGAAAGAAGCGGTTGCGTTAAGGACGAACATAAAACTAAACTTAATTATTTATTTGGCTTAAATTTACATATTTATTTCACTTCTTGTACATTTAGTCAATAAAATACTTGATGTACCAAAAAATTATTTGTTTTAATTTTGTAATTTATTTAATAGTACATTGTACAAAATAAATATAAAAATATTAACTTCAACCGGGAGGGATTTGAACTAGTGAAAAATTATCATGAAACCTTGATTTAACGTCAGTCAGCTACAGAACACGTTTCCATGATTACTGTTTTTAGTAAGTTATAAGTAATAACTGTCAAGTAGCATTATACTTTCGTAAATATTTCAATAATAAAGCTTTAAATTAGGAGTATTTACATACTCTTCGATGCCAAATTAAATAATCTTTCTAACCATATCAAAAACTCCCATTATACTCTCGCGGGACAGATAATATTTGAAAAAACTGTTTTCCCATTTTAAACGCCTATGTCACGGTTTTCAGTGTTCACACTGTATATATATTTGTATGTACAAGGTTTATTTAAAGGATACATATTAACTACAAAAGTTGAAGTAGGTTATATACCGTGAGTTATTTTCATTAAAATTTTCTTCGATTTATTTTTATTACAAATGAACGCATACATTTATTACAGCATCGCTCATGTTAAAAATTTCATAGTAGAAAAATGAATCCAACTATTCATTTATGAAATTCCGTCGAACTGGATTTATTAAATATTTTTAAAATTCGTATTAAATCATATTTTAAATTGAAAATAAATACAAGTGAATTACAGTAGGAGGAAGTATCTTGAACAGTGTTTTGTTTTGGAAACAAAAAAAGGAAAAAATTGCAAAGAACAGTGTGAAAAAATGAATACACATAGACGGGTAATCAATCACCCTCTTTCAGACATGCATGATGGATGATAGACTGATCTTCAAACGCCAAACTGTCAGTCGACCGACAGTGCAAATGTCAGTCCGGTTTTTGTTACACATCGCAGGAACTAACGGCTGACGTGCAGCAACTGCTGCGCTGAGATTGCCCCATCTCACCCACAATGCACAAACGACATTTTTTACACAGATATTCATTAATACATTACAAACATAATCAGTATTGAAACAATGAATGGCAGGACTAATAATTAACATAATTATTTAATATCTATACGAGTATAACAGATTCGTGCAACACAGTTATTTAATACGGTCAAATTATATGCAATTAAATTAAACAAACCAAATATTTTAAAGCAAAATTTTCGCAACATTGGTTTCAGACTGATTATAGTAACGTAATTAAAATTGAACACACGGTTCGCTGGGGTTTCTCAGGAGCCAATTGATTTCAATATTGCAAAAAGTTATATACGTAATTCTTTTGTAGTTGTTGAGTGAAAATGTGAAATTTAATGTATATTTAACTGACTGGTATAGAAACGTTCTTCTAAATAAAAAATAAAAATAGGTGGTAACTTTCAAATATGATTGGTGATTGAAAAATAGATGATACATGATTGGAAAAGCATAATAGAAGAGTGACTGCCGAGGAAATGAAGTATTTCTCTGATATTTGTACATATATACGGCGGGATCGCGTGTGGAATAATTTGAAATAGGACGAATGTTCTCAAGAGAGTGAGAGTAGATCATTTAAAATTATTTGGTCAGGTGGAGAGAATAATGAATAAAACATATAATGTGAGTAGGTATATCTGAAGTTAAAAGTTTCCGCATGAAAAGGGCAATAGAATTTACTCATATATGAATTCGATTGTGATTGCGGACGAGGCGAAGTATGTATACTTGAAGAAAAATGTATGTCGAATGATTACTGCATGAATGCTTTTATTTTGAATTTGTTACGTATGTATATATGTACCTATGTACAAATCCAAATTCATAAAAAAATAAATTAATTAATAAACATGCAGTGGTATCAGCCGCTACGATTTATAAAAAATATGAATATTTAAATTGTATAACGTAAAATAAAAATTGTAACATAAATAAATAAATTCAATTTATTATCAGAAACAATGTTGTCTGTACAAACGTTCAAATTACACTGCATGTTTATTTTTCCGTTGTTGTTAAATTGATAATTTGACAATTGATTGCTTTTAGCAACCTAGTTGCTTGATTTTGAAATTTTATTTTTGCCCTCCTGAAGTGTAATGGGAACTTTACAATTGTATACACAGCAAGTGTAACCTACATTTTACGCTTACTGTGTTGTAACTTGTCTAACTATGCGGTAAAATAATCAAAATACACTGGACGTTTATGGGCATTTAGAAAAGAAATCATCTTTACTATAATAAAGTTCATGTAAAAAAGTACTACCTACTTAAGTTATTTTTTTTTACATTAACATTTCCTATATTTAAAATTAATTTATATAAACCAAATTTACGGTAGCGACATCTGTCATTATTGTAAAAATCCGCCGTTACCGACATAGTCACCGATCGATATATCTGTCAAATACGCGAGCATTGCTGAAATGTCAAATATCGACACCTACCTATTATTTATTACGAAGAAAACATGAACAAATAAATATATTATCAGTCATAAACAACGTCTATTATTACAGATAAATTTTTGCTAGAAGAAGTACTCTAATGAAGGTAAGTAAAATCAAATTTGGAAATTGACTTAACCCCAGTATTTTAAACTAACCCTTTTCAGAAGTACAGCCTATCTCATTGAAAAAAGTGATTTTCATTATCGTCGGCCAAAAAATTTGATACAATTCTCGTGCGTGAAGTATTTTACAGCGCGACAGCTTTGTTTAAGACACGAGCCCTTAAGGCTGGAGCGCTGTAAAATACTTCACGCACGAGAATGTAAATAACTATTTCTACATACCATGTGTAGCGGAGATGACCAGTTACTTGCAGATGGCCGTAAAATGCCTAATTCTTATAGTGTGTCAAATTCTTGTTCATTACATTCGTTTTATTTTTGAGGTTCTGTTGAACGAATACAAGCAGAAAATGTATCTTTAAATTTTAACCTATAATGCGGATTATTGGACTAAAATGTCACAAATTTTTTTCAATAAAACAAATGAATTGTTGATAAAACCATGTAAATCGAAAATGCTACCAACATAAAAATTTTCTGGTATATAATATTTGAAGTAGTACTAATATTTCTTTAATAAATTAAAAATGTCGTCGGCACAAAAAATCTTGTGTATCACACACCCAGAAACTGTTTTGCGAGATCTCGTAATTTGTCAAAATAAACTCGCTCTCGCAAATGTTCAGTTTCTAGCCTAGTGATACAAATAACTATTTATGCGATAGTCCAATATTATTTTTGGCAGAAGATTTGTATCAGACATTATTAATGAATAATTTGACATGTCGATTATTAATTATTTAAAAATCGGCCCCTATAATAGCATATTTAACGTCTGAAATTGTAAATTTCCATGTGAATATAAAGTTTAATCCTAAATATAATTTTAATGTTGTTGTACCATAAGTCGGAATTGACGTTTGATTGACAGCTTAATTGTAATTTATATTTTTGAGCTGTTTTTGGAGGCAAAATACTTCTGCACCTGTGTCGATTAAAAACCTGTATCCTGACAGTCTGTCATTGATAAAGAATAGTGGAAGCTTGGAGGAGAGACCAGCACTGCAACAATTATAGAATTTATTATCATAATGTTTGTCTAATATGGTATGTATAGGTATCGACTAGTTTTGAAGATGTGTCCTCTGTCATAGTTTTCTTCCAAGTGCAAGGCAGGGGGGTTTATATTTCTTTGCCTTTTCTTTGAAGGTGTACTGGTACCAACAAAGTTAATTTCCAGCAGAATCTGTGTAGACCTGGGTGGAAGTTCTATCTGCAGTGAGAGCACGAACCAGTGTTGATAATTTTGCTGATGATTGTGTTGATGCTACTGTGGGCTGACTGATATCCATCATTCTGTCTGCTGTGGTTGCTTTTCCTTCCACTGATAAGTTATTTGTAGAAGCTAATATCATTTGTATAATTGCAGGTAATTTTTTGAGAAATAAATGTTCCAATATAATATTTTTAAAATTTTGACAACCTGCTAATTGTTTCATTCTGCGTAGAAGTTGTGAAGGTTTGGTGTTATCTAAATCACAAATCGATAGCAAGGAATTTAGTTTTTGAATTTTAGATAGAGTAGTTCGCTCAATTCATGTAGTTTTGTTGTTTCATCATCTGATCTTTATTTTCACAGCCTAATCTGGACGAAGAGCTGCAACTAATGCATTGTATTTGTTTATTTCAGTTGTAATTCTTTAACTATTGTAAACTGATTCTATTTGTGCAAACTATAACTCCGGATCTCCAGGCCAGTATTCAGGAAGCTTCACTGTTTGCACTGTAGCTATCTCTGGAAAATCACTATTTGTCGTCTGTTCATCCGGTGTGAGCTGTGTATCGACCATAGTCGGGATCGCCAATTGTAGCGGTATCAGCCGCTACGATTTGTAAAAAATATGAAGAATATTTATATTGTATAACGTAATATAAAAATTGTAACGAAAATAATTAAATTCAATTCATTAACAAAAACGATGTTGTCCGTACAAACTTACTTACACCAAATTACACTGAATGTTCATTTTTCCGTTGTTGTTAAGTTGATAATTGACAATTGATTACTCTTGGCAAACCTAGTTGCTTGATTTTGAAATTTTATTTTCTCCATAACAACTAGGATGCTTATCATCGTTGCTGAATAGCATACCCAGAAACGGGTTATGCCCACAAATTGAAAAGCAGATAAGTACAATCTTCGTACACAGATAAGTATCTGTAATGAGAATGATTAATATATTTGTAACGTGCGGGCGTTTACCAAGCATCACCTAATAAACATACATTGCTGGCATGGAGAGTGCACCGCAGGCAATGAATATATACATGACTAACGTCAACAGAAGCGATACTGTTGTATGTACGTGTTCTCACGGCTGTGTGTGAAAATATTTGATATCCCGTTATAAATTTGATTTTTAAGGTAGCGCTGTTCCAATAAGAAAAACATGAATATCTCTGAAACAAAGCATTTGCTTAAATGAACTTTTATAGTATTAATATTGATATCAAAATAAATAATCTTTCCTCCTAGACACCTAGGGAGATTACGTACGCTTATGCTAGCGCGTAAAGGTAACCTGTTGAAGGTCAACAAACTAAAATACACACGTATAGGGTAGTGTCGTACCAGTGCCACAGGGGCCACTTTTGTGTCATTTAAAATCCCAAATGATTTTTGGCGCCGGTCAGGATATCCATGTAGGAGCATATAATTTTCAATACCACTAATATATACAAGTATTTGTTTCACTACTCATTCATTTCTCATGTTGCCATTCTCTCCAGATGGTCGACTGACGCACTTTTTCAACAATATTATTCTAATCATATAGAAATAGCTCGAAGGTGTACACATGATCTTTTGGTTTAGCCAACCAGTGTCTATCTGTTAGATTGAGAGTCAAAGAACTAAGTTGTTTGTATTTGCCACTTACACAGTTTTACATCACTAATTAAACTTCACGTTACTCAAATACTTAATTAAGTGTAACTAATTAAACTATTGAAATAGCGAGGCAAGATGAGATGAATCGAACAAAACAAATAAAATGAAGGCAGCGTTCAACAATCATGTGAAAACTACTTTCATACTAACGCCCAAGAAAACTACCTCATTAGATAGTAATAGTGCCCTGATCGTTTTATTTCAATTTTTAGAGAAAAACTAAACACCATAAAGAATAATGATTTCTAATTTTCAAATTTATGTAAAAATATAAGGTTTTAAACAATTTTTCCTGCAAGAACGAGATGAACTAAGAATTTTAAGGCACACATGACAAACATTTTATATAAAAATCTGTTGTGGCCAGCACACGACCTCTCGCCATTTCCATATTAGGCTGTGCTATAAATTATTGTACATACTTAACATTTCTGGTGCACACAAAAACACATATCTTCTTTACATATTTTCATATTTTGTAATTCATTCTATGAACAAGTTAACATCTTAATTTTTCCATTTGTTTTCCATGGGCTGCTATATTCATTACAACATATTATTTTACATATTTATATTTCTGTATCTCTAACTCTATAGCAGATATAATAAAAAAAATTAAATATATCAGATAGAGATTTTTATATTCTTTAGTACTGGTAATAACATAAATATTCAAAAAATAATATTTAGAATTTTTTTCTAAGAACTTCCGGTTGTCCAATTGTTACCAAAATCTAATCAGCCTTCCTAGAAGTGTCAGATTGAGGAAACCGCAGTTAAACATGCGTAAAGTCTTATAGTATCACACATACAAACACATACACACACACACACACACACACACACACACACACACACACACACACACACGAGATGTTCATAATTAAAAATGCTCAGTTGGGAATTGTCTCTACAAAAAGACGGCAGTTATACCATACTGATGAGCTCTAACAAGAGCGAAACGCGTCTATGGTTACTAGGTTGTTTCAGAAGCTGAAATCTTGTGAAACATGGCGAGTGTTTTCTTAATATTTTATAAAATATATTCTATTAAATATTGTTTCACCTAGAGTTCGCTATTGTACTATTCTTATATTCAATTTCATTAAATCTATTATGGCCGAAATTCACTTCCTGATATCCTGCGTTTATATTTCTGCAGTTATTACTTAGTTTTACGACACTTCCAGTTTCGTTAAATAATCGAATTATCTTCGAATGGCCATAATAGACGAAATGGTACGATTTTCATAATTATCGCCGAATAAATTTATTACTTGCGGTATCGAATTTACAGCAAAATACCATTTTACACACTAAACTTTTTCATTTATTGTTAGTCTGTCCATTTTAATAACTATGAATATGAATCAAAGTACAACAATAATTTAATAAATAAATTACACAAACTTGACAGTTTGAAATATAACACGTAGACAAAACCCTCGACAAAACAGTAAACAGTTCTCATGGCACTTTGTGAACAGGTTAGAAATGTCAATTTTAATTTACGTTTATTTCGTGAATAGAAAGTTTAATATTAATAAGGAATGGCTCGTTGGATGCAGTTTTTAATTCTGAACAGCTTTTGTATTTACTATTTCACTGTAAAATCAACAGGTCAAAGAGCGAAATAAAAAAAATAATATTGTATTTCCTATTCGCGATTCAAGTTAAGCAAACTCTACCTGGTGGACAACGTTTGAACTAAAAAATGTCCAAAATATATTATTTCCTTTCCTTCACAGAAAATTTCTAGTGATTGCAGGCTATTTAAAACATCCTGTAACACAAGTTTCATGTTTTTAAACTTTTTCAAAAAGCGTAAAATTCATTATATCAGTGACAGATTGACAGCTCGTACAGTGTTGTGACGTCACAACACTGATATATAATGGCGGTAAAAGTTAATTTGAATCGCCAATAGGTCAAAAAACATATATATATATATATATATATATATATATATATACAGGGTGTAACACGTACACGGACCACCGCCATTATTACCTTTATTATTATAGTTACAAAAAAATACTATAACAAAGTTGTAGGGGATCAAGGGGGACATTCTTTCAGAGAAGAAAATATTTTTTTAAACCAGTGGTTCTCAAGTTACAACACAAAGTTATATTTTTTCAAATGGGATTCTACATATTTTTTATGCCTATTCGATAGAAAATATTTTCTGAATTCAACTATGTATTAGTTTTATATCCTTACATAATAAAAATATTGAAAAAAATGCGATTGAAATTTTAATAATTTTTTATTTTTAATATTATTGTACTGTAGGCTATGGATGAAAAACAATAACAAAAGAACAAAATATAGCTGCTGTCAAATAATAATTGGCGTACTAATTGTTGTAAATTGTTATTCTTTGTGTTTTGAGATTATTTTGTGACAATATGGCTGATCTTTATACAAATGAAGATTTGTATCGTTTATTATTAATTTATGGTGAGTGTAATGAAAATGCCATACAAGCGTGCAATATTTATGCCACGAGATATCCAAACAAACCGCGTCTAGGGAGGTCAGTAATCAGGCGATTAGCACGAAATTTGCAAAACTATGGATCATTTTCACAAAAACGTGAAAGGCAACATCCCGTGAGAAACAATGAAGAAAAAGAAATCGCAGTGTTAGCTTCTATTGCGCGTAATCCCAATTTATCCACACGCGAAATTGCTCAAGAACATTTTATTTCTAATATGTCCGTATGGCGCATTTTGAAAAAGCATAATTTAAAATCATATTCATACAAACTATTACATGCTATACATAATAATGACAATGAACGCAGAATAGTGTTTTGCGAATGGTTTTTGGTGCAGTATCAGGACGATAATAATATTCTTAGAAAAATTCTGTGGACAGATGAATCTAAATTTTCAAATAATGGATTATTTAATAGAAATAATAAGCACATTTGGGCAGAAGAACATCCTCGTGAATTTAGAGAAAAAAATAATCAACACAGATGGAGCTTTAATGTATGGCTTGGAATGTTTGGGAATAAAATTATTGGACCACATTTTTATGAAAACAATTTAAACGATGCACATTATTTATGTTTCTTAGAAAATGAATTATTAAATTATTTAGAAGATTTAAACTTGAATGAAAGACAAAATATGTGGTTCTAACAAGATGGAGCGCCGGCTCACAATACTCGACGAAATGTTTCAAGGTCGGTGGATAGCACCAATTGGGCATACATACAAATGGCCCGCTCGTTCCCCGGACTTGACACCCCTTGATTTTTTTTATGGGAATATCTTAAATATAGAGTATATTCAAAACCAGTGACAACGAAACAAAATTTGATGGACAGAGTTAGAGAAGCTTGCGCTGCTTTGACACCAGAAACTGTAATAAAAGCTACTTTTTCTGTTTTAAATAGAATAGAATTATGCTTAGAAAAGAATGGAAATCAAATAGAACATTATTTATAAGGAGTAATTAACAATTATTAATTTTCAATTTAAATTTATCACTCTTGTTTCTAATGCATGGCCTACTGTACAATAATATTAAAAATAAAAATTTATTTAAATTTCAATCGAATTTTTTTCAATATTTTTATTATGTAAGGATATAAAACTAATACATAGTTAAATTCAGAAAAAATATGCTATCGAATAGGCATAAAAAATATGTAGAATCCCATTTGAAAAAATATAACTTTGTATTGTAACTTGAGAACCACTGATTTAAAAAAAAAAATTCTCTTAGCGAGAGGTAAGAAAGGAGATATGAATTTTTAAAATGTAAAATTTAGAAAAAAAATTAAATTAACAAAATTTTGTATCGTTTTAATTGACCCATTTATCATAATTTGATCTTCAATTTCAAAGATACATACCAAGCCATTATTGGCCAAAGCAGAGTGTGCTCGCTCTAGACTCGTATTCTTCATACACCAAATTATTTCTTATCTATCCTTCTTAATACATTCTCATTGATGAAGTAAATATTTTAAGTTCACGGAGATGATTGTTTTTATGCTTTTTTTACGTCTGTTAAAAACAGTAGAATTTTTTACTTTGTTTTTATTCAAATGGGTTTATAAAGTATATCAACACAAAATTATTGTGTGAAAAAAATGTACCTTTTTTAACGCAAACGGATGAAAAAATGAAACACTATGGTACTTTTTTTCACGCTTTTGTTGCAGACTTAAAAAAAATGTAAGCCATCGCGGGACGTTTGGCAGATGTGCAACATCGAAATTAATTTTCATTGTCTACAAATATTACAATAAACTAAAATATTTTGTACTTGTAGACAATGCATGTTTATACCGCACAGTCGAATCAATATATTTCTCCAAATACTGTATATTGCGAACCGCTGTTGAAATTATGTAGCTCGAGCTCGAGACAAACTACACTCTGCGTGTCGAGACGGCAAGACGGAAAGAGCCAACGACTTACGAGGCTGGCTGAATGTCACAGCGTCGCGTCATAGAAGCCGTTCTTACGCCTATATGCAACTAGATAAAAAGTGTCTTATTTCCCTTAGAATTCAACGAACTCGCTTACGGTTTATCCGGTCAAACTTTCCCATTCGTGCATTAAGACTATACTTTTTACTCAAGTTAGATAAATAACTAACTATTCCATGCTTGATCAACATTCAATACTAATACAAACTTAAAAGCAGGTTCAAGTACTCAATCCAATACAATAATAGCCGGTTGCATTAATATAAATAACTTTAATTTTAAACATTCCAAAAATTATCAATATCGCATTGAAATGAAAAGTTAACTGAATTTTTATCAATTTTAATTTTGATTTTTTTAAATGTAGATAAAATTTAAGCCTTCCGTTTTCATCACGATCGATATACATACTCTTATCAATAAAATAATATACAGAACGGAATGGCCTATTTTCACTAAGAACGGTATGCTGAAGCAAAATTATTGACATAAAAGTGTTTATAAACTTGAATGAAAACATGAATATCCGGCTTTTATTGCGATTAAATTGTATAGTGCCTTACTTTATCCTGAGTAATCTTTTTACTACAGCTCAATCAAATTTTCTAATAGCTTCCAAAAGAAGAATACGACCATAGTAATCTAATATTCAGGCCTATTCTGTAACCCAGTGGTTAATTTTTAACAACTGTTTCAATTTTTTAACCAATCAAGTAGTGTTGCCACAAGACCAAGACCGGTCTTGGTCTTGGTCTCGTCTCGTCTTGGTCTTGTCGAGACGAGACCATCATTTGGTCTCGACTAGAAAAGTCGAGACGAGACGAGACCAGTATCAAGTCAAGTGCTTCAAAAATTGAGAATATTTCTGTAAATACTGTTCGAAAATTCATATAAATAAGAGAGATATTAATTTTTCAAATTTTATAATTTTCTACTTTCATAGTTGTGTTCCAAAAACATTAATTTATGTAAATATGATGTATTCCTTATTCATCTAAATAATCCAAATGTAACTTTTAAATGAATTTACAATGTAGGTGGGATGAAATGAAAGAAATATAAATTTAGAATTCTTATGTTATTTTAATGCACCAATATTTTAATTAAATTAAAATCAACCTTTATTTTATAATATACATGTTTTATATGTATAAATATGTTGATTTTAATTTATTTTTTGATTAATTCTCAATTAAAATATTGATACAACTGACTATATATTGGAAAATATTTCCAATTTTAAAATAGCAAAAAAGTTACATTTGTGGTGCATTCTCCAGGTTAGCAATGTACTTCAGTTTTATTTATTAAATTAATTTATTAAAACAAAGTAACGTTCCCTTCAAATATACAGAAAGCAAGGAAAATTGTATGCCTGTTTCGTTGATTTTGAACAGAAATTTATTAAACCAAAAATTAATAAATCAGTTTAAACTTGGAGGTCGAATATTAACTTTAATAAACGACATATTAATAAAAAATAATATATTTGTAACTACTGGTAATCAAACAGCACAACAAATAATTCAAACAAAAGGTGTTGCACAAGGTGATAGTCTCAGTCCTTCATTATTCATACTATACATAGCAGATCTGCCAAATAAAATTTAAAAAGGCACAAAATATTTAAAAATATTATTATACGCCGATGATTTAGTAATCTACAGCACATTAGCCAAAGATATTAATATAGCTCTTGAAAACCTCTCAAAATACTGCAATTTCAATAAAATGAAAGTAAATCTGACAGAAACCAAAGTAGTTAAGTTTAGAAAAGGTGGTAGACTTGCAAAAGAGGATCATTTCAAATACAAAAATGAAGAGATCAACATCGTGAATAAATACACTTATCTAGGACTGACGATACAAACAAAATTTTCTTTCGCAGAACATATTAAAAATAGGACAATACAGGCTAAAAGAGCAATTAATAGTTTAAAAAATTTACAAAGATTAACAATTGAAAATGCATATGTACTATTTCATCAAAAGATAAAGACAATAGCAAGCTATGCTTTACGACAAATAGCATCTTTTCTAAATTTAGAGCAACTTCAAGAACTTGACAAAATTAAATCTTACTTCATTAAAAGAATATAGGTGTACACAAAAGCGCTTCAAGTACTTTATGTCACCATATTATTGGTTGGCCAACTTTTATAGAAGACTTGAGATTCGAATCCAATTTTAATATACAAGAACTCGCTAAATATGATCTTTTAAGAGAAGAGAAAAACTGGAATTTTGTCACAAAAAATTACACCGAAGGTCCAGCTTTCAACTCCAACTCCTGGCGTCAAGCGAACCAAAAGAATAGAAGTAAAACCTGCAGAATGACCGTACATGGTTTCCTCCACAAGATCTGTGCTACACACTTACATTTTCATGACATCACAGATGAATGTAAATGTAAATACTGCCAAAATTATTGTCCTACTCGTTTTCATACATTTTGTCCTGTCCTCTCGCACTAGAAGCATGTGATTTTGCATAACAATTATTTTATTTTTATTTATATTTATATCCATATATTTAATTTTATTATCTTTTTACTTTCTCTATTTTATATAAGACTTTTATATATGTACATGTGTTTCTTTTATATATATATATATATATATATATATATATATATATATATATATATATTACATTGTATTGTATTGTTAATATTTTATTAGTTTATAATTATTTTTTGTAATTTTGATTACGTAAATAAATATATTATTATGATTCTTAGAATTTTACGGAAATACAGACAAAGATTTTACGATCCTAGGGAAATTCCCGGTCTGTGTCCCGGTTTAAAACAACCATATTGTACTTGTTCAACGGACGTACTTCTTATTCGCCTAAATATTTCACTTCATTCAAACATATGAATACATATTGCATGTAGAAATAGGAATATATTAAATGCAAATAATGTAAACTATTAAATACTAACAAATCAGTTATATAATTATTTTGTAAAGAAATAGTAAAAGTATAAAAAACGATGATTTAATTCTTCTCAAACTTTGTATCCATAATTTATGTAAAAATACTTTTCCTGCGAATTAAAATAAAACATTTTCTAGTGTTATCATTAAATGCCAATAAAAAAATTATGGTATCGTATATAAACAAAAATTTGGAAAATATGTACTTCAAAAGATAAAAGTTTATGTATCTATTATGTGATGTATAATGAAAGTAAAACTTTATCTCAATAAAGTGAAATGTAAGGGACGTTGTTAAAATATGTAGTTACAGGTATAACAATTTGGGAAATTTGGTATCAAACATTCTAAGAAATTGGTGTTAAACATTTCTCGTAAAAACACGTGCAAAGTACAAGTACACTTTCCTCGCCCGGTGTCATTGGTCACAAAGGCCTTTGATTTCTTTTCGGCGTATTATAATCTAAGGTTCAGTTCAACTGGGTGTTATAAAATACTGGAATTAGGGATATCCTTGTACTGGGATTGTAATTCATAATTTTTTGTTCATTGATATTTTCTTATTTTCAGCTTCGTTGATAAAATTGTTGCCAGAATATAATTAATAAAAATAAGCATAATGTAAAGATTAGAAAAGTTTCTAAGGAAGTGATATTTTTGGAAAAACCATTGCTTTGTCCCCCATCCCTTAAGTTTTATAGTCAGTATGATCATCATATAACGTTACCTCAAAACATAACTCAAGGTCAAACTTTTGAAATAAAACAGCGGTTCTGAACCTGTAGTACACGTACCAGAGGATACGGAAAAGTCTAAGTTTTAGTTATCTACTTATTTAACATATATTTAGAAAAAAATAAAAAAAATAGCGAAAGAAGTTACTTTTTTGGGGATTTTTATCCATTTACTTACTGCTTCATTTAAACATATACATATCTATTTAACTATTGCTAATAATAGAAATGCATTCTGTAGTTAAGGAATTGAAATTATATATTTTATGTTTAGTAATGATAAACAACTCGATATATACGTATATTTTCATATTAATTGTTTGAAGAGGTCAAGTATTAAGTTGATGATATTCATGGAAAACTTAATAATAAATATCTCAAATATTATTTGGAATTTTTTAATCGCGGTTGTACTGCTGTTCTTAGAATTTTATGTACTATTAGATACGATTATTAAAAAAAATATTAATGGAAGCAAAGTCGAGAGTCTTGTCGAGACTCGAGACGAGACGAGACTGACATCAAGTCTCGTCTCGACAAGACCAAGACGAGACCACTCTAGTCGAGACCAAGTCAAGACCAAGACGAGACCAACCCCAAGTCTCGTCTCGTCTCGACTTCTGGCAACACTACAATCAAGTATGTTGATAACAAACAAATTGATATTTAGTTATCAAATCAATATCTATTGGATAATTTTTTTAACCAATTGTTAATAATTAACCACTTAGTTACAGAATAGGCCCGCTTATTTTGTTTAGGTTCAATGAGAATTTTTCTTAATAGTACCAGAATAAAATATTTTTCGGAAGTTTGTTTTTATGCGTGCCTTTCCATATATCTCTTTTACAATCCATCTAATTATAGGTACAGTTAAATAAAATAATATGCCTGTAGTTTTTAAATATATTAAATGTCATGGGAATTAGAAAGAAACGGTAATTAAACCGCTGAGAGATAGATATAATTATTGTACAATAAAAGAAGGATAAATAATAAGGATGATAATAAATAATATGAGTATTTTTTTAATTGGAATAATACTACCTTTTTTGACTTTAAGTTCTGTATTTATTATTTAAACCCAACGTTTCGGCACCATAAACTGGTGCCTTCTTCAGGGGATACATTGACATAAATATGTGAAATAACAAAAACAACAAGTAACCAAGGTAACAAGAAATGTTCATAAATGTTACCTTTTTTATGTATACAATTTTCTAGACAATATATAAATATATAATCAAAAACGGTTGTATTTTAATAATATATGTATATAAATATATTCTCCATTTTTGATCAATGCTACATACTAGTATTCTATTAATGAATGTATGTATATGTAAATTATAAGAGATACTCAAGTTAAATATAGGATGTCTGATGTGCTTCTGGGGGGCCATATTAGGTGTGATGTCTTTTGCCAAAAATTGCTATCAACGGAAAACTGATTTTGATCAAAATATACATTTTCAAATAACTCTTAAATAATTCAAATAAAAAAAATTTTTAATTTGTTTCATCCTTAAAATTTTCAATTTTTCATAATTTTTAAATTGCTCTTTCTATAATTTCACTGTAAAATCTGACAGCACATCTATTGCCGATCATTCTTTCATGAACACTTAATTTTTATTCCATTTGCGTATTTCAATATGAATAAAACATGGTACTTAGATAAATGTTGCAGTAACTTGGTATCAAAGAAATAAAATACATTCGCTTAGGCCTGTTCTAAAGTCGCTTGTCGCTGACGGAAGTCGTACGCGTGCGCACTACGCTGAAATTTAACGGTAGGGGTTGTCGGCTGTCGGTGTCGGAACGCATGTTGGTCATGTCCAATCTTTCTATGACAACGACACTGAACGACATGACGACAGTACCTACCGTAAACATGAACGAAATGACAGACGAAATAATTATGCCATATTTACAACAAAAAAGTAGTTTATATGATAAAAGAAACAAATTATACAATATATAAAGACAAAAATGATTTTGGAGACAAATTTCCATTAATGTACAAAATATGTATAATATTTGTGTAGAATAGAAGGTGCCTAATGGTAATATGAGGTTTAACCCACCGTAGACTTGTATGTTTATGTTTTCTCATTTGTATCAGCAGTAGTAGTTTCATTATTTGATGCCGTATTGCAATTAAATTAAAATAAATTGGTAGATATAATATGCATCACTTAATAGTGATGTGGCCGCGTGTCAGAGTGTCTGGTCGCGAATCTGGGGAACCGGGTTCAATCCCGACCGACGCCAAATATTTCGACTTTTAAATGGTACAAAAGTGACCCCTGTGGTGCACTCTCCACGCCAGCAATGCCCGTGAGGTGACGCCTGGTACGTGCCCGCACGGTACAAATATGCCATCATCATTACCGATATCTGCGATAAAGCATATTGTGGCACACTCAGAAATGAGTAATATGCTGTGATGATATATTTATGTTTATTTAAAAGTGACAGTTCTCTACGACACAATACGACTCTTGCGACTATTGTAGAAAGCAATGTCGTGTGCTTCTAATGTCAAACGACTTACGACAACCGACGACTCAATTGTAGAACAGGCTTCAACCTTTGTTTCATGACTAAATAGATATTCTAAATCTTCTTTTATTAAAAAGGTTTTAAATGCAAAATATAGTTTTCCTGTCAATTTTGTGAGATGTATGTTTCATGACGTATGATTTGTATATCGTTTCTTGCCATGTGATTTGATTTCATAATTTTTTTAAAACATGGGTCAGAAACGACATCGTCAAAACACCAAACTGGATCCTCATCTCTTCAGTTAATTCTATTGTGAAATTAGCTAGTTACCAAGATGACAAGAAGAATTAAGCTTAAAATTTAATAATTGTTTGGATGATAATATCAAATGACAGTTGAAATTTCTTGTTCCTATTTGCAAAAGATTAAGTTTTGAAAAAGTCAGTTTCGAAGCAGATAACTTGAAAACAATTAAAAGCTCATCGTACCCTTGCTTCCGATTCTCGCGGGAACAAATTAATTAATCTAATTCACTTGGTTTAATGAAGTAATCTTTCAGAGATTTGCATAAATTTTTATAGGGAATAGTCGGATGAGCGCAGTGGGGATTTGATCAGTAAAACTTGTTTTATTAACATTGTAATAGCGGCATTGCGACATCTGCGGTACGGTGTTTCTGATGGGAAACAACACCGAAAATAGACCTGCTGGGAATACGAACTAATGGAATTTACGAAAGAAAAGAAAGCTGCCATTTCGTGCACAACGGATTCTAACAAAACAATCCAATTATGAAAAAGTTCTGTACCACAAGCTCAGGGCTTCAAGGAGGCTGCCATTTCAAGAAATAAGAAAATTTTCAACTTTAAAGAGACTTTTGAATATACAAAGTTTGCGTAATTAAATCACGTTTTTACATAGAATAATTGACTAATTTGCGAGAAGCTGCTACGAGACGAAACTAAGAGTTTCAATTAATTAACTGTCACTTTCTAATCCGGAAATTTCCGACAGTGATCCGCAATCGATACCGCACTCTCTGCAGGAATTTGCTACCTTAGAGTGTTCTGTGCTTTGAGCGCCTATCTCACTCGATCGGCGGAGGCGGAGTGTCGGAAATTCTATCAGTTTCGATCCGTGCATTATCACTATTCAACACATTTTTAATATCGGTTACATTCGAGCAATTTCAACGCTATTAGTTCTGATTCGAAATTCTACACCACTCTCGGAAATTATATTTCCTTTCTTCGTACCTAATTCAATGAAATCATACTTCATATGAGTTAAAATCACTTGAACACATGATTAAAAATAATTGATAGTTGGTAATCAAATAATGAAAATTTAATAACTGTAGATAGTAATTTCATTTATTTGATTATAATATGTACTTATTTCACGAGAATTTTTGATCATGCTAATTTATATGGACAGATGAGTTTATTAATGAAATTAGATTTAAAAAAAAAACTCTTCATTTCTATAATATAATAACAAAACTGCTGTCATATAATACTAGCATATCTGTATCATTGTACATAATTCTACAACTATTTTTTCAATTTAATTATTTTTCAATATAAAAAATTAAAAAAATTGCATAATACATTGCCTGAGCCTGAGATAAAATACCGTGTATTGTGTAAAACGTGTTGGTATGGACAGATCAAATTGTAAAATAAATTAGATTTTGTAAAAAAATAAATTTAAATTGATATATCGTATGACGGGTTGGAATTGGTATGGTATTGTGCAATCAAAATATGAATTTGCACAAAAAGAATTTATTAGTAGAAGCAAAAGCTGTTTCATGCTATAAATAATAATTACAACAATGAAGTTAAAACTTTAAATGCACAAAAAATACGTTTTACTTACAAAAAAAATTACAGCAAGAAAGGAATAGTTTAGGATAATTATTAATACTTGTATGAAAAATTTGTCTTCCACATTTAGACTATATTGTATAAATCAATATGCCCAACGGACAAAATTTTCATTGTCTACTTATATTTTTTTATCTTTATTTCGCACATTTCGATTTTATTACACGAACACATTTTTTTTGTAGTGCATTAAATTCTACCCATTTGTATTTCCCGAAAGAAATGATAACATATTAGAAACTTAGCATTTTATTTATTATGCATATAACAAATACATACATATAATATTGAATTTATATAACATAAATGTAAACGAGTGAACATAAACTGTATTTCCATTTAAAAACGCTCATTAACCGCATCATTTTCACATTTATTGTCAATAATAATGTAATAGGAACTGTAATAATAGTCTATGTGTCATTTGTAAACACGTATTTAAAATGAAAAGTATAAAGTACGAATATACTCGTATTACACGATATACCATAATAACAATCTGTGTTGTCGTGGCTGCATTTCAATGTTTCTGGCTAGGGAAAATCCAAGTTTAATTTTTATCAGAGAATTTCCGCTGGTGTCTCAGCGGAACTGGCTCCCCTTCCACCCCTACTTTGCATTATTCCCGCGTGAACAGCGCTACATGCTTTTGTTTTTAACCAGCGGCGGCGCCAGCCATTCGGGACGGAAACATTTCATCCCCTGCATATTTTTATTTGTTTAAACACCTCGCAGCCGCGAACACACGCCACTATGTATGTCTGACTGTCAACCCGAGTTATGCAATTGCGAATTATAGTTTTATGTTCGTGTAAAAGTTTTTTCATTCCAGTAATGCAATATGTTTAACACTGAAAACTGCGGAGGTGATAACAGTTCATTTATTTGCAGGATACGCTTTGTTTGACACTATCTAAGTATTTATGTTTGTGCTTTTTATTTCTGCCCCAGGCAAATGTTTTTTATAGAGCGAATTTAAAACATGTTTTGTTTTCCTTCAATAAAACCTGGTACCTACAGTCATTTATGTTTATTTACGAACGAAGTAATAATAATAAATTGTTAGAACAAGGTTTTGTTTATTTTTAGAGATCAAATTCATATATTCATAACAATGATAAACACTTGGGTAAAAAAATAAATGACATAGCAAAACAGTAACAAAAAATATTTATTTTGTAGATTATGAAATGGATGTAATAATTAATTTCCATTCTTAACTGGAAAAAAATCCACTTTCTCTAATATAATACGTATTAAATGCGCAAAAATGTTTATCTTTAATCAGGTCGAAATTTCAAAAGAAAAAATCTGTTGTGGCCAGCCCATAACCTCCCGATGGGTATTTAACCACGCATCAAGCAATCATTATGTTCAAATATTTTTATATTCACACATAACAATCTTTATTTTACATTTAACAAATATATTATACACAAAATAAATTTCACAAATATTGACAAAACTAATAGAAAAACTTAACAAAAATCAAAATAGTACTCGAATCTTTACACAAAGTCTTTTCAGAGCCGTACCCTGAAATACAATGTAGCAAATCAATAGTACCTACTTCTAATATTTACATATGTATGATTGAAAATATATTATTTTTACAAACCTTAATTTTATTAGATTCAAATACATATTTTATTACTACATTCTCCTTAACACAGTTTCATTATTAATTTTAATGTAAATGCTTCCTGACAGTGACATTTGTTTAAATATGTCAAAATTGTTATTAAAATATGTTTTTGTTTGACGCAAAGACAAGATGATGTATGAAAATGAATTATATTATAAATTCATATTTAAAGTTATTTAGAGTTATTTGCTAAATGCTATTATCGTAGAATTGAAGATTGTACCATTACATTTTATTTTTATTAGTAAAAGTTGCTGAATTATATTCAATGTATTTTTTTCAAGAAAAACTGTAATAGCTTGTACAAGTGATACTTCCGGTTATCCGATATACACTAAAAACTAATGAGCTAGCTTTTCCCACATTACTATAGAATGGGTATACAAAATTTCAAATTTTTCTGATTGGTAGTATTTGAGTAATCGTGTCCACAGGATATGCGATTTTTAGCACGATCCCTGTACCTCCCTTTCCTAGGGTAGCGGGAGGTAAAAATGGAAACTAAGCCGATTTACAGATGTTCAAAATTATAGAGAAATTTCTTGTAAGTTTAATTGTTAATAACTCGCGAACCGCTTATCGGAGCAAAAAATCGTGTAATACGTGTCATGAAGGAGAATTTTAAGCTGAATTAAAATATTCAAACGGCGATATCATATCTTTAACCGGGTCAGAGTGGTTGATGAATTTGTAGGAAAACGTTAACAAAAATTATTTTAAAATCATCGATGATTTACTTATTTCAATGCCACGAAGAAAATAGAGTGTTAGGGATAATGAGAAAAATAATTGGAGATACAGTCTTGGTAAACAGTGTTTATTAAATAGCCATTTAATTAACTTTCCTACGTTTCGATTCCAAAAATAATACATACACATATACTACAGGATCATATACATAAAAAACTTATCACTAAATATTAAGAAAACTATAACACAACATTTACTAGTAAACATTATTTTCAAACAACAAATAACATTATAATTATTCAGTAATACTAAACACCCAAGAAATTTAATGAATCGTTCTCACAATATATATATATATATATATATATATATATATATATATATATATATATATATATATAAATCCTTGCTAAGACTGTGATATAGTATATTGGGCAAATAAAAGATACTTAATAACAAGACTTTCAGAACACGAAAGGAATTCTAAGAAAACTACTAATATTGCGGAGTGTGCTTTGGTTTAACATACTCAAACCCAAAACCACATCTTCAGTTTTGAAGAAACTAAAATATTAATACAAGAAAATAATTTGAATAAACTATTAACTATAGAAATGTTTGAAATCCTTAAATATAAAAACGACATAAATTCACAGGCCGACATCCAACATTAAGTGTTATTTACAAAGGAATTGTGGAAAAACAATATAAAAATGTTAATGAAAATAACCATTTAAATAGAGAAAGAACAATGATAATGTGAAGGTAAAATTAAAAAGAATATTAATGGTGAAATAAGTTAAACATAGGATAAAAATTATAAATAAAAATAAGATAAAAAAGATTTTAAATGAAAGTTTATGCAATATTTTCATAGTAATAATAAAAACAATAATTTATTGCTACTTTTGTAAATAATTAAATAAAAAGATTGGCGCCAGAAATAGTCATGAAAAACAACCCCCCCCCCCACTCCTGTGACGTAGGAGTACATACAGCACGCCATTCCTAGCTAATATCGATAAGTGGATACATAATGTGGATCCTTATACAATGACATTTTTTTGACGAGGATTATAAATGCCTTTTAAAAATCAATATGAAATCAGTAATTGATTACCTATCTAATTTTTAAACCTTTGTGAGAAACAGACACAAATATATATATATATTTTTTCTGTCACTAAAAAAAACTTGGTTCAAAATTTGTAATTCTGTCATTTAAAAAATATTTTTTCATGTTTTTTTATACATATTATTAAAGAAAATTACATATATTTAAACATTGATACAATATGTTCCTATCCGATTATGTTTAAATTATTTTATATGCAATAAAAGTATACACAAAAAAATAGGATTGGGTTAGTTTTAATTTAATAACCTGGAACTCATTAAATAATAAGAATGTCCTGACTTATTTTTTACGGAAAACACTCCTCATATACTTACTTTTACACACTCTAATCAGTTTTTCCCAAATGAAACAATAAGTGCCGTAAAACACAATAAAAGCTTACGGCACGATATTTCTCCGTAAGACACAATGCAAACTGAAGGTTTGGTTGTCCAAGATCAGCTGGTGGCCGCCATGTTGAAACGTCACGTGCAGGTGCCCTATTGACGTGTGCGTGGCGTGACCTTGACACGGATACATGCTTACAGTTCGCGAACGTTCCCGAAACGACTAGAACTTTCGCGAAGGTATCACACGGTATATAAAGGCATTAATAGCGACTTTGAAAGCAATTTTTAGTGAGTCAGTCCAGTTTAGTCAGTTGTGTCGACGAGTCGACACGCATGGTGAAACAGATAGTTAGATATATGTATAAACATTGTGAAATAAATATTGTATAAATAAATAGTGCTTTGTGATAATTGTTTAAATTAATAATGTTAGTGTTCAAGTGTTTAATAATATTTTCAGTCTTTAATTAGGTTTAATATTTCTTTATTCATAGTTTTCCCTATTTTAATTACCAGAACCATTGCCTTGCCGGGGCATCGCTCTACCAATTGAGCTCATAAAGAGAATCATTTCAGTCTATCAACTTAAGTGAAAAGATAATGTCAGTTATCGTGTGGAGTCCGCCATAGCTCAATTGGTAGAGCGATGCCCCGGCATGGCAGTGGTTCTGGGTTCAAATCCCGGTGGCTGACATAATATTTTCACTCATTCCTAATTTATTTAGAATATATAGGCTGCATACTCTATCATCATTACATTATCATACCTATTTTTTACCTACCATTCAAACACCATACTTAAGACCAGTTTTAAAATCTCCGGATAGAATTTTAACTGTAAGATAAACAATATTGAATCGGATTATTGACAGCAATGATTAATTGTCCATTTGACAGTTCATTTCGTTTTAATTTTGTTTATTTAACTGACAGTTAAAATTTTAACCAGAGATTGTAAAATTAGCTCTTAGTAAAATAATGTTTTAATCAGTGGTAGGTACCCTTTTATTTTATTCATGTTGCTTATAATCACCCCTATTCTGTAACTCAATCGATAACTTTTTTCGATCGATAATAAATTTTAGCCAATAATTAGAGTAGACACTGAATAAAAAAATGAAACTGGCAGATGATACATTTGTTTCTATTTGTCAAAAATTATTATCGATCGATAACTATTATCAACTGAGTTACAGAATAGGGCGAAATGTTTATTTATTTACTATTTCTAATTATATGTTCGAGAAATTCGAGACTCTCGAGTTGAGATCGAGAGAAAGTAACGACAAATATGACGAGACGAGATACAGAGAAATCTCGTCTCAAAATTTCGAAATGAGACGAGAATGAATTGTTTATATTATCTGTTGATAGCCCTACATCCAGGTGCATGACACAAAAGTGAAAGAACTTTACGAGTATTTTTCTGGAAAATATTTTTCAGTATTTTCCGTATTAATATTTATATTTTAATACACACTAAAGCAAATGTAATAGAATAAAGGTCTTGTAATATAATTATTTAATACTAACTAACAATATATTAATTATCATCCACGGGGAGGTACATTATCTATTAATGATCAATTAGATAATTTAATTTTACTCTTCACCAAATAATATATTTATCGAAATTTATATAAATAACTAGTTATAGATCTATATTTCGTGTCACTGTACTATTGTTTAACTGCACGATGTTATTATATATTAATGTTATTATACTAGACTAATAATATAATATGTTTATGTTGTTTTGCAATGTCAGTATAATAATTATACGTAACATAAACATTTGAAACTAATAATTTTGCAAAATAATTAGATAGATGCTTCATTTCATTAAGGAAATATAATTTTTTATTGAGTTGTAGGTATGAACATCCACGCCTCTGAAGTACAAATTTAATTATTATGCCTATTAGCAAATTTTAAATATGTATGAGCGAATTTTATACTATCATGTACACTGTACAGGGTGTTAAAAAAGGATAAAATTTTTTGAGGATATGTTGATTCTCAATCAACAAGATTTTTTCCAAAACTCACAATGTTCTTGACGTGTACATTAATTTATAGTACTGGCTAATACAAAATTTTCGATAAAAATAATGAATTATTATTTATTTTATTTATGGGGTCCCGTGGCCGCGTGCCTGAGTGTCTGGTCGCGAACCTGGGGGAACCGGGTTCGACCCCGACTGACGCCAAATATTTCCAATTTTAAATGGCACAAAAGTGACCCCTGTGGTGCACTCTCCACGCCAGCTATGAGTGCCCGTGAGGTGACGCCTGGTAAGCGCCCACACGGTAAAATATATCGTCATCATTACCGATGTCTACATGTGTTGTAGATACGGGCACACCCAGAAATGGGTAATATGCCGTGATGATATATTTATATTTTTATTTATTATTATTTACGTAAAGGTCCGTCCACATATAACATGGTAGGTAATATAAACATGATATGTAACGTTTCAGAAATGTCAACAAAATATAGAAAATTTTGTGTTTAGAACAATGATATGTATGTACCATTCAAACCAATTATAACACGTCCAAACTTAAAGTAATATTTTATTCAATGAACATGTAATATGGGTTATTACTCACGAGATTGGAATTTTCAATGTGAGCCTATAAGCGATTATTGTAAATAATTCGAATAAGTAATATCCATTACATGCGCGTAAAACAATATACTTTTTCTACGACTATTCAAAAAGTATTTGAACTTTTCTGTCTGGATAGGTTTAATTTAAAAATTCTTAAACATGTGCGGCGCAGTTTTGATTTTTTTATATATATTAATATTAATTTATAATATCTGGCGTACAAATTTCCTCATTCTCAACTGATCCTCCGTGAGCAACAATTGAAAATTCACAGCTCGTGAGTAACATGTTGTATTGTTTAATAAAAAAGAATATGCAGGGTGTAACAGAAATAAGTACATTAAATTTAACCAGTGATAGAACTCGGCAAGAGCAACAATACTTCTTAGTATTTTTTAGAAAAAAAATATTTTTAATTTCGCGAAATACGAGTATACTGGTGAAACAGAAAAAAGTACGTGACATTGACAGAACTTATCGAGAGCAACAATATTTCTTAGTAACATTTTTTTTGAATTCTCAATTTTTGTTAATATTTTTAGGCAGATACAAAATTTTGAAGATTTATCTCGACGAGTTCTACCACTGGTTAAAACCTGTTTTTCGCTTATTTTGAAAATACTTCATATCTCGCTTATTATGAGATATAGAAAAAATGTTTAGATAATTTTTATACAGATTTTTACGTAGAATAACGTTATGTAATTAGATTTCTTTAAAACTTAATAATTCTTGAGATATAATACAAATATCACATTTTTTAAATGGTAACATGCCAGAGGTCAAAACAGCTCTGTCATGGTTTAAATGCTGAATAATCTTAATAATACAAATATCACATTTTTTAAATGGTAACATGCCAGAGGTCAAAACAGCTCTGTCATGGTTTAAATGCTGAATAATCTTAACTTCTCTGTCTTTACTTTGTAGTTTCTACTGATAATGAGAACGTAGTTCTCGAAATACGTACCTATATAGTTTTTAAGATTATTGTTAAGGTTAATGAGTTTTTTCTTTAGTTATATTTTTAGTTATTAGTTAAAATACAGTCAAATTACTGCAGAAACTAGAAAAGTACACAAAATCTGTTTATAACTATTGTTTAATTATTGGTAAATTTTTCTGTTAATTAAAAAAAATAGAAAATATTAGCCGTTTATCAAGTTTTAGCTAGAGTACCTTTTTTGTGTCAGTATTGTATCTTATATGTACATCTGTGATGAAACGTTTCCGGGCATACTTTCATATAAAATATTTTGCTCGAAATGACCTCAGGAAAAAGCTTACAACATGTATTCATTAACACTTTGTATATTACTGACAATTATAAATAAACAATGAACAGGAAAGTAATATTCGTTTTTAATTGCGTGAGCGAAGTATATAGATATTCTTAATTTCTTAGGACGGGAAAAAATATAATTGGTCCTGTTCAATATCCCAGTGGGTAATTTATAGCAAAACTTAAATATTGACACTAATTTAGTTCGTCGATAAGTAACAAAATATTAAATATTTAGTTGTCAAATCTATATAAATATGTTTGTATTTCACAATATAAACCAGCCCGAATATCTAGTTATAGTCAAATATTCTAGCTTTGGAAAAACGGAGTATGAGGATGAAAATGAATTACTCGTATTGGGATTATGTCCATATCGACATTATTATATATTTTTTTGTAGAATGTAATAAACAAACGTACCTTGTATTTTATAATTCGTTTTGCAATCAACAGTTTCATTTCCCGTGCATTGCGACCATCAATCATTTCATGTCGATATCGATGTTATGTTGAATTAATTTCTAAATATAACCATTTCATCCAGTTTTAAAAACGAATTATTGAAGCTAGGTAATAGAACATCGGAACACAATATTAGCATTATTGAACTTTTATTTTTTTTTAGAAAATTTTGTATTTGTACAATTTATATAAAAAGTATAGGTAAACTTAATACCCAATTAATTTAAAATTTTATTTCTTTATGAAAATTTTACTAGCATTTACGAATTAAACTGCAAAATTTAAAAATCTGATGTGCCCAGCACAAGACCTCTCACCATTTCTATATTAGGCTATATAAGTATTGTATTGCACTTCGCTTTCAAACCTTCGTTTTATAACAAAAAATTACAGAACTTTACCCAAATATTGTTTTTTATTGTATTTAACATGTCTTCTGCACACATATAATTCTAATTATATCTATTTTTCATTGTATAAGGAAGTTCCTAAATATGAGAGATTCTTCCAATTTAACCAGATTGGCGGTATTTCTGATGGATATATGCATTTTACCTATAATTTCAAACATTTAATTAATAAAACAATAAGAAATATTAAATATACTTCCCAGAAAAAGCTATCAGAATGTCACTAAAACTGTTAATTTTTGACACTGACATGTGTTATTTAAAAACTATGTTATAAACATTGGAATTTGTCAACTGGTTTCCTTAGTGCCTTAGCCTCTGCGATTAAATTACTCTATATATTATAGTGTCTTTATCTGTAAATCTATACAAGATATAATAAAAATTTTAAGTGTGTTAGATGGAGAATTTTATGTTCTTCAATATTTAACAACAAAAATTTCCAAAAAATTAAATGTAGAAGAATTTTTCTAAGAAACTAGTACTTCCGGTTATTCAATTGTTTCAGCTCTTCCCAGGAATGTCAGATTGAGGAATCCATACTTAAACAGTTCTTAAGTCTTATAGTTTTTAAGGAATCGTTCCTACAAGATCCAGACATACACACACATACACACACTGTAGGCGAGGGTACATTATAGGGAAAAAAATCAGATTACTTTATTTTCAAAATGAACTGTTTTTACCTTTCATTTCAATGTTCGGGGCCTTAAAATTGAGAAAAACAGCTTAATGTATTGTAATCTTTCATCAAAATTTTTGTGTTGATAGGATAGAAAACATGATTTTTGCCGAAAATAAAAATTCTATTTTTTTGGGCCAAATATGTGTTTTTTTCTAAAATATACAACCAGTTCTAAAGTACTCATACAAATTTGTCACATATTATTATTATTATTATTATTATTATTATTATTTATTATTATTATTATTATTATTATTTTGATTTATACAGATCACTTCTCTGCCAGTTTTTGGGACGGTTTTTCTTGTGGCAAAAGGAGAGTTTTCCTGAGAAGATGCATTTTCGCCGTCCAAGTTATTGCCGGGCATGCATATATTTTCTAGAAATTGTATACATAAAAAACCATTTTCATATTAGGCTATATATGTAAGTATTGTATTGTACTTTGCTATCGAACCGTCGTTTTATAACAAAATATTACAGAACTTTACCCAAATATTGTTTTATTATTTTTATTGTATTTAACATGTCTTCTGCACACATAATATAATTCTAATTATATCTATTTTTCATTGTATGAGGAAGTTTCTAAATGTCACAGATTCTTCCAAATCACTAACCAGATTGGCGGTATTTCTGATGGATATATGTATATTACCTATAATTTCAATAATTAATTAATAAAACAATAAGAAAGATTAAATGTATTTCCCAGAAAAAGCTATCAAAATGTCACTAAAACTGTTGATTTTTGACACTGAAATCTACAAATTATCACCTACTCGACTGTTATATCCCGATATTCTATATATTATAGCGTCTTTATCTCTAAATTTATAGAAGCTATAAAAAAAATTTAAATGTATCAGGTGTAGAATTTTGTTCTTCAAAATTAGTAATATCAAAAATTTTCAAAAATTAATATTTGGAAGAATTTCTTTTAACAACTACTACTTCCGGTTGTTCAATTGTTACCAAAACCTTTTCTGCTCTTCCCAGGAATGTCAGATTCATGAATCCATACTTAAACAGTTCTTAAGTCTTATAGTTTTTGAGGAATCGTTCCTACAAGATCCAGACATACACACATACACACACACACATACACACTCACATCCACACACACACACACACACACACACACACACACACACAGACATCATTTTAAAAATGTTATAATGGGATTATAGGGACCTTAAATCGTGCTTATTCCCTAAAATCTGGATATGCGAATTTTAGCATGAATCCAATACCTCTCTTAGCGAGAGGTAAAAATAAAACGTTTATAATTTGGGTTAGTAAATTTAAATGAGATTTTAATTTTTTAAGATAATGTTTGTTGTTTATTGTTATTAAAGTTAGTTAAAATTTTGGGAGAGTATTTTTTTTAATTCACCAGCAAATAAACTGTTATTTGAAATTTAGTCCAGTCAATGGAGACCAAAAATTCCTTTGCTTTACAAAACATGGGATAGAAACGATTTTAACATATGTTGTTGGGGTCAAGACGGGGATGAAAAATTCAATTTTGTGACATTGGGGACGCTCGGCGTGAGCCGCCATGTTGGATCAAAAGTAAAAAGAATAAATTGTTGGCTATTTTTTGAAAACAGTGGCCCGCATCAAAATTTTTTGTACAAAGATGGTTCTTGCATTTTTTACCTAGGATGAACTCTCAAAAAGTTATGTTCAAAAATAGTTAACCAGAAAAACAATTTTTGAAAGAAAATTAAATCGCTCAAAATATAAACAATATTAAGTATTTAATACTTAGTCTATAATAGGCTTTGTTATTTATAACAGTTTATAAATTTATTGGTATTACTTGCCTGTTAGAATGATGTTAGGGATGATGAAAAAATAATTGGAGATGCAGTCTTGGTAAAAAGTGTTTATTAAATAGGTAGTCATTTAATTAACTTTTATACGTTTAGATTCCAAATGAATCATCATCAGGTATCTGGAATACATTTTTTTTATATACATAATACAAAAAATCAAGAAAAAATATTTTACAAAAATTTGCTGGTTACTTACAGTTAAAAGTACAGTTGGAAAAAAGAGCATTACATTACAAAATAAAAAAATTGTAAGGATGATAGTATCGTCAAAAAGTATCAAAATTAATAAAATTCGTACATACAGGGTGTCTCAATAAGCTTGCTCACTATTGCTAACTTTTTTATTTGAAGAGATACGAGGTTGGTTAAATTAGCAAAATTGTGCCATTTTATATTAGAAAATTGGTCATGTAGACAAAATAAAAATTGTGTCAGCGGTTCTCAAAATTTGGGACAGAATGTATATTTTTTAAATGGAACTATATATTTTTTATTATCTTATTAGAAATACTATTTTTTTCTCTTTCCAATAAGGTATTGTTGTTTATGTACAATTTTTTCAAATAAACGAGTTATTTACGTTTGAAGATAAAAATTATCTTTTATTAGTTTAGGTCAAGTAAACTATGGAAACAATTGTCTTTTATAAAATTATTATTTTATTAATTTATTTTACAGTAATAACAAAACAAAGAAAATATTCAAATTGAAAGCCATTCTTTATATCGCACATTTAAACTCTTTTGGAAAGAGAGCCGACCGTTCTACGTAACTGGTGTCTAGATATAACTTTCCATATAGCAAGATCATTTCTAACTTTTCTTTACCTGTAAAGTTATTAAACATTATTAAACACAGAGAACTTTACGGGAGATATTATTAAACGTCAAACAAACAAAGAATCAATTGTTTCCATGGCTTACTTGACTACAAAACTAATAAAATAGTTTACAAAATTTAAATTTTTAACCGTAAATAACTCGTTTATTTGAAAAAATTGTACATAAACAGCATTGCCTTATTGGAAAGAGAAAAATTTACTCTTTCCAATAAGATAATAAAAAATATATGGTTCCATTTAAAAAATATATATTTTGTCCCAAATTTTGAGAACCGCTGACACAATTTTTATTTTGTCTACATGACCAATTTTCTAATATAAAATGGCACAATTTTGCTAATTTAACCAACCTCGTATCTCTTCAAATAAAAAAGTTACCAATAGTGAGCAAGCTTATTGAGACACCCTGTATATCAGAAATAACTAAGGTTAACTAATGTATATCGTTGCAGAAAATGTTGCAGGCTGCATCTGGATCCCACGCAGTTCGTTGTCTCATGGTGTTCAAAATATGGGAAAAAACTGGTTTAATGTGCTTTATTTTATTTAGTAATTTAAAATTCTTTTTAAAAAATGTGAAACAGGCTCATTACACATTATACATTACTCTTTTAAACTCTGTGATAAAAGTAATGTAATTAACATTACAATTTATTTGTAATGATGTTACACATTACATATAAATGAAATTTGATTTTATTGCTTACCAGTTTTATATTTGAATACCGGGTAGGTATCTATTTCTTTTTGAGACCATAGAAAATCCAATGATAAAAATTTCATATGGCTGTGAATTCTTTCCTTATTAATTTTAGAAATAAAGTGTAAATACGAAAATGTTCAAAATTAAAAACTGCATCAAATGAGCCTAAATTTATTTATATAATAGGTCTTTGATTTTTCTACTGAGTGCCATGCGGATGCGACGAAACATACAATTCAAATAGTTGTATTGTTTGACATTGACAGATAAAAGTTTATTAATTCATATTTAAATGTTAATATTGCTCTATTTTTTTGCGATGATAAATCTATCCATGATTATTGATAAATGAATTAATAAATTCAATAATTATTAAAACTATGACATGTCAACTGCCATACTTAAGCAATACAACTATTTAACATTTTGTGCTATTGCTCATCGTACTCTGTAAATAGCTAAAAATTATTACTTTTATTTTGCTTCTTTTTCGCAAGCGAAATACATATAAACAATAATTTTGGCCTTGTTAGTTGCAGTTTTTAATTCTGAATATTTTTGGTATTGATACTTTTGTTCTAAAATTAATAGGATGGAATTTACAGCCATATGAAAATTTTACATTTGTATTTCCTATGCTCCACAAAAAAGTAGACATCCGGTACCTATGAGTAATTAATGTATTAAAACAAAAAATTACTACCGTTTTAGAAACTAACAGCTTGTTGCTAGTTACTTCCATGTGATGATAGTAATGTGCATGTACGTCTATAAATTGAAAATACAATGATATTGATGTTACCTTTAAATTAGTTGTAAAATTTGTTATCATTTTCGTAGAATCTGATATAATAATTTTAACTTGTAAACACAGTATCTAGAAGTTAGAAGTAAAATAATCAAATAATGTGATCCGATTTATTTAAAAAACAATATTATTCAAAAACTTACGTTGTATCCATAATAATATGTTTGTTAACTTTCATTTAGATATAAAGAATAGTAAATCAAAAAAAAGTAAAAAAAAAATTCTACTGAGTTTTTTTTTCATACACAATCGTTCACGAACAGATGTCGGACAAATTAATTCATATGCAGGATATGCGCATTTTTAGTAATTGTAATGTAAAATTACAAATTATTGTGAAAAAGTAAAACATTACAAATTACTAAGATATAAATTTAATGAAAATATCATTATAAAGTTACTTATTAGAATAAATATAAAGAAACGAAAAGTACGGTCCACCTCTGAAAATTATACTTTCCTAACGTCCAGCTTCCCTAATGTTTTTCATATTGTGCCAAAAATAAAGGATCTCGGCAGAAGATAAATCTGGACCAGAAGATGACCCTTTAAATGCCAGTCAAACTATTATTACCCGTAACTTATTAGGTCCACAGTTTTTTAATTTTTAAGTTTATATTTATACAGGTGTCCCAGATTTAAACGGCATAACTTGAACCATGGATTATACACGTAAAAATAAGGTGACAAGTTCATTTGAGCTAATGTCCGTAAATGTTTTGTTTCAGAGATATTCATGTTTTTCTTATTGCAGCAGCGCTACTTTAAAAAATCAACTTTATAACGAGATATCAAATATTAACTTATTAAGTTGTGACATAATAATTAGATTAATTATAGGTAAATGATTTGGCTATTGCCTAATTTCGATACAAAATTTAGTTTGCTTGACTAAGGTCAGTGCAAAAATGAAAATTATCGATAAGTACAAACAAATTTATTATTTATGTACAATAAAATAATAACGATTTTTTATAACATTTGTTCAAAATCATCACCTGTAGCAAGCAAACAGGCACGACAACGATCTGCCACTGTATTGGTCGCTGCGTGACAGCGTGACATTGCTCGGGAGATGTGGTTTCGCAAACTTGAATAATTTTTCTGCGTAGAGTGTCCAAATTATCTATCGATTCATCATAAACTCTTTCTTTTATGGCACCCCAAGCAAAGAAATCTAAAGGTGTTAGATCGGACGAACGGGCTGGCCATGGTACAGGTCCTCTGCGACCAATCCACCGTTGTGGATAGTGTAAATTTAACCACTCTCTTGGTTGTCTCCCATAATGTGTAGGGCAGCCATCTGACTGTAGCCAAGAGTTTCTTCTTATTGCTAATGTAACTTTTTCCATTAAATCATTCAAATCATTATTTAGAAAATTGTAGAACCTCTCTGAATTTAAACGATGTGGCAAAAAGAAAGGGCCTATTAAAGAATCTTCAATAATACCTAGCCAAACATTACATTGAAATTCATAGTGGACATTTTTCTCTTTAATTGCATGAGGATTTTCATGTAATCAAAGATGAGAATTTCTTTGATTCAAAACCATATCTCCCGAGCAATGTCCCGCAGCGACCAATGCAGTGACAGATCGTTGTCGTGCCTGTTTGCTTGCTACAAGTGAACATTTTGAACAAATGTTATAAAAATAGTAATTATTTTATTGTACATAAATAATAAATTTGTTTGAATTCATCGATAATTTTCTTTTTTTTTTCCTGACCTCGGTGCAAACAAACTAAATTTTCTATTAGTTGTATGAAATTAGGCAATAGCCAAATTATTTACCTATAATTAATCTAATTATTATGTCACAACTTAATGAGTTAATATTTCATATCTCGTTATAAAGTTGATTTTTAAAGTAGCGCTGCTACAATAAGAAAAACATGAATATCTCTGAAACAAAACATTTACGGCCATTTGCTCAAATGAACTTGTCACTTTATTTTTAGGTGGGTAATCCATGGTTCAAGTTATGCCGTTTTAATCTGGGACACGCTGTAGTAGTGGAAAGAATTTTGTAGAAAATTCTCATCATTTGTGTAGGTTTTATAATTTGCTGAAAATATAAGCCGGCCGATATATTCTGGGGTCTACATGAAATATTTAAATATAGTCTCTAGCATTATTACATTTCTTTACACATTTCCGTACTATATTCCTGTTTTATTTTTTATGGAAACATTTTACATTTTTCTTATGTACATATTTGTCGTGGCAGGGCAAATATATAATACACAATAAAAATCAATAGTAGAGAGAGAATTTCCGTGCAAATGTGAGTAAATAAATACCCCTGCGTCGCATTTAATTGTCACAACCCTTTACTGTGACAAGGAAAAACGATCCTCCAAAATGACGATGAATTTGTATTCAGTCAAGTTTAATTAAGTCTGCGTTTCCACATATTAAAGTAATGCGATCCTCTCATGATACCTGCACGTGGGGAAAGGAATATGATTAAAATAATTTGCAACGGGACACCAAGAAATTATATAAATATGCTTTTAGCACAACAAAGGCGGAAACATAATTAATTTAATTGTACGGCGTATAGGGACAGGGAGTCTTCGCTGTCCACTATCGTGTTTGACAAAGCCTCTGCTCGGATGTTTGAAATGTTTGACACGTTGCAATTATGTTCATCCCGTTGATTTATTTCCCTGGAAATACCTCTCATTACCAGCGGAATTATTCTCATACCTGGATTTCGATGCTATTTCTCACTCTCTCTGTCCTTTCAAAAGTATTATAATCTTTATGAATAATATCATTCATTTTCATATCGCTTCATTAAAGATATATATGTGTTTACTTCGACAACTTGTGCACAATTATAAAAGTTTAACATTATTTTAACAAAATTGTTTACTTTATTAGTTTGTAATTTATCTATTTTACTGTGATAACTATTTTGGCCAAAATTTTTAATATGTAATTCAGTTATTTCGATTTATTATTTTACTAAACCATGCGCGGGTGCATGTTCAAAATTACATGTTTGTAAATGCTGTATATTCTACAAAAAATCTCAACTAATTGTCCTGAGGATTGTTAAAAATATAACCGAAAGCTTGACAGATTAAAAAGAGTGTACTACACTTAAGCCTAAAAATTGACTGTCAAACCCAGTATCTAGTTTCCTTAACTAATGACAGTCGTAATTACCTTTCACATATATATATATACAGGGTGTCTCAATAAGCTTGCACACTATTGGTAACTTTTTTATTTGAAGAGATACGAGGTTGGTTAAATGAGCAAAATTGTGCCATTTTATATTAGAAAATTGGTCATGTAGACAAAATAAAAATTGTGTAAGCGGTTCCCAAAATTTGGGACAAAATATATATTTTTTAAATAAATATAAAAATATAAATATATCATTACGGCATATTACCCATTTCTGGGTGTGCCATTATCTACACATATGTAGACATCGGTAATTTTTTAAATGGGACTATATATGTTTTTATTATCTTATTGGAAAGAGTATTTTTTTTCTTTCCAATAAGGTAATGTTGTTTATGTACAATTTTTTCAAATAAACGAGTTATTTAGTTTATTTAGACAAGTAAACCATGGAAACCTTTGTCTTTTATAAAATTATTATTTTATTAACTTATTTTGCAGTAATAACAAAACAATTAAAGAAAATATTCAAATTGAAAGCCATTATTTCTTTCGCACATTTCAGCTCTTTTGGAAAGAGAGCCGACCGTTCTACGTAACTGGTGTCTAGATACCATGAATATTTTTTAACGTGAAACATAGGATTTGTCATATCCATGGTTACCATTTGACATTTGATTAACAGCAATATATTTGCCTGTCCCATTTAAAATGAAACATAGGGCACGAATTTGACATTTGACTAAACGTCAATAGAGTTTAATTTTGTTTAAATAATTATACCTGCTTTCTAAATTAAATATTGTGTGCACGTTGCGCCCGAGTGATTTTCTGATTCGGCTAAATTTCTTACAATATTTAAATATAATACTTTTATCAAATTCATTCCCTATGTTTCGAGACAGGCAAATACTTTGCTGTCAATCAAATGTCAAGTTGTAACCGTGGATATGACAAATCCAATGTTTCACGTTAAAAAATACTCACGGTATAACTTTCCATATAGCAAGATCATTTCTAACTTTTCTTCATTTGTAAAGTTATTAAACATTATAAAACACAGAGCACTTTACGGGAGAAATTATTAAACGTCAAACAAACAAAGAATCAATTGTTTCCATGGCTTACTTGGCTAAATAAACTAATGAAACAGTTTACAAAATTTTTATTTTTAACCGTAAATAACTCGTTTATTAGAATAAAATGTATATAAACAACATTACCTTATTGGAAAGAGAAAAAAATACTCTTTCCAATAAGATAATAAAAAATATATAGTTCCATTTAAAAAATATATATTTTGTCCCAAATTTTGAGAACCGCTGACACAATTTTTATTTTGTCTACATGACCAATTTTCTAATATAAAATGACACAATTTTGCTCATTTAACCAACCTGGTATCTTTTCAAATAAAAAAGTTACCAATAGTGAGCAAACTTATAGAGACAGCCTGTATAATATATATACTATGACTTCAATAACCCAACAACGTATTGACTTCGCTTCTCACTATTTGGACATCCTTATTGGCTTGCTTTGTTACAAGCCAGACTGCATGTGTCGTTCTTATGTTGCGAGTTTACTTAATCTTTGGCTTTTACAGCTTATGAATTTTCTTGATAGCAAACCGAGATGTGTGACTTGTCTTCTTCGATTCTTTGCACATTTACTGACAACAAATGTGGAGGTTCAAATCGAGTTGAGTCATAGCAAGCCAGCCATTTCAATGGCAATTAACTACTAAGTTGCTAACTAAATTAATAACTCAACGAGGCGCAATTTTCGGCGAACATCTCTTATCAGGTTCTGGACGACTTGGACATCAATTTCTCTTCTCTTTCTGAAAATTCTACGCCTTAGTTCTTTTTCTTTTTCAGCTTGCCATCCTCCATCATACACCTTATGAGATAAAAGTGCCCAAAAATCTTCAATTGGGCAAGCTTGAGGCAAATTAGGTGGATTATAATTTCTGAGAACAAAAGGTATATCGTTTCGACGAAGCCAATTATCAGGTTCTGGACGACTTGGACATCAATTTCTCTTATCTTTCTGAAAATTCTACGCCTTAGTTCTTCTTCGTTTTCAGCTTGCCATCCTCCATCATACACCTTATGAGATAAAAGTGCCCAAAAATCTTCAATTGGGCAAGCTTGAGGCAAATTAGGTGGATTATCATTTCTGAGAACAAAAGGTATATCGTTTCGACGAAGCCAATTTTGTGTATTCCTGACATAATGACAGGATGTCAGGCCAAAACATTATTTCGTCTCTAACGTGATGTTCGCGTACAAAATCAGCTAATTTGGTGAGACAGTTATTAATATACCTCTTACGGTCTAGAGCTTCGCTCCTTACTCTCCCCACATAAAGCCTAGATATCCCTTTAATCGAAATGGCACACCAAACCAAAACATTATCAGCGAATTTTGCTTTTTCTTCGTATTTTACGTTGTTTGGACACTTTTCTATATTTTCCGTATAAAAACTATCTTTTCCTTTGACTTCCGAGTTGGCAAGAGTAAAATATTTTTCATCGTCCATAATAATAATTCTCTCACCCGCCAAATGTATGCGCCTTAGTTGACGACAGCACCGTGGTATCCGTGAAAATTGATATGGGGGATATTTGAGACACTTTTGTTTTTCCGGGTATTTTAAACCACTTCTTTTTATTTCCCGCCATACTGTATCTTTTAAAGTAGGTATGGTACTCTCTCACTAATTTCCTTACGGATATCCCAACTCTGTCTTTTGCTCTTCTTGCTAATCTTTCCGTTCTCTCTGCTGTAAAAATCCTTGGTCTTCCACTTTTTGGGATATTTAGACAAGGTATTCCTTGTTTACATTCGGCTATCGTTCGGTAAATTGTTCTACGCGAGATATTATTATTTTGAAAAATCCGAACGATATCAGGTTTAGGCATCCGTCCAACCAAATTATAAATACTTTTTCGAATATCTAATTTATGACATTTTAAAGCAACTGATTTAAAATATGAGTTGTCAAATTAAAGACAAGAGAATAAACAATTTTTTTGACCAAAGCCAACCTGGTATTTGGTCATTTTTGCTTTATTTGAAGCCACTAAAATTTGTGCCAAAACTTATGAGACATACGTTATTATACTTAATGATTTTACATACTTGTCATGTGATTATCTTAATCAGAGTTACGCGAATAATAATATAATACGCCATGAGAGATTCAAATGTAATGGAATACGAATACACCTGTATTTTAATATACCCTACTTGCAATGAAATTGCATTGATTGTTGGATTAGGTACTTATTTAATTAGTCATAGTGGATGGAAATCCACTTTAATCTAACTTTATTACATAAATGTTGAATTTACCTATATATAATAATCCACTCAACTGAGTAACATATTAATATTATACATAGGTACTAGTTCAATGCAATTGATAGTAAGGTTACATATAATTAGTTATATAAACCAACACTCGCCAAGTGACACGTATTTATCGACAATAAGCAAGAAGATTCAAGCGACACATGGCCTGGGCGGGTGCAAGTATATCACCAAGTCTTCCACTATTGGAATTAATATTAAGAGGACAAAGGCAAAAATGGCAAGCGTAACCTACTTTAAAATAGTATAGTCGTCAAACCTTGACTTGAAAATACGCAATGTCTATTAGGAGCACCCGCAAAACTCGTGTTGTTATTTTAGTTTGAAAAACAAATATAAGGGCACGAGTTTTGTGCGTTAGGTTAAAACAGACTTTATTTTTAGAAAAATTTCATGGAAAACGACTAACATTTCTCACACAGAAGACATCATATGTCGTCCGAAGAAAATGCAAAATAGACTTTGATAATTCTATATATGGTGGACAGTATTTATATAAATCAATTTTATGTTTTTCTGTCAAAATACATTATTACTCGTAATAATACAATTATTTTAGCTTACTAGATACAATAACATAATGAATTATGTATAATTGATTTAGTGTTCTTCTTAACACCATCCTTCACTTCATTCTATTCTGGTTATAAAGGATGTAGTCTCATTATCCTTTTGTCAGTCCATAAGCGAGTTGATGCTATGAAGACACATGCTGAACTCCTATTTTTCTTTTTTCAATAATTTATTTGAGAAAATGATGCTTTTCATCGATGTGTTGAATTCTGTTGCTTTTCAATTCTCCGGCGATAAATATATTAGATTGATTATCTTCATATATCCTTGTTGGAAGACTCACACGAACTTGAAGATCATTCAGAAGAGATTGGTTGCGGTTGCCCCTTCCTCTGTTGACTATCCCACAGTATACCCGAAAACAACATGGAAAACAAAAGCGGAAACAAATTTTCGATCATTTATATCAACTACCCTGATCAATCTTCGTAGCTCAGGTTTATTGATGATCATGAAATTTATTGGTTACAAGTTTTAATTACATGAAATTACCAAATAAAAAGTATTTTTGCTTTGTGTTCACAACACGTATGTCTTTCACCGTGTTCGTTACTCGACTGACTCACACTCACACTCCACTCACTGCACTAAGTCACACCTCACCCCACATGGCGTGATAATAATAATAATTATAATAATAATAATAATAATTTTATTGCCCAAAAGACTGTACAAGCACAGATTAATTTTTTTAAAAAGTTGCCTACACGATTGCGTTTGTGGGACATTGGCTATACAGCGTACTATCTTTTTTTGGAAGACGAACACATCATGAGCGGGAGGAGATAGACCCCAGAAATAAATTCCATACCTAATCCGAGAACCTATTTCTGCATGATACAGCATCACAAGTTGTGAGGTTGTGAGAATACTTCTCAACTACCAAATTTGGTAGTAGATCGACGCGAAAGTTTTAGTAAGACCCTCACAATGCGAGTTCCATTTAAGATGTTTTTCAATAGAAAGACCTAAAAATTTACAATTTATTGGTTCTACATAATCTATTATTGTCAATAACAACATTTATGTCTAAATTCCTGTTGTTTTGAAAATTATGAAACCTAATATAATTTGTTTTAGTTTTGTTGAAGAAGAGTTCATTATCATTAAACCACGAAGATAAGACTACTTAAATTGTTCATACACTTGTTTTGAAGCGTCTCAAAATCATTTTCAGAAATTATGATAGAGGTATCATCCGCAAACAAGGTAACAGAGCAATCATTGCTAAGTGCATTTCTTATATTATTAATATAGAGCACGAAAGGCACAGGAAACTCGAGTTGTAATTTTTACATATTCCATTTTCGATATGCATGTTTGTTACATATTGTTTTCGGTTTTCCAAGAAATTCTTTATCCAGCTTAGGGGAAACGCCTCGAATACCATAATTTTCTAGCTTGTTTAATAGATTTGCGTGATTTACGCAGTCGAAAGCATTTGTGAGGTCACAAAAAATTCCGACTGGGCATTCACCATTTTCAATGTGTTTCGTGATCTCGTAAGCATGCTGGATTGCATCTGCTGTGGATTTATGTGGTCTAAAACCGAATTGATTACTGTCCACAATATTATATTTGTTTAAAAATGGAATTAACCGAGCCATAAAGGCGTACTCAAAATTTTTTGAGAACACTGAAGTTAATGCTACTGGCTAATAGTTGTTATAATCTTGCTTATTGCCTTTTTTGTAAATAGGGTTAATTTTATTAATTTTAATTTTATTTGGGACGCACCCTGATTCAAAACTTAGATTTATTATAAAGGTTAAAGGTTTAGGAACGATGTCAACAACACATTTCACAAGAAAATCCGGTACATCATCAAAACCAGAGGATCTTGTTTTTTATGTTTGTATTAATTAAAGTTTTTAGTTCATTTTCATCAAAGGGATGTAAAAATAAACTTTTGGATTGCTTACTTATCTTATTATTATTGTCATAATTACCTGAATTATGATGCTTGCTTTTAAACTGTTTTGAGATAAGTAAAGGTGTTTCTCGAAAGAAATCCTTAAAATTATTAGCAATCGTTTCTGGTAAGTACGTGGACTGGCCGTCTCTTTCCATTACTAAATTCTGATTGCTACTGGAATACCTAGACATTGATTTTATAATATTCCAAGCGCTTTTGGGTGCATTTTCTGAGGACTGGAATTTGGTCTGGTAGTAAGACTTCTTTGTGTTCGCTATTAATATAGTATGTTTTTTCTTTGCACACTTATAGCTGTTTTCGAAAACTGGAAATTAATTTTTAAATTTAAATAAATGTTTTAAGTTGATGCTTGAATTTTTGATTTCATTATTGATCCATTGTTTGTCATTATTTTTCTTCAACGGTTTAATGGGAAAATGTTTATTAAAATAGAATAAAAAGATGTCATGAAACCTGTTAATTGCATCATTGACATTATTTGTTTTATATACTGCATCCCAATTTTCGTTAAAAAGATCAATACCGAAATTGTTTATTTGTGTTTCATGAAAATCCCTGCAAGATTTAGAAAAAGAATTATTTTTCACGTTTTCACTTTTAACCGAATAGTTTGTAAAAACAAGATCTAAAGTTGATTTACCTCTCGTACAATGGTCTACCGTGTTTTTAAGGTAAAAGCCTTCCAAAGTATCACAAAGTATCTTATAATAAATATGATCTCTTTCAGGATCAATGGTCATATCACCTCCTAAAATTATTTTATACTTCGGCTTACATACAATTTCCAAAACAGTGAAAAGTTTGTTACAAAATAAATTAAAATTATTTGTTAAATTACTAGGAGATCTATGAGTTTAAAATTATAAAAGTAGTATTGGAATCTGCTTTCCATTTAATTCCGCATATTTCAAAAAAAAAAAAAATTTCAATGCAAAAGTGATCTAGATTTAAATTTTCAGTTTCAATGTTCTTGCAAGAGCATATTCCAACACCACCAGTTTTGAAACTTGAGCGACAGAGATAAGCATCTAGTTTATAGTTTTCAGAGAAATGAATCATTTGAACTGAATCATGTTTGCACCATGTTTCGGATATGCATATAAATTTGAGTTTAAAATTACTATTACACAGATATTCAGTGAAAATTAAGTTCATTTTATTAACAGTTAAGGCTTGACAGTTTAGAAATAAAGTATCACAATCGCTATTACTTTTTGATTTAGTTTTTGTGTAATTTGAAGAAATATTAACACTGCTAGTATCATTATTCATGATGTTGTTTCTTCGACAAGGTTTTGTGAAAAAAAAACGAGTTATGTACGCACCACATGGCCATAAGTTTGCGTCCATTGCTTTCTTAAAGTTCTCCAGATTGATCATTACTTTGAACGCGGAATAGTATTCCGGGAATTTGGATTCCAGTTTATCACACTTTACTTCTGGAAAATTTGTTTTCAAGTATGTTTCTAGATCTTCGGACTTTGTATTTGGTTTTAACCTGGATACAAATAAAAATGCTTTCTTAGGAACAACTTCAAAAAATGATACGTCTTTTACTTGACCAACAATTGCTGTCTTATCTTTATTTCTTCGTTGTTTAACACCACTGTTTCTCAAATTAGGAGTTGATTACATTGTCGGTCATTTTATCGTTAACAGGTGGCAATGCAGATTTTGTTGCGGGTTGTATTTTATTAATTTTATGTTGTGGTTTATTATAGACAGATGTCTCAGTCTGTTTAGTTTCTTGTTTCTCCAAGTCTGACAGCGGCAATGTCGGCCATGGGCTTCTCAATGTAGGTGGTGTTTGCGAAGTTTTATACTTTTTATTGTTTTGTAAGAGATGAATAATTAACTCTTGATCCTTAATCCTGGATTCCAAATGCAAGATTAATTTATTGTATGTTCCACATTTGTCTTTTAATTGTGTAAACTTAAAAGTTTTTAGTTCACATGCAGTGCAGTCAGAGCTATTCACGAATATATCTTGTCTTCGTCCTTTTTTATAAATTTTGTTAGCACTGAGTTTTCACTATGATAAGTGGCTAAGGTACCTTTCACAATTAAGTCAATTAGTTCGCTCTTTTTTAGCTTATTAAGTTCAATTGGTTGGAGTTGAAGGATCAAGTTCAAATCTTTTATGTATTCAAAGAAAGGCCTTAATGATCCCAGACAATTTTTAAATTAAAAATTCGTTTATTCAAGACGTTTCGTGCACAAGTGGCCCATCATCAGCTTCACATGGTAAAACAATTATGTAAAAATTCTTGTAATAATAATGTCGATGTAAATGTTTAAATATCAAGTTTAAAATATAATAAAACGTGGTACTCCATAATAAAAACAAAATCTCAATCGTTGAAGAATAATTTTTAAAAGTTGTATGATCTAAATCAAAACAATATGTTAGCAACAAAATACTCAAAATTTCTCCTCTTCAGCCATTTGCACATTTTTTTTACTTTTAATATACACAAACATTGTAATAATAATATCAGAGAAAAACCACAATAACACGTTTACTATTATAACACCTGAATGTGTACTGAACTTGGTACATGATAAAACAAACTACTTGCATAAGAGTGTCACTGGATACTAAAAAGAACCATCCCTCATAACATTAATTCCTAAATTTGCAAAAAAGAACCAAGCTATATTCATTTTAAATTTGTGGTTTGGTTCAGTACGATTTTCTATTAACATGTAACAGTTATGGCTTGGTTCTATTTTCCATAACATAAAATGGACATTTAGCAATCTAAATTTGACCCAAACTCAATTTGTGCTTCATTGTGGGATGATTCCTTTTCGCATAACTACGTCCAATTATCTGTATTAATTTCGCAGTTGTTGCTCTTCTAAAACTACAATTTATTATTGCGTTATTAAATTTATTGTTCTAACATTTAGGGGCTTATTTGAGGCCATATAGGGATTTATTTTCTATTAGATCACCATTCAAAAATGCTGTCTTTACATCTATTTGTTTCATTTAAAATCTGGTTTGTGATTTGGCAAGTCAAAAAGACTTGATTTACTTGTCTAGTTACGCATCGTGACAATCTAGCTTAACATATCGGTCAATATATGGCACAAATATATTTAACTGATATTACTTGAAACAAACGATATTTATTAAAGTGCTCGGGTAAAAATGATACTCGGCTGCATCGCTGCAATAAAACGGAACGGCCATTCGCAGCAGCACGACCACACTGCTCCGTTTGCGGAACAAGCTCGGCCGCACGCTTTGTTACATGCACAAATAAATGCGCACGTAATGCGAATATTTGTCAAAACCTGTAGGGACAGCAAGCACTACAGAATTCTTTCAAATTTCGCGAAAATTTGGTAGCATTCGTGTCTCAAAATATTCCCCTGTAAGCACACGAATAATGTTTTCTATGTTAACAGTATAAAGTCCGAAAATTCCCGAAACAAAAAGCGAATATAGAATTCTAAAATGCATGCTATTAACATTCGTAAAAGTAAAATCGTGTTTGTCTGTTTTCTACGATATATTTCCTGCCACTACTGGTACGTACCGTGTATAAGCATTTGTTGATTTTTACTCGTGTATTCCTCATATACCTATAAGAATATGCTATCTCTTTAAGATCTATTTTTACCTGAAGTGAATACTAAAATATGAAATTGAATTGATTATAAATTTCTTAAATCATGTTTGAATTAGCTAACATTCTATATCTCGAATTAAATTTAATTGCTTGCAACTTTGTCATTATTGCAATAATTTTACTGAATTATAAATGTAATACACTCGCACGTAGTCGATAAAAAAGGTAATAATTTTAAATTAACAAAAATTGCCAATCATTTTGTTAAAACGAAGTATGTATTCAAATAAATCTAGTGTTACATAATCATACTAACTCATTATAAAATCTTTCTTGAAGGGTATACGCAGCTACAAACGGTTTTTTATATGAAACGAATTGAAACCAGATGATACTGATAACGGCTAAATGGGTACCTACTATTTAAAAAGTAATGTTAGTGTTAGGTAGGTATATATTGAAAATTTAAAGAGAAATATAATTTTTTTGTACATCACTGGATAGATAAAATAATAATGTAATATGTATATTATTTTAAATACTTTTTGGGAAAACTGATGGATTAGAAGTTATTTAAAAAATCGTCCAACATTAGTTTTTTTCATTATCTAGTGAACTTTGCATTTTTTAAACAAAAGTACCACTAAAATGGTCTCCTAATATTGCAACTTTTGCGCCATTATACCAAAGTCGTAGCTCTTAAGTCTCATTTCCAACTGCATTTTTTAATGCTTAAAGCATAATTATTAGTGCACAAGGCTTAATATATTACGACTATTTACCAGGATACCATTTCAGATACTTTGTTAGTGATTAATTTAACATATTTCCCGTATTAATTGTTGTCTAACAGACTGCCATTGCAGCAGCAATTCTTCTTTTTTTAGTATGTTATATACATATTTTTTATACATTCCATATACAAGCAAGTCATTTACGCTCGCTTTTGTCAACGCAAAATGTCACTTTGCCGCTCATGCGTGACAAAGTAGAAAAACGCTCGCTGTCCGAATTTCTAACTAAAAAATACACAAGTCAATCTGACATATGACTGCTCTGTTGATAACCAAAAAATGCCGTACTGCTTAAAAGCTGTTTAAAACTGTCAAATTGATTTCTGGTGACTTAAAAACTGCCAAAGCTGCCAAATTCTTCGAAAAAATGTTCTTTTGGAATGTTTTAGAACTAATTTCTAGGAGACATAAAAGCTGTATAAAACGGTCAAATTTATTTCTGATGGTTACTCAAAAACTGCCAAAGCTTTCAAATTCTCCCAACAAAACTTCTTTTGTAATGTTTTAAAACTAATTGCAGAAAGACTTAAAAGCTGTTTAAAATTGCCAAATTGATTTCTGGTGACTTAAAAATTACAAAAGCTGCCAAATCCTTCAAACAAATCTTCTTTTAGAATGTTTTAAAACTAATTGCTGGGAGACTTAAAAGCTGTTTAAAACTGTCAAAATGATTTCCGGTGACTTAAAAACTGCCAAAGCTTTCAAATTCTCCCAACAAATATCGTATGGAATGTTTTAAAACTAATTTCTGAGAGTCTTAAAAGCTGTTTAAAACTGTCAAATTGATTTCCGGTGGCTTAAAAACTGCTAAAACTGTGAAATTCTCCCGACAAATCTTCTTTTGGAATGTTTTTAAACTAATTTTTGGGAGACTTAAAAGCTGTTTAAAACTGTTAAATTGATTTCTGGTGACTTAAAAACTGCCAAAGCTGTGAAATTCTCCCAACAAATCTTCTTTTGGAATGTTTTAAAACTAATTTCTGAGAGACTCAAAAGCTGTTTAAAACTGTCAAATTGATTTCTGGTGACTTAAAAATTGCCAAAGCTGTCAAATTCTTCCAACAAATCTTCTTTTGGAATGTTTTAAAACATCTAGGAGACTTCAAAGCTGTTGAGTAATGTCACTTGTCTAGAACTAATGGCGCTGTAGTTACACACTTACCACCTCCACAAGTCAATCTGATATATGACTGCTCTATCGGTATATTACATAACCAAACAAAATGCCGTACCACTGTGTAAAGGAATACAGAAATAAAATATATTCATTTAAAATCTTTTATTCTAAACGGGTAGATTCACTATCTATATTTCTATATATATTTGAATTCATCACGACGATCACGAAAATTTTATTCGCCTGTACAGACTAAACGGTACGAGTGATTTTATTTAAAAATTTTCCAAGATGTAGAGAATAACTCAACTTGATGTCCTGGTTACAGGTCATTTTTCTGTACGGTGCATAGTTTCTGTGTAAAACATTTTTAAAGGTGCAATTTTGGCTTTTCGAAACAATAGATCGACGTCTTCCTTGAAAATTTTAAGACGAAAAACGTTTCTTTGTCATGTCAATCAGAACTTTTAAATGGAATTATTTATGAAATGAGGACAATTTCAAAGAAGATAAATTCATAAACATAAATTGTGACAATGGGATGATATTGCACAGTGGTTAAAAAGGCCTAAAACATTATATTTAAAAATTATAATTTTTGAAGGTTTATGTCCGTAATTTATGTGCATTTCGAAAGTGTTGCCAAACATCCCATAAGTAACTAAGTAAAAAATAAATATTCCAATGTCAGAAATTTGACAGCTCGATCGGCTTTTGTTTTTTGCATAAGATTGTAAGAAACATATCGTGTTTTCTATCAAATGAGAGGTACCGTCAAGGGCGGCCATGCAGAAATGGCAAAAGTTTGATAGCTCCATCGGCTTTTGTTTTTTTGCTTAAAATTGTCAGAATCATGTCGTGTTTGGTATCAAATGAGAGGTATCGTCAAAGGCTGCCATGCAGAAATGTCAAGAATTTGACAGCTCGATCGGTTTTCGTTTTTTTTTTTGCATAAAATTGTCAGAAACATGTTTGGTATCAAATAAGAAGTATCGTCAAGAGCTGCCATGCAGAAATGTCAAAAATTTGACAGCTCGGTCGGCTTTTGTTTTTCTCGTAAATATAAATCGTTTGAGAATGCGTGAAGACTGATGGCGTTAGCATTGCTGGTTTAAATTGTACCTAGACGGATTGGACGGCCGTAAAACTATTAAAAAACACTATCGGCGGAGCTTTAGGGAATACTCGGCGTAGCCGAGTTTTTGCTAGTTCTTTTACTAAAACGAAAGTAAAAAGATCTTGTAGCAACAGTTCAAGAACATTGGAAAATAACGATAAATTAAAATTAAAAATATAATCCTTTTTTTGAGTAGTACTGTAAGTAATTTATTTTATTATTTTTTTATGGTGGACGACCCCATTGTGGCGACTATAGAAAAAATCTTCCGTGTGTTTCGAGCGCAAATGGACATTGTCGATTTCGAAAGAATGTCCCATTTTGCGCTCTTAATACACAAATAGCTATTTTGTATCTATATCTACACCGAAAAATTAAAAATTTAATAATTATAAACTAGACTGACTGTTCAGGTTAGAAACATGCAAACTTTTGTTCATACGCATTGCTCATTAAACCTTATGCAAAGCTGGAAATGGTAGTAAACGTTACCATATGATAAACATTTTTAGGCATTGCGCTTGGTTATTAATTATAGCTTTTAAGCATTAGGACAATCGGTGGAAATGAGGCTTTAGAGATTACGAGATACACATAGCGAGCCCTGTGAAAAAACACCCTAAGGTATAAGATGATTTTTTAATCTCATTACAAACTTAAGAGATAGTGGATGTAATTTCAACAGAAAAATGTATAATAAAGGTCCGATTTTATTTTATTTACAGAAGATTGTTTTTTCGCCTTTCCCTCACACCATTGTAATCACGACGTCGGTTAAATTAGGACGAAATTTCTCCATTAGTAGACCAACTTAAATGTAGTTGTTTTTTTATGAAAAATGCAAAGGTCACTTGACAAAAATTGATCAAAAACAGATTCATATATTTGTGTTTATTTAATTCGTACTGATTACATAGAGTTTTTTGGTTTTTAATGTAGGTATATTACCTTCCGCTACCCTAGGTAAGGGAGGTATAGGGATCGTGCTAAAAATCGCATATAGAGATTTCTGTGAATAAACACGTTTTGATGTCCCCAGAATCCGATTTTAATATTTTTACAATGATGTCTGTGGGTATGTATGTGTGTGTATGTATGTGTGTGTGGATCCTGTGGACAAGGTTACTCAAATACCATTAATCGGAAAATTTTGAAATTTTGTATACCCATTCTATACTGATGTGGGAAGAGCTCATTAGTTTTTGGTGTATATCAGATAACCGGAAGTATCACTTATGCAAGCTTTTAATAGTTTTAAAAATAATTTGGATATATTTTTTCAGCAACTTTTACTAATAAAATTTTGAATATAATGGTACATCTTTAATTTTACGATAATAATATTTAGTAAATAACTTTAAATATAAATTTATAAAATAATTTATTTTTACACATCATCTTGCCTATGCGTCAATCAAAACCAACACTTGAATAACAATTATGACATATTGAAACAAATGTCACCGTCAAGAAGCAATTACATTAAAATTAAGGAGAATATAGTCGTAATATATTTCATTCTAAGGAAATTAAGGTTTATAAAAATAATATATTTTCCATCATACATAAATATTATATGTACTATTGATTTGCTTTATTGTCTTCCAGAGTACGGCTCTGAAAAGAATGAGAGTATTATTTTGATTTTTGTTAATTTTTTCTATTAGTTTTGTCAATATTTTTTAAATTTATTTTGTATATGATATATTTGTTAAATGTAAAATAAAGTTTGTTATGGGTGAATATAAAAATATTTGAACATAATGATTGCTTTATTTATACAGCGTGATTAACTATCAGTGATCTTCTACAACATGTTGTAGCGATCACTGTTAAATACTCAGCGGGAGTTTATGGGCTGGCCATATTAGATTTTTTTTATAATTTTTTTTTTATTTATTGTTACTCGCTTTTTATTACATTATTGTATATAAGCGGTGATATCATGGGGATGAAACAGATTTCGTACATTTTATTATAACTTTTTTTTTATAGTTTCTTCGTTGCATTGATGGGGGTAAAATGATAAAGACGAACACAAGTAACAGCCATACCTTACCCGGGATTCGAACCCGGAACCCTTGGGTCGTGAGCCGGCTACGTTGCCCACTACACCACCGGGGTCGGCGATTTTTTTTATAATGCTTTTATTGTTTTAAATTTTAAAAATGTGTTTGTGTTTAGTTTGATAACCTTAATCTCTTTAGTAATCCAGTTTACAAATTGCTAAATAATCCAGAAATTTATCCTAAAAGATTAAAATTCAAATCATAGTATTTTCATTGGATTCAAGAGAAAATCTTTTTCATATTTTAAAATCTTCATATTCCTTTTATCGTCCTTGGATATGTTTTCCCCGTATTGCCCTGGGACTCCATCTTCTATCCTTATTTCTTGAAATGAAAACATATGCACGTAGTGGTGTTCAGCGAGGAAAATGGTGCCCCCTTACAGGTCAAGTTTAAATAACATTCGGGTCACGGTGGCCGTGGCCAGAAAACAAGGCCTGCTTATTGTTACAAGTGACGTAATGAATACGTTAGCACGGGGTTTACCTGTTCGAGAGAGATGGATCTGCAGAAATCTCATGAGTTAGACAAGAATGACAGCGGGTTTTGGATAATGCCATTGCCACATGTTACTTCCGCTAAAATGTACATATAACAGATGGATATTAATACGAATTTGAAATCCAATATCCTGAAATTTCGCATTTCGAAATTGTAAATCTAAACTTCCATAATAATGCAATGTAATGTGCAATATTTTACAAATCTACATTGGCTATTAATTCACGCAATGTGCCAAGAATACATACTATGAAAACAAAACATCAATTAAATTGGTAGAAACATTTGAATTTTTTAACCCAAATGAACAATAAAACAGAATACAAATGTTAACTTTCCTCTGAAGTAATACTTTGCATAAAAGAATACTGCTAAAGACAATATAATTGCATGTCTAATACATTAGTGTACGAAAACTCGTGCTTTTGAATTTAGGAATCAATAATTATTAACCGAAATAACACCACTTAGTTTCAATTATCAATGTTCCAAAATCTGTTAAAAGTTTTATAACTCTTGCACAATAAAGCAAATTGTTATGGACTCATATTCTGCAACATTGCTTCTGTCTTCTGCCAGAATTCTGTTGCAGATTGATTTCCACATTCTAATTCCATAAACTCAACGATCCTGAAATTTGCATAAGGCGTTATTACCAACACACAGTTATAATTTTAACTGTCACTGTCATTCAGATTTCGCTTACACAGTATTTATTGTGCCATGCAAGACTATGTCTCTTTTATCACCACTACAATATGCTGGACTATATTAGTGATATACCACACAGCAATACACAGCACTGTAACAAAATATTTTTTGCGTATTGAAATTCAAAATGCGATTTTTTTGACAGTTAACTGTCTGTAAAATATCACTGTTACTGCCTAGATAGTAAAAATATTTTTACTGCCTGTTGTTGCTATTTTCATAGCATTCCTTCAACAAACAAATAGCCTCCGTTCACCAAACACATAGCAAAATAATTTGATGGCGATAACTTTCAAACTAGGTATAAAAATGATTACTAAATTAATTTTTATTCTAAAATTGGCAAAAAATAATGTGTTCAGTACGGCACCAAAAACAGATTTACAGCTTCGCTGGTCTCTGCTAGCCGTAAATCTGTTATTTTAGCGCCTAAATAATCAACTTGCAAAAAAAGTTTATGCTTGGGCATTGATATCAGTATGCGAAATATGACATTATTTCTTTAATTACGTAACCTTAACAACGTGGATTTCACACACTGTGCTCATTATTTCGTACACTGGTCGCATTATTTCGTGCACTATTCACATTATGGCGTACACTTTCTCGCACACATTTGAAAATCACATATGAAACGAACAAAAAATTGCATATTACATTATGGAAATAATTATCAGCCCGATTCACAAAATAGTTTAAGCTAATCCTCATTTTTGGATTAGTGAACCAAGTTTGTAGTATAAATAAAATTTAGCTAATTAAAAACTAAATAAGTACACTAATTAATTAAAGGATTTTTCACAAACTACTATTGTTCATTAAAAATTTACTAGAGCCCCCACTTTAATCTTACTTAAATCAATTTTAGCTGTATAAAACAAAAATCATATTAAGTAATCTAGAAATCAACATTGAAATCTGTAAAATTTTGTAGTGTGAATAATATAGAAAAATGTACAATATTTAATATTTATAAAAGTCTTATACTATTTAGTGTATATTTTATATGGTTTAACATTTATAGAAAATCAGTGCTAAATCATACTGAAATTACTGAAATAATTGGCCGGCCTACAACTATACAGAGTACATTCCTCCCAATTTACTCATTGTTTCGTTCCAGTATTTTTTTTTATACCTACGGTTTTACAATTCTTTGATTTTATCTTGAACCGTGGCGTCACGTCGTCACGATTATATCGAGGCGCGGAAACGATCGTTATTCACACTCCCGTTGAAAAAAAAAATTACTAATAAAAACTGTTGTGGTCCCCATTTCTTTATTAAGCTATGTAAGTAAGTATTCATATTAACATTTCTGGTACACACATAAAAATTCCAATTACATATCTTGTTTATATATTCGAGATTTTTCCAATTCGTTGATGAGATTGGCGGTATTTCTGAAGGGTATATATACAGGGTGTTAAAAAATAAGTGTCACAATTTATAAGGGCATATAGTACGGACCAAAATGAGTAAAAAAAAGTTTAATCAACATGGGTCCAATCTTCAATAGTTTCCGAGAGGCAGTGAAAATGAGTTTTTTACCTCTATCTCAAAAACTATAAGAGATACGACTTTGATTAAATGAGACTTTTTGTTTACCTTTCAGAGGTCATCTTAGATGTGTTTTTGTTTTTCAAAAAAAAAAAAAAATCGAATAATATTGTACTAAGACAAATGTTGTGGCGACTTTGGCCAATATTTAGTTTTCAAATAACTTTGTAACTATTAGAAAGTGAAAAAATGTGTCACATAAAATGTTATTGTTTTTTTATAGTCTATTTACTGGCATATACAAAATTTTGTTCGAGCACTATCTTTGTCAGTTTTTGTTCGATTTTAATACACAATGGCCTCTTTCTCAAAAACAGTTTTTTACTCATTTTGGTCAGTACTATAAGCCCACATAATTTGTGACACTCATTTTTTAATAATAATGATAATAATAATAATAATAATAATTTATTTAGGTATAAGCACAATACAATATATATGTATATATATATATATATATATATATATATATATATATATATATATATATATATATACAGGCTGTTCCATTTAAGTGTGTGCCACCATTGATATCTCGAGAACTATAAGAGCTACGAGGTTGGTTAAATTAGCAAAGAACCACCATTTTACAAGACTATAACAATGAGCAAAAAAAAATTTTTTTTCCACCAGTGGTTCTCAAAATACGGGACACAACTTTCTTATTTTAAATGGGAACATTTGTTTTTTTTTTTTAGGTTATTCGATAGAGTATTTTTTTCTGAATTCAACGATATAAACATATCATATACTAATATAACAAAATAACTGAGATAAATGCATGTTAAATTTATATGTATTTTATTTATATCTGGCTGAAACAAGAGTGCTATGGATAGAAAACTATTCAGAATGGGAGAAATTTTGAATAATTTTTATAATTTAATATTTATTAATTTTAATATTATTGTAGTTACAGCATTGTTTGATTTATTTTTCAATTGTTTTCTATCCATAGCACTCTTGTTTCAGCCAGATATAAATAAAATACATATAAATTTAACATGCATTTTTTCAATATTTAATTAATAATAAAATAAAAAATAATAATGTATTTCCCAGAAAAAGTTTTCAGTAAAGTATTTCGATTTTTGACACTGACATTTATCTGTCAATTTACAAACATTTTATTTTTTCAACTAGTTCCCATGGAATTGTTTGGGCTCTGAGATTTATTACAACATATTATGAAAAGTGTTCAGTAAGTCTTTCCATCCTGGGTAATGAAACGCATATCTATACTTCATTTATACAACTTAACCTTAAACTAAACGTCAAACGTCATTCAAAATTAATAAAATGCGTCATATAGGATAACACAGCATTTTAAGAAAGTTCTATTACAGTATATGCTGAAAATGTCCTCCTGCAACATTTATACATAAACTGATCCGGTGTTTCATGTTTTCGAACAGGCATATAAGAATATTTTCATTAATTTGTTGACATAGTCTGGTAATATTGTCCTGTAAGTTGTCTATGGTGAGCCCTGAAATTTTAAAAATTGATGTTTTTAGATAATACGGAAATACAAAATAGTGCAAAGGAGTCAAATAACATGATCTTGAAGGATAATGGTCTTTACTGAAAAATTCTCGCAGATATTCTAAAGTAGCTTTAGCAATATGTGGTCTAGCAGAATCTTGTTGGAAGTAACCATATTGAAGTTCGTCATTATGAAGTTGGTTTATAAACGATTCAAGAATATTATTACAATTAATTTCTGCATTTATATTTCCATGAAAAAAGATTGGAATTTTTACAGGATGTAAACCAGCTTCGCTGAAGTAATGCAATGCGGATTTTCAATGCTCCACTTACGCATGTTTTGGTAATTAATATAGCCAGTTAGATGAAATCATGATTCGTCAGTAAAAAATGTTCTGTTCAAAACTTCATCATTATTAAGATTTTTGTTGAACCACTGGAATTATGCAAGTCTCTTTAAATAATCTGGAGGTAAATATTTATGGTACATCTCCAATTTTGCACGGGTGCGTCTCAAGGTCGTCAGAAAGAACTAAATTTCTTGCTTCTATAACATTTTTAGCTCTACGACGAGTTCTTTCTGGTCTTGGTCTATGATTTATAGACCCTCTCTCCTCAAAACATCAAACTATCTTTAAAATTTCATCGGAAATGTTATTATTGTTTACTATGAACGCATTTACAAAATAAATTCAATGACCATTTTCATTTCATTGACCATTGCGAAAATATGTCTTCACTATAAATGTTTTTTGTTCCTGAGTACATATTTTACTGTAAATTAGTTCAAAAATAAATTTCTGTTTAATGAGATTTATATCACACTATGACGTATTAGTTTATTTAGAATAAAGTACAGACATGCGTTTCTGAACCCAAAGCCAAACAGGACTTATTGAACACCCGTTGCTGTATATTCGTATTTCTCAAACTCTAAATCTATAGAAGATATAATAAAAAAATAAATGCATCGGATAGAGAATGTCAAATTCTTTAATATTTGCAATGACATAAATTTTCAAAAAATAATATAAATAGTTGAAAGATTTTTGTAAACGAGCGTGAAGCTGTCAAAATTTTTAAAAATTTTTTTTTCACAGGGAAACCGCTCATAGCAGCTGTAGACACGTGTTTCACTCTTATTAGAGCTCATCAGTACAGCATAGCATGTTAACAGATGGACATTAACTGGAAATAGTGAATAGAAAATGAACAAATTGTAACAGTACCTGTAAGCAGCCAAATACACATTTGTTGCTTTGAAATAAGTTCCACCATTTGTAGATAAATATAACATCGCAGCAGAGGCAATACACGACCACCCACCAGTCACCGCTACCTGGACCCCAAAGTAAATAAATGAAAGATTTTTGTAAACGAGCGTGAAGCTGTCAAAATTTTTAAATTTTTTTTTTTTCACAGGGAAACCGCTCATAGCAGCTGTAGACACGTGTTTCACTCTTATTAGAGCTCATCAGTACAGCATAGCATGTTAACAGATGGACATTAACTGGAAATAGTGAATAGAAAATGAACAAATTGTAACAGTACCTGTAAGCAGCCAAATACACATTTGTTGCTTTGAAATAAGTTCCACCATTTGTAGATAAATATAACATCGCAGCAGAGGCAATACATGACCACCCACCAGTCACCGCTACCTGGACCCCAAAGTAAATAAATGAAAGATTTTTGTAAACGAGCGTGAAGCTGTCAAAATTTTTAATTTTTTTTTTTTACAAATTTGGCTGCTTACAGGTACTGTTACAATTTGTTCATTTTCTATTCACTATTTCCAGTTAATGTCCATCTGTTAACATGCTATGCTGTACTGATGAGCTCTAATAAGAGTGAAACACGTGTCTACAGCTGCTATGAGCGGTTTCCCTGTGAAAAAAAAAAATTAAAAATTTTGACAGCTTCACGCTCGTTTACAAAAATCTTTCATTTATTTACTTTGGGGTCCAGGTAGCGGTGACTGGTGGGTGGTCGTGTATTGCCTCTGCTGCGATGTTATATTTATCTACAAATGGTGGAACTTATTTCAAAGCAACAAATGTGTATTTGGCTGCTTACAGGTACTGTTACAATTTGTTCATTTTCTATTCACTATTTCCAGTTAATGTCCATCTGTTAACATGCTATGCTGTACTGATGAGCTCTAATAAGAGTGAAACACGTGTCTACAGCTGCTATGAGCGGTTTCCCTGTGAAAAAGAAAAAAAAAAATTTTAAAAATATAAATAGTACTTCCGGTATTCCAATAGTTACTAACGTCTAACCAGCTCTTCCCATTAATGCATTAATGCCAGATAGAGGAAACTGTAGTTAAACACATACAGACACACATCAACTCACACACGGACACCATCGTAAAAATGTTAAAATCGAATTGTAGGTACCTTAAAACGTACTTATTCACTAAAATCTGGATATACGATTTTTAGCATGAATCCATTACCTCTCTTAGCGAGAGATAAAAATGCGCGAAGATAAAGAAAATTTCAATTATAAATAAGAATGTTACATAAAATTTAAAATATTACTATATTCAAGTGGTTCAGCATCCAAAACATCCTGCAGTTTCTTTGTACACGATGTTCGTGAATATATAAATTAATTTTGCTAAGGTACAGATGGAATTTCTACCCCCTGTTCCATAAAGCAGATGTGAGGTTTATGTATGAGTAATCACATACTGCTTAACTTCTTATTTGAGTGAAGTTGTGTAAGTTTTAGATCGATAGAGGAAGGCAAATTAATTAAGATGGCGTTATTGTTTTATAGTAATTTATTATGATTTCCACTGACAGTTTAACGACGCAGCAGATCAATGTTAGTGGCGAAACAACAAGGCAGAAGACGAAGAAGCACAAAATCTTAATTAATTTAAGTTGTTTGTGTAATACATCCAATCTGATAAACTTAAAACGTAATACCTTTAAGTGAATCAAGCGTCCACGTAAGCTCAAGAAAACAAAAATACCAAGAGAAAAAACATTTATCTGGGGTTGTTCTTGTTTTAAAAAGCCGGCAGGTAATTGCGTTGGTAACTAATGTTTCGTTGGAACGCTTGAGCAGGCCTCCAACTCGCGATCTGTCAATTAAAGAAGAGTTACATCAATTATCGTATAACACACGTTCTGCGCCAATGACCCACGAACAAAATACAATCATAAGTCACCGTGTACGCCAGCAAAATGTTATCTGCACAAGAACTAGATTTTAATCAAATAAACTATATGTTTGCGGAAACGCAGCTCAAAGAGAACTTCATCCAAATACGGCATTGTAGGTACTTGCCGCGGGTGAATTAGTAGCGTACGTGTTTAAAATTTCGGTGTTTCACCAGTCCACCGAACAAGAAGCAACAGTCCGTACGGTGTGTGTGTGCGCCGGGCTAATTTCGCACATACCTATATTGTAATTAGATTCCCCGTTCTCTAATGGAATAACGGCGATTCTAATAACATTACTGTGACACGGTACCCTCTCGCCTAAGATCCTGAACCGCAGACTATGTCAACGTACCTAACGTCATTATACATACGACCATATCTTTGTTTTGTTGCACGTAATTGACGTGGAATCGATGGTCTTGTCTCCGCATAAATTTCACGATAACTATCTGTCAAATCGTAATACCCTATTGATTTTGCCATCATTCTTCCTTTAATATAAATACAAAATTGACATAATAGCATGTTATTATTTATAGATATGTATACCTAACATTATTTGTGTAAACTTTTATCGATTCTCAACTTACTGAACGAAAAATGAAGTAGCGTATAGCGTATTTCAAGAAATTATTATTGTATTTGTATTTATGACAATTTTGTTTTCAGTTATTTGCATTATCTGTATCATATTCACGATAACGGTGTGTACTAGTCATTTTAATTGAAGAAGTTTAAAAATGCGATCAAAACATTATAAATTAATTGCAATAAAGCTTTGTTAAAAATCTGTTGTGGCCAGCACAAGACCTCTCGCCATTTCCATATTAGGCTATATAAGTATTGTAGTGCACTTCGCTTTCGAACCGTCGTTTTATAACAAAATCTTACAGAACATTACCCAAATATTGTTTTTTATGATATTTAACATGTCTTCTGCACACATATAATTCTAATTATATCTATTTTTTATTGTATGATTAAGTTTCTAAATGTCAAAGATTTTTCCAATTCATTAACCAGATTGGCGGTATTTCTGATGGATTTATGCATTTTACCACAATTTTTCCTATAATTTCAAATATTTAATTAATAAAACAATAAGAAAAGTTAAATATACTTCCTAGAAAAAGCTATCAGAATGTCACTAAAACTGTTGATATTTGACAATGACATGTGTCATGTTATAAACATTGGAATTTGTCAACTGGTTTCCTTAGTGCCTTGGCCTCTGCGATTAGTTTACTCTACAAATTATAAAGTCTTTATCTCTAAATCTATACAAGATATAATAAAATTTTTAAGTGTATTAGATGGAGCATTGTATGTTCTTCAATATTTAATAAAAAAACTCTCAAAAAATTATATTTAGAAGATTTTTTCTAAGAAACTACTACTTCCGGTTGTTCAATTGTTACCAAAACCTTTTCAGCTCTTCCCAGGATTGTCAGATTGAGGAAACTGCAGTTAAATATTTTTTAAGTCTTATAGTTTTTGAGGAATCGTGACTACAACATCCATACATACATACACACACACACACACACACACCTACACACGTCCACACACACACACACACACACACACACACACACAAACACACACGCACACACACAGACATCATTTTAAAAATGTTATAATCGGATTGTAGGGACCTTAAATCGTGCTTATTCAATAAAATCTGGATATACGAATTTTAGCATGAATCCAATACCTCTCTTAGCGAGAGGTAAAAAAACGCACTGAATTAATGGAAACTATATACTCATGCGCACATTGCAATTATTTTTGTCAGTGTTTACATGTTATATACAATTTACATGTACACATTAAGTAAATGAAGTACAAATGGTTCTATTGAGTTTATCCTTTAGACGCGTAAGATAAATTTAATAATTCTTTTATATTTTGGATGCATCTGCGAGTATTTGATAAAAAAAGAATTTCAGACAAATTTTGCCACATATCTATTAATAGGAGAATATAATGTAAATTACTTATAATTTCTTAATTTAGGGAACTCATATCTAATCAATATCCAAGCTCAAGAAGCCAATAAAAACATAATCTCAAATATCATTTGATTTTAATTTTGTAAGCGAAGATAACCGAACTTTTACGAAGGGTTGTTTTAAAACGTCATTGGTAATTATGACGTTATAAAATTTGAAATGACAATTACGTAAATGATCTCATAAGACATTAACTAAATTAAGTACTTGCTATTAATGATCTATCATTTTCGACTTGTATGCTAATTGTTTTATAAGCGATATTTTTTTATTTATTTAAAAAAAGAAAAACTAAAATAATACCTAAAAGAGCTTCAATTAAAATGTAAACATTGCAAAAGAAACATTAAAATCGTATTTTGGAGACCAAACGTGTTTATTCTTTGAAAACTAACCATTAAAATTTTTGATAAAAGAAAACAGGGACCTAGACAACGCGTGAAGTAAAGAAAAACATAGAAAATCAATGAGGTAATAAAAATTTCTGGATTGCAGTCACAAAATTTTATTTAAATTCTCGGGTCGACCGGTTTCGAGCTCCACATGAGCCTTCCTCAGGAGCTGAACAGTATTTACAAAACATTATAATTTAATAATCAGAAATAACAAAAATTATAAATTACTTACATGAGATTTAAGAAAATTTTAGATACATGGCAAAGAAATGAAAACGTAAGTGCAACATAAAGCACATGGATTTCGTCAAAAGATAAAAAAATAAATTATATAAAACTTTTATAAAAAACTAAGAACAAATGTTCTACGTGAACCACACCCATGGAACTACTTAAGTAAAGTATTAGCAAGTTAAGACACTTACTAAAGTCAAGGTTTTTTATTGTTAATTTATTTTATTTATTTTTTTTGCCATGTATCTAAAATTTTCTTAATTCTCATGTAAGTAATTTATAATTTTTGTTATTTCTGATTATTAAATTGTAATGTTTTGTAAATACTATTCAGCTCCTGAGGAAGGCTCATGTGGAGCTCGATACCGGTCGACCCGAGAATTTAAAAAAAGACTTTGTGACTGCAATTCAGAAATTTTTATTACCTCATCAATATATCCAGTCAAGGAACTTTTTCTATCATAGAAAATAAATATTTTATATTTATACAGTCATATAAAAAAGTCTCCGTACGACAATAGTTTTAATGTATTTTAGGAAAAACCAGTCTAAAACCCAATGGGTGGAATTCAGTGGGTTGTATTAAGGTCTGTATTAAATCTTGTATTAAGTATATGGCAACATTGTAATATTTTCCACATGTATCAATGAGATTCAATTGTGATTTAGAAATTTTACCACAGGGAAAAGTAATACAGATATCCTTTAGTCAAATGAGGAAGTATTATTGTAAATGAAAGGTGTAAAAGGAAACTCATTATTGCAAAATTAGGTTAGAAATATGTCAAATTTTATGTGTCAAATATTTCATACCTGAATATTAATGAATTTTAAAATATCTCAACCCCCGTTTTGATCAGTTTTGAGATTTGTCCTTTTTTCCTACTTCTGTTAATAATATTTTTTCTTTATTTGATCCTTTGGTCTCTCATTTTTTTCTGACAGGTATTACAAAGTTGCCAAAATATTTTTGACAAAGGACTGTTTTAGCTTAAAACACGCTAATACAACCCACTGAATCTCACCCATTATATTTAATTTTCTTTAATCTAAAAGGAAACACAGTATATTACGTTATTATACAGGTGTCGCGCTTAAGACGATCCACCCTTAATAACTTTGAAACGAAATGTGATAGACTTATCCGGTTTACGCTAAATGTTATAACATCTAGGGAGCCACATTTTATTATTTTTGTTCTTTTTTTAATTCACTAATCTCACCCCCACCGCTCTCAACCTTTAAATCCTAAATGGCAATATACCCCTTATTACAATAATGTAATTTTAATTTAATTTAAAACCTTATAACAAATACTCAAATTGAGCGCCATTTACACTTAAACAACGGTACAACCTAAAACTAAATGCCATTTGTACTCGCCGAAATGTTTCTTCTGGAATTGCTTAAAAATCTCTTCTAATTCTATTTTCTAAATCTTGGAGATTAACAGGTGGAGTTTTATGAATAATTGATTTTAAATATCCCCGAAGAAAAAATCGTTGGGTGCCAGATCAGGGGACCTAGAGGGCCAATCAATTGGCACCCTTCGACCAATCCAATGTTATTTTTTTTTATTTTGTCATTTCCATAGCACTGCATGCATTAAAATATTATAAACTATTGCTTCTAACTTTGAAACGGTTTATTCAAATATCAATTTATTGACATGCCTGTATAGCATTTTTCAAGAGCTTTCATTTGATATGTCACAAGCGGTATATTGGCATTTAAGATTTAAAAATTGAGAGTGGTGGAGGTTAGATTAGTGAATTAAAAAAAAAACAAAAATATTAATAAAATGTGGCCCCTTAGATGTTAAAATATTTAGTGTAAATCGGGTATGTCTATCACAATTCGTTTCAAAGTTATTAAGGGTGGATCGTCTTAAGCGCGCCACTCTGTAGATATAAAGTAAACAAATAATATACTTGATTTATTTATACTATAAGTATAAAATATTAACATCGCGTCATTGGGTGTTATTTTTTGAGAAAAACGTAAAAAATATTAAATAGTTACGAGTTAAGAAAAAGGATGTAGGCCAATTCTTTTGCTCGTGTAGGCAAACAAGTAAAAATTGAACGAATTTACAAGTAAAATATCAAATTAAAAATTTAAATGTCAATAGATAGGTATCGAAAATATTTTGACAAGAACATTGTAATATAAATTTCATTATGTACAACTGGTGAAAGGATTATTGATGAGAAAGAACAACATAAGGTCATGTGTTGGAAATACTAATGGTAGTATAGTAAAAACAATTTTCCGTCATGATTATGTCAAAGTTTCTTGCGTCGTAGTCCCGAAGTAGCGAATAATAGATATCAATTACAGGCTCAACGTGTACCTACTTCATTCATCTCATAATATCTAGTGTACAATCTACCAACATTATATTGTAGCTTTATCTGGTTACTTTCCACGTAAGAAATCCATTAGATACATAAAAGGAATAAGCCGAGCTTTTGTGTGCGCACCCGTAAGAAATGAAGTATCGTTTCAGATCGTATTACTCAGCGCGTATTCTTCGCAAATTTATAAAACTGGCGTTTTTCCTCACTAATCAACAAGGATTATATTTAGGGTAGAATTCATGTACCTTTATAATGTATAATAAAGATTTATATTAGATTAGAAACTATTTAAAATCATATTTCATAATTCCAAAAAATATTATAGAAATAAGTTTTATAATAAATTTTATTAAAATTTGTGTATAAATCATTTAAATAATATTCTAATATGTTTTGTAGCGATTATTTCTTCACCCTGTAGGACACGAACAATTACAGGTAAGTAATGCACATTTTTGCAATAATTTCGTATTGAATATTAATCCATGTGTAGCAATGTAGGGTAGGATTGTTAAAATTACCTGCATCTTATACTGGGTGTTCCACAACTTAGGATAAAAAACTAAAGGGTATATACTGTACGACGTGCTGATTATAAAACAAAAATATTTTTTTAAAAATTCGAAAAAAATTGGACCGTATTTCAAGCAAACATTTTATTTGCCACTGGTCGGTAGTTATTTTTAATATTTTTTTTCAAATCTTCTACAATGAAAGTAATTGTTCACACAATATCTAATACTAATAAATGTCTAAAATTGTGTAATTAATAATTTAATTTAATTTGATAGGTGGTAGCAGTGTAGTGTAGTTTTTGTGAAAATGGACGCATTTAGTAACAGTGAATTAGTGGACATGTTGTTAATTTATCGACAAGCAAGGCAAAATTCGTCATTGGCACGACGTCTCTATGCTGAACGTTATCCTTTACGGGATTACCCACTCACCGTTTGTTTGTGAGGATAGTCCAGCGCCTTCGAGACACAGGATCTGTGCGACCTAATCATGGGGGAGGTGGTGGCCGCCAGCATTAACACGATAATATGGAAAATGATATCTTAGATACTGTACATGTTAAACCAACTACTAGTACCCGAAGAGTATCTCAACTTCTCAACAATTAGGAGTATCACATAATTCAGTATGGCGAATTTTAAGAGATCATAACTACCATCCATTCCATTTTCAACGGGTACAGGGGCTAACAGAACCTGACCATCAGTTTAGAGTACGGTTTTGCAACTGGCTTTTAAAAAAACCTACTGAAAATCCTAATTTCCCCTCATACATCATATTTTCTGATGAGGCAACTTTTACGAGGAAGGGAGTTCATAATTCTCATAACTCTCATTATTGGACTCAAGAAAATCGGCACGTTGTTGTACGAGGTAGTTTTCAGCATCGTTTTTCGATAAATGTTTGAGCAGGTATTGTTAATGGAACGTTACTTGGGCCGTAAATTCTACCAAATAGGATGACTGGAGCTAATTATTTATTATTTTTACAAAATACTTTGTCAGAACTGCTTGAAAATATGCCTTTAAATGCGCATCAGCAGGCATGGTTTCAGCACGATGGTGAGCCACCACTCTATGCTCTAAATGTAAGAGAACATTTAAACCGTGTTTGAGGGCAGGTGGAATTTTTCTAAGAAACTATTACTTCCGATTGTCCAATTGTTACCAAAACCTTTTCAGCTCTTCCCAGGAATGTCAGATTGAGAAATTCATAGTAAAATAGGTCTTAAGTCTTATAGTTTTTGAGGAATCGTCCTTCCATCATCCACACACACAGACATCATCATAAAAAATTTATAATATTGTTATTATTATTATTATTATTATTATTATTATTATTATTATTTTAGTAGTAAAGAACATTTCAGCCATCGTGATATGAGAGCTCAGTGGCAGAGCATTACCCCGGCAAGGTAGTGGTCCCAGGTTCGAATCCCGATGACTGACATGTTCTTTTCACTTTTTACAATTTATTTCGAATAAACTGACTCTTAATTCATTGTCAATGTTAAATATCTAATAGTTTACGGGCCCGTATTATAAAGGTCCAGTTAAATTTAGTTCCAAAGCAAATTTAATAAAGTGAACAAATTCGAATCATTTCCGATGTTCCTATGACATTTAAGTCATTGCTGCCAAAAATTCGCGTTACATTTGCTTATTTCATTAAATTTACTGTGGAACTAAATTTAAATGGAGTTTTATAATATCGGCCCTAAATAAATTTGTTGAGAACTCAAAATATTCTATAACTGCATAATGGTAGTTCATCGTAGATTGGTATGAATAAGGAATACGGTAAACATCTGTTTGTAAATATATATTTTGCGCTTTTATTGATTTTTCCTTCAGTGCTAGAACATGATAAGTGTACTCGTACTCGTATACATGAGAATTGCAATGTAAAGAACTAACAAAGTGTTGAACACAACTTCAATATTGCAGGTTTTCCCAGGAAGCAAATTATCAGAAAAATTACACAACAACGTGTGGTTAAACTCTTTTCTTCTAGTTTAAATTGAAACTTATTGTTTTGCAGAAATTTACTGTGCAATTATATTAAACTTTATGAGTTTCCCCGTTAATATTGTAAAGAAAGTTAGTATTTTATTAAGCGTCGGTATTTTATTAAAACGGAAATCACAAGTTCTGGAAGTTGAAGTTATCGTACATCGGTTGTCAAGTCTACACGCAGGGATAGTTTATGGGCTATTACGAACTGATCATTCATTTTAATTCCTACCTGCACACTTCATGATATAGGTTCATAACCCGACTTATTAAAATAATTCCCAGAGATAAAAATCTGCTTATAACAGCCTCCGTACAATATGAGGCAAATTATGATGTACATAAATTTATAGATAATTTTTGCAACGACGCATAATCACAATTTACAACGAATGTGCACATTCATTATTACGGTACTGCCGCAGCTATAATTAAAGGAGAAATATTTTCCTATCGTGAGGGTTGTCGGTTGTCACACGAAGATGGTTTTTTCAAAAGTGAGTGTGAAATTGCTATAATGAAAGACTGCACGTAACAAGTTTAAATATCAATAAACTTGTTAGAGATACATATAGCTGTATAGTCGTTCATTAGCAGCAAATTTAAAAGTTACAAGTTGAAATATGAAATCCCCAGACGATATATACCTACACTGAATTTGATTTCTTTTTACTTTCTCAAGTTTGTTGCAGTTACTCTTTTGCATGCCTTTAAATTTATTTTAAAAATCTTGAATGCTACTTAAATATCACAAAATTTTAGAGAACATAAACAATTGTTCTATTGTTCAGTAAGTTGGTTTTTTAGAGTTAATTTACCTATATTCTTTTCATGTAACTTTTATTTTAAGTGAAAGGCTGAAACAATCAGAGTTTGGATTAGCCTGATATTTGTTGTACAAAAATAGCTTTCTATAGTCTACAAAAGTTTTGAGAATACGTTTGATGAATACACTGATAATTCCAAATACACGTATATTGTCTTTATTGTTATTATAATAGTTAAAAGCCGTAATACATAAATGCATTTATTTATAAAGTCAATACTTATGTTCTTACAATATAAATAAAATTATAATTCAATTAGGTGTGTAATTAAATTTTTACCTCTCACTAAGAGAGGTATTGGATTCATGCTAAAAATCGCATATCCAGATTTTAGTGAACAAGCACGATTTAAGATCCCTAGAATCAGATTATAACATTTTTACGATGATATCTCTCTCTCTCTAAGTGTGTGTGTGTGTGTGAGGGAGGGAGATGTGTGTGTGTGAGGGAGTTAGATGTGTGTGTGTGTGTGTGTGTGTGTGTGTGTGTGTGTGTGTGTACGTGTGCATTGGAAGACTATAAGACTTAAAACCTATTTTACTATGAATTCTTCAATCTGACATTCCTGGGAAGAGCAGAAAAGGTTTTGGTAACAATTGGACAACCGGAAATAGTAGTGTCTTAGAAAAATTCTTCTAAATATAATTTTTTGGAAATTTTTGTTAATCCAAATATTGAAGAACATAAAATTCTCCATCTAATACACTTAAAATTTTTATTATATCTTGTATAGATTTAAAGATAAAGACACTATAATATTTAGAATGAGCGAATGTAATACATCGCAGAGGCTGAACTATACTAAGGAAACCAGTTGACAAATTCAAATGTTTATAACATAGTAATGTTTATAACACAGTTTTAAATGACAGATTCAGTGTCAAAAATCAACTGTTTTAGTGACATTCTGATGGCGTTTTCTGGGAAGTACATTTATCTTTCTTATAATTTTGTTATTTAAATATTTAAAATTATACGTAAAACGCAAATATTCATCAGAAATACCGCCGATCTTGTTCATGATTTGGAAGAATTTCTGACATTTAGGAACTTCCTCATACAAAGAAAAATAGATATGAAGTGCAATACAATAATTATATAACATAAAATGGAAATGGCGAGAGGTATTGTGCTGGCCACAACAAATTTTTATAAACGAGGCTCGGCTGATAAATTTGCACATATTTATATGGGTAGAATGGGAATGAAAAGAGATATTGAAATAAGATAAAAACTGAAGGAAAGTACAATTCTTTAGCTACAAAATGCAATATTTATTTTTCAATATAATCCCCGTTTACACTGATACACTTTACCCAACATGTGATAAGTTTTTGCATTTCGTCACTGTAGTATTCTAGCGGTCTTTCTCGGATCCAAAAGGTCACAGCTTGCTTCACCTTATTGTCGCTGGTGTAATGATTACCCTTGAGATCCCTCTTGAGATGAGGATAGAAGTGAAAGCCTCAGGAAGTCAATTCCGGAGAGTATGGTGGATGCGGGAGAGGTTCAAACTTCAGCTTGCGAAGAGCTTCTACGTTAACCGTGTTGACGTACTGGACTTACTCGACTCCATTTAAACTGCTACTAAACACGGACCGGTAAACGGACTTCAACGCATTCTCATATTTAAAGAGGGGAATTCTAGCTATCGATGGTACCTTTTGTTTCCGTGTAGCGCGCTGTAACGGCTATCTATTTCCTTTTCACCTGAGTACGCCCCTGCCTACTTTATGCGAGTTTGAGACGAGTCTCGCCGTCCGAGGATTGCTTAGACAAGATTGCCGGAGGTCTAGCCCTCGATCGCCGGCTGTTCCACGTATCAAGCCGTTTTGGATTTCTATAATTTTTATTATTTAAATTTCTATTACTTGTTATACATCCTAATTGTTTTATTATATTTTTGGCTTGGCTATTTTTCTTATTCAAAATTTATATAATTTTTGCTTTTATTTATTTATTTTATTTATTATCCTAATCACTCAACAGGAAGCAAATTCTCAATTATAGAGGAATAATACACATAAAATTTTACAAACGGTAGCACAAAATATAGACTAACAATACATTTACATCAGAAGATACAAGACAATCACACAGATATAGTGATTAATAAATTGATTTAATATAAAATATGGCAGAGATTCAGCAAGCAACCAGATAAATTTTTTTCCTACATTTAGACAGCAAATCAGCGAAAATATCGGGTTCAACAATTTTTTTTACAAATATTGTTATATATGCTACACGACTGCCTAATAGGAGATTTCAGTTCGTAATTTGTTCGTGGAGTGTTATAAATGTAACGCCACTACCCGTTTGTTACACCACTGTCTGGCGAGCCTGCGCATGACAGACTCGCTAGTTTCCGCCTGCCAAGAGTTGTCGTCTTCCGGGACGCCGAGTCGTTAGATTAGAAGTTAGAAGAAAAACGCATCAATCTGTTGTTGTGTTCTTCTGTTCATTTTTATATTATTCGTTCATATTTATCATCGATAATAGAGTGTAATTGTTAATTAATAAATAACTGTTAAATATAAACGTAATACTTGGTTGCGAACCCGAACTAAACTTCTTGTTTTGGAAATTAACCTTACAATTGGTGCCCAACCCGTGAGCCCGGGTAAAATAAGTTTTGTGAGTTAGTGATTACAATTACGCAAAGTAAACAAAGAACCAGTGTACAACAATACAATAACAATTGTGGAACTATGTGCAAAATAGTGGATAAGCAATCGTGTAAAATTTCTGTGCGCTGTGCCCTCACACTTCCCGCGTTTTCAATCGTACGATTCGTATGTATCACACTATTCATTAGCTGTGCGTGTAAGAAACGAAAATGCCGCCCAAAAAGGCTGACGAAAGTCCTAAAGCTGATAAAAGTGCAAAGAGTGTAGTAACAGCAGCTGCACTAACACTCTCAAATGAACAGTTTACACAATTGATTGCTCAGATTACTGAGTCAGCAAGAATGTCTACTGAAACAGTGCGTAATTCTGCTACATCAAGCCCAGTGACCGTCAATCAGTTTTCCGGTAACTTTTCTAAATGTACTGCGCGATTTGATGGAACTGAAAAATCAGATGTCGATGCATTTGGTGGAAAGGCATAAAAGATACGGTTGAAATATGGGACGATGCAATAAAAACTTTAAATCAAGCATTTTCACGAAAATTGCCGCCACATTTAGTTTACCGCGAAATATTTTCCCGCGAACAACGCGACGACGAATCAAGTGAACTATTCGTGTGCCATGTGCGTTCGTTGTTAGCGCAACTACCATACAAATTACCCGAGCGTGCGCAAATCGATATCGTGTACGGACTAATGAAACGCAAAATTCGAAAACGACTCAAAACAGACATTGAATCGTTTCAAGAGTTGTTAAAAACGGCTAAAAGACATTGAATTTGCTCAACGAGGAGTTAAACAGCAGTTCAAATCGACATCCGCACTCGTCGTTCAGAAGAATGACGCACAGGCGAAGAAACTTCGCCCCAAATGCAATTTCTGCAAGTATTTTGGCCACATCGAGGACAACAGCCGCAAGAAAAACTCAAAAAGCGACAGAGAGCCCCGCAGCAAACAACCATCATCTGATTCTAATAAGGAATCTAATAATCCAAAGGTTAAATATAATAAGCCACAACTTACTTGTTTCGGATGTAAAGCACTTGGGTATGTAGGGAGTAATTGTCCAAATTGTACTAAATCCGCAATAATCCCTGACTCCTCACCCTCATTAAGTTTCTTTTCAACCTATTTCCTCGTAGACAATAATGAAACCTGTCGACCTATTCAACCGACCAGTTCAAATTGTAGGATTGAATGATGTAGCATGCTTGGACACAGGATCGAAAAGAAACATTGCTGGTTCCCAATTATATGATATTCTAATTTCCCAAGGATGTCCGTTTGTTGAGGACCACACGGATATCACACTAGCTGATGGTAAAACTAGGATAATATTGACAAGAAACTTTACAGTGGATATTATCGTAAATAACCGCAGTGTACCAACGAAGTTGATCGCAATTCCAGAATTTAAAGAAAGTAGAATGCTTTTAAGAATCGATTTCATTCAAGATGCAAAAATAGTACTGGATGCCGGTAAGAACGAGTGGTTCTTTAGTGATGACCCCGAAAAACGATGTAAGTTTTTACCAGAGTTACATCGTAATACTTCTGTTTCCGTAGCTGCAGTGGAAGAAGCCACGAATCTTCTTCGTCCCGATGAAGGTGAAAATCTTACTGACAGTCAACATCTCAAGATGACGCAACTACTGTCTGAATTTGAATGCGTTTTTTTACCTAGCGAAGAGCCTACTACCTTTGCAGAACATACAATAAAACTTTCAGACGATACTCCTGTTGCTGTGCCGCAATATAGGTTGTCACCTGTAAAGACAAAATTCTTACAACAAGAATTAGAGAAGATGTTAGCAGCCGATATAATCGAGGAGTGCGAATCACCATACGCCTCTCCGGTCGTTCTAGTCCCAAAAAAGGACAAATCTTTCCGAATATGCGTCGATTACAGACGTCTGAACAGTATCACTATACCGGATTGATATCCACTACCAAGAGTGGATGAGTTATTACATGCCACAAAGAAATCAATGTACATGGCCACTATTGATTTAAGATCTGGATACTGGTAGGTTCCAGTTAAAAGTGAAGATAGAGATAAAACTGCCTTACACCATTTGGAAATTTCAGATGGAAGCGGATGCCCTTTGGCCTCCATAATGCACCAGCAACTTTTCAACGATTGATGGATCGTTTTAGGTCAGGACTAAAAGACATTTTTATTTTAGCATACCTTGATGATATAATTGTTATATCTTCAATGTTTGAAGAACACGTCGAAGATTTACGTCGTGTGTTCCAAAGATTGCAACAATTCAATTTATATGCTAACCGCGAAAAATGTAGATTTGTTGCAACAGAAATTAAATACCTAGGGCATCTCATCACACCAGAAGGTATTAAACCGGATCCTGGGAAAATCTCAGCCATTACTGCCATGAAAACACCAGGAAATGTTAAGCAGTTATTAACATTCTTGCAAACTGGGTCATGGTTTCGAAGGTTCGTGCCAAATTATTCAAGTATTGCACGTCCACTCAGCGATTTGACTAAGAAAAATACAAAATGGAGATGGTGCGTTGAACAAGAAATTGCTTTTAATACGCTAAAAAACTGCTAACTACTACACCTGTGTTACAACCAGCCGATCCCACACAACCATATGTACTAAGAACTGATGCTAGTGCGTATGCGTTAGGGGCGGTTTTACTGCAGGGGGAGTCTCCAGAGCAACACCCAGTAGAGTACGCTAGCAGATTACTGACTCCAGCAGAGAGGAACTATAGTACTACTGAGCGTGAGGCATTAGCATTACTCTGGGCGATGGAAAAATTCCGAGGTTACGTTGAAGGATCAAGCGTAACAATAATATCGGATCACCAACCCCTTCGTTGGCTTATGAGTCTAAAATCACCGAATGGTAGACTTGCGCGATGGCCTTTAGCACTCCAGTCTTATGATTTGAAGATTGAATATTTACCTGGTCGATCTAATGTAGTAGCAGATACTCTTTCGCGTCCGCCGCATTGTGATGAAGAAATTACAATAAACCATGTTACGGTCGATTTTCCAGTATCTTCAGCTGAATAAATGAGAGAACATCAACAAGCTGATCCTAACCTAAAGAAGATTATCGACTGCTTTGAGTCAGCTGAAGATTCAGTTGATTTCGCTCGAAGGACTGAAAGTGGATACATACTACTCAATGGTGAGTATCCTATATAAATATTCCACTGACAATGACGATGAAGAAGCCGTGCTTGTAGTACCGCAGGCACAAATAGCAAAAATTCTACATGAGTACCACGATTCCCCAACCGCTGGCCATTACGGTATGGAGAAAACTCTACAGAAGATAAGTTCACAATACTACTGGATAGGAATGCGTCGCTCAATAGAAAATTACATCAGAACTTGTTTGGACTGCCAGCGATATAAACCCAGTAATTTAAAACCTGCCGGTTTCCTTCAAACTCCTATACAACATAGAAGGTTCGAAGTACTTTCTATCGATTTATTTGGTCCTTTGCCAACTACCAGTAATGGAGATAAATGGATACTCATCGTGGAAGATACTGCCACCAGGTGGGTTGAACTCTTTCCTATCACATCTGCAACTGCAGAGAGTTGTGCAAAAATACTCATAGACGAAATCATATTGAGGTATGGTACACCCAGACGAGTGATCAGCGATAATGGTTCTCAATTTGTAGGCGAAGTAATGCAAAAGGTTGCATACTGTCTAGGATTCAAACAATCGTTAACACCTGTTTATCATCCTAAAGCAAATCCGGTTGAGAGAAAGAACCGTGACTTGAAGACTCAACTGGCTATATTAAGTTCGAAACAACACGATTAGTGGGTAGAACATTTGCCTAGTATACGATTCACTATGAATACAACAGTAAGTCAATCTACAGGTTTTTCTCCTGGCTAAAGAGGAACACGAACGTCAGCAAGACCGCTCCAAGAGATATGCTGATGAGAAACGACGCACAAGTCCGGAATATAAAATTAGAGATAATGTTATAGTTACAATTCATGCAGTTAGTAAGGCGCAACAAGGTTACACATCTAAGTTCGCACCCCGACGAGATGGTCCTTATGTAATATGTAAACAGATTTCTCATTCTAGTTATCAGGTAGCCTCACCAACATCCCCAGAAATTCCCATTGGTGTCTACCATGTTTCTGCCTTGATTCCTTTTGTAGCGTCCGACGAAACAGTTACTCCTGCTCCCGTGCATCCATTACAGAAACGTGGCCGCCCGAGGAAGAACCAGGCCCATACTGAATCCAGCCAAGCTGTCTCAACCCGAAAGTCTGTCAGAAGAGGAAGGAAGAAGAAGACTCCGTAACCCCAACGCTCCAGCATTGCCAACGAGGTCGTTCATGCAATCCTGAGGGGGAGATTGTAACGCCACTACCTGTTTGTTACGCCACTGTCTGGCGAGCCTGCGCATGACAGACTCGCTAGTTTCCGCCTGCCAAGAGTTGTCGTCTTCCGGGACGCCAAGTCGTTAGAAGTTAGCAGAAAAACGCATGAATCTGTTGTTATGTTCTTTTGTTCATTTTTATATTATTCGTTCATATTTATCATCGATAATAGAGTGTAATTGTTAATTAATAAATAATTGTTAAACATAAACGTAATACTTGGTTGCGAACCCGAACTAAACTTCTTGTTTTGGAAATTAACCTTACATAAATAAATAATGATTTATCCCTTGAATTGCTGCATGGAACACGAAAATTAATACAATTAAGTAGGTATTGATCATCAATTAAGCCATTAATAATTTTGTATAAAAATAAGCAGGATTGGATTTTCCTACCAGAATCCAAGGAAACAACACCAAATTCTATTAGGCAGTTAGAGTAATTAAAATAATTTGATGAATTTGAACAAAATTTATAGTTGCAATAGCATATGAACTTTCTCTGAATATTTTCAATAGCATTTATATGTTTGTTATATAACGGGTTCCAAATATGAGACCAATACTCAAGCTTACTTCTGACATATGAATAGTAGAGAATTTTAAGAGTGTGGCGTTTACAAAAGGATTCAGTATTACGTATTATTGTAATGGGGAAAAAACCTTAATTTTGGATCAAAAATGATCCCCAAATCATTAAATAGAGTTACACGCTCCAAAACAATATTATTCATTTGATAATTAAATGACACTAACTTATGTTTTACAGAGAAAGTCATACATTTACATTTATTATAATTAAAAGATAATTTTGATTTAAGAGACTAATTAAGAACATTGTTTATGTCAATTTGCAATAAGGTACAATCATTAGCAGAATTGATTATTCTGAAGAGCTTTAAGCCATCTGAGAATATTGAACAACATCTGTAATGCAATTAATAAAAAGAAGAATTAATAATGGACCAAGGTTTGACCCCTGAGGAACACCAGATGTTGCGTAATATATCGTGGAAGTGGTATTATTTATGCGTACATGCATTTCCCGCTTATCCTGATATGACGAAATCAATTTTACTAAATCACTTGAAAAGCTAAAATTTGAGTAGAGTCTATTAAGTAAAACTAAATGATCCACTTTATCAAAGGCTTTAGCAAAATCAGTATAAATAACAACAACTTGTTTATTGTTGTGTAAAGAGTCCAGAGCTGAATTAGTAAAATTCATAAGATTAGTGGTAGTAGATCGACCAGAAAAAAACCATGTTGATTAACAGAAATGTTGTTACGCACAGAATTGAAAATATGTTTATAAAGTATTTTCTCGAAGACTTTGGAAAGGTTAGAAATGGGTCGATAATTAGCAATATTATTTCTATCACCCGATTTGAAGATATGTAAAGTTGTAAAGTCAGGTATTGTGGTGACTGTCAAGACAACTATCGGAGTAGCTGGCAAGCGACTAACATGTTTTGTTATTACATTTAATTTAAAGCTAAAAGTTAGCCATGTATTGTTTATTTTGAAAAATCACAGGCATCTGAAAAAAAAAGGAATGCAACAAAAAAAAGAGCTTCATAGCAACATAAATAAAAAAATAATAATAAGTCAGTAATGAGCCAAGTAATGGTTCAGAAGTAATTTAGCTCCTCTTTCTTTCATTCCTTTTTTTGGGCCTCAATTTATCTTAATACAAAATTATAATTCTCATAAAATCGTTTCTTTCTTTACTTAGTAGTGGGGCAAAATTATATTTTCAGGAAAGTGTAAAGTGTTGTGCATTTGTGTTGTGCTCCGAGACCGCTGTTGTACTAAACAGCGGACACACCTTAATCTACGAATTGGACCAACCGTGCTGTCGCCACTTGGCGGTTTTAATCCGGCGAATTACGCCCCTGCTTCTACACTGCCCTCCTCTCGAGTTCCTCCTGCAGGAGCTTCTGCCCGTATCCAGCCCTGCGCCCTTGGTGGCGTCACTCTGCCAGCCTCACAACCACTTGTGAGGCCTCCTCCTTCTGAACCTCCTACCTTACTGAATCTGGCCGTCACCGCTTCCAGACCAGTTACCGTCTGCAGAATTCATCCAGTCTTCCAAGTCCCATCAAGATCCTGCCTCCTAGTCACTTCCCGTTTTTTCTAGTCAAGGTCAGTGCTTCTTTAGTTTTTTGACAATCACCACAATCTCAGCTTGCGAGTTTTTGTTGTTTACTATTTAAAGTCTATTGGTCCTTCGAGCATTTTACATAATTATACATAATTTTTGGTCCTTCGAGCCGGATCTTCCACGGTAAAAATTTGATACTATGGAAATCCAATTAAAGTCATTGAAAGCCCTAGCAAAGGGCTATGAATCTCGTATAGTAAAATTGCACGAACTCGCGAAAAAATGCACTCCAACTGACACGCGTAATAATGAACGCTTCTTGGACGAATCCCAAGAAGTCGATTTGTTGAGAGATGAATTTAAAAACGCCTGTATCCGTATAAATGACCTTGAGCTGGCTAATGACACTGGTTTTGAACCTAGCTTCGAAACTCTAATGACTATTGAAATGTATTTTTCGAAAATCAAACGAACGCGTAGCGAGCTAGCTTTGTCGTCTCCCAAGGCACAACAGTCAAAGTCAGGTACGGAAATTAATAAAATTAAAAAACTTCCCCCTATTGAACTGCCATCATTTAATGGAAAAGTAGAAATGTGGCCATTATTTTACCAGTCGTTTAAATCAAACGTTCACGAGAACGTGGCGCTCACAAACGAGCAACGGATTAGTTATCTTATAGGTAAACTCACTGGTAATGCTTTGGAAGTAACGGGAGGGATATTGCCCACACCCGAAAATTACAATATTATTTGGGATGGCTTGGTAAAGCAATACCAGGATAATCGAACAATGGCTAAGCAATACTTAGATAACATTCTAAATATAAAGTCTAGTTCAAGAAACCCAAATGATTTAATAACATTTGTTAATAAATTCTCAGCTTCAGTCGAAGCTCTTAAACAACTCAAAATTCCAGACGTTCTGGATTTTGTTTTATTAAACTGCGCGTCTAAAAAGGTCGATTCAGAGATCGTACAACTATTTGATACGATATTCCGTAAAACGGAATTTCCCTCTTGCCAAACCTTTTTAGAATTTGTCCGGGATCAAGCAAAAATCCTGGAGCGGTCTTCATCTGTAAAAGGCCCACCAAAAATGGCGAAGCATCAGCGCACATTTTTGGCGGCAGATGAAACCCCAATCAAACCATTCAAACCAAAATCTTGTATTTTGTGTAACAGTGCGGAACATTCCAAACTGTATTATTGTGATAAATTCATTAAAATGTCAGTCCAAGACAGATTTGGGTTTATCAAATCTAAAAATGCATGTTATAATTGCTTATCCAATGTTCATGCAGGTAAAGCCTGTGCCTTGCTCACCACATGTCGGGTATGTCACGGGAAACACCATACACTTTTGCATTTTTCAACTCCTCCAAAATCTCCCGCCAAAAAAATAGCGGAATCGGAGAATGACACTTCATGTCATGTATCCATAAACAACCAAGGTTATATTCTATTGTCAACTGCACAAGTTTACGCTACAGATATAAACAAGGGTAAACAAGTTATCAGATGCTTGCTGGATAATGGGTCACAAAATAACCTTATAACTAAAGATTGTTGCAAACGATTAAAATTAAAAATTACCCCCCTTAAAAATTCAAAAGTCACGGGGATCGGGATGACAAGTCGCCCGGCTTTCGGGTATGTAAATCTTAAAATAGAATCCCGAGTTTCGCCCCATAGATACAATTTAAAGGCTCTGGTAGTCGAACATATAACGGATAACTTACCTTCTTGCAAGCTAACCGTTTCCAAATATCCGTCTTTCAAATCCATTCTCTTAGCCGATAATACTTGGAATATCCCGGGAAAAATCGACGTAATATTGGGGGCTCAAATATATCCGTCGCTGCTTCTCTCAAAACGAGTAGGAAGAGCTCCTACAGCTTATGAAACAACGTTAGGTTATGTTCTTTTAGGAGAACTTGACAATAAATTATTACAACAAGAGTCTTTTTCGTCCTTTTCTGCATTCACTCAAAATAACTTAGCATCCTGTTTACATAAGTTTTGGGAGCTAGAAGAAATGCCAAACAATGCAATAATGAGTCCTGAAAATGCTGAATGTGAGAAAATATTTGTACAAACGACCAAACGTTTGGAGAATGGCAGATATATGGTACACTTACCATTTCAGAAGGATCCAGATTTGCTGGGGAATTCTCGTTTAATGGCCGAACGCCGGCTATCTCATTTGGAAAAACGCTTTTCCCAGTCATTAAATTTACAAAGCCAGTATAACGCCATAATAAATGAGTATTTAGAAAAGGGTTATCTGTCAGAAGTAACGTCAAACGAGGACGGATACTTCATTCCACATCACGCTGTCATTCGTGAAGACAAGGCTACAACGAAAGTTAGAATAGTGCTAGACGCTAGCGCTAAAACTCATACGGGGCTATCGCTGAATGATTTATTATACCCGGGCCCAAATTTACAAGCAGACTTGTTCAATTTATTATTAAATTTCAGGCTATTTCCGATAGCTTTGACAGCTGACATAAAGCAAATGTACTTACAAGTTATGGTGTCAGAACATCACAGAAAATATCAGAAAATTCTTTATAGATTTAATCCCTCTGAAGCAATCAGAGTATTTCAATTCAATCGTATTTGTTTTGGCATAAAATCTAGCCCTTATTTAGCAATGAGAACTATCCACCAATTAGCTGACGATGAAGGTCAAAATTATCCAAATGTCGCGCAATTAGTAACCTCTGAAATGTACATGGACGACTTAGTTTTATCGGCATTAAATACAAACTTAGCCAGCAATATTATACGCGATTCAATTAACTTAATGTCAGCTGGCGGATTCGAATTAGTAAAATGGGCCAGTAATAATGAATCACTCATTGAAAGCTTACCAAATTCACACAAAACAAATCTAGACTTCTCTCATGGAGAACAGCTAAAAATTCTAGGCATGTCCTGGGCTCTGAAAACTGACACATTTACTTTCCAAACGTCAAACTTTGACACATCACACTGTACGAAACGAATTATATTATCAACTGTTGCAAGATTGTTTGATGTACTTGGATTAGTCTCACCCGTTATACTATATGCCAAGCTGCTAATAAAGGAATTATGGCAAGCTGGGATATCATGGGATGACATCCCTCCCAACAATATTTCTGCAAAATTTGTCAATCTCATGTCAGAATTTATTTATTTGGAGGAAATGTCAATTCCTCGCCATATCGGTATTTCAGAAAACTGTAAAGTAAATCTTGTGGCTTTTTGCGATGCCAGCGAAGTTGCATACGGTTGCGCCATCTACCTACAAATAACGGAAGTTAACAATATTACAAGCAGATTACTATGTTCGAAATCAAAGGTAGCGCCCATGAAAATTATTACCCTGGCTAGACTTGAACTTTGCGCGGCGTTACTTATGGCAAGGTTGGTAAATTATGTCAGTGAAAAAATAATTAAAAAATATCCAATCGAAAATATATATGCATTTTCGGATTCTATGATTGTATTATCCTGGATAAAATCAGCTCCACATAGATGGTCAACATTTGTAAGCAACAGAGTAGCTCAAATACAAGAGAACTTGGACCCTAAATACTTCTTTCATGTATCAGGGAAACAGAATCCAAGTGATCTAATATCCAGAGGAGCACTCCCAACTCAATTAATTCATTGTAAATCATGGTGGCATGGTCCCAACTGGCTTCAATCAAAGGAGGAAAATTGGCCTATTAAGCAATTAAATCCTTTGCCAGTTGATCAACTACCTGAACTAAGATCAAAAACTTTTACTACTACCTCATCTACGAATGATTATTCCGTTTTATATACTTTGGCACAAAATATATCTTCTTGGCACAAGTTACTAAGAATAACAAGTTATATTTTAAAATTCGGTAAAAAACTGTTTTTTAAAACTTATATTTCCGCATCGGATTTAGCCATGGCAGAATCACATGTACTAAGGGCTTTACAAAGTATATATTTCCACGAAATAATAAGAACTCTGCAAAGAGGAAAACTTATAAAGGATAAACAAATACTAAAACTAGCGCCATTCCTAGACGAAAACGGAATATTGCGAGTAGGAGGAAGACTATCCAACGCAATATTACCGTTTGAAGTCAAACATCCAGTTTTACTGCCCAAGTCAGACCACATAGTAGAACTAATCATAGATTATTATCATAATTCAAACTGTCATGCTGGAACAGATTTGCTGCTAGCAATAATTCGGCAAAAATACTGGATCATTGCTGGTAGAGGCGCCATCAAGCAAAAATTGTACAGATGCAACAAATGCTTCAGGACAAAACCGGTTAATACACAACCAAAAATGGGGGATTTACCTAACTATCGCGTAACTGAAGTAAAGCCATTCGCTCATACAGGCGTAGACTATGCAGGCCCAATTAAATTCATAAAATCTAGGCATAAAGGTCAGCACGCAAAAAAGGCATACATTTGTCTTTTTATTTGTTTAACAATAAAGGCCATTCATATTGAAGTAGTCTCGGATTTAACAGTAATCTCCTTTATTAACGCATTTAAAAGATTTTCATCAAGAAGGGGGCCCATTTCTCATTTATACTCAGATAATAGCACCACCTTTATAGGAGCTCGAAATAAATTCAACGAGCTATATAAATTTGTGCAGTCGACTATATTCCACAAAACACTATCCAGCGAATTAGCAATGAAGGGAATAGAATGGAAAACAATCCCTCCCTTCAGTGCTAATTTCGGAGGAATTTGGGAGGCCGCAATAAAAAGTTGTAAGAAACATCTATTTAGGGTCATAGGTAAACAATTGTTAAGCTACGAAGAGTTGATAACACTATTAACACAAATAGAAGCAGTCTTAAATTCCCGTCCTCTGTGTGCCCAAGGCTCAGAGCACAATCCAGAATTGTTGACCCCAGCCCATTTTTTACTTCAAACCCCATTAAAGCATTTACCTATTGCCGAAGTTAATCCCAATTTAATCCATCGTAAATACTTATTAGATTCATTAATAAAATCATACTGGGAAAAATGGCAGTTAGAATATTTGACAACATTACAAACACGCCAAAAATGGCTAACGTCAAGTAGTCCAATAAAGTTGGGGCAAATAGTCATAGTTAAAGAACATAGACTGCCCCCTTTAGACTGGCCACTAGGTATTATTACCAAATTATATTTTGGAAATGACAAAATAGCTCGCGTCGCGTTGGTTAAGTTGGAAAATAGCGTCATCAAACGCCCAGTTAATAAACTGTGCCCACTGCCAGCGCAATAGACAGCTCAATTGTCATCAATTTGCATTATTGTTATTAATTTATTTACTGTCACTCTGACACAACGTCACTTTGACACATTGTCAAGTAGACGTAACATCATTTGTTCATTGTCACTCGATTTTTCTGTCGAGTTGATCATTCGTTCCTTCTCGCTTCCTAGCAACCGTTCAATTGCAGTGCATTGTTGCGAGATCAAATAATTCATTGTTAGACGCGAATTTCTGGCGCCCGGGAATATGTAAAGTTGTAAAGTCAGGTATTGTGGTGACTGTCAAGACAACTATCGGAGTAGCTGGCAAGCGACTAACATGTTTTGTTATTACATTTAATTTAAAGCTAAAAGTTAGCCATGTATTGTTTATTTTGAAAAATCACAGGCATCTGAAAAAAAAAGGAATGCAACAAAAAAAAGAGCTTCATAGCAACATAAATAAAAAAATAATAATAAGTCAGTAATGAGCCAAGTAATGGTTCAGAAGTAATTTAGCTCCTCTTTCTTTCATTCCTTTTTTTGGGCCTCAATTTATCTTAATACAAAATTATAATTCTCATAAAATCGTTTCTTTCTTTACTTAGTAGTGGGGCAAAATTATATTTTCAGGAAAGTGTAAAGTGTTGTGCATTTGTGTTGTGCTCCGAGACCGCTGTTGTACTAAACAGCGGACACACCTTAATCTACGAATTGGACCAACCGTGCTGTCGCCACTTGGCGGTTTTAATCCGGCGAATTACGCCCCTGCTTCTACACTGCCCTCCTCTCGAGTTCCTCCTGCAGGAGCTTCTGCCCGTATCCAGCCCTGCGCCCTTGGTGGCGTCACTCTGCCAGCCTCACAACCACTTGTGAGGCCTCCTCCTTCTGAACCTCCTACCTTACTGAATCTGGCCGTCACCGCTTCCAGACCAGTTACCGTCTGCAGAATTCATCCAGTCTTCCAAGTCCCATCAAGATCCTGCCTCCTAGTCACTTCCCGTTTTTTCTAGTCAAGGTCAGTGCTTCTTTAGTTTTTTGACAATCACCACAATCTCAGCTTGCGAGTTTTTGTTGTTTACTATTTAAAGTCTATTGGTCCTTCGAGCATTTTACATAATTATACAAGATACGTACCTATGTAAGATTTTTTGAAGGCAGATGGGAAATAATTGTTAGTAAGAGAAAAATTATGTAAAGAGAAGGACCAGGGGTGGTAGAGGATTTAAGGGAATTAATAGCTGAAATAATGTCCAACTCAGTAATTTTAGGAATGGAGACATTACAAGAGTTAATAAGATCTGATTGAGGAATGGAGGAAGTGGATTTGGGTTGAAAAGTGGTGGTTTTATATATTAGTAGTTCAGTTTAAATTCCCTTGTTTTAGCGAGCTTTACCTTGCCGCTAAGGTTCCCCGTGAGGGGAATCACAGATATTCGTCTTTTTCATTTTTTTTGCGGTCAATTTTGACCTGTTGGTTAATTGTTTCTTACAGAGACATATCTACGTTTGCAATAATAAAAAAATATTTTGTTTGCACAATTATCTGCCGCTTATTTTCTTTTGTTATACAACCTCCCTGGTTTGGGTGGCCGAGTTCGTTTGGTGGCGGGCTGCGGTGCACAATTTGGCTTCAAGCGCAAACAGAGAGCAGCAAAAGCAGCAGCAGCAGCAGCAGCAATACCGAGGGCAGCTGCTCAAAGCAACGCTACTTGCGTGCAGACCCAAAATCAGGCCGCCTGACTAAGGAAAGCGGCAACGAACAAGGACCGCCATCACATCGGGAGCCTACAGCTGCTCCAAATAATCGGCCCACTAAGTTGCAGCACAGTACCTCTCGGCGCCTGCTCTGCGTCGTCGCTGCACGGGCTTTGCCCCAGACGAACTGCGTCCACTTAGCCCAACGAAAGCGCCTTTTTTTGTAAAATTAGTAAGGCTAAAATTTTTTGTATTTAAATAACTGTCATCCGTAAAGTTTTTCTCTTGTGTAAAGTGCCGGCAATAAATTTCGATAATTTTATGCACCTTCAGTTATTTATACGAGAATCACCGGTGGCCTGGCGCACACCGTTCATTTTTTGTACACCCTCATTAGCGCCAGTGGCGCCCTCTGCAACTCATCCCTGCTCTCATTCCCGTGTCACAACCCACGACCCTTTGCTTCCGACTTTTAGGGGATCGTGTACTTTCTCAGATTACATCACAGCGCTAGTGTGCAAAATATATCAGCCAAACCTTGTATGGGTTAATTAAACCATAATGCATTGTAGCCATATGTTTCGCTTACTGAGCTTTTTCGGTCTTGGTTTCTAACAGTCACGCGTTGTATGTGAGAGAATAATTATAATACTTTTGCTGACCCAGGAAAAGGAATCTTAAAACTATATATTAGACCCAATGTATATTTTATTAAACCACTTGCTCTATATCATAGTATAAATATAAACAAATATTGCACTCCTCAGTGATATCTTTGATCCAGCGGTTCGACAGCATACCGACTAAGCTCCGTCTCCTGGTTTACAGGCGCGAAATAATAAATGACAAAAATATGCGCTCTGTGAACTGTTCACCTACGAATTGTGTAGGTAGACGACAATACAGAAAAATTAGTTGTCTTCGAAAGTTTAGCTATTCTGCTGATAGCTGCAAAACTAAAATATACACCTAGAGGCGGGGCTAACAAACTCGAAACCAAATATTTCAGCAACCAAATATATGGGGAGTGCAACTAGTATTGTTCATTTTATACTGCATCTACATTGTATGAATATCTAAACACTATTGACTCCCAAATTACACATATATTGTATGTAAATATATGTACATTTACATTGTAATGAGTTGCATCACTTCATCAGAGATTGCGTCTCGTTATTAATGGTAGATGTATAGCTGACCGGTCTCCACATCCCTCCATATTTCTTAAACTTCAGTGGCGACAATGGGGTTAGTGAGATTTAGTACAACTTCACCACTGCTTAGCACAACTTCAGAAGAACAAATGAATACTTCTGTAGACACAAATGTATTAATGACACTAAGCGGTCAAAACACATATCAGGGATACAACTCATGGGAAATTAGGCCTTCCTAAGAATAGTGAGTAATCAAAATTAAGAAAATCGCAAAAAGACGAAACGAAGACAATGACAATTCAATTATGCTGTATTAGCAAATGAAATACCAATGACACAAAACATCATACTACAACAGAATAAAAATGACGAAGAACGAATAGATAATACCTAAGAACCAAAAACATATCCAGCATATATCCAGGATGTCATCAACATTGCATGTTATACATATCAACCCAGATAGGAACGATCTTATAGAGTTGTTATAAAAAATATTTATCCAACAATATCAACAGATGAAATAAAAGAAGCGCTCGAAGCAAAAGGATTTAATATCCGCAATGTGTGTAACATCCGTAAATGGAAAACAAAGGAACGACTGTTACTCTTATTTGCAGACCAAGGACCTATTAAAACAATAAAGTAATATGTAATCTCACTAACATCCTAGGAAGAAAAATTACCGTAGAACCCCCAAGAAAAATGAAAGCCACCCCTCAATACACAAGATGTCAAGAATACGGACTTACTAAGTCGTACCGTAATAAGCCATTTTATTGTGTTAAATATGCATCTAATCACCTATAATCATCATGTAATAAATCTAAAGGTACGCCCGCGAAATATACACTGTTCAATGGCGATCACCCAGTAAAATTAGAAAAGATGTACAACATACAAAGAACTCTAAAAGTCAAGAAATAAAACCTTTCCCAAAATACAAAAATCTGTTGTGGCCAGCACAAAACCTTCCGTCAATTCGATGTATTTTGTATATATCCCATACCAAAAGTTCCTTGAAAAAGATTCTGTATATCCTATAAAATTGTAACACGAACACACTATATTTTACAAATTCTATACCGAAAGTTCCTTTCCCTATTTTATTAGGGGTCGCTGTTTCTTACTCTTTTAATCATTCCTGTCCAACGCATCTTCTTCACACAATTCTTCCTCTCTCAAATCTTCTCCTACACAGTCCTTCCATCTTCTTCTCTTTGGAGGGACACTATATCACATTCACACATAACTTTCTGACCCTATACTTTCAACTTTGGTTTTGCATTTGACACTGACATCTGTCAATTAAATTTTTCTGAATATATCTGTTGTTTCCATAATTTTAACAAAGCTGACTAATTTTTGAAAGTTAATCTCTCTTAATGTCTCTATAACTCTATATCTATTGAATATGAAGGAAAATGTATAATCAAACCGTATAAAGAATAAGATATTCTTTCAAATTGATAATCACAAAATGTCGAAAAATGATATTTAACTGCGTTTTTTTTTTTCAAGAAAAACTATTAAAAACTTCAAATAAGGGTACTTCCGGTGGATCAATTATAACCAAAATCTAATCAGCTCTTCGTATGGATGTAAAGAAGAGGAATACGAAAGAATTATAATTTTTTGAATTGTAGTATTGGAGTTATCAACGGAGAAAAATTTGTCACACACGGACACATACACACATACATACAGATATCATTTTAAAAATAGTAAATTCGTATTCTAGGAACCCTAAAACGTGCTTATTCATTAAAAACTCACCAACGAATTTTTTGACCAAAGACAATACCTTCCTTACCTAAAGGTGAAGGAAGGTAAAGAAGATCCTGCAAAAATAAGTTTTACAATCCTTACTCCGGAATAATAAATATGAACGAAACTGTATAATCAAACCGTATAGAGAATAAGATATTCTTTCATATTGATAATCACAAAATGTCGAAAAATAATATTTAACTGCGTTTTTTCAAGAAAAACTGTTAAAAACTACAAATAAGGGTACTTCCGGTGGATCAATTATAACGAAAATCTAATCAGCTCTTCATATGGATGTAAAGAAGCGGAATACGAAAGAATTATAATTTTTAGAATTGTAGTATTGGAGTTATCGTCGGAGAAAAATTTGTCACACACGGACATACATACACACACACGGACACACACACACACGGACACACACACACACACACACACATACTTACAGACATCATCTTAAAAATAGTAAATTCGTATTGTAGGGACCCTAAAACGTGCTTATTCATTAAAAACTCACCAACGAATTTTTTGACCAAAGACAATACCTTCCTTACCTAAAGGTGACGGAAGGTAAAAAAATAACACAAATATCACATATCCCAAAAAGTTAATCCTAACATAACGTATGCTAAAGTAATAAACAATCAAACCAAAGAATATGAACAAATCAACTCAACGATAAGTAACTGCTAAATAAATTCGAGAATATATTTACTCAGTTAACAAATCAGTATAATATTATCATGCTCTCCACGCCAATTAATAAAATAGATATAGAAATTGCATTATGGAACTCTAACGGCCTGGTACAACATATACTAAAAGTCGAATTCTACTTCAAAGAGCAAAAATTGACATTCTCCTCGTGAGCGAAATTCACTTTAGCGAGAAATTATTTCAAAATTCAAAACTACAAACATTATTTCGTGCATATAAAAAAATATGAAAAAGATTTTCTCCAAGTTGCAAACATAAAAAACTCACAGTTGCTCTATAGGACAAATATTCATCACTGATGGGAATTTTAACATGCACAGTGGGTTTCAAGAGTAGCGAATCCCAAAGAAAATGAACTCAAAACTTAGACAGTAATAACTACCAATATCTAAGCACCGAGCGAATCACATATTGGCCCACCGACCTGAATAAAATTCCCGATTTATTAGATTTTTTTCGTAGCAAAAAGGCATATCATCAAATTATATTAAGTTGGAAGAAATATTTAACTTATCATCGGATCAATCGCTAATTATATTTACAATTAGTACTAAAATATTTGAAAATCTACCTAGACCAAACTTGCACAATTATAAAATTTACTGAAAAATCATTAGGCAATATCTTGAATAAAAAATAAATCTAATTATACCAATAAAAACTAAAGAAGATATAGTTGAAAACTTAACAAAACAAATTATCTAAGTTATCTAAAACTTATAAGAAAAGACAAACTCAACCAGTACCTCAACTCAGAAAACCAGATGGAACCTGCGCAAGATCAGATGAAGAAAAATCAGAACTATTCGCCGAACACCTACCACATAAAAGAACCTACAAGCCACATACAAGTCAAATAACTTTTGAAGAACATACGATATAAACGAATATTTTGACATTTCCATTCTACTACCCTTGCCAATAATACGCTTTACACCAACTGAAGTAACAGTTGAAATACAATTTTTAACAAGACAAAGCTCTCAGTTTCGATTTAATTACAGCTGCCATCTTGAATAAATTACCACAAAAAGCAATGGTAGTTACTACCGTACTAAGAATAAATTCCTTTCCTATCCAATGTAAACTGTCGCAAGTTATATTAATTCTAAAACCTAGTAAGTCACCGCACGAATTGATTTCGTATCGGCAAATATAACTTTTATCTATATTAGCTAAGCTTCTAGAGAGTCAAATACTGAAGCGCCTAAAATCAGAAGTAAAAAAAAAAAACATATCATTATACCATCAATTTGAACTTCAAAATTTATATTCGACGAAAGAACAAGTGCAATAAAAAATAATCTGGAAACACAAAGATATAGCTCAGCTGCATCCCTTGATATTAACCATTTGACCGTATTTAGAAAAACAACCTACTATATAAAATCGAAATGTACGTACCTTAAAATTATTACCTCTTATTAAAATTATACATTTCAAGGCAGATACTTCCAAGTAGTTCATAAAGATTGGCAATGTAAACATTATAATGTAGAAGCCGGTGTTGCACAAGGAAGTGTATTCGGGCCGCTACTGTACCAGATAATCACATCCGATTTACCAGTAGAATATTTCACAACAACTTTTGCTGACGTCGCAGCAAAATTAGCATCACACGAGAACCCTGAAGAAGCAGCACGAATGCTGCAAAAATCTTTGGAACAAATAGAAATAAGGGCAAGGAAATAGAGAATAAAAAATAATGAAACAAAATGCAATCATATCACATTCACCAACAAATATTCTGTATGTCCACAAGTTACACTGAACAACAACATATTACCTCAGACAACAAAAACCAGGTACCTCGGCATGCACATGGGGAAGTCTCTCGCATTGAAACGGTTCTTAATATCTAAAAGAAAACAGCTCGACATAAAATTTAAAGAATTGTACTAGCTAATGGAACCAAAATCAGCATTCCCAATGGAAAATAAAATATTGATACATAAAACAATATTATTTAGTGCCCATATGGATATGGCATCCAGTTATGGGGATGTGCAAAACCATCTAATATAAATATTATTCAACATTTTCGAAACAAAGCACTCCGCATGATAACAAACGCACCCTGGTACGTAAGAAATTAACATCTTGCACTCAGATTTGGGTTAAAAAAAAAACAAATAGAAATATGTTCAACAAAGTATTGGAAACGATTGGATGAACTTGTTCGGTAATAGCGGTGAAACCCGAAGTCTAATGCCCGCTTTCACCAACATCAAATAAATCTTCGAATAGCTTATTTGTCGAATAAGAGCAAAATATCATATCGAAACCATAACAAATGACGGTATTTATTCTGTCATATTTTGATACGATAATTATCACTTATTCGATGAATAAGATTCGAAGATTTATTAGATGTTGGTGAAACCGGGCATGAAACGTACCAAACCACTTGATCTCATATATGTAACAGAAAATGAAATAACAAATTATACAAATTGTTTAAATAAAGGGATTACTAATGAGTAATTTCTTTTTCATGTTTATAATCAATGAACCAGATTTGCTGGTTGGGAAGAACTTGTAAATTAAATTGGTCAATAAAAAAATATGTTCTAGATGACTATGTAAAAATTTAAAAAAAAATGTAACAATAGCAAACAACGAAATAAAAACACATTAACGAAAGTAACGTTCACGTTTCAGCGTTTAACTGATATTCTGAAACTCTGTCGTGAACTTGGACCACTAATAAACGCCAGCGTTAATTCACATCGCATAAATTCATGTGATCTCTCTCTTTTAGAATTTTCAACTAATGTAAAATGATTAAACATAACAAAAACTTCATTTAACTTTCTATATTACAAGTATATGTCAAACTGTGCTAAAAACAACTGTTTATTAATGAAATACAATTATTTTATAAAAATGGCGAATTCACATTAATGCTGGGTTTCAGAATCCCTGTATGCTCTTCTCTATACGATTTGATTATACATTTGCCTTCATATTCAACAGATAAATAGTTATAAAGAAATTAACTTCAAATTCAAAAAATTTTAATTGACAGATGTCAGTGTCAAGTGAAAAATCAAAGATGGAGAGTATACGGTCAGAAAGTGCTATAAGTCATAGTGTTCTTCGCAAGTGACATGCAGAGGAAGGCCAAAGAGAAGGTGGAAGGAGTGTATCGCAGAAGACTTGAGAGAAGCAGAACTGTGTGAAGAAAATGCGTTGGACGGAAATGAGTGGAAGAGAAGAGTAAGAAACAGCGACTCCTAATAAAACAGGGAAAAGCTGAAGAAGAAAGAAGTGTCAAGTGTAATTTGTATAGTGTATGTTCGTGTTATAATTTTATTAAACTTATAGAATCTTTTCAAAGGAATTTTTGGTTTGAATTTGTAAAAAATAGATCGAATTGACGGAAGGTCTTGTACTAGCCACAACAGATTTATTAAATTTAAAATTAACTTTTAAACTTAATTTTCACATACATAGCTACCTAGAATATTTGAATAAAAATATTTTTTTTATGTTGTTCAATTATCTTTTACCTTGATTTTTTTTATATTTCTTATATTCAAACCTTTAGATCGTTGACAAAATAAATGACGGTTTATACTTTAGTAAAATAATTTAAGATTGCTATTTATATATAAAAAAAATCTGATGTGGCCAACACAAAACCACCCGCTATTTAATTTTTATTAATTTAAATATATACCTACGTTTTTACTAATGCTGCAAACTATATTATGTTCCATTGCATATAACTGTTGATTTATTTACCATTTTCTTTTTAAAATGTCAGTATTATTAATTTGAAGTGATAATTTTTTTTGACAGTGATATTTACCTGTCAGTTACATTCATTTGAAATATGAACTGTGTAACAAAGAAATTGTGTTTATCTTAGACTTCGAGATTAATGAAAACAATGAATTTTAAATTTATCTGTAAAATATGTATATAGAAGTATTAATGTATTCCTATAGAAAATTCAATTATCTTTAATTTTCATAATGACATAAAATGCGAAAAAATGTCATTTAATGGTATTTTTTGAAGAAAATTTGGATTCTAGGGGCCTTAAAACGTGGTCATTTACTAAAATCTCGATACGTGATTTTTAGCACGATCCCTATACCTCCCTTACCAAGGGTAGCGGGAGGTAAAAATCTGCATCATATGCCATCAAGTAGTAGGTATATTTAAAATAATAAAAATTTTATGTGCCATTTTTTTATTACTTTAAATAAAAAAGGTCATTTAATTATATCCAGAACGCGTTATGGTTGTTTGAAATAAGCCACAAACTTGTGTGTAGTTTCCATTTTTGTCAAATATGATATAATACTATAGAGAATATATTAAAATACCCGTATTTTTTATATAGATTAATTATTATAGGATATTTTTGATAAAATTTTTACCTCCCGCTACCCTAGGTAAGGAAGGTACAGTAAAATTTTTGAAAGAAGTCCGATCAAGGTCATCTACGAATTGCGTCTATGAATTAAGATTTTATGCTGTCAAATTTAGTAGTGTCGTTTACATAGTTTTTATGAGGTACACAAGATATTATGTACCCTCATAAAAACTAAGTAAAAGACACTACTAAATTTGACAGCACAAAATCTTAATTCATAGATACAATTCGTAGATGGCATTGATCGGACTTCTTTCAAAAATTTTACTGTATAGGGATCGTGCTAAAAATAGCATATAGAGATTTTAATGAATAAGCACGTTTTGATGTCCCCAGAATCCGATTTTAACATTTTTACAATGATGTCTGTGGGTATGTATGTGTGTGTGTATGTGTGTGTGGATCCTGTGGACACGATTACTCAAATACTATCAATCAGAAAATTTTGAAATTTTGTATATCCATTCTATACTAATGTGGCAAGAGTTGATTAGATTTTAGTGTATATCAGATAACCGGAAATATCACTTATACAAGCTTTTACCGGTTTTTCTTGAAAAAATTACATTGAATATAATTTTTCAGCAACTTTTACTATTAAAAATATAATATAATGGTACAATCTTCAATTCTACGATAATATAACTTTAAAAAACTTTAAATAACTTTAAATATAAATTTATAAAATAATTTATTTTTGTACATCATCTGACCCATGCGTCAAACAAAAACATAATACTTTAATAAAATTTTGACGTATTTAAACAAATGTCACTGTCACATTTACATTAATAATGAAACCGTGTTAAGAAGAATTAAGTAGAAATATATTTGATTTGTAAATATAAATCTGTCAGTGTAAGTACGTGTATTCAAAATGTCAAATATTGGTTGGCAACTACACATTTACGACATGGATCATGTACGGCAAAGAATTTACACAGATTGCGTTTTTAGAGCATTTGGAAGTTGATGATTTTTCGTGGATTATCTTTTTCTTTGGTGAGGCACATTTTCTCCTCTCTGGGTATGTTAATAAGCAAAATTGCCAGATATGGGCAGACGAAAATCTTCATGTGATTTACGAGGTACCATTACATGTCCAAATGAGACTGTTTGGTGCGAACTATGGTCAGGTGGCGTCATTGGAACTTACTTTTTCGAAAATGATGAAGGTCGAACTGTTATAGTTGATGGTGAGGCCCATGATAATCGATTATTTTTGGCACGAAATTAATTTCGTATTACAGACTTCTATTTATTAAAACAACAAATTAGATTTTGTTTATAAACGATCAACCGGAACGGAAAAAGATACTTTACTTAAAGCTCATTACTATTTTAAACATGGAAATTTCGGGAGGTCATGTGCTGGCCACATCAGATTTTTTTTAAGAAAATGTATTTGACATATTCAGCTACAAACCAGAATATTAACCCTGATCATTTAGATTGCAAGTTCGTTACTCTATCACCTTTACGTTCAGTAGTTTGGTCAAATTATCAAATGCAATACAAACAGGAACCGTTTTCAACCGTTATCCGGGTTTATCATGGATTCTCCTTAACTCAAAAGGAAGAGCAATTGACTGGCGAAACTATGTTTTCCAATCTTAAATGGTTAAAAGCAGAGGTGTTTTTAATATTTTACTACCCACATACACAAAAAAATACCGACCTTTTATTCAGTATTACGTAACACAATGTACAGTTATTATTATTTACCACTATGTACCTTTATTTGACATGAGAAATTGTTTTTCACTACCGTTTGCTTGTAAACATGGTAACCTAGGTCAATACTAATTTATTATTAACCTAGGTCTACAATGCAAACTGTCACTTTCCAAACTCAAGCCTCCAAATCCAAATATTATTTAACTCATTAAACTCAAGAAAGGTGTTAAATAAAGTATATAATTTAAATTTGTCGTAAAAATAATAATAAACTAATAAGGCTGCTGACTGTAGCAGCACAAAAGGTTTTTATTAAATAATTAAATCAAATACAAATCAAGGCCCATAAGTGAGGTTATCAAACCAGCGAAATGAGCGAAACGTCAGATCAAAACAAATGCAGCCTACTTTGTTTTTGTGAATATTAACAAATAAGTAACGTAATTATTCATGTGAAAATGATTGCTATTATCAATAAAAAAAAATTCAAATAGGATTTATGTGCTAGTAGTGAAAAAAATTAGTATATATAAACCACGGTTGAGAAGATCATTATTGACCAGTCGCCTTGTATCCCATGGTCTTCGCCCTCGGGTTACAATATTGGCGCTTGGTCAATATTGATTATCTTCTCAACCTTGGCGTATACTATTAAACATGTAACGGAGGGTGCGTAGGGTGTACTGAAAAGCACCCTCGTTGACGTACTGAATTAAAGCTCAGACAGCCACAGTAAGAATATAAATAAAAATTATACTTACCTATGTCACTACGATGACCTGTGCTGAGACTCGCAGGAAAAGAGTTGACGGGGTTGATGCACAAATAATTAAAAGGAGTGTTTTGAAAAAAAAAATGCAATGAAATTCAGAAAATTATGTACACAAAAATTTTGTCATAAAACTAAACAAATTTTAATAAAGAAATTAAAACAAACTATAATAAACGAGATAATTGAACAAAAACTTCACGACTGTTCACCTCCACGATCGGGCTGCGCTGAAAAATCCGTGTCGATTCTGGTTACGAACACCTCATAGGCTAGTACAATTGAAAACGTAAACACTTTTGCTGGTAATATTCCGCTTTTTTCTCCAGTATTCTGTAAAATACTAAGCGGAAGATCGCCAGCATCATGTCAGCGGTTTGCAACAGTCACGGCGATCAGAGGAAATACTGAATTACAAAAATTTAGAGTTCACTCGACTATAATAAAAGAATTATAGTTGCGTGTACAACTAAACTAATTTACGACTACTAAAATTATCGGGCTAGGCTTACGTACTGTCGAAAACATCGGTGTCGACTGGTGTACCAGTGACGTACGGGAGTATATGGGTCGCAATCTGCTTTTTTACAATGATGTCTGTGGCCCGCCTCTGCTTAAATGCGACCCTGCCCACTGGGTCAACTGGTAATTAATTATATTAGAAAATATAAAACCAATTACGTAAAAAATAAGATACTGACACAGTGTTAAGTGCCAGTGACACTAACAGAAAATAATGCTATACGCAAGAATCAAGATAATATATCTGAATTAATAAATGAACTTACGTTACAACGAAAATATTGTCAACAACGAGCATCGTTTTAAAATGGAATGTCATATCTTAACCAAACAATATGAATTTTTGAAAGACAAGCAAGTTATATCGTTCCTTATCGCACATATTCCTTGTCATTGCAAATGAGAGATACAAATGTATACAATTTGTTAATTCGTTCATGATACAAATTACCTTGATCGGACTCAAACTTTTTTGAAAAATTATACTGTAAGTATATTCCTTTGGGTATTTATAATTAGGAATATAATGTTGTTGTATTTAACGAATAATATTATAAGAAATGCAACATACTTTAAATATTAACAATTAAATCCTAAATGGCTTTCTCTTACTCTTTGGCTAAACAAATTCGTCAATAATAATTGCTAAATTCATTTATTAAAAAGTTTCAACTTGTATGTACGGCTAAAAAATCAAGACAATTATCATATTTCTTCGTAACTATTGACAAAGTGCAAGTGATCTGAAAATATAGTTTTAGTATAAAGATTCTTGCAAGTTTTCAGAAAATTGTGACTACAAAAAAATTAATCGCAACCAAATGTGTGAAGACACTGATTGACTGATCTATTAAAAAAAAAAAACATGCTGCAACACTATTTAATATTTCGATTTTATATTCTGATTTTTATTCATCTTTTTTTCTTTCTTTAAACTAAAAATATTAATTTTATTCAAAATAAATCAATACAGTGATTCATATTTTTTTTTAAATTAAGTAGGTAGATTTAAGATGTAAAATAAATAATGAAGACAATGACAGCATAAGTAATAGGTACCTAGATCATAACTTGTGTTACACAAACGCTCATACGATTGCCAATAATACTAAATTACTAATACATATTCTCTTTCCAAAATTACATCTTATAGTTGATATCTGAACTACAGGTTAACAAAAAATTGTGAATCGAAATTTTGATAATAATATTTTACAACTCATTCTCATTTTGCTTCGATACGGTATTGTCTATTTAACAAACAGTAAACAATAAGGTCCAGTTTTACAATCTCTGGTTACAACTTTAACTATAAGATAAATAAACAATATTGAATCGGATTATTGATAGCAATGATCAATTTGTCAATTGACAGTTAATTTCGTTTCAATTTTGTTTGCTTAACTGATAGTTAAAATTTTAACCAGAGTTTCTAAAACTGGCTCTAAGAGGTGCAACTGGCCATAATCTAATTTAAAAATGTGAAATACGATATTTACACAGAACCAGTAATTTTTGCAATTTCGTTAATGAGCACTATTTATTTTGAAAAAAAAAATCATTTTTTTCAGAATCCAAGTGTTTGTTTTGTGGTAATAGTTTTCTAACCTCTTTTATTTCACGAGCAATCATTGAAGTGACTCATATATTTTTAAACTGATAAATGGAATGAAAACGTCAAAAACATTTTCAATAGTGAAGTACAATACAATGGAAGCAACTCGGAGTAGAGTGGAACCATAGAATTTTTATATTTAATATGTGTGAGTACTCCGAATGTTATTAAATGTAAATAAATCATCCTATTATAGACCCTTTCAAAAGTTTGTGAACCGTACTATAATGGTATTATGAAGAGGAGCAATTTGACGCTATCAATGTATCATTACGTACTCAAAACAAATGACTGTATTGCAGGAACGGTGCATTTCAATGTTACCAGCCCAGAAACTTTACAATTTACATAACTATTTCGTTGTTACAAAGAGCATAGTATATTTCCCGGGAAACTTTGTCGCCTGGTGTTCTGATCTTCGTCACAATGGAGTTGGGACTAGAATACCTTGCTCCTGAAGGGGAGGGGAGGGACTCACTTAAAACAATCCTCGCATTTGCATCAAGACGGCCATGGAAGGGTAGGCTTTACAACCGGCGGTCGAGGCGCCTTCGCACCTAATGCACACACACATACGAGTATACTCAAACCTCACACAGCCAGTGGCGTTCCGCAGGGAATATACCACGTTCTCGGAAGGGAATTATTTACCACGGCAAACACGGCCTAGGCAAATACTACAAACTAACCTCTATGTCATCCCGTTTTTACAAGGATTTCACTTTTTATTTAACTATTCTGTACAAGTAAATTTAATGTGACATTTTCACTAAGTTTATAATGATATGGACATAACATATATTGATTTCTTTGCATATTCTAAATTAAAAGGGAAAATTTTATTTTCACTCCCAAAAAACTAGTTCAACACATTAAAGTGGAACTATACAACGGATTTGTATAATAGTGAACAATTAGTTAATCAAAGCAAATTTGTGACTTGTGAGTAATAACACTACCATGACCTTTCCAACGGTCTTATTTACATCTATAGTGCGGGACACGAAAAATGAACTATTGAAAATATATTAACACAAATCACTGTCTGATATTTGCGCTCCGTTTATATATAACATATAATAGTTGACCAAATAAGTTTTAAAGCTACGCACCCTTTCTTATATTGGCAGTTGATCTGTGTAATTGCTGTTCATTTCAGTTCCTGTCTTATTTACACTTGGATCCATTAGGATCATACTCGCACACAAATGAGTTAGAAGCACTAAATTACTGTAATAATTATTAATTGACGGCGTTTATGGAATTTCACGATGTGAGCACTTCTTTCCATTACCCCACAGGTCAAGTTTCGTGTTCCACACTCTAAATATTGTAACTTTTATTTTTAATATTAGTATTTAAGTTGTTAAATAGATAAAACACGATTTAATTTCCTTTCCTTTTGTGAGTTCATAATATTCGTGATTATAAATTTTTTAAATAAGCCCATTGGGTAAAGTTTTTTAATTTGATTTTTTAAATTTATGAATATGTTATTATTAAAGCTAGAAATCTTGCAAGAATTCAGTAATGTCCTTATAACACTCAAATTGAATTATCTCTAAAATGAAGTATCTCTGATAATTTATTATATGAACTTATCCCGTTATTTTCAAGTCCTTCATTTAAATGTTCCATTTTAAAACACGTGTATAATGTATATTTTGTTCAATATGCCGCGAAGTATAAGAAGTGCTTAATTTTTTAGTACATTAACTTTTATATTAGTAGGTTAATTTATATATTTTGTGCGCAAATAGATCTTTTTCAAGAACTTTATTTTGTTGAGGATTTCGCTGATTGTGGGTGAGATATGATATGATGATTTAAGCATTATTTATGCATTTTATGGGTAACAATAGACTACCTCTCATACATAATTTAATTGTCAATAAAATAGCTTTCATGAAATATTTAAATTTTAAATTCTAGTTGATGACAATTTAGTATCGAAAATAATTGTCAAAATGTCTATTAGTACTGCTGTCGGAACTTTAATCTGCATATTTTTATTCAAACAAAAGAATCACATTGGTCGAATGCACATCAATCACGCAAGTCACAATGTATTTGAAACACAGTATTTTAAACATAAAATAGTGTGCGAATTTTTTTGCAAACATTTCAAAAGTGTAATTACTCTGGAATGCACAAATAACGCAATGAAAATATGAGAATTTTGAATTTTGTTTGTTTCCTAGAGAAATAGTTCATTGTTAATAAAAATGATATAAAATGTATAATCTATTTCATTTACTTCATGATGTAGTAAAATTTTATATACGTAATATTTTATTTTATAATACTTGTTTATTCTTTATAAATCTCATTTTACATTGCACAATATCTTGAACAAAACTTCATACAGTATATAGTTATATTACTCGTATATTAAAAATATGTTAATTTTCCTGATAAATATAATGCCTGAGTTTCATCAAAATATTGCATAAAAATAAATTTAAAAAGAAAAATAATATTTGTTAGCGTATGTGTTTCTGAAATAATATTAGTAAACACATGATATAACAAATAAATAAAAATAAAGACGAAAGGTAAATAAGGAAAACGAATATCATATTTTATGTTCAATTATGAGAGAACAGATGAACAAAATTGTGCGAATGAAAAAGAATTTATTTTTTATTTGAAGTATATATAATATAGGTCGGTATAACTGTTCACAATAAAATGACAATTCATTGTATAATGAAAAACAGGTTATATCCAGGATCTTCTTCTCCTTTTCCGTATACTCAAGATGGGTGTCGGATTTTTGAAATTTGTTTAGGTTCCTACAAAATCCTTACTCGTTTCGTGACCTGATTAGCACTAGTACAGTTAGTATACTTATTCCGTGCGACAACCACTGATTCATATGCAACCAGTGCGGCAGCGGAAATACTTCTTCTACAGCTAACACCATCTATGTGTAACATGGACAACTGGTCAGGCCGTCGCATACGCGTGCGATTAATGCCTGATAAACTGGCATTTTAACGACTTAACCGGCCGGTAGATTTGAACCGAGGAACCTCAGTTTCGATCAAATCATAGAGACATAGCGCTTTAATGCGCACGGCCACTGCACCGGCATCCAGGATCAAACACTGAAATATTAACTATTATTTTAACTTCCCGCCTTACCGTAGGTAAGGGAGGTAATGTTTTCGGTCCAAAAAATCGATAATGAGTTTTCAGTGAATAAGCACTAATTAGGATCCATACAACATGTTTTTGCTATTTTTACAATGATGTCTGGCTGTGTTTGTGTTTGTGTGTGTGTGTGTGTGTGTGTGTGAGTGTGGTGTGTGTGTGTGTATGCGTGTGTGTGACGATTATTTTATACTCGATATATCAAACTTTCAATGATTTCTATTTTCCGTTAAGTTTTTGCATGAATATTACAAGTAGATTAGATTTTGGATAAAATTGGATAACCGGAAGTTGTACTTTACTTGAAGCGCATAATAGATTTTAATGTAAAACTATATTAAAATATAATGCAAAATTTTCAATTTTATTATTTAACACGTTAGCTGCGGAAGTCAAAATTGCTGTCTTGATTTCAGTGCGGTATTGGTCCCCGGACACCAAAAGCAAACTTTCTGTATATGCGGTACTGGGCCGCGGCGACCAGTGATGTTTGGAACATAAATTCCCATCTTTTGGCTACTAGTTGTTTTAAAACTTGGTATGTCAATACAGAAAACTGTTACTTGGCCATGTATGAAGCTATGTCTGCGCCAGGAATGGTCTCCAAAGACCGGAACCGCACCAAATAAGGATTATTTTAGATAAATTATTCACATTTTTTGCTTCTTTACTACCCATAGTATGTGTGTCTCGGTCACTGTTTTATTTAAAACTAACACGATACTATTTGTAATGTGCATTTAAACTTGCATTGGTCGCCGGAGACCAATGCCGCACTGAAGTAAAAATTATTACTTCAGTGCGGTACTGGTCTCCGAAGACAAACAACGAATTATTTGAAATTTGTAAAATATATTACAAGAACTTTTAATAGCTATATTTAAAATATTTCTAGGACCCTTAGTTAAAAAGATATAAGATCCGTAAGTTGGGGAAGTTTTATGAAAAATGGTACCGCACTAGACAAATACAAGTTATTGGTCCCAGGCGACCAATGCCGCAGTCAACGTGTTAAGACCTTCATATCAAGGTGAACAACATATTAGATTTTGATTAAAATTGATACACAGGAAGTGATAGTTTACTTGAACATTTTAATTTAAAAAGAAAACTTAGTTTGAATTTTTTTCCATGTTATTTAAAATAATTGAGCTATTAAAAAAATAGACCGCTGGATCATCCAGTGTACTTATAGGTGATATAAAATTTGCAAATAAAAGTTATGAAACAAAACTAGTGTATAAAAATCTGATGTAGCCAGCCCATAACCTCCCGCTGGGTATTAAACCATGCAATATAAATAAAGAAATCATTAAGTTCAAATATTTTTACATTCACTAATAACAATTTTTATTTTACATTTAACAAATATATCATACACAAAATAAAGTTCACAAATATTGGCAAAACTAATAGAAACACTTAACAAAAATCAAAATAGTACTCGCATCTTGACACAAAGTCTTTTCAAACCCATATTCTGGAAGACAATGAAGCAAATCAATAGTACTTCTAATATTTATGTATGATTGAAAATATATTATTTTTACAAACCTTAATTTAATTAGATTCAAGTACATATATTATTACTACATTCTCCTTAACACGGTTTCATTATTAATTTTAACGTCCAACTGGTATGTTATATACCAAATAACACCCTTGGGTGTTATAAAATTGTTGCTATGAAATTGGTATTGTAAACAAATAAGAATATCGCGTTTCCTAGTTACAGCGTTTAAGTAATTAGATTAATTTCTCTAACACAAATCATAATGACAAGACATAAATCGATAAAAATCTTTATTAAAATAATATATCGGTCGGACGTTAAACGTTGAACGCACCACGGGTGTTAAACGGACAATAACCCCTTCGGTCAACGTACCCACCTCGGGCTAGAGGCCCTCGGAGAGTACATTGTTGATCCCAGGCGTTATTGTCCTTATAACACCCTTGATACGTTAATTACTATAATGAATTTGCTTCCTGACCTGAGAGTGACATTTGTTTAAATATGTCAAAATAGTTATTGAAATATTGTTTTTGTTTGAGGCATAGGCAAAATGATATATGAAAATAAATTATATTATAAATTTATATTTAAAATTATTTAGAGTTATTTACTAAATGCTATTATCGTAGAACTGAAGATTGTACCATTATATTTAATTATTATTAGTAAAAGTTGCTGAAAAATTATATTCAATGTATATTTTCAAGAAAAACTGTTAAAAACTTGTATAAGTGATACTTCATGTTCTCCGATATACACTAAAAACTAATGAGCTCTTCCCACATTAGTGTAGAATGGGTATACAAAATTTCAAAAAATTTTGTTTGATGGTATTTGAGTCCATCCACACACACACACACACACACACACACACACACACACACACACACACACACACACACACACACACACACACACACACACACACACAGATACAGACACACACGCACACAGACACACATACAGACACACACACACACACATACATACCTACCTGTAAAAATGTTAAAATCGGATTCTGGGGACATCAAAACGTGCTTTTTTTTAAACCGGTTGGGTTTTTTACCTCCCGCTACCCTAGGTAAGGGAGGTATAGGGATCGTGCTAAAATTGGCATATAGAGATTTTATATAATAAGCACGTTTTGATGTCCCCAGAATCCGATTTTAACATTTTTACAATGATGTCTGTAGGTATGTATGTGTGTGTGTCTGTGTGTGTGTCTGTGTGTGTGTCTGTGTGTGTGTCTGTGTGTGTGTGTGGATCATGTGGACACGATTACTCAAATACTATCAATCAGAAAAATTTGAAATTTTGTATACCCATTCTATACTAATATGGGAAGTGCTCATTAGTTTTTAGTGTATATCGGATAACCGGAAGTATCATTTATACAAGCTTTTAACAGTTTTTCTTGTAAAAAATTCATTGAATATAATTTTTTAGCAACTTTTACTAATTAAAATGGAATATAATGGTTTAATCTTTAATTCTACGATAATAACATTTAGTAAATAACTCTAAATAACTTTAAATATGAATATATAATATAATTTATTTCCATGTATCACCCAGTCTATGCGTCAAACAAAATCATAATTTTAATGACAGGTTTGACATATTTAAACAAATGTCACTGACAGGCAGCAATTATATTAAAAATAGTAATGAAACCGTGTAATGAGAATTTAATAGTAAAATATTTTATTAAGGTTTGTAAAAATAATATATTTTCCATCATACATACATGTTAGATGTACAGGATGATCTGATTTAAATTTGCTAATTGCTATTTTTGCAGCACTATAAATTAATATTAATTTACAACTACACATTTACGAAATGGATTATGTACGGCGAAGAATTTACAAAGATTGCGTTTTAGAGCACCTAGAAGATGATGCTGATTTTTATAAGAATGTACGTGTGTGACGATTTTTCCTTAAAGCCTATTAAAATATGATCCAAAACTTCTCAAATTTGGTATTTAAAACTCATATATAATTTGAAACAACATATTAGATTTTAACCATATATGATAAATCGGATGTAGTAGTTAATTTGGAGCTCTAACAAATTTTTGAGGAAAAACAATAAAACAATCCAAAATTTCGTATTACAGACTTTTCTATTTATTGGACAACAAATTAGATTTTATTTACAAACGATTAACCGGAAATGACACTTTACTTAAAGCTCACTGCTATTTTAAACATGGAATTGGCGGGAGGTCATGTGTTGGCCACATCAGATTTTTTAGTTTAGGAATAATAAGACCAGCCCTACATTTAAGTAAAAATGTTGAGTAAATACATATATTTGTAAAAGGTTGATTAGTTAGCAAGTAATTCGTGGTGATTTTATTACCCCATATATGCGAATGTACGCCTTCACTGGAGTAAGCATGGGCCTACGCACGCTCAGGGTTATGTAATTCGGTCGGAATACACCCGCAGTTTCTTTGTGTGAACACATTATACGAGAAATGTGATAATTTCCTTCTTGAGCTCTTGCTTACACTACTCTGTGTTGAGTTTTAGGCCTTTAACACCTCGCAAGATCAAGTTACTGTCTCGCAGAAATATCGTTTTGTTCTTTGATTACGGCTGTTTGCAAGCGTATGTGTCACTTTCATACATTTAGCTTCATTTGCTAATTTTCTTGGTTCATTCTAAAGCTCCTTCCTACATATTTTGGAGGGTTTTAATGTTGTTAATTCTAATTTCAGGCGGATGAACATCTTGCAAAACAACATTCAGAAGGGAAACTACAATACAAACATAACGTAATTTGCACTTTTTATTACTTGTATTAATTGTAGACTAATGCCCGTATTCATAAACACTCGTAAAAAATTTAAACGGTTCGTTATAATATTTATCCAATAAAAACAGTCGACATTGAAAAAAAAAAAAAAAAATTTTATTTGTCAAGTTTGATGCTATTTGTCAAAAATTATAACGAGCCGTTTTGAAACATTACGATTATTTATGAATATGGGCATCACTGTTGTATCATTATCATGACGTTTGTAGATTTAGCTTGAGAAGCTAAATTCCTAATATTGTTTAATTTATTTTTCTTAATAATTACAAAATTATTGTAATCATATATTGTTTAGGGCAGTGATGCAAAAACTCCGGCCCATTTAACAATTCTATCCGACCCGCGTAGATATCAACTGGTTATGATTTAGAAAAAAATATATATATTTATAGCAAAATTTATAATATTTATTTTTTCCTCATTTTTTAGTTTTTATTGATATTCCATCTAAACCTATAATAAATGGGTCGAATTCAGTACCCTTCTTTAACTGATGAAGCTTACCTAAAAGTAACAAAATAAAGAGGGACACACATTGATGCATTAATAAGACAAAGATGCAAGCTGTTTCCACAGTTACTAGAGAAGATCACTACACTAATGAAGAGTGCTGAATTCTGTCCAATATGTTTTGAATTCTTCCTGGCCCATGGCCAAAATATATTGTTTTATTTGGCCTATTATAAAAAAAGTTTTTGCACCCCTCGCTTAGGGTATAGAGAAAAGTCTTCAACGGTCCACGTACGGTAAATTTAAATTTTATTATTATAAGGACGTTTCGGGCTTACAGCTTACAGCAAGCCCATCGTCATCTAAGTAATAATAAAAAAATACTTGTTATTAAGTTAAACGAAAAACATTTATAAAATATCTTAAATAATTAAATCACACACAACGGTCATTCTTGATTGCGTTTCCTGCCTGCTGCCTCAATATCATTGAAAACACAGAATATAAACTTAGGAATATATTTGAAAGATACAATAAAATAACCAAATGTTTTCTTTTGACTGACTAGTACGAGGCCGTTTTAGTGTTGCTTTATCACAAACCTAACTAGTCTCTTCAAATATTTTAATTAAATTATGAACAAGGGTGGATAGAGAAATTTAGGGGCCCTCTGGACTAGAACTGTTTGGGGGGTACGTAAGTAAGCATATAAACACCAGTTTGACAAACAATCGTTGTTTTTTTAATACGAAAAAAATATAAGCAACGGACAACGGAAGATTTTTTTACCTATATGGCTATATGATGCACTTAGATGTACAAACTTACAATTATGCATTGCGTACAGCACAAATCAAATTAACCTGTGTATATTATCTTTGATAATGAACAAAAAGAATAGAAAGAACAAATTCTCGAATCAAGAATACTAAAAATAAAAATAAATAAACACTTATTCTGAAAAGTAGTATAAATATAATTTTAGTAATTATAAAATACTTTAAATATTTCATTTTATCGTACTCCAATTTGTGAATAAGTAAATAAGGGGTTACGATTTTTTTTAACGACACCCGCCAAAATCTATATACATATAGCGAAAAATTTTGCATGACATGGGTATATATAAAGAAATTTGTGATCGTCATATTGCCATGTCTAGGAACAAAGGCAGGTCGGAAGCGTGAGGAAAAAACTTTTTTAACGCAAACGGGTATTATAGAAAAAAAAATTGTATGTGACTTGACTAGTGTAAAAAGTGTTCCTGTTCGTGATATAAGACTGCACTTTTTACTCATATTGCATAAATAACTATTTTATGTACACTTTTTAACGGATGTACAAAAGTGACACATTATACACCAAGGTTGAGAAGACTGTCATTATTGACCTATAGCGTCAAGATTTTATCCCGAGGTGCAACCAAGGGATATAAGACGCTGGTCGAGAATAGTCAGTCGTGGTATACTCTTATATACTATTTTTTATATTGATAACAACAAATGTTTTGACATGAATATTTACATACTTATTAAGATTCACAAAAACAAAGTATGCTAGGTACTGTTTTTCAATTCAAAAGGTACATAAATATGTATATAGAAAAATACATACCACCTTTAAAAGTTGGTGTGTAGTCAGAAAGGTACTTCCGGCAAATAATATGAAGACTTCGAGTCTATAGGTCATATGTACTTTTAAATAATTATATTGAGATATGTAATTATATCTAACCTACACAAAAAACTATCAATTATCTATATTGTAGTGTATTTTATATGTATTTCATTTGTTGTAAATATTTATCAGTACGCCACTGAACTATTGTCGCTGTGGCTATGAAATGAAATAACTTGTTTATAGGATATTTTCGGTAGTTGGGATTTAGACTTGAAATGTTTAAGATATGTGTATTTGTGTGTGCGCAATAAAGGGATTCGCGTGCAGATATATTTATTGTAAACCCTCAAACATCACAAATTGGCGACGAGGATATTACTAAAGTTTTAAAATGTCACTTGAAGGTAAATTAAAAGCAGTGGCCGGATATTTACGTGAATTCGATCACAAAATAAGCAACTGGACAATTTATAAAGCAAGATTGGAGCAGTTCTTCACGGCAAACGAAATAACGGATAAAACGCGAATGAGAGCAATTTTACTAAACGCATGTAGTGAAGAAAGTTATACGTTAATATATAATTTGTGCGTGCCAGTGAAACCCGAAACAAAGACTTACGCGGAACTTGTAAAATTATTTGATACACATTTTGCACCAGTTGCAGCGGGGTTTGCCGGACGTTATAAATTTTACAATGCGTATAAAAGCAAAAACGAGACAGTGCCAGAATGGGCAGCAAGAGTGCGAAATTTGGCATGCTACTGTGAATTCGGTGAAGAACTTGACAACATGCTACGAGATAGGTTCATAATGGGGTTCGAAAAGGGACCGATTCTTGACAGACTTTTCGAAGAAAATGTTTCAAGTTTAACGTTCGAAAAAGCAGTGTCAATCGCGCAGTGCAAAGAAGCTTCGCGTCATAATTATGAATTGCAAGCTGTAGACGACGTAGTGGGCATTCACCGGGTGGCTGATGCCAGGAGGAAGCCGAGTGCAGCAAATCCTGACCAGCACCAGCAGCAGCAGCGGAGGTGCGGAGCCGGAGCCAGCCACAACGCTCCCCATGCAGGTTCGAGGCCGAGCGGCGACGGCAAGCAGCTCAACACCGGCCAGCGCAAGTGTAAAGTGTGTGGTAAAAGTGGTCATTTGTCGATAAAGTGTAGATATCGGCAATACAAATGTCATGAGTGCGGGATGACAGGTCATTTAGCATCAGTGTGTGAATCCAAAGTCAACAAAAATCATTTTTTTATGACTGATGATGTAGAACCTATTTATATCACAAAATATGTTAATAATAATAATAATAATAAAAATCCCCCTTTTACAATGAATGTACTAGTTGCAAATAATCCTGTAACTTTTGAACTAGATACTGGGGCAAGTGTTACAGTTATGTCAGATGACTTATATAAATCGAAATTTAGTCAGTTCAAATTAAATAGCACAAATAAATGTCTATTAAGTTATAACGGCAGTAAAATAAAGCCGCTAGGTGTTTTGGAAGTCCCAGTTACATTTAAAAATGTTGTAAAAGATTTGGTGATTTATGTGGTACAGGTGGTGGACCACCATTGTTAGGTCGAGATTTTTTGAATAAATTTGATGTAAATAGCTTCAATATAAATAATATGAAAGATGTTAATATAGATGTCAACCAATTATTGACAAAATATGAAAAAGTTTTCTCATCCGAGTTAGGTGTATTTACCGCAAATAAATTAATATTAAATATAAAAGATGAGGCAAAACCAAAATTTTTTAAGCCACGCCCATTGCCATTTGCTATTAAAGAAAAAGTTGAAATTGAAATTAATAGATTAGTTGAATTAAATATTATTTCTCCTGTTAATTTTAGTGATTGGGGTACGCCTATCGTACCTATATTAAAGAAAAATAATAGCGTTAGATTTGTGGAGATTATAAGATTACATTAAATCCATTTTTAGAAATTGATAAATACCCTTTACCTCGCATTGAGGATATTTTTGTGAAATTAAAAGGAGGACAACAGTTCTCAAAACTTGATCTCTCACAAGCATATCAGCAAATTGAATTAGATGATGCATCTAAGAAAATACACTACATATATAACATAGGTATTCAAATAATAATTCAATTAATATTTACCTCTTCGAAGTTTGGACTATAGGTATAAAGATGAAAAATTGCATAAAATAATATTTAAGAGCGTTAAAAGTAATTTATTCTTTTCTACAACATTTAACATGTTTGATCTACATACGCATAGAATTTATTATAGCCTTACAAGAGTATGATAAATTCAATAGCGCAGGTGAATTTAAAATTAGTCGGCAAATTTAATGCGAATCCATAGTGAACAGTCTTTTTGAGTTTGAGTCAAATATTTGGATTTGGAGGATTTGACAAGTGACAGTTTGTATTATTGACCTAGGTCAATAATAAATTATTATAGACCTAAGTTACCAAGCAAGAGATAGTGGAAAACAGTTTCTCGCTTCAAATAAAGGTAAATAATGGTGGGTTCCTAGGCTAGTTGTGAATAAATAAAAAACATTTAAAGGCTAATTTTTCTTAATTTGATTACATCCTAGTTAATGGAAAGAAGAAGCCTATGCATAAATTCGTCCCTGTAGTGGTAGCACGCAGTTTAGAATTCTATCAAAAGAGGCATTTGTTTTCGCTTTTCGCCGCGAAGCGAAAATTTGGTAGCATGCGTGTCTCGCCAGTAACGTCATTATTTTGCCACAGTTCTATTCATACCAATTTATATATAATTTATACATTTATTATATACAACTGTCATTATATTTTTTCTTTTAATAGTATAAAATCCAATAATTTCCGAATTAAAAATCGAATGTAGAATTCTAAAGTGCGTGCTACGAAGATTCGTAAAAGTAAAGTCGTATTCGCCTGATTTCTATGATAGAATTTTAAAGTGCGTGCTACCACTACTGATTATGAACTGTAGACGCTATTTCTTCGTAATTTTACACGAATTTTGATGATCTCCCATTTGTATATTTGCTTGTAGACGAACAATTCGTTGTTGAACCGTAAAATGCTTCATGTTTACTTCGTATAACTTATAGACAAAATAAGAAAAGATATCATTTTGTTTCAAAAATAAATAGTTCTTTACATTACAAGCTGCGTACGCTAACTTTTTTTGGGCGAGGAGATAGTTTATCTGGCCGAGACAAACGCCGAGGCCTGTAAAATCTCCGAGGTCAAGAAAAAAGCTTACGCAGTGTGTACTGTATTAAATTTTTTCTCCTACTGACTATAATTTATATAAAAGTCTCCATTTTCAATATTCATGACCACTGAAATATATACTAACTGGAATGCGCGTACGAACCGTGACTGTGAAGCATATTGAAAGCCTGCTGCTGGAGTAGTCGGCAAACATCGAGACAGTTCGTGAGCAGACGGAAGCCTGCTGCTGGAGTAGTTGGCAAACATCGACACAGTTCGTGAATAGACGGAAATTATTTCGTGTGGCGCATGTTTAAATAAATGAAGCATAATATGAAAACAAAGCGATCAGCTATGAAACGAGTTATTCGGCTAGGTTCGGTTTGGCACGAACGTGCGCGAACAGGACCAGCCATTATTGTTCAATGAGCTTCAGTGCAGCGTACGCTGATAGGTAGAGTATGCGAGTTCCAGTTAGTATATATTTCAGTGTTTATGACCAATAAATCGAATAGTATTTTAATCATGGAATGCTGATGCCGTACCTTCGCAACAAATGAACAAGACATGCTTATTTGAATAAATAAATTCATCTGTCAATTTACACAATTTTACTTTCGAAAACGGTAATAGTTTGTGTGAATATATGGTGAATATGAGTAAAATGGCAGAAGAAAGAAGTATAGAAGAAGGCGCGAATATAGCATGCGTTGATATATTCCCGGATAAATCAAAAATACGGCACAACCAAACCTATGAAGCTTTCTTAAAATGGTGTACCACAAGAAACGTACAAGAAGTAAGTGAAAACGTAATGCTGGCTTATTTTATGGAAAGATCTAAAGTTTTAAAATCTCCAGCAAGTCTTTGGTGTGAATGCTCTATGCTGAAACTAACACTTTCTACCATTCACCAATGTCAACGCAATACGCAAAAATGAATAATGCTGAGAAAATTATATCAGAGAATAAAAAAACTATGTATTAATTTTTCAAAATGATAAAATTTAATATAACTATTAATATTAATAAATAAATAAACATGTCACAAATCTAGTTTTAACTTGTTTGTCCTGGCTGCGTAAGTTTTACTTACGCGGGACTTGCAACGTTTCACTTACGCATTATTGATGCATTGCTGGGGTACGAATTCTTAGTTACGGTGTCAGTAGTACAAAAAATACATTCATTCATTCCATTTTGAAAAGAAAGTGATATAATGGTATGAACAGAGATGATTGATGATTGCAACATCATCAAAGATAGCACAGACGAGTACATATGGCTTGAGAGGTCAGTGAAGTTGGCAGGGACATGTTAGAATTATCATATTTTTTTTTGTTCCATAATTTTTTGCTCATTTTTTGTTAATTTTTGCTGTATATATCAATTTTTTTGCTGTTTACCAAATGAAGTTATAAACAGAAACAATAATACCTGCTAACTACACGTAGCAGACCCCTTATGTAAAATGCAAAGTTTTTTTGGGCTATAATTTTTTGCTCATTTTTGCTGTATAAAACAATTTTTTTGCTGTTTACCAAAAGAAGTTATAAACAAAAACAATATTACCTGCTAACTTCACGTAGCAGACCCTTTATGTAAAATGTAAAGTTTTTTTGCCCTATAATTTTTTGCTGTATACATCAAATTTTTTGCTGTTTACCAAAAAAAGTTATAAACAAAAACAATAGTACCGACCTGCTAACAGCACGTAGCAGCCCCTTATGTAAAATTATTTTGGTTAATTTTCGCAGTATAAATAAAAAATTTTGCTGTTTAACATAAAAAGTTATAGACAAAAACAATGGTACCTATCTGCTAACTTTATGTACCAGACCCCTTGTGTAAAATGTAAAGTTTTTTGCGTTATAATTTTTTGCTCATTTTTTGCTGGTTTTTGCAGTATAAATCAATTATATTGCTGTTTACCAAAAAAAGTTATAAACAAAATGTAAAGTTATTTTGGGCTGTAATTTTTTGCTTAACTCAAATTTTTTACTGTTTAACAAAAAAAGTTATAAACCATAACAATAATACCTGCTAACTTCCCGTAGTACACCCCTTATGTAAAATGTAAAGTTTTTTTGCGCTATAATTTTCGGCTCATTTTGTGCTAAGTTTTGCTGTATAAAACAATTTTTTTGCTGTTTATCAAAAAAGATATAAACAAAAATAATAGTACCTACCTGCTAACTTTACTTAGCAGACCCCTTATGTAAAAAGCAAAGTTTTTTGAGCTATAATTTTTTGCCCTTTTTTGCTAATTTCTGCTGTATAAAACAATTTTTTTGCTGCTTACCAAAAAAAGTTATAAACAAAAACAATAATACCTGCTAACATCACGTAGCAGACCCCTTATGTTAATTGTAAAGTTTTTTGCTCATTTTTTGTTAATTTTTGCTGTATACATCAATTATTTTGCTGTTTACCAAAAAGAGTTATAAACAAAAACAATAATACCTGCTAACATCACGTAGCAGACCCCCTATGTAAAATGTAAGGTTATTTGGGGCTGTAATTTTTTATTTATTTTTTACTAATTTTTGCCATATAAATCAAATTTTTCCTGTTTAATAAAAAAAGTTATAAACAAAAACAATAATACCTGCTAACATCACGTAGCAGACCCCTTATGTAAAATGTAAAGTTTTTTGGGCTATAATTTTTTGCTCCTTTTTTGCTAATTTTTGATGTATAAAACAATTTTTTTGCTGATTACCAAAAAAGTTATAAACAAAAACAATAATACCTGCTAACTTCACGTAGCAGACCCCTTATGTAAAATGCAAAGTTTTTTTGGGCTATAATTTTTTGCTCATTTATGCTGTATAAAACAATTTTTTTGCTGTTTACCAAAAGAAGTTATAAACAAAAACAATAATACCTGCTAACTTCACGTAGCCGATCCCTTATGTAAAATGTAAAGTTTTTTTGGGCTATAATTTTTGGCTTATTTTTTGCTAATTTCTGCTGTATAAAAACAATTTTTTTGCTGTTTACCAAAAGATGTTATAAACAAAAACAATAATACCTGTTAACTTCAAGTAGCTGACCCTTTATGTAAAATGTAAAGTTTTTTTGCGCTATAATTTTTTGCTAATTTTTGCTGTATAAAACAATTTTTTTGCTGTTTACCGAAAAAAGTTAGAAACAATAACAATAATACCTGCTAACTTCACGTAGCCGATCCCTTATGTAAAATGTAAAGTTTTTTTTGGCTATAATTTTTGGCTCATTTTTTGCTAATTTCTGCTGTATAAAACAATTTTTTTGCTGTTTACCAAAAGAAGTTCAAACAAAAACAATAATACTTGCTAACTTCACGTAGCAGACCCCTTATGTAAAAGGTAAATTTTTTTGCTCTATAATTTTTTGCTCATTTTTTGCTAATTTTTGCTGTATAAAACAATTTTTTTGCTGTTTACCAAAAAAAGTTATAAACAATAACAATATTACCTGCTAACTTCAAAGACCCCTTATGTACAATGTAAAGTTTTTTTGGGGAATAATTTTTTGCTAATTTTTGCTGTATAAAACAATTTTTTTGCTGTTTACCAAAAGAAGTTATGAACAAAAACAATAATACCTGCTAACTTCACGTAGCAGATCCCTCATGTAAAATTATTTTGCGCTATTATTTTTGGGACCTTTTTGGTTAATTTTTGCTGAATAAAACAAGTATTTTGCTGTTTACCAAAAAAAGTTATAAGCAAAAACAATAGTACATGCTATCTTCACGTAGCAGACCCCTATGTAAAATGTAAAGTTTTCTCGGGCTGTAATTTTTGTCTTATTTTTTACTATTTTTTTCTGTATAAATGAAATATTTTGCTATTTAACAAAAAAAGTTATAAAAAAAACAATAGTACATACCTGCTAACTTTATGTAGCAGACTCCTCATGTTAAATGTAACGTTTTTTGCTTTGTAATTTTTTGCTCATTTTTTGTTTATTTTTGCTGTATACTTGTATACATCAATTGTCTTGCTGTTTACCAAAAAAAGTTATAAGCAAAAACAATAATAACTGATAACTTCACGTAGCAGACCCCCTATGTAAAATGTAAAGTATTTTTGGGCTGTAATTTTTTGCCTATTTTTGATTAATTTTTGCTGCATAAAACAATTTTTTTGCTGTATGTCAAAAAAAGTTATATACAAAAACAATAGTACCTACCTGCTAACTTCACGTAGCACACCCCTTACGTAAAATGTAAAGTTTTTTTGCGCTATAATATTTTGCTCATTTTCTGTAAATTTCTGCTGTTTAAATCAAAATTTAAATCAGATTCCTTATATAAAATTATAGCGCAAAAAAACTTTACATTTTATATAAAGGGTCTGTTACGTAAAGTTAGCAGATATTACTGTTTTCGTTTATAACTTTTTCTGGTAAAAAGGCAAAATATTTTATTTATACAGCAAAAATAAACAAAATATGGGCCAAAAATATTAGCGCAAAATAATTTTACATTTTACACAAGGGGTCTGGTACATAAAGTTAGCAGATAGGTACCATTATTTTAGTCTATGACTTTTTATGTTGAACAGCAAAAAAATTGATTTATACAGCAAAAATTAACCAAAAAGGTGCCAAAAATAATAGCCCAAAATAATTGTACATAAGTGGTTTGTTACGTGACGTTAGCAGGTCGGTACTATTATTTTGTTTTTTTTATTTTTTTATTAAACAGCAAAAAATTTTATGTATACAGCAAAAATTAACAAACAATAAACAACAAAAAATGAGTAAAAAAATTATAGCGCAAAAATACTTTACATTTTACATAAGGAGTCTGCTACGTGAAGTTAGCAGGTATTATTGTTTTTGTTTATAACTTTTTTTGGTAAACAGCAAGAAATTTGATGTATACAGCAAAAATTAGCAAAAAATGAGCAAAAAATTATAGTACAACAAATTTTACATTTTACATAAAAGGTCTGCTACATGAAGTTAGCAGGTATTATTGTTTTTGTTTATAACTTCTTTTGGTAAACAGCAAAAAATTCTTTTATACAGCAAAAATTAGTAAAAAATAAGCAAAAATTTATAACCGAAAAAAACTTTACATTTTATATAGGGGGTCTGCTATGTGAAGTTAGCAGGTATTATTGTTTTTGCTTATATTTTTTTTGGTAAACAACAAAATAATTGATGTATACAGCAAAAATTAACAAAAATGAGCAAACAATTACAAGACAAAAAACATTGCATTTAACATAAGGGGTCTGCTACATAAAGTTAGCATGTAGGTACAGTAAAATTTTTGAAAGAAGTCCGATAAAGGCCATCTACGAATTGTATCTATGAATTAAGATTTTGTGCTGTCAAATTTAGTAGTGTCTTTTACTTAGTTTTTATGAGGGTACATAAAATCTTAATTCATAGATGCAATTCGTGGATGGCCTTGATCGGTCTTCTTTCAAAAATTTTACTGTACTATTGTTTTTGTTTATAACTTTTTTGGTAAACAGCGAAATAATTGATTTATACAGAAAAACTAACAAAAAATGAGCAAAAAATTATAACGCAAAAAACTTTATATTTTACACAAGGGGTCTGGTACATAAAGTTAACAGATAGATAGCTTTGTATTTGTTTATAACATTTTATGTTAAACAGCAAAAAAAAATATTTATACAGCAAAAATTAACCAAAATGGTGCCAAAAATAATAGCGCAAAAAAACTTTACATTTTACATAAGGGGTCTGCTACGTGAAGTTAGCTGTAGATACTATTGTTTTTGTTTATAATTTTTTTTATTAAACTGCAAAAAAATTGATGTAAACAGCAAAAATTAACAAACTGCTACGTGAAGTTAGCAGGTATTATTGATTTGTTTATAACTTTTTTTGGTAAACAGCAAAAAAATTGATGTATACAGCAAAAATTAGCAAAAAATGAGTAAAAAATTATAGCGAAAAAAAACTTTAGATTTTACATAAGGGGTCTGCTACGTGAAGTTAGCAGGTATTATTGTTTTTGTTTATAACTTCTTTTGGTAAACACAAAAAAATTGTTTTATACAGCAAAAATAAACAAAAAATTATAGCCCAAAAAAACTTTACATTTTTCATAAGGGGTCTGCTACGTGAAGTTAGCAGGTATTATTGTTTTTGTTTATAACTTCTCTAGGTAAACAGCAAAATAATTTTTTTATACAGCAAAAATTAGCAAAAAATTATAGCGTAAAAAAACTTTACATTTTCCATAAAGGATCTGCTACGTGAAGTTAGCAGGTATTATTGTTTTTGTTTATAACTTTTTTTGGTAAACAGCGAAACATTTGTTTTATACAGCAAAAATTAGCAAAAAATGATAAAAAAATTATAGCGCAAAAAACTTTACATTTTACATAAGGGGTCTGCTACGTGAAGTTGGCAGGTATTATTGTTTTTGTTTATAACTTCTTTTGATAAACAGCAGAAAAATTGTTTTATACATCAAAAATTAGCAAAAAATGAGCAAAAAATTACAAGGCAAAAAACTTTACATTTAACATAAGGGGTCTGCTACATAAAGTTAGCAGGTAGGTACTATTGTTTTTGTTTATAACTTTTTTTGGTAAAAGCGAAATAATTGATTTATTCAGAAAAACTAACAAAAAATGAGCAAAAAATTATAACGCAAAAAAGTTTATATTTTACACAAGGGGTCTGGTACATAAAGTTAACAGATAGATAGCATTCTTTTTGTTTATAATATTTTATGTTAAACAGCAAAAAAATTTATTTATACAGCAAAAATTAACCAAAAAGGTGCCAAAAATAATAGCGCAAAATAATTTTACATAAGGGGTCTGCTACGTGAAGTTAATATGTAGGTACTATTGTTTTTGTTTATAACTTTCTTTAGTAAACAGCAAAAAAATTGATTTATACAGAAAAAATTAGCAAAAAATTAGCAAAAAATTATAGCTTAAAAAAACCTTACATTTTACATAAGGGGTCTGCTACGTGAAGTTAGCAGGTATTATTGTTTTTGTTTATAACTTTTTTTGGGAAACAGCAAAAAAATTGTTTTATACAGCAAAAGTTAGCAAAAAATGAGCAAAAAATTATAGCCCAAAAAAACTTTGCATTTTACATAAGGGGTCTGCTACGTGAAGTTAGCAGGTATTATTGTTTTTGTATATAACTTCATTTGGTAAACAGCAAAAAAATTGATATATATAGCAAAAATTAGCAAAAAATGAGCAAAAAATTATAGAACAAAAAAAAATATGACAACTTTAACATGTCCCTGCCAACTTCACTGACCTTGGCTTAAACTGTGTATATTTTAGTTTACGTTTATTGGAAAAATTCAAAAAGTTTAGCAAATTTTAAACCTTATTAAGTTCATTAGTGTTTCTTTACATTTTGTGTAAACTCTGAGATAATACTACATAATTATTACGTGTTCGCATCGATGAAGAAAGGAGACCACATGATAACTTCAATTGTTTTCCGATTTACAATGTTGTTAAATTGAATGTTTACACGAATCTGTTTGTATGTATATAAATTTTAATTATAAAAATGTAAGATTGTATCTACTTTTAATTTCAATAATGCCTATGTAAATTTTCTAGGTATTAATTCGTTTTTAAATAAATACTGTATGCCTGGCATTCCTAGTATGTAATTTTGAACTCCGAATCCTAATCTACATCAAAAGTAGAGAAATTTATTCATTTAATTAACAAATAATTATAATAAATATTCCAAATAAGTCTATAAATTAATAATTAAAATGGCAAAATAAAATAGTATAATATCGTTGTCCTAAATAGACACTTTCTAAATATAGGGAGTGATATGTACACACGTAGGTACGTATTTTTAATAAAGAGAATAAGCAATCATCAAAGTAAAAGTCAATGCATGGGATAGGATACCGAGATCCTATTGTAAAATCGCATGTTCTACCGAAAGTAAGACAGGTGGCAGGTGACAATAACTAATTCAAACAAATACTATATTTTACACAAAGTTATCGCGTTAAAGTTTTATGAATCAATACAGTCTAATGGCGACTAGATTAGTTATAATGTTATAATGTATCTACAACCTACGTGCTACTGCAGAAATAAATAAGTAATTAGAAATTAGATTGCCTCAAAAACCTAGATTTGTATGAAAGCGAGCAGAGAAAATCTTGTTATTGAATACAAAAACGCAGAACAAAATTAATTTGTCTTATGAAAAAACAGTCTGCATTTGCGCAACTTAAAGTGGTACCTATCATGGAAGTAATTATAACAGATTGCAATAATGCCTGAAGTCAACAGTATACTTTCCGAGGGCCTATGGCCCAAGGAATGTACGTTGACCGAAGGCTTTATTGTCCGTTTAACTTCAGTGGTGCTTTCAATGTTTAATGTTTTACTAATTTTTTTTTAATATTCTACGGATTACTGATCTGAAAGTTTCAAAAAAATTTACGAAGTAGGTAAGCTATGAATGCCTCTGTATGTTTTTTAGGCTTTATCAATTTCTTGACAACCTTACCATAGCAACAACTCATAACGCCCTTGGGCATAATTTGTTATATAATTACCCTGGAAGCATGGTTATTATGTTAATAATAACATACCGGTTGGACATTAAATATGTTATTGCTTGAGTATTTATATAAGTATGCAAATTTGTAAAAAAGGTTTAGCAACTGTGAGCTTAGGTATGTATACTCGTATAATGCTAAAAATACAGAAAAACTATATTTATATTAAAGAAATGATATCCCACGGAGGTTTTTTTTTTCTTAATAATTCAGATAATAAACAACGCATTTGCTAAAAAACTAATCATTGGCAGTTCACGTGACAGTTTATATATGAGACTAAAAAATGACAAGAAACCAACTACAGGGTGTCCAGCGGCAAATTTCCATTTTAAATTTGAAATAACTCGAAATGAGACTGCACGGCATTTAAAAGTGTGTGCTCGTGATGAAGATCATCCTTTGGGAAATCAGTTGGTATGGATTGATTCACGGGTGAAGATCGCGCTCTTTCTCGGCTCTTCATGGTTTACGACACATTAATCGTGCTCCATCAGTGAAATTAAGTTGGATTGGATGAAGAAATTTGAGGAGGCGGATAACACAAAGGGAAGAGGCTCCCATAAGACCATCAGAACACCAGAAAACTGTGAGCGAGTGCAAGAGGCTATTGTGACTCATCCGCGCCGTTCTAATTGTAAACTTGCAGCTGTGTTGCATTTATGAAAATCTGCTATTCAGGAACTCTTAAAAAAAGATTTAAGGTTACTCCCGTACAAAATACAAATTGTGCAAGAGCTGAAAGAAGAAGATTGCCCGGTAAAAATGCAAGCGGTGCGTGTTTTTAGAACAATTTGAAGATTTTGAGAACGTAATCTTTTCTGACGAAGCACATTTCCACCTTCACGGTTACGTAAACAAGCAAAACTGTCGATATTGGTATGATAATAATCCGCTGGAAAATCTCCGTTAGTTATACTAAGTTATATTAATTAATGCAAGCGCGGCGATCAAAGAATTATAATTTTTGTAACAGGCTTTCACGCAAAGAGCGCGATCTTCACCCGTGAATTAATCCATGGCAACTGATTTCCCAAAGGATGACCTTCATCACTAGCACACACTTTTAAATGCCGCGCAGTCTCATTTCGAGTTATTTCAAATTTAAAAAGGAAATTTGCCGCCGGAAACTCTGTACATTTGTAATAATTCTCTTCGAAAGTTAGAAAATTTATGATTTTCGATGGAATTTCCACATTTATCAAGACAGTTGTAAATTTGTCTTGAGTATACAGGACGCATAGCTGCTCGCGGCTCACATTTATCCGACTTTATTTCAAAATATTGTTAAATTAAATTTTAAGCATTAATATATCATAAACAAAAAAGTTTTTATTTACAACAAAAGTACCTTGTAATTAATGTTTTTTTTTTTTAATTTATATAATATGTATTTACATTGACATTTGAGCATAAAAAGGTATTGACGGATAGCAGAAAAATACTATTTACAAATCTAATATATACTTATTTTAAGTTTTGCCTAAGGCCCCAAAATTTCTATCTACGTCACTGTTTTACAACAAAAATTTAATTCCCTTAAATTAATCTATTATATTTTCAGAATAATTATTTTTTTAATTCTTTTAATTAGTTTTTGCTTGAGACTGTCATGATACTACCACCTTAACCCTCCGGAGGCCGCGCATGTGGCAAAAAGCCGCAAATTTACATTTTACTGGTGTAACTAAAATTTGGACAGTCCTGTAATATTGTGCGTCTAGGTATTCCTCCTTTATGTTATTGGCTCCATCTACTGACAGGCTTGGTCGCTTGGTGTCGTATGCCATCCCCGATAAGTGTTACATGAGTTAGATTCAAAGCAGGTTAAATTTGCGGTGTGTTTGCCGTAGCGCGCCCAGTCATGTAAGTTTTATTTATTGTTATTTTTTTTATAATATTGTAAGTTTATGCAATTTACATGCATGTGTGCTAGTATTATTGTAACGCACCACGCACGTATACTTCAGCCTTGTAAAAAAAGAACAAGATTTTATTGAATTTTAGGTCTCGTAAAGGATTAAACCAGCCGAGTTAGAAAAACTTTTAGAAAACTTCGCTAGGCTTATACATATATGATTTAATAAAATGTTTAAGCATAGTGTATTTCTGTTATTTTATTATATAAAATATATTTTCTTCGTCATTTTTAAGCTAAAAACGTGAAAAACCAAATGCGGTGTAAATGCGGCGGCGCGCCCGCTCTTGTAATTCTAAAAACCGCGCCCTCCGGAGGGTTAATAAATTAATTGTGTTATTTATGACGATTGCCAAAGCTTTTCTAGTGATATGTTTTTTACTTTTTTATTTATAACAAATATTATACTTCCAATCCCAAGTAATAATATAATAATAGTAATAATAATAATAATAATAATAATAACAATATTAATAATAATTAGTAGTAGTGTTTAACTATTTAAAACTAACATAACAATAAAAAATCTGTTGCGGTCAGCACGAAACCTTCCGTCAATTCGATGTATTTTGTATAAATCTCGTACCAAAAGTTCCTTGAAAAAGAAGAAAGAAAAGATTGTAAAATCCAATAAAATTATAACACGCACTTAACACTTCCTCCTTCTTCAACTTTTCCCTATTTTATTAGGGATCGCTGTTTCTTATTCTTCTCTTCTACTCATTCCTGTCCAATGCATCTTCTTGACAGTTCTTCCTCTCTCAAATCTTCTACTACACAGTCCTTCCATCTTCTCTTTCGCCTTTCTCGCACTCCCGGCATTATAAGTACCTATTTTGAGGTGAGGCTGCAACTGCGTCACTTGCGAGGAACACTCTGTCACTTATACAACTTTCTGATCCTATACTTTCCACTTTGGTTTTGCACTTGACACTGACATCTGTCAATTAGATTTTTTTGAATATATCTGCTGTTTTCATAATTTTAGCAAAGCTGACTGATTTTTGAAAGTTAATCTCTCCTAATCTCTCTATAACTCTATATCTGTTGAATATGAAGGAAAATGTATAATCTAACCGTATAGAGAATAAGATATTTTTTCATTGATAATCACATAAAATGTCGAAAAATGATATTTAACTGCGTTTTATCAAGAAAAACTGTTAAAAACTTCAAATAAGGGTGCTTCCGGTTGACCAAATATAACCAAAATCTAATCAGCTTTTCATATGGTTGTAAGGAAGAGGAATACGAAAGAATCATAATTTTTAGAATTGTAGTTTTGGAGGTATCGTCGGAGAAAAATTTGTCACACACAGACGGACACACACACACACACACACACATACACACACACACACACACATACATACATACATACATACAGACATCATCGTAAAACCAGTAAAATTGTATTGTAGGGAGCCTAAAACGTGCTTATTCATTTAAAACTCACAATCGAATTTTTTGACCAAAGACAATACCTTCCTTACCTAAAGGTGACGGAAGGTAAGAAGGAAAATAAATAAAATATATATGCATTTTGCAAATAAAACAATTTTCTTAATAATATGAAGGTATAAGATTTCACTTTAAATATTTGTATATTTTTTACTGTTATTATTATCCTTGTCATTAGTTTTAAAAAGAATTACTCATATCTGTGCTCATACTAATAATGACATCGAATAAAAAAAATCTGTTGTGGCCAGCACAAGACCTTCCGTCAATTCGATGTATTTTGTACAAATCCCATACCAAAAAGTTCTTGGAACAGATTCTATATAATATCATGTAAAATCGAACACGAACACATACTATTTTTTACAAATTCTATACCAAAAGTTGATTCGAAAAGGTTCTATAAATCCAATAAAATTATAACATAAATATACACTAAGTAAAATGCACTAGACACTTCCTTCATTTCTTCTTTCCCTTATTTTATTAGGGGTCACTGTTTCCTCTTCTCTTCCTCTCATTCTTGTCCAACGCATCACACAGTCCTTTCTTTCTCAAGTCTTTTGCGATACAGTCCTTCCGTCTTCTCTTTGGCCTTTCTCTGCGTGTCACTTGCGAGGAACACTAGGCCATATCAATTTTAGATTCTATACGCTCCACATTTGGTTTTGCCTTTGCAACAGACATCTGTCAATTAGAATTTTTTAATATATCATCTGTTTCCCTGATAAATATCAAAGCAGACTAATTTTTCAAAATTAATTTCTTTATAACGCTTTAAATCTACATTTATTGATTATGAAGGAAAATGTATAATAAAACCGTATAGAGAAGAGTATTTTCTTTAATATGTATAATAACAAAATGTCAAAAAATAATATTTAACTGCATTTTTTTAGGAAAAACTGTTAAAAACTTCAAATAAGGGTACTTCCGGTGGAGTAATTATAACCAAAATCTAATCAACTCTTCATATGGTTGTACAGAAGAGGAATTCGAAAGAATTATAATTTTTAGAATTGTAGTATTGGAGTTATCGTCGGAGAAAAATTTGTCACACACGGACACACACACACACGGACACACACACACACGGACACACACACACACACACATACAGACATCATCTTAAAAATGGTATATTCGTATTGTAGGGACCCTAAAACGTGCTTATTCATTAAAAACTCACCACCGAATTTTTTGACCAACGACAATACCTTCCTTACCTAAAGGTGACGGAAGGTAAAAAATATGTTTGAACAGTATCTTGTTTCGTAAGACAAATCAGAAGTTAGCCGAGGTTGTTGCAAATCATTAAAAAATAACCTCAGCACATTTTCCACTTTACGTTAAAATTAAACAGGCAAAATTTGTTGCAAAAATTCCTTCAAAGTAATCCCAAATCCAATGCAATACAGCTAAACGATATTTGGCCGTTCCGTATATGTTGGAAAACAATGAGGTATGGTTTCCTAATCATAATTGAATTGTTGTACATGAATTATGTGGTTTCATATTTCGGTTATGCTTTTCGCCCCCTTGATCAGAGGCAGAGCGTGTGACGCGAGAACAGAATGGGGTAATTCTATAACCTACGTTCGTTACAAGTTACGATAGTTTCCAGCCCTATGGCTCGATGGCTTCCATATGAACATATTACATTACATGTTTTTATAATCGGATTAATAGAAACCCGCGGCAATGCAATGCAACGTCCGTGCGTTATTTACAACCAAATATTTGCATTTACTTACCGACCAAACCCTACAGTGAGTAATTCCAGATTTATTTCATTTTATAGCCGCGAACTAAAACGATTCGTTAAACCCTCGAGGTGCATATGTTTACGGACTGTGTTCATTGGAACGTGCCATTGTAGCGCATTTGTTTATTTTACTATCGCGGCTGCACTGCATGGAAATTTCGGATTTTTGTCATGGAATATATTCGAGTTTATTTATTTGAGTTATCATTAGCGAATTTCCGGTTCTGTCCCTCTCTCTACACGGACTTTATAAATACAGAGTTTGGTTGATCAACAGTTGATAGCAAATATTAACTCGTATGTACGTACGTGTTAATTATGAATTTATTAAATGTTATATGTACGCACGGTTAAAATTAAATTAAGCAGAATGCTTTATTTATATTTGCGGAGGTATTCCGCATTGTTTTGTGTGCTAAAAATTATTTATATAGTTCCACTGTGCGTATACAATTTTATTTATTTTAGTAGTCCCAAAAGGTTATAAGTACTTGTACATAGTATAGAAATTTCAATATGATAACATGGCTACAAAATTCAAAATGATATAATGTTTTTTAAGCTGTAGCATGGTTTTTCAATTTGCGGGTCTTGAACCTTTAGTGGGTCGCAAAATAAATAAATAAAACGAGTTGCGAAAGCAACATAGCATAATTTGTATCTTTGATATCACAGGTATAATCGCAACGCAAAATGCAGTTCTTTCTGTGTGTCTCGGTCTCTCAGTATATGAAATTTGAATATTATAATTTTGTTAATGAATATAAAATGTAGTAAATAGTAAACTGAATTACGTCCCGTTTGATGAAACATACAGTGAGCGTGACATTAATAACCTGCATTATTAATGCCTATAAAATTATTAATTGGAATAAAATATTTAATACTACATATTATAATGTAGCGGGCGCGGGGCTAACGTGCAAGTCTAGACCAGTCGCTGACGAAATTGTCGCGAGTGCCAGCTGAGTAAAAAAAACATGTGTGATGTAATGCCTGACCTTGTAATAAGATTAGACCTGCTTACTCGCAAACGTACTAAAACTGTCTAGATTGAATGGAGAACCGTACCGAATATAAGGGGAAGCGACTCAGCGGGAGTCAGTCTACAACAGTTTGCATCTTACATGTAGAAACGCGTGGTGAACATAAATAGTGAAATAAATATCGTGTAAATCAATAGTGCTTTGTGTTATTGTTTAAATAAATCATCTTAGTGTTTACTTAGTGTTTAATAATATTCTTAGTCTTTAATTTGTATTCATTCATCATGTTCGATATTTTTATTATTTTTTTCGCATGTTTAATGAACTTTTGTTTTAATTATTAATATTTCTCTGATTTTTAATCTTCACCCAAATACAAAATAAATACACGTTACAATGGTTTTAAATTAATAACCTGCTCTCAATATATAGGTTTATTTTCCCTATTTAAACAGCTGTGGATGTAGGGTTGCCACTTGTCACCTATTCGGTTTTAATTCGTACAGTCGGGGCATAAAAAAAGTGCATTGTGTCCGGTTTATTGTACATCTTTTTCGGGGTTTTTAATCATTAAATAATTTCACGTGTTGTTCTGAATGAAATTGCATTTAAAAAGTTATGTACCTAACAAATCAATGAAGAGTAAACCTTCGGAAATTCACTTCTGTGCACTTTGGGTCGCGCAGAACGTTTTCGGTAAATACTGTGCTGTACGGTAGTGTTGTTAGAGTGTCAGCTTTCTGATCGGCAAGTCCGAGCAGACTACATAGCAGCGTTGTGTTGGATGGGTGAATGCTTAGCAACAAAAATTTATCGTCCTGCGGCTCGGTGCGCCCGGCACCCTTACACCGAAGGTACTAAAAGCTTTACAGAGAATAATAATAGATATGTTGTTGATTGAATATGTTTTGTATTTTTGGTTAGTGAATCTTGTATATTTAATTTGTGAAAAATATAATATCTTTACCTGTTACAACCTTGCTGAGTTTCCTAAATTCTAAATTAAAATCAATGCTTCTTCTTCCAATGTCATTTTTAGATGTCCTCAAAGTTTTTCTCGTATGTTCATGTACTTCGCGAACAAGATTCATTTTGTATAATAAATGTTCAAATAAGTTTTAAACAGACCGTCAGACATATTTGGTATTGTTTAGCATAATTATATACTTTTTCTAAAATATTTGGATTATACATCTCTTATTCATCCGACTCATCGAAAATATTTCACGTGCTACCATTACTACATTTGTAGGAACACGAAAATCCATACTCAGCCATCAATCAAAAAATCAAATACATGCATTTAATATAAAATCGATATTAGTAATAACGATTTGAACTTAAACCGATTTTCGTTTTGCTAAATCTATCTGTCACGAAAGTTTTAAATGCACGGGCTGCACAATTCGTTCTTTTAATTCCAATCTGCACATAGTATAAGGTGATCACGTGACGCTACTCCTGCACAGCGCAGCTCAAGCACAGCACAAAATAACCGAACTCTCCTAATATATGTGTCTTTGTAAACCTAAAAGGACAAGTGAAAAAAATCTGTTGTGGCCAGCACAACACCTCTCGCCAATTTCATATTAGGCTATATATATTGTATTTAACATTTCTGGTACATACAAAATATTCTAATTCTAATTACATCTATTCTTTATTTTTCAATTCATTCTACGAACAAGTTTCCTCCTATTCTTCTAAAAGTTCGAGATTCTTCCAATTCATTGACGAGATTGGCGGTATTTCTGAAAGGTATATGAAAAAATATATGTATAGCAAGCGCGTGTGTATTTGACTTGTTACTGTACATACTTTGGATTACAAATCAATCCCGTTTCTGTTTATACCAATTCTAGATGTTGACGGAGTCTTTTCCTCGTTATAAAAATAGCATATTATAATTACTATTACATCTCGACTTGTCCAAATACGAATTTTAGGATTTCCGCATTCAAGAACAGTGTCAATTTAACTTGCGGCAGCTATATCTATAATTTTAAATATTTAATTAATAATAAAATAAGAAATATTAAATGTACTTCCCAGAAAAAGCCTTCAGTAGGTAATATCTCTGGATTTTTGACACTGACATTTATGTCATTTACAAACATTTTAATTTTTCAACTAGTTTCCATGGGCTATTTCATGAATACAATGAATTATTTTATATATTTATAGCTCTCTATCTCTAAATCTATAGAAGATATAATAAAAATGTTTATTATACTAGAAAGAGAATTTTATATTCTTTAATAATTGTTGTAACGTAAATTTCACAAAAATAAATTTTAGAAGATTTTTTTCTACTACCTCCGGTTGTCCAATTGTTACCAAAATCTGGTCTTATGTTGTATAGTTTTTGAGTAATTGTCTCTCCAACATACACACATACATACACACACACATACACACACATACACACACACACACACACACACACACACACACACACACACACACACACACACACACACAAACATCATCGTAAAATGTTAAAATCGGTTTATAGAGATCTTAAATTGTGCTTGTATAAACTAATATCTGGATATGTGATTTTTAGCATGAATCCCTTACCTCTTTTAGCGAGAGATAAAAATGAATGCTCTGGATGTTATAAATGGATATTTTTTTAAATAAACATTTATTAATTTTGTTTATTCACTATCAAGTAAACAATGCTTTTAAGGAATAGAAAATTAAGTTTCAAATGGAATAAATAAATACTCAAAAACATCTGTAATAATTTTCATATTTGTTCATTGTTATTTTTACTTTTGTTAAATTCAAAAATTGAAGGCTTACGTTTATAACTTAGGCATGTAACGGTAAAAGCCGTAGCGAGATTGTAAAACACATCTTTTAATTATACGCGGGTGCACGGCGCGGCGCCCCATTATCAAACCTTCGATGATATAGCATTGTTTTACAACCTGGCTAGTACTCGTATATTACTCTAAACTAAATATGACAACAATATCCTAATATATAATAAATGTGTCTATATCGGAATGCAACTAATCGGTAAAATATTAAATAACGAGTTGTTTCGTTAAAATGGAACTCAACAAAATATGTTTTATGTAAGGCTAACTCTATATTCAAAGTTGAATGGAATTTGTATTATACAACATGGTATTTGTGTTATGTTATATTTCAAATTGAAGTCTTTAATTTGTTTTGAAGTGTACATGGTAGCGATATAGTGCATTATTGCAATATCTCTGTGGTCATCTAGCTTTTTGGAGTAAATTTGTGTGTTATGAATCTGTAATTCCGGCAGTAATTAGATTTAAAGTTCAGATGCAGGGTAGATCGACATGGTTATCTAATTAATTAATCCTCGAGACCTTGGGGATCCATGCAACTAAATCTCATAACTGGGATGACCCAAGGCTACTTTGATCCACTAAAATTGTTCGCTAACTAATCCCAATAAATTGTAACCATAATTACAAATTCGGAAATAAAATTACCTCAGGTACAATTTCTTCGATATATAGGATAGGTAGCTCAATGTAATAAACAGACCCTACACGTTCAGGCTTAATTTTAGTAATACTTATTCAACCATATTGAAAGTAAGAACATTAATATTTTAATGTTAGTGTTCCTATTGTTGATCAATGTCATTGTATCCCTTGGTCATTCGAATTGGATTATGATAATTCATAACTCGGTAGCAATATTAATCTTACACGGACACTATCACATACTCGATCACATAGGTAGTTGGAAAATATTGTAAAGTTTAATAAATTTTTGTATGATTTCGTAGCGTAATTCAAACAATTTTGTTGTCAATATTGTAGTAAAATGAACTGTTATCCTTAAGAAAATGTGACAAAAATTGAAGATACTGTGTTTAATAAATGCTAATCACTTTAAAGAAAGTTGGCGACGAAGTTAATATTTCATTCAGGTCCTGCAGTTGTAGGCAAAAAATTCAACACACCCATCGACATTTCACTACTCATTGATTTTTTTTTATCTAAAACAACGCCTTTGTGATGCCGCGGCCACCATATTCACCAGGTATGGCACCTTATGACTTTTTGCTCTTCCAAAAGTTGAAGAGATCGTAGAAAAGACAAAGTTTTAAGACTATAACAACAGAGATATAGGAGAAAATCGTTGAAGTAGATAAAGGCTCACAAGGTACATAACACAAGTATTTTGCGGATTGAAAACAATTATGGTATTTGTCATTAAATGAGTCATCTGAGCTCTTACTCTTATTCTTATCCACTATCTTATTGTTGTTACTATTATTTTCGGGTTTTTGCTAACTCACAAGGTGGGATACGCGTGATTTTATGTAGGTATGTATGTATGTATGTATTACTTCTTGAAACAAATGGAAGTTCTCGTTATTGTTTTACTACACTCTTACATTCAACTTTAATACTTTAAATAAATTTAAAATCATTTAACAGATTTTTTAAAATTTTTTTGGTTCACTTTCGAATTTTAAAAAACACACAATATCTGTCCCATTGATGCTGTTCCCTCGGTCTATGACAAAACAGTGTATCGAGACTTTTTAAGCAAATGATTCTATGAATAAAGAAATTGCTGAAATTTATGTTGCATCAGAGACTGTGACAGAGAAACTTAAATTCCTCACTGCAAGAATGTATACTGTTAGATGGGGTTACATTCAAGACGTAATTTTCAGAAGACAGAATAATGCTACAGTTATTATTATTATTATTATTAATTATTATTATTACGTATATGTATGTATACTTCACATTTACAGAATTATTTTTTTTCCTCAAATAGATCTAGATCAATGCATCATTATTTCAATAACTCAAAAAGCATTTTTTTGAGTTATTGAAATAAAACCATCCAATCAATTTTCTAATTCAATCTTTTATACAAGGTGATTTACACTTTTTGGTATCAAAAATAAATTTTACATCCAGATTCTAATTTAAAGTATTTGCTGAAAATATAAAAACATACCACTCTATATAAATATCAAAGATGATTTTATTTCCTGCGACACAGAACGTAGAATTCAGTATCTTTTCACACCATAAAGTGTTATTTAACTTCGCTCCTAACTTTGTAATTTAAACTATAGCATAAAATTAATAATTAAGAGAACAGCTAATCGTCCCTATTTTTCCAATCACCCAGTATAATTATACTAACACATCTAGAGAAACTAAGTTTGCTAATTACAAAATTTTGAAGCAAAATTACGTGCGGTTGAAGTTGATGTGTTTAGAAGGCAATATAATGACGGTGTAACCCGACATGGCTAGCTTTGTGTCTATAATTTGGAGAATATGTTCCTGTCTGAGGTAAAATTGCAGGATGCAAAGTGCAGTACGTTTATGTTAATCAAATAAAGACAAGGTGTATCTCGTTATAACTGGCACGTACAAGAAGTAGGTACTTCACATACTGCAAGTGGCAAGATGCATTTTGGAAGTTGTTAACCATCAACAACACCGGAGGAACAAGAACATCTGAGAAAGTTGCGTGAAGGTAGATTGGCCGAGATGCCCTACTTACTCCACAATTAAGGGTAGAGCTGCTATGTCATGTATGTGAAATATAATACAATAATGAGTCCTGTTAAGGAACTTGCAACGTTGTTATATAGTTGTTTGGGCTGGAGACTGTCTCCAAGGAAACTCGATAATTTATGTATGTTACCACGGTCGTGAACACAATTGTTTACAAGTTAACTTGTAGATTGCTTTTAGTTAATGTACGGAAGCTGAGCACTACAGTTATAGCAAAACTACTGTCGAATCATTTCTATAACTACTTTGCAGTTTCACTTCCTTCTCTGATAAATTAATTGATTCTATACTAATCTGAACTAGCTGATTATCAGCTCCTAGAACTAAGTTCATATGTTCTTGGTAATTAATAGTAAGACATTATCTTTGTTTTCCACCAAATGTCACATAGCACTACAAATAATTTGCATCGCCATGCCATATCATCCTACGTCAACGTAGATAACTTTGACATTTACTTGAAAGCAAGATAGAATACTCGTAGTATATTAAAACATAAGTTACAGAAGGCAACCTATTTTAGCACGAATCTACAAGCGAACGAGTATAAATATAGCCTTCTGTAACAAGTGACATACTATTATCTTTGTATCAGCTGTCCTCTGCATAATTTCATTTTGAAAATAGTTGACAATTTCAATAAAGGACAGTTTTTGGAAAAGGTTAGTTGGTAAAAGTAATACCAATCTCAAAATGTCGCCACAAATCTTTTCAAGCCTAAGCTTATTATCAATAACCGCGATAAAATATTTCGAAGAATATTATTTTTATTCCGAAACAGAGAAACATTTGTAATATAATTTTTAGTTTCATGATAAAAAAAAAAATGTCAAGTAGTATTGTGTTTAATGTTGTGAAGTTCACAATTTTCAAAAATACATTTACAGGCCTATTCTAGTAAAAAAATGTATAACGATATCGTTACTGAACGACTGTCGCTAAGCATTTGGTTAAACGACTTTAATAACGACAAATGCCAAAAACCTATTCTACTAATCATATCGTTATAAATTATCGTTATCAAGATTATAACGATAATATCTAACTTCATGTATATTTTGACAGAATAATTTTTTATATACTTTTCAATTTAAAATTGACATATCGATTCATTGTTTGTTTATTTAATTGAATTTGACAATGGATATAAAGAAAAGGGCTTCGAGGACAACTCAAAGACAGTATGAAATATATGTTGAAGAACTGGAAAATAATAGTTCGTTAAGAATTAATAAATTGTCCACTGAAGAATTGGAAGAAATATGGAGAAGACTTACAAGTCATTTAAATTCTGTGGGACCGGGTAAAAAGATCTGATGTATCACGCAGTGTACGATTATATACTCTGACATCCCTATACAAATATATAATTTTTAAATACATGATAGTGCATCTATATTCTATATTATATTATATATCAATATATTAAATAATATTATCTAAGGGTAGAAAAAAGAAAAAGTTTTTTCGTTGTAGAATATATTTGAAAATTATTTATTTATTATTTACATTCTACAACGAAAAAACCTTGGATTTTTCTTTTTTCTACAATTATCAACATGCAGAACAGCCTGGAGTCCTTCGTCCACTAAATATTATCTAAATCAATTTTTTTTAAATATATTTCTGAAATATAAATAAAATGTCTAATACTAAAATGTATAATATATATAATTAGGGTACAGGAGTGAATAAATACTCATCTTTGCAGAATCTCTTTCTCAGCTACAATTAACAAAATATCTTCTTCAGCCATTTTTACTTTTGTTCTCAAAATATGTCTAACTTTACGACTTCAACGATGCATGTGAACTTGTCGTTATTAAACGATATGAAATAACGATATGTAACGATTCGTAACGATAAATAAATTAACAGAATAGGGTTTTGGCAAAAATCGTTATCATAACGACTTATCGCCTAGTAACGAGTCATAACGATACATATTTTTTTAGTAGAATAGGCCTGTTAGTTCGTTCCAGAGCGTATAAGGAATTTATAAAAATATCGGCCTACCGGAAAATATCTCAACGTCCAGATTATCTAATTCGCCCAAGAAATGAAAATAATTTATTGGTAACTTCTTAGATGCATAAAAGCGATTACAACGATCTAATAATAATGGGAAAGTCTTAGTTATATTTTTCATAATTATTAATTTTTGTTTTGTTAAGCCGGGAGAACAATGACATTACTAAAAAAAAGTTATTTTTCCGGAGTAAGGATTGTAAAACTCATTTTTGCAGGATCTTCTTTACCTTCCTTCACCTTTAAGTAAGGAAGGTAGGTATTGTCTTTGGTCAAAAAATTCGTTGGTGAGTTTTTAATGAATAAGCACGTTTTAGGGTTCCTAGAATACGAATTTACTATTTTTAAAATGATATCTGTATGTATGTGTGTGTGTGTCCGTGTGTGTGTGTCCGTGTGTGACAAATTTTTCTCCGTTGATAACTCCAATACTACAATTCAAAAAATTATAATTCTTTCGCATTCCTCTTCTTTACATCCATATGAAGAGCTGATTAGATTTTGGTTATAATTAATCCACCGGAAGTACCCTTATTTGAAGTTTTTACCGTTTTTCTTGAAAAAAAAAACGCAGTTAAATATCATTTTTCGACATTTTGTGATTATCAATTTGAAAGAATATCTTATTCTTTATACGGTTTGATTATACATTTTCCTTCATATTCAATAGATATAGAGTTATAGAGACATTAAGAGAGATTAACTTTCAAAAATTAGTCATCTTTGCTAAAATTATAGAAACAGCACATATATTCAAAAAAATATAAATGACAGATGTCAGTGTCAAATGCAAACCCAAAGTTGAAAGTATAGGGTCAGAAAGTTATATGTGAATGTGATAGAGTGTCCCTCGCAAGTGACTTGCAGTTGCAGATTCGCCTCAAGATTGGAATTTTCAATGTCGGAAGTACGAGAAAGGCCAAAGAGAAGATGGAAGGACTGTGTAGCAGAATATTTGAGAGAGGATTTGTGTGAAGAAGATACGTTGGACAGGAATGAGTAAAAGAGAAGAGTAAGAAACAGCGAATGTGACACTCTTCTGTCCATCCAATAATTAGCGCATGTCATAAAATTGTAGTGCAATAAAGTGTACCCTGGGTGATTCTAGTTCTTATTTCTCAAAAAAAATTACGCTTTAGGTTTTAGTTAATATTTATGTTAGTAATGCGCTAACATTTATCACTTACTAATATATCTTGTTTATTTGTGTTTACTAAATATTTTAAATAATATGATGAAAAAACTTATAATTTATGCTTTACAAAAACGAAAATTAAATATATTTAATTAATAGCATACGTACACATTTATTTATTCATTTCATACCTTGTTCAGTATTTTAATAGAAAATTATATATTCGTTATTGTTCATATTTACAAGGTTATAATTGTGAACTGCTAGAAAGTCCGCCGAAACACGTTTATCTTCTCTACTCTTACGCTGCATTTCATTACACCACCTTTTTCGCAAGTGTTTTTTTGTTAATATGTATTATATTTTTTATTGTAAATATTACTGTGTGTTATATATGATACGACCAAACAATGCTCAATTGTAGCGTAACCTAATCGGCAATTCCTAAAAAAAAAAACACGACCGTAACGTAGTTTTAGCAAGAGGTACTATTGAAATTAGCGTTATGTTATTCACTCGTTGCTAGGCTACAAAACGATTGTCATTGTCGTAAACGTCATCAAAAGACGGACGTCTTTTTGTCTTAAGCGTGCATTCCACAGTGAAGTTTTTTTTTTTCAAGTAACTTGAAAAGTATTCTCTCTCGCACAGAAATGTGAGTGCAAGAGAGACAGATGAATAGACTTTTAACAACAAAGTTTCAACGAAAAACTGGAACATGCGCTTCTTCTTCTTCTTCTTTTTCTTGTAGCTCCAGGGGGAGCAAGGGGCGTCTGATGGCTGTTGGCGTTTCTTCGCTTTAGCCCTGCGTTGATGGTGCGTAGCTAGTCACACGCATCGGGCGTTACTTCTGTTTTCTATTCTTGTGTTCCTAGTCCGGGTATTTATCTGTATTTGAAAAATCCTTTACTAGTTTCTCTTATTCTGTCTTGCTTTTGGCTCTTCTTTTAGTTTCGTTCCATACTTTTAGTATTTAGTTCCCTATTTAAGTTCCTTTTCTTTGTCTCATTTGGTTTTCCGACGCCCCGTTTCTCTGTGATTGAATAGTCTAGCGCTTGTTTTGTTAAATCTTTTTGTGGTTTCCTTAGGGTGAGCCCAATCCACTGTCATTTGCGTTTCTTCACAACAGTTATTATATTACCTATCCCACGTATTCTCCATAACTCTTCGTTTGATATTTTTTTTTTTGCCAGAAAATGCCTGAAATCTAAGACACTTATTTGTTAAAGTTTGTAGTTCACTTTCTGTCCATGTCTCTGCACCGGACAGCAACACACACCTTACATTTGTGATAAACAGTTCTATTTTTGTTTTCTGAGAAAATTGTGATGATAGCCAAATTTTTCTTAATAAGTTGAATGATATTTTTGCTTGTTTTACTCTATTATTTACGTAGTTTTCAGTCATGGTTTGGTTGTTGTGGCTTTCCTGGCTGGCTGTTTGTCTTAGTAGATTCGCTTTCGCTTGTATGTGATTTTTCGTGTGTGTAATTAGGCAGATGTCATTTGCAAATTCTAGGTCTTCTAGTATAGAAAAGATTCTCCAGTTTATACCTGTTTTATTATCTCTTGTATGGAGCATAACCCAATCGATTATGATAAGGAATATCATCGGAGAAAGTAGACAACCCTGTCTTACTCCACTGTTTAGTTTGCCGGCGTCAGTGGTGGATTCAATGGATTATAAATAAATTCGAAATAAAATTATGATCAAAATATAATTAGAATATTTAATATATTAAATCATTAAATATTATGACAAAAATTCTCTATAATTATTTTGTTGCAAATATCTTTCTCCAGTCCCAAGATGATAGGGAGACAATATTACTGTTCGATTTGCACCAAATTGAGTTCGAGTTGGGCACATAGCACAGAGTACAGTTTAACGAACGTATCTGCGCAGCTCGAGGCACGCAGCTGTGGTAGCCATATTTATTTTGTCGTAACTTCTTAACCTGGAAAATAAACTACTTTTGAGAAGTATTAAGTACTTATTGATAATAAGGTCTTAGGTAAGTCCTTACTGTATTCTCTATTAAATATATAATCTATAAATTATTTTTTCTTCTGAATAGATATGGAGAAAAAGCGCAAGAGCAATCAACCTAATATACTTGAATTTTTTAAAAAACAAAAAACTACTGATTTAAATTCAGAATGTGGTACTTCAAAAGATAATGATCAAATTTACGAAGAAATTAATAACGAAGCAATTGGCGAACTAAGTTCTGTCGGAACTGGGTATAGTGATTATACAAATGATATCGGATTATACGTTAATATAAGCCGCAAACTTGAAGATTCGGAACTATATAAAATATTATGCACACCATGGGTTCCAACTGAAAATTATCAATTTCCTGCTGTTCAACAAGGAAATAAAAAACGATCATTTCAATTGCATTGGCTAAAAGAATATTTATGGTTAACTTACAGTCATAAATATGCTGGTGCATTTTGTAATGTGTGCGTACTGTTTGGTGCTAAAGACGGAGGACATGCAAAATTAAAATTAGGGAGACTTGTAAATACACCATTATCAGTTTATAAAGATGCAAAAGAATTGTTCAAATTACACAACAATAATGATTATCATAAAGCTAATGTTATAAAAGCAGAAAATTTTAAGCTTATATTTACTGGAAAAATGTGTAATATTGAATCTACGATAGATAATACTTTACATAGCAGAATTGAAAGTAATAGGAGGAAATTAATACATATTATAAAAACTATTATTTTATGCGGTAGACAAAATATTGCCTTAATAGGTCATAGAGACGATGGTGTCCTTAATATTGAAGAGAACCGGCCTGGCGTGATCTATTCTTGCGCTGCATTTCATATAGAATGCTTCAATTAATTTGATGTATTTATCGGAGATACCGTAGGATGATAAAATTTCCCACATTTTCTTTGTTTACTGTATCAAATGCTTGCGCAAAATCTACAAATAAAACCGAGATATCTCTGTTCATTTCGGTTGTTTGTTCTATGATAGTTTTCACCGACCCCGGTGGTGTAGTGGGCAACGTAGTCAACTCACGACTCAAGGGTTCCGGGTTCGAATCCTGGGTAAGGTATGGTTGTTTGTGTGTCTCTCTTTCACAATTTCATCTTCATTAACGATATTTCAAGTGTATGAAAATATAAAATATATAAAGAAAAACTGTTTCGTCCTCATTAAATCACCACTTATATACGCAATGTATTAAAAAGTGTGTAACAATAAAAGAAATAATCTATGATAGTTTTCAGGATGAATATTTTGGTCTATACAGGATTTTTGTTTCCGAAACCCTGCTTGGTTTCCTCTCAGGAATTTATCTACTTCTGTTTGTAGTGTAACCAGTATTATTCTAGCAAGTATTTTACTAGCTATTAAGAGTAAAGTTATTGGTCTCCAGTTTCTACAGTTTGTTAGGTCGCCCTTTTTTGGAACTTTAATAATTACTCCTTGTGACCAGTCATTCGGAATTTCTTCTTCCGCCCATATTTTTTATAGAATATACATTACTTGCACTGTTGCTTCAGTGCCTACATTAAAAAGTTCCGCTGGTAAATTTATCTCCACCGGCAGCTTCGTTGTTTTTAAGATTTTTTTTATGGCTTGCTCTATTTCTTTTTTGGTGGGTGCTTCTTCACTTATATTGAACTACTCTTTCGCTTCTTACTTCAATGTTATTAATTTCACCTATTTCCAGTGCTCTTTCTTTAAAAATATTTGCAAAGTATGCTACCCATCTGTTTTGGATTTCTTCATGTGCTTTGTAGAATTTACCTCTTTCTCCTCCTCATGTTAATTTCATTGTTGCTTCATATAGTTCTCTCAGATTGTGTATTATTGACGCTTCGTCTGCTTTTTCCATAATATCCTCTATATATTTCCACTGATCATTCCTAACTAGTTTTTTACTTCTTATTTTTTTTTTATAGTCACTTTTCAGTTTTGCAAGTTTGTTAACATTCTTTTCCCTATTTATATCTCCCTTGATTCGTCTTCTTTAGTTTATTGCTGTTATCGTTTATGTTGATATCCATGCCTTATCTTTCCTTTCAATGGCTTTGTCTGCTGTTTTATGTAGGGCATTTTTGTATAATTCCCAAATTTCTTCTAGCTTTGATATGTTCCCTAGTTCAGTAAAACATAAATTAAAAAAACACTGATAAAAAATATGATTTCGTTGTTTATTCTATCAAAACCAAAACTTGAATGAATATTTACACAAAATACGTTACTAGGTAAACTTTAACATAACACTAACAATGGTTGTTAGAGAAGGGTATTGGCCACTTGATTTAACCTTCGGATGACTAAGCGGGGTAAATTTTGACCCCAGTGCTATAATTTAATTTTGTATTCTTAATATTTATATTATATTTGATAGCCATTAAATAAAATGTTAATTTTTGTCATCTGAATAGTATACTTTAAGTTCTAGATTAACAATAAAAAATTTAAAAAAATCCACAGATCTTTTATTACCTAAAATAGATGGGGTCAGATTTTACCGCACTTATGGGTGTATTCTAAACAAAATCCGTTACATGTAAACGGACCGTTAAAAAATTTAGCGAATCAAGTAGATTGACACATAACAAAATCCAAGTTTTTGTTATGTGTCAAGAGACTTGATTCGCTAAATTTTTTAACGGTCCGTTTACATGTAACGGATTTTGTTTAGAATACACCCATTAGTCTTCTATGTACTAAAAAAAGTTTAGTCATCCGAAAGTTAACTAGTTATATTGACATAAGTCAAATGTCCAAACTGCAATGACATGTGTCATTGTCACTGTCAAATTTTCCAATGACATATGTCACTACAATACCCTCCCCCTAGACAGAAAATAAGAAGGTACAAGAATAACATATAATTAGAGAAAAGAAAAAAAACACAATATAAATGAATAACAATATGGTTACAATTATTTGATGTCTCCCCTGCTTTTACTGCATTATTTCTTCATTTTTGTGTTGTACAATGTTTGCTGGTTTTAATCTATCGATTGCTATATTTTCTATTTTGTATTTTATGTGTATTGTGAAATATTTATTATGTTTACTCTGTATTTTATATGGGCCTGTATATGGATTTTGTAACAGGGTTTTAATTGAGTCTGTTCGTATGTATACATGTGTTGCAGTTTGTAGATCTGGATGCATGTAGGTGTATCTGTTTTGATTTTGAGCTTTCGGTGGGATTGCTTGAACTTTGTTTAAACAATTTTTTAATTTTCGTAGATACAGTGGGAAATTTAAATATTCTAAATATTTGTTATTGTGACTTTTATGTAATTCGCCTGGTAAACGCAGTTGCATTCCGTACACTAGTTCTGCACTACTGCAATTTAATGTGTCTTTAAATGCTGAACGTATTCCTAACAAAACTAATGGTAGATTATCGAACCAGTCGTTTGAGTTGTTATAAGTTTTTAGTGAAGTTTTGAGCTGTCTGTGGAATCTTTCAATGATTCCGTTTGCTTCAGGATGATAAGCAGTTGTGCGGAGTCTGGTTGTGTTTAGTATCTTAAGTAATTGTTTAAAAATTGAGGATTCAAATTGTTTTCCCCGGTCTGTTATTATGGAAGGTGATCCAAACCTAGATACCCAACCTGAGATAAATGCTTCAGTAATTGTTTCAACTTTACTGTTTGTCAGTGGAATTGCTTCGACCCAACGTGTAAATCGGTCAATGCAAGTTAAAATGTATTTGTGTCCTTTAGAATGTGGTAATGGACCAACTAAATCTATGTGAATGCTGTCAAAACGTTTCGAAGAAATTTGGAATTGCTTAAGAGGAGGTTTGTAGTGTTTATGTATTTTACTTAATTGACAAGCTTCACATGTTTCTGTCCAAACTTTTATGTCTTTATTCATGTAAGGCCATAGAAATTTGGAAGTTATCAATTTTCTGGTTGCATTTATGCCTGGATGAGATAGTGAGTGTAATTTGTCGAAAATTAATTTTCTAAAGATTGCTGGTATGTATGGTCTCGGATTATGAGTGGAAATGTCACATAATAAATTATTTTTAGTGGTTGGAAGTTTGATCGTTTTTAATTTAATGGAAGAATTTTTTAAATTTAATAAATTTAATTCTGGATCATTTTCTTGTTCTTTAGCTATTGCATCATAGTTTATATTAAATTGATTTAATATATTAAATTTATTTAATATTGAACATATTTGAATTCTAGATAAAGTATCGGCTGGTATGTTTTCTTTTCCAGGAATGTATCGTATGTCGTTTGTGAATTGAGCTATAAAATCTAAATGACATATTTCTCGTAGTGAATAATTATTTGATTTTTTTTTTTTTGTTGTGAAAGTTAATAGTTTATGACCAGTTAAAATATAAAAATTTTGGCCTTCTATAAAATATCTAAATTTTTAACCGCTAAATATATTGCTAATAATTTTCTGCCAATAGTGCTATATTTTTGCTGTGTTTGTGTGAAACATGTTGAACAAAATGCTAATGTTTTCCATGTGTTATTTTGAAACTGTTGTAAAACTGCCCCGACGCCTATGTCAGATGCGTCTACCATAATGTTGGTAGGTGCCCCAATCATTGGTGCAGCTAAAGGAGTTACTCTGACTAATGCGTCTTTTATGTTTTGGAATGCTAGCAATGCTAGTTCATTTTGTTCGATAAATTTTGTGTTTTTTTGTTTTATTGTCTATAAGCGTGTTTAAAGGTTTTAAAATAGTAGCGCAATTTGGTACGAAACGATGGTAAAAATTGATTAGACCTAGAAATTCGCGTAATTTCCGTTGTGTTGTGGGGAATGGAAATTTTTTAATTGCCCTATTTTTTCTAAGAGTTGCGTAATTGCTTTCATTGTGATCAGTCGCATTTTCATAATTCATGTCTAAATTATTTTTGTAAACATAATTAGAGGTGACGAGTTGGTTACCTTAAAATAAACGTCGTGAACCCCAATATTGTCTATTCAATGTAATTTAAATCTATTTTTACAAGACGTGGTAGCAGAGAGGTCTGCCCGTCATTTATATATATATATTGACATGAAGAGCTTAGCATTATAGCTCTTCCTAGTGTGCAGCGAGGTGAACCTGGTTATGCGCTACCTTTCGTAAGCGTTGTGTTACTGCAAGTGCTTCGAGGTAATTCTATCAAGAGCGACAAGTACTGGTCGTCGAGTTAGCCTGCATTAGTGGAGCTGGCTTCCACAGGTTTGGATCTTCAAGGGACAGCAGGCAGAGTGACCTGCTGGGATTGTCTCCACTTGTAGAGGCCCTTTGAAGACGGCTATCAGCTGTCGTGTTCCTGCTTCTCCATCCTCTTCAAGGGACAGCAGGCAACAGTGACCTGCTGGGATTGTCTCCACTTGTAGAGGCCCTTTGAAGACGGCTAGCAGCTGTCTTGTTCCTGCTCTTCCAGCCGCTGTCTGGTGACGACGCGGATTCTATCTGCGTAGCTGAGGAGCTCCATTCAGTCACCTTCGTCGCTGGGACAATAAGGTACTAGAATTGGCTTCATTTAAATACAATTGTTTGTATACCAGTCTCGCTCGTATCACTAGTATTTTACCTCTCTGGTTCTTCGAGTAAATTTGTCAAATGTTGACGTTCTAAATCATATTCATATTCCACTGTCTAGTAATACTCCCGCTTAAACTTATACAGTCCATTTGAAGTTATTACTAAACAGATTGGTCCTTCGAGCCGGATTAGCGGCAATTTAGCCGGATACCAGTTGTAGCGGGATCAGCCGCTACAAGATGTAAAAATAACTTGAAATTAAATTGTAAAACATAAATTAAAAATGAAAACTGATAAAAAATATGATTTAGATGTTTATTCTATCAAAACCAAAACTTGAATGAATATTTTAACAAAATACGTTACTAGGTAAACTTTAACATAACACTAACAATGGTTGTTAGAGAAGGGTATTGGCCACTTGATTTAACTAGTTATATTGACATAAGTCAAATGCCCAAACTGCAATGACATGTGTCATTGTCACTGTCAAATTTTCCAATGACACATGTCACTACATTTGTATTTTATTTTATTCTCGTGTTCTCTGTTCTTCTGTTAACCTTGAGGCTTAGTCTTAATTTTGCTCCTTCTAGGAAGTGGTCGGAACCAACGTCCGCACCTTTCATTAGGCGAACATCTTTTAGCGAGTTCCTCCACCTTCTATCAATTAATATATGATCTATTTGATTTTTAATCTTGCCTCCCGGGCTTGTCCACGTCAGTATGTGGGTTTCTTTACATTTAAATAAAGTTCCCCCTATGACTAGATTATTCATACTACAGAAGACTATTAGTCTTTTTCCATTGTCATTCTTTTTTCCAATTCCATAAATACCCATCACATTGTCAGAATTTCCATTATTATTGCCCACTATAGCGTTCTAGTCACCAATAAACAGTTTATTGTCTCGTTTACATTTATTATGGATTTTTTGTGTTATTGCTTGGAGCATTTCATAGAAATCTTCTTTTATATAATTTTCTTTTACATTTGTAGGAGCACATACATTTATAATTGTTAAATTCTGGTATTTGTTTTTAAATCGAGCCCATAAAATTCTCTCCGCAACTGGCTTCCATTCTTGTAACGATTTCTTTGTTTTATCATTTATCATAGGTGCTACTGCCTTTTTTCTTATTGCATTCTCTTCTTTATTGCCCGTATATTACATTCGGTTCCATTCATTAGTCTCTTTTCTCCTGAGCCATTCCATCTAGATTCGCTTATTCCTAGTATACTAATTCCATATCTCCATATCTGGTCATTTCCTCTGACATCTGTTCTGTTTTACTTAATTTCGTTCATTGTCATAACGATCCAGCATGCTATATACACCGTTTCACGCATGTCTAACTCATTTTCTTTCTTTTTCCTCGATAATTTCTTCTTTCTTAGTTTTATTTAATTGTTGGTCGTAGTCCCCCTCTTTTTATTAGGTGTTTCCGTATTCATGCCCAGATTTACTGCTAAGGTCGTCGTATTTTCATTCCCCCGGTTATTTAATAGTGTTTTGAAGCTGTTTTTGTTTATGGAGTGGTTGTATTTTCTCTCTTTCGGAGTGTGATGCATCTTCTTCAGAAGATCTTTGACTAAATGTTCTTGTAAACTATTAGTTTGTTGTATTTGACAAATGCCTTGTTTCCTTCTGCTCTCTCTTCTTTCATGCGTTTATCAGTTCTTTTCTGTTTGTTACCTCTTTCGTGAATGCTTCTCCAATCCATATACCATTTTCTATTTCTTTGAGTTTCCTCTTGTTTCTCAGAATATCGTCTCTAAGATTTATTGTGCCCAGCCTTTTAACTTCTTGAAAATCTTGTTGTTTGTTTGGGTTTATCCCTCGGAGTCGTATTGTTTTATTTATTTTACATTTAAGTTCATCTTCTGGCTCACTTCCTCCTTCTTCTTTACCATAGATAACAATTTTTTTCTTCATCGCATCTCTTTCTAGCTTGTTTAATCGTTCATCTTGTTTTGAAATGCGCTACTTTTTCTTAAAAGTCCCTATAAGTTTTGACTGTCATATGTCATTTGTGATTATATTTTTGATGTGCACAAGTATGGTGTTATATATTATTGATATTAAACTGAAAAATGGTAAAATGTAGTACAGAAGTAATTCAAGTAATGAAAATTCAATGACAATTTAATGTAGGTAAGTTAACTTTTGAAATTTGGATATTTTAATTCACGCAAAACTTGATCGTGTAGATATACTTGTAAGGTCATTTATAAAGACACTTTGCAAGTCACTTGAAAAGAAAACGTTTATTCTGGAATGCATGCTTTAGTTGTCGTATGCCGTACCTACGTAAACGTAAACGAGTTTCGAAAATAATGGTGAAGAATACTAAATTTCATTTTCAAATACAGGATAATATAGTATATTCTTTTGAAAGACGTATTAGATAGATTGGACGTAATTTAATTTTAAAAACGAATTCACTTAAAAAATGACACTGGAAAATAATTCTCTTGATTATTTAAAAGAGAGAAAAGAAATGGAATTTAAAGCAAAGCAACAGGAACTGGAATCAGACGAAAAATAAAAATCTGTTGTGGCCAGCGCAAGATCTCTCGCCATTTCCATATTAGGCTATATAGGTACATATTATATTTAACATTTCTGATACATACAAAAATTCTAATTACATCTATTATTAACTCTTCTAAATGTTTGAGGTTCTTCAAATCCATTTGCGAGATTTCTGATGTGTATATGTATTATATGTATCTATAATTTTAAATATTTAATTACTAAATTAATTATTAAATGTACTTCCCAGAAAAACCTTCAGTACTGAATCTCGATTTTTGCTACTGATATTTGTGCACACCTAAAATTATAATTATATCTATTTTTTCATTGTATGAGGACGTTTTTAAATGTCAAAGATTCTTCCAAATTATTAACAAGATTACCTATACTTTTAAATATTTAATGAATAAATCAATAAGAAAGATTAAATGTACTTCCTAGAAAAAGCTTTCAGAATATCATTAAAGCTGTTGATTTTTAACACTAACATTTATCCGTCATTTAGAAACAACGTTAGAAATATTTTAATTTTTATGTTTTATTTGGGCTGCGAGATTCATTACAATACAATAGACTATATCATTCATTAAGTTATAATAAGAATGCGTAATTTTCCTTAGTATTATATACTTAGTAGAGTATTTGACTTTACTCACAGAAAAAAATAGACTACAGGCCAACGATAAATTTGCTGTTTGCTGATTAAATCCCTTTTTAATTTATGTTTTATTCATGATAGAGTCTACCTATATACTACTCGACAATCGAAAATTCTTAAAATACTCGACGTGTTGGCCATAGGAAATACCAGGCAACGCGTTTCATATAATCGAGAATTTTCAATCGTTTTGTATAATATATGATCGATTTCGGTTTCTTAGACCATCATCAGAAGTACAATACAAGAATCTTAAGAATTACAGCTTATATACTATCCCGTTAGGGTTACTTATGGTAGGGGGTACTTAGTGGTTTTTCCTAGCAAACATTCGAAAAATTCCGATTGAAACAAATCAACTTGATCATTTAAAATAGGTGAATTTGTTTTTAAAGCTTTTTGAATTTCATACGCTTCTAAAATGTTCATTTTTTGTCCTTTATCTAAAATATGTAAAAAAATTTAAATTGTCTATACTGCAAGCGTGATTGGTTTCAATGAGGTGTTTGGCAAAATTAGAATCAGTTTTATTTAGCTTGTGTGATCTCATGTGATCTTGATATCTGATTGTAAACGTTCTTCCTGTTTGACCTATATAACATTTTTCGCAGTCGTTACATTTTATTTGATAGATACTACAATTAAGGTTCCTGTCTCTGTTTTCTATTTTATTATTAACAATTAAATTTCTTAAAGTGTAATTACAATAAAAGGCTGGTGTTACGTTTGAAGATCTAAAATTATTTGCAATGGAATCTGAAATTTTCCCTAAATAGCTAATTTTTACATATTTTTGTTGTGGTTTGTTTTCACTGTTTTTGTAAATTTGGTTTAAAACAGATTTTTTATTGTTTTCTAAAAATTAATTTATCAATCATATTTGCATCATAGCCATTAGCAACTGCTATTTGTTTCAAAGTTTCTACTTCTAAATCGTACGAGTAATTTTTCGGAGTCATAGGTACATAGGTAACAGTATAAAAATAACTCAAATTTATTAGTAAATTTCTATTATTTATCAAGATTGGAAAATTCGCCGATTATTCTTAAAAATTGCGCTAATTTTTTTTTGTGCCTTATTTCTAAACTCTGACAAACAAATGACGTCATTTCTTTTCAAACTTTGTTTTTCTCGTATTGCTAGTAAAGTTATGAATTATTTCGTTTGACATTAAAACAATATAATATTTCAGAAAATATGTCTTGCTATGTAGCAAAAGAACCACAAAATATCTATAATATTAAAAAAAAAAACACCGACAATTACGTTAGTTATTATTTGTATTATATTTGCGCGAAATAAAATAAATTTTTAGCGAAACATGAAGACTTTCTCCTTACAAGATTTGTAACCTGAGATATAGTTCGGGACACAGCACTTACTGTTCACCATTTTTCTTACTAAATAATATAGATATTCTCTCAGAAAATCAAATTGACACTGACTACAATTCAATGTAGTTTAGATCTAACACATGGGAGGCCTGATTTTCGCGTCACTCTGCATAGGTTTCTTCGTAACCAGTACATTAAACAGCCGCGGTCTGTATTAACAACGGAATACGAAGTCACTTTTCCTTAGTTGTTTTTGTTCCGTGGTGTAAGTACACGTAAGTTTCCGGTGTAAAGAGTATTATTTGTCTATGATGTCAATTGACCTATTCTGACAGATAAAACGTCAAGCATTTGTTTATCTTTTGTTCAAATTTTGCATGGCTACAGCCAACGACGAAATATAACTAGACAAAACATTCCCTATCCCTCTTTACTGAATGTTTTGATTTCGGCTGGCCAGAAAGACACAGAGATATATTTTATCTAGTTCGTGAATTTCTTACTAGATGCCACTTGAATATATCTGTAATTTGACATTTGCGGTTTTGTTTTGAGTGACACGTTGGTTTTATTTAATATCAAAGCTTATAAATAATTAAATAAATAAAACATATTGGATATTTATATAAATTAATTTTACGCTTAAATTTATATGGCAACACGGGCAAGGAACACAAGCTGTAATCTTGGTAACCTTGTTGCGGTGGGCCATATAAGCAAATGTCAAAGCCCGCGCCTCATATAAAAATGTATGTATGTATAACTTGATGTATATTCTAAAAAACTTTCTATTTTAAAATGTCAATGATATTGCGCCTCTAATGAGAAATGCTTGAACTAGATAAAACATATCTCTATCTCTACTTTCTCTGTCTGGCCAGCCGAAATCAAAACAAATGAAACGATGTTTTGTCTAGTTATATTTGGTCGTTGGCTATAGCTATTAATAGGAAAATGAATAAATTTTAAATTTAATTTATGGGCCTAAAATAAAGGATAATTTCAATGTACTTTCGGATGAGGAAATTTTTTCTTTGAATTGACGCCTCAGTCATTACCATACGTTAAAACGGAGGGCAACGGTTTGGAAAAAAACTGATTTTCCTTGTTAATCTTCTATGTACACCTTGAAAAAAATCAGTCTGTATATATATATATATATATATATATATATATATATATATATATATATATATAGAGTGGCGCGCTTAGGACGATCCACCCTTAATAACTTTGAAACGAATTGTGATTGACCTACCCGGTTTACGCTAAAAAAAAAACTTTTAAATCTTAATTGGCAATACACCCCTTGTGACATATCAAACGAAAGTTCTTGAAAAATGCTATACAGGCATGTCAACAAATTGATATTTGAATAAACCGTTTTAAAGTTAGAAACAATAATTTATAATATTTTAATGCATGCAGTGCTATGGAAATGACAAAATAAAAAAAATTAATAGGCCCGCTAGGTCCCCTGATCTGGCACCCAACGATTTTTTTCTTTGAGGATAATTATTTATAAAACTCCACCTGTTAATCTCCAAGATTTAGAAAATAGAATTAGAAGAGAGTGTCAAACAATTCCAAAAGAAACATTTCGGCGGGAGTAAATAGCATTTAGTGATAGGTTGTACCATACCATTGTTTAGGTGTAAATGGCGCTCTATTTCAGCATTTGTTATAAGGTTTTAAATTAAATTAAAATTACATTATTGTTTCCCGTGGTCGCGTGCCTGAGTGTCGCGGGGGAACCGGGTTCGATCCCGACAGACGCCAAATGGTAAGTGCCCACGCGGTAAAATATATCGTCATCATTACCGATGTCTACAAGTGTTGTAGATACTGGCACACCCAGAAATGGGTAATATGCCGTGATATTTTTATTTATTTATTTACATGATTGTTTCTAACTTTAAAACGGTTTATTCATATATCAATTTATTGACATGCCTGTATAACATTTTTCAAGAGCTTTCATTTGATATGTCACAAGGGGTATATTGCCATTTAAAATTTAAAAGTTGAGAGTGGTGGGAATGAGATTAAATATAAATAAATAAATAAATATATCATCACGGCATATTACCCATTTCTGGGTGTGCCAATCTGCTTTATCGCAGATATCGGTAATGATGATGACATATTTGTACCGTGAGGGCGCTTACCAGGCGTCACCTCACGGGCACTCATTGCTGGCGTGGAGAGTGCACCACAGGGGTCACTTTTGTGCCATTTAAAATTCGAAATATTTGGCGTCGGTCGGGATCGAACCCGGTACCTTCAGGCTCGCGACCAGACACTCAGGCACGAGGCCACGGGAATGAGATTAGTGAATTAATATATATATATATATATATATATATATATATATATATATATATATTAATAAAATGTGGCCCCCTAGATGATAAAACATTTAACGTAAACAGGGTATGTCTATCAAAATTCGTTTGAAAGTTATTAAGTGTGGATCGTCTTAAGCGCGCCAGCTTGTATATATATGTTAATACCAAGTCGTTACTCCCGAAAATGATAGAACTCATTAAAACAAACAACTTTTCTTTATTCCAATTTTTGATTGGTGCCCCGGTTCGTAGTTATTGGAGTTCTTTTGTTTTTCGTAAAATCGTCATAACTCCCTTATTTTATATACTATTGGAAACATTTTTTTTCCAATTTACTTTTAGGCTCTCTAAAACATGTGGCAATTACAATAATTTTTTATGTTTTCAAATGACAAAACATGATTTATTTTGATAATCACTCCATCGATTTTTGAAAGTAAAACATTTATAAAATCCTTAAACTATCTACTACAACATTTATCCTAAACATTTTTTTCAATCTATCCCAAAAAAGGTTTTATTCATTTAATTGACTTATAAGTACAGGATGTTCAAAAATAATCCTAACTCGGAATAGGCTATGAATAAAAAAACGTTGGTCAATTTGAAATATTTAATATTTAAATAAATGTCAATTTGACACGAGGTATTGTCAAAAATGTTATCTAAAGAAATATTCTTGTATCCTTATTTTAGAAAAAGAAATAAATTAGAAAACGGTGAATGGTAATAATTTGTATCTTCCTTTATTAACTTTTCTCCTTAAAATTACATTTCATGTTCAATTTTTGAAAATTATATTATATTAATCTACATGGAAAAATAAGTGATACGTATTTTTTTATTTTTATGTAAAGTACTCCATATTGCCGAAAAAAATTAATTAAAACTTTAAAATTTTAAATATCGTGCTAATAGCTGAGGACATACGTCAGACTTTCGACATAACAATCGTTCGCTGTAAAACAAAGATAGTCTTATACCATATTACTAGTGCATAGTAAGAGATAAAAGAAAATAGTAAGTCCAGAAATTTGATCTTTGGTGAACGAAGATAGATAAATATTGTTTACCATGGTGTAGTAAAAGACGAAAGATAACTGTAACTTCAGCCATTCAGAGTTTCACCGCAGCGAGTATAACCTCATTCGTATTATTATATTATATTGTTCTGTGGTTGTAGCCAGAGATCATGAAGCGGTAAGTATTCCTTTGTTTTATTTATTTAAATAGATTAAACTTAAAATACATATATATATATTTTATAGCAACGTGAAGAATAGTATATTATACGCCTAGGTTGAGAAGATAATCATTATTGACCCAGCGCCTATTGTAACCCGAGGGCGAAGACCGAGGGATATAAGGCGCCTGGTCAATAATGATCTTCTCAACTGTGGTTTATATACTATTTTTTTCACTACTAGCACATAAATTCTCTTTGAATTTTTTTTATTGATAATAATTTTGACATGAATAATAACGTTACTTATTTGTTAATATTCACAAAAACAAAGTAGGCTGCATTTGTTTTTATCTGACGTTTTGCTCATTTCGCTTTTGATAACCTTACTTATGGCCCTTGATTTATATTTGATTTAATTATTTAATAAAAACACTTTGTGCTGTTACAGTCAGCAGCCTTATTAGTTTATTATTATTTTTAAATAAATCTATTGAAATGTACTTACCTACAAATACAAAAAAATAGTGATTTGTTCAATCCTATATCTACAAATATTTCACATTTTCACCAAAACAGCACAGTGGCCAGGCGAGGCGGCAGCGTAGGTCAATTTAAAATTATAGTGGCAAATTTAAATTATATACTTAACACCTTTCTTGAGTTTAATGAGTTAAATAATATTTGAATTTGGAGGCTTGAGTTTGATTGAAAAATGACAGTTTGCATTATAGACCAAGGTTAATAATAAATTATTATTGACCTAGGTTACCATGGTTACAAGCAAGCGGTAGTGAAAAACAATTTCGCATGTCAAATAAAGGTAAATAATAGTGGGTTCCTAGGCTAGTAATGAAAAAAATATGTTTTATACCGATTATCCACTCTGCACTACGAAATAAGTCCCACTGCGCACATATAATCTAGACACTTTGCGCTGTCGAAAGTCTGATGTCATAACCGTATTATAAATAGCAAACAACCGCTTCTTTTGAATTATGTTACAATTTTAATTTTACATGTCATCATCATTACCGATATCTGTCATAAAGCAGATTGTGGCGCACTCAGAAATGGGTAATATGCCGTGATGATATATTTATTTATATATGTCAAATAACCCGTTTTACATGATCTTAGACAATATTTCAGACTTTAGAAGTGTCGCCATCTATTGACAGAGAAATGAGTTATTTCATCACTACATTGATATTGAACGAGCTGTCAAAAATTAATTCGTATGTTTTTCACAAAATATAATTGTATCATTTTTTCAATAAATAAGTTTAGTGAATTATTATCTATTTAATCATGTTCACCAACGAAAGTATATGCACACTGGTACTAATAGGTTATAGGCCCAGAATAGTGTACACGGCAAGAATAACTAAACTGAAATATAAATCGCAGGAATTGTTTTGAGGTTATATTGTGGAAATTGTAAATCGCAAAAATAAATACAAGTCTAACAAGAATCGATTTATTAAATAAAGAAAACTACGATACTTGGAAGATGCAAATGCATGCCTTGTTGATTAAAAATGACTTGTGGTGTTACGTAGGCGGTGAAGCTATGAAACCGGAGCCCGATGAAAACGACGTTAATCGTGCAAATACAATCGCGGCATGGGTGAAGAACGATAACAAGGCCAAAGCAGATATTATTCTTTCGATAAGTGCATCAGAATTAAAACAAGTTAAAGGATGCAACACATCCCGTGAAATATGGGAAAAACTTTGAAACATTTATCAATCTAAAGGTCCTGCAAGGAAAGCAATGTTACTCGAACAACTAATATTACAACGTATGGAAGAAAATAGTGACGTGCGCGAACACCGCAAATTTTTTGATGTCGTCGATAAATTATCCGAAATGGAGGTTGACATGAATCAGGATTTACTATCGGTTATGTTGTTATGTAGTCCATCCCGTAGTTTTGAAAACTTTAGATGTGCAATCAAAGCACGGGACGAACTGCCTGCGCCTGAAATTCTACGTGTCAAAATCATTGAAGAATGTGACGCGCGTGTTACCAGTTCAACGTCACAAGACGCATTGTATATACAGAAGAACAGTCAACAAGGAAGTAATAGAAAATACACACCAAAAAATAATGGCAAGAGTACGGGTGCGTACAAGAATTCAAATCATAAGGAGAAATTCAGCTTTCAATGTCACTACTGTCGAAAATTCGGACATAAAGCCGCAGACTGCAGAATCAAATTGGGAAAACAACAACATACTGCAAAGACAACTGAAGATGTTAGTTTACGTGCATCTGAATCATTAATCAGTGAACACAGCTCCACGAAATGGTGCATGGATAGCGGCGCTACCAGACATATTTGCAAAGGATACGAATATTTCGACGAAGCTCATGAATACGAGTATGGAAAATTGAATCTTGCAAACCAAACATCAACCGAAATTAAAGCTAAAGGTAACGCATCATTCTTTACTAACGTACTTGGAAATAAAACACAAGTAGATCTGAAGAACACTTTATACGTACCAGACTTAAGATCAAATTTGATACCTGTTGCTAAGATTACAGATAATGATCTTGAAGTAATTTTTAAAAGGAATGAAGCTCTGATTGTTGATAATAAAGGTCAAACAAAGTTAATAGCAAATAGAGTCAACGGTTTATATTACTTTGACGAAGCACCGAGTCATGAATGTAAAAATACAGAATTTGCGAAAGATTCAAACCAAGACATCATGAAATGGCATCGACGCCTAGGCTATCTGAATATAAATGATCTCCTTCGTGCTAAACGAAATGAAACCGTAATAGGTTTAAATTTTAACAGCAAAGTTGATGCTAAGATTATCTGCGACATTTGCGCACAAGGAAAAATAACTCGAGCTCCTTTTCCCAAATCATCGCATCGAAACACTCAATTACTGGAACTGATTCACTCAGACGTGTGTGGTCCGATGAGAACTACATCAAACGGGGGAGCGAGATATTGTGTAACCTTTACAGACGACTATTCAAGATGGACGAAAATAACATTTTTAAAAACCAAGGACGAAGTACTTCAAAGTTTCAAGAAATTTAAGCTAATTGTAGAAAATCAAAAGGAAAGAAAAATTAAACAACTACAAACGGACAACGGACGTGAATACATAAACATCGAATTTGACAATTTTCTGAATGAACAGGGAATCACTAGAAGATGTACTATCCCTTACAATCCTGAACAAAACGGGATTGCGGAGAGAAAAAATCGAACCCTTTTCGACATGGCGAGACGTTTACTTATTCAAGCCGGACTTCCAGCTTCTTTTTGGGCAGAAGCGGTATCGACAGCCAACTATATTCGCAATCGGTGCCCTTCGAAAAGTTTGGGAGGAAAAACGCCATACGAGTTATGGACCGGCAGCGTACCTGATATCAGCAAGTTCAAAGAATTCGGGTGTAAAGTATTCTGTCTAAACAGAAAACCTGGATTAGGAAAATTGGATCCAGAAGCCGTGAAGGAATTTTTCTAGGGTACTCAGAACAATCAAAAGGGTACAGGGTTTGGATTCCGACAGAAAAACGAGTTGAAGTTACCCGCGATGTCAAGTTTATTGATCTTGTCATTAAGTCGACTGAACCTCTCCAGAAATTCAACATTATCTCTGAAGATTACTTCGATACTCGAAACAATACATCTGAAAAGAATCAAGCAGAACATCAAGAAGTTATAATCGAGTCTACACATCTAGAAGACATAGAAAATCTGCCTGGGAATGACCAGAATAATCAAGATAATAATGAAGATGATCAAATAATTTCAAGACGAGGACCAGGAAGACCCCGAATTGAACGTACTGGAGCAAGGGGAAGACCTCGAAAAATTTATAACACCATTACGGAAGAGGTCGGGAATACAGGATCAGAATTTTCATTCCTGACAGAAGTACCTCTCAAAAAGGCTATAATTGGATCTGAATCCGAAGGGTGGTATGAAGCAATGGCTTCAGAATTAAAGTCAATTATTGTCAATGATACCTGGGAAATTGTAAGTCGTTTAGAAAATATGGATACAATTGGAAGCAGATTTATCCTGCGAAGTAAGTTTAACTCCGACGAAACAGTTGAAAGAAAGAAAGCTCGCATTATCGCTCAAGGTTTCGCACAAAGACCTGGTATCCACTTTAATGAAACTTTTGCACCAGTTGCTAGAATGAGTTCGATTCGCTTGCTTATTGCAATTTTAACTGAAAGATTTGGGCGAGATTAATTATTGTCTGGGAATTAAATTTGTGCAAGACCAGGGAAGCATTATTATGCACCAGCAAGGTTATATAACTGACATTTTACATCGATTTGGAATGTTTGACGCCAAACCAGTCACCACTCCATTGTGTCCGAACACGAAACTTGCTAGACCAGAGAAGAACCCTAACGAGGAAAGGCCAATTGTACCGTACCGGGAATTAATTGGTTCACTAATGTACCTTGTGATATCTACGAGACCGGATATTGCATTCACAGTAAGTTATCTCAGCCAATTCAACGACAATTACGACATTACCTATTGGAATGCGGCTAAACGAGTATTACGTTACTTGAAAGGCACTATCAATCCAGGACTCATCTTCAAACCTAATTCAACACCTTTGAAATGTTTTGTTGATTCCGACTGGGCTAATTGTCCTGAAGACCGGAAGTCTTATACCGGATATGTCACCATACTGGGTGGTTGTATTATATCTTGGGAGTCCAAGAAGCAGCAAACTGTGGCTTTATCCTCCACGGAGGACGAATACATGGGGCTTTCGGAAGCTACGAAAGAAGTCATTTACCTGAATAATTTCCTACAACAATTAGGTTTCAGCAAGTTTGGAGATGCTACAATCTTCAACGATAACCTCGGAACGTTGAAGCTAGCAGAAAATCCAACGTATCAAGCAAGCAGTAAGCATATTGATGTTAGGCATCATTTTGTACGCGAATCTCTTCAACGGAAGAAGATCAAGATTGCTCACATTTACTCTGAAGACATGCCTGCAGATTTGCTTACGAAATCATTACCTAGTTCTAAACATAAGAAATGTGTTGAACTTCTAGAACTTAGGCAAATAACAACTTGATTTATTATATTTCAGTTAACAGTCATCATATTGAGGGGAAGTGTTAAATAACCCGTTTTACATGATCTTAGACAATATTTCAGACTTTAGAAGTGCCGCCATCTATTGACAGAGAAATGAGTTATTTCATCACTACATTGATATTGAACGAGCTGTCAAAAATTAATTCGTATGTTTTTCACACAATATAATTGTATTTCATTTTTTCAGTAAATAAGTTTAGTGAATTATTATCTATTTAATCGTGTTCACCAACGCAAGTATATGCACACTGGTACTAATAATTTATTTTTAATTTTACATATTAAAAGAAAATTAACATTACTTTTATATTTTTTAATAGAGTACTTATATGATATATTTTCTGTATTTAGTACTAAAACATTCAAATTTCACATAGTGAAACTCCCTTATTGTGACAACTTGATTTTTGAATTGAATAATGATCAGACATACGTTTCTGTGTTCATAGCCTACTCCGAATTAGGTTTTTTTTTCTAAGTACACTGCACTTATGTAAGTAAATGAATAAGTACTTTTATTGGATAGATTGAAAAAAATGTTTATGACAAATATTGTAGTATATAGTTTAAGGATTTTGAAATCGAATAGTTAATAATAAAAATAAATTGTTTTAGTTAATTGTTTTATTTCAAGCTACAGTCATGTCTCACTATTCTCTTTCCAATTATGTGTATAAAAAAAGTGCCCTCCATTTTATTTTTTAATAATATAACACATAGATTATTTTACATTATTGTAAAGCAAATTTGATGCACTTTTCAAATTTGTAAAAAAATTTAGTATGTTCTATTTGAAATTTCAAAGTTTATATTAATTACTAATAAACTGGAAGTGGTATCATGAATGTACATCCGTCATTAAGTAGCTTACATGTTAAAATATGACGGTCCAGGTAATTATTCGGTGTATATTAATAACCAGGTATTATTAACACAACGTTGAGTTCGGTTTGGTAAGTGTTAATAATTTATTTATTTTTTTATTTATTTATTTATTTATGTATTTATTTATTTATTTATTTATTTATTTATTTATTTATTTATTTATTTATTTATTTATTTATTTATTTATTTATTTATTTATTTATTTATTTATTTATTTATTTATTTATTTATTTATTTATTTATTTATTTATTTATTTATTTATTTATTTATTTATTTATTTATTTATTTATTTATTTATTTATTTATTTATTTATTTATTTATTTATTTATTTATTTATTTATTTATTTATTTATTTATTTATTTATTTATTTATTTATTTATTTATTTATTTATTTATTTATTTATTTATTTATTTATTTATTTAATTTATTTATTTATTTTATTTATTTAAATACAAAACCAAACAGGCAAAGCCCAATAATAGGGTTGAAAGTAAAAACTACATAAATTTAAAGCACAGAAATTGAGTAAAAAAACCATTAGAAATTATGCAATTAATTTATTAAAGTAACTACATTTGTGAAGGAAAATATCCACATGTGAGTACCTATGTTCATACAAGAAACACATACGGTAAATAGGAGAGATCATCAGAACATTAGAGCGAGCAAAAGGAAGATAGAATGTTACAGTTGATCTAGTTCAAATAGAGGAAAACAGGAAATTAAGAAGGAACAGGCATTGAGGGTCATCAACGGTACTATCTATCAACTTAGACAGGTAACTTACTACATTTAGTTCACGCCGTTCATAAAGACTTTTCACATTAAACATAGACAGAAGTTCTAGATAAGAGATTGTTCTATCAGGACAGAGATTAAAAACCTTAAAATATAAAAATTTCAGAAACTTTTTTTGGACTGCCTTAATAGTGTTTTGATGAGCTTCATAGATCTGATGCCACACTATATTACAATATTCTAACTTCGACCGCACAAAAGAGAAGTAAATATATATGATGGCATGTATATTGTTAAATGATTTCGTATTCCTAATTACGAAGCCCAGCATTCTGATAGCAGATTTATAGATAGTATTTTAATGACTTACGAAATTTAATTTTTCATCGAAAATCACACCCAAATCTTTAACTGAATTAACTCTAGTGAGAGATGTACCATTAATTGAATAATTTTGTAGGTTAGTATTACTAATTCCCGGTAACTATTAATACAAACCGGAATTATTAGTTGAACCGTAACATTTATACTTCCTGCGTAAAATTTAATTAAACGGTTTCTACATCGTCATATTTATTTTAAAATTATTATGCTTTAAAAGTGCAGGGTTTATATAGTGTACACATACAAAAAGTCTAAATTTAAAAGTGAACGAGTATTTCTATATACGAGTATTAAGGTTTCATGTTATATTCGTGCTTTCTTTAAATATTTATGTTTGTAGTTTCAAAGAAAATATATATAATTAAAGATATTATCCTCAAATTTATTTTATACTAATGTAACTATTTGTTATAATGTCATTTGTTATGAATATATGTACATATTTTATTACTCAAATTAAATATTATTTTCTATAAATAACAAAATAAATCAGAAAACATCTTAAATCGATTAAAGTATAAACGAACAAGCAAATATGAGAACCTTGTGTCATTAAGCACAAAGATGAAAAAACCTACTCAAAAATTGCTTTTTAAGACGACGATAAAAGAATTCTCATTTCGTCTATTATTTTTACTTGGGTTAATAATAAAATTATTGACATTATTTAGATTATGATTATCTCAGGTTCCAGTGGGCAAACAAAATATAAATAAAGAGTGAAACCAAGCATCTCATAAGAAAGCACGAAATATTTCAACATACTAATGAACACTATACTTCGATATCGATAGTTAAAGAAAGGCACATAGTACATAGTTTTCGTATCAGAAGTTCAGCTAATTCAAAACAGTTATTATGAGCTAAAGAGACATAAATTCTATAATATTTTTGTATAAATAAATGCAACACATTTAACAAGTCTTCAGTTATAAATATGACATGATAAAATTAAAATAAGGAAGGGGGGCCTTACCCCTGGTCGTTCAGTAATTATGAAATTTTATACTTATACCATTGATCTTTTATATTACGGTAGTACATATAATCAATGCTTATACTAACCCTTCAACTACAATTTTTTTATCGTGGTCGAAATATACTACGAAGACAAGTCACCGGTACACAGATATTATTGAAAACATTAACATAACTTAAATAATGCAAATTTATTTTCGAACAAGCTCTCATTATGTTAACGGTAATGGTAGATAGGAAAGTATTCGTTAAAATAATGTAGTTGTTGTTAAAATAAAAGCAGGTATCCATGACGCCCTTCCGTGCAAGTAACTGTTAAATTTTTCGATAAAGTATAATTATGTATGATGGAGCGAATGCTTTTACGTTACGTGACAAGAAATGCGGAAATATAAAAATTCATTACAGGGAAACAAGCAACGAAACAAAAACTCTCTATGTATAATCCTTCTCGACGAAATTCCTAATTTGAAATAATTTCTCTAAAGTCACCGCCAAATAAAATTAAATACTGTATTTAATTTGCGGTATGCATACTGAGCGCTTTTAATTTTCTACGTGAAATACTCGAACATTATCCATCATTGTTTACAGTCCATTAAAAAGCGCCATTCGTTTAATCCCTTCTGACTGCGTGTTGGCGGCAGTGGAATTATCTGCTGGCCAGGCGCCCACAGCGGAACAATTCGACGCAAGACAATTCGTCGACGAATAATATTATATCATTATTAATTATCATATTACTTATATTTCGCATTTCCTCATAATTACAATTATTTAGTTCAATATGGAAACAACTATAACAGCTTTGACCATGATTATTGATACTTTAGTTGACACAACATTGGACATGATATTTTAAAGATTACGGCTTGAAATTTTGGTTGGGCGTAACTAAATCCTGGATACACCAGGTCCACCCAGAATAGCGGACAAGGCATTATCAACCAGCTTTACAAATGAACAACACTGGTGCGGACTGAAGATGCTGAACTATAGACATACCAATCATGAAAAAAAATAAACGTCCGTTGAAGTCCCCAACATTTCAACTGATATCCTCTGACGTAATTAAAATTATATATGAAACATGCTCTCCCCAGGTTTATTTTGCAATTGTTGTTCTTATTCTTTCTTGCCTTTGGAGCAAGAAACTACGAAAGTATGAATAAGAATAATACAGCCTTTTAGTTTATGTTCTGTACATATTTTTTTAAATAAACTCAACGTTTCGGCAGCTTACACTATGTTACTTACTGCCGAAACTTTGTATTTAAAAAGAAATATATGTCGAATAAATCTAATAGTTTGTACATATTATTCTTATTGTTAATTTAAGTTCTGAAAGATTTTTTAATAATTTACGGAAGTACGATGTTATTATGTTAAAGTGCTATGTTTGGGAATTCTAAACACCACCTTCTATATTGTTTTAATTAAATCGTTTATTAAATAAATATGGAACCCAATTAAACACGTTAATGTTCTACGATGGTTGATGATTGAGGCTTCAACTCTTCAAAATTCTCGAGTTATTTTCAAATTATAATATCACTCGTAAATGAAGTATATTGTAGCAAAGGACAATAAGAGCCAAAATGAATTCCATACTAGAGATGTTAGTAATAAAAAATTGAAACCAAGTAGGTATATGGTTCCAGAACTAGCAGGATACCCGGATTCCCGATAACCTAATACAGATATGAACCCACATTCGAATCTGACACTATTACTCGGGACCGGTCATGGACCCTGAATGTTAAAAATGATACATGGATTCGAGAAATAGAACTTATGTTCATATACAGATAGTGAAACTGATCCTCACATCTTATAGGTAGAAAAATGGAATCTAGTTACGGAGTGGAAAAGGAACAGGTGACGAACTATTTTTATACCGAGAGTTTTACATTTTTAAAATGATGTCTCTCTCTCTCTCTCTCTCTCTCTGTGTGTGTGTGTGTGTGTGTGTGTGTGTGTGTGTGTGTGTGTGTGTGTGTGTGTGTGTGGATGTGTGTTTGTCTGGATGTTGTACACACTATTCCTCAAAAACTACAAGACTTAAGAACTGTTTAACTATGGATTCCTCAATCTGACATTCCTGGGAAGAGCTGAAAAGGTTTTGGTAACAATTGAACAACCGGAAGTAGTAGTTTATTTTTTGGGAGTTTATTAAATATTGAAGAACATAAAATTCTCCATCTAATACACTTAAAAATTTTATTATATCTTGTATAGATTTAGAGATAAAGACACTATAATACATAGAGTAATCTAATCGCAGAGGCTAAGTCACTAAGGAAACCAGTTGACAAATTCCAATGTTTATAACATAGTTTGTAAATATTTCTAACTTTGTTTCTAAATGACGGATAAATGTTAGTGTCAAAAATCAATAGTTTTAGTGACATTCTGATACCTTTTTCTGGGAAGTATATTTAATCTTTCTTATTGTGTTATTAATTAAATATTTGAAATTATAAGTAAAATTGTGGTAAAATGCATATATCCATCAGAATTACCGCCAATGTGGTTAATGAATTAGAAGAATCTCTGACATTTATAAACTCCCTCATACAATGAAAAATAGATATAATTAGAATTATATGTGTGCAGAAGACATGTTAAATACAATAAAAAATAATATTTGGTTAAAGTTCTGTAATATTTTGTTGTAAAACGACGGTTCGAAAGCGAAGTGCAATATAATACTTATATAGCCTAATATGGAAATGGCGAGAGGTCTTGTGCTGACCACAACAGATTTTTTTATCAGTGAACATGGGCGTATGTCATTACCATAGTTACATTTAAAATGATTGACAGCAATGTATTATCGCGTTTTTTTTTTTTTAACTGGACATAGGATGTGACATTTAGTATAGTTGTCAAAGTCACAAATTTTCATATTTCAAAATGTATACAGTTGAAGAAAAAGTTCAAATTGTATGGTATAATTCTATACTCTAACATAAGCCTAAGACAAGAAATAATTAATATAAATTATATTATATAGTTTTAGGTATAAGCGTAAATTTTGACGACTCCAATACGTGCAATTTTATGAATTTACTTCCCCATTAATATAAAATGTCGCTTCATCCGTAAATAAAATTCGGTCTAGTAATATTTCTTCACTATTATCATAACTTCGCAAAAGATATTTCTTCGTTCTGTATCGTCGTGTAACTCTTGGTGATTTTGATAATTAAAATTCTCAAAATGTTCTTGTCTTAAAACCTTTTATACTATACTTTTACTAGTATTCACAATTTCAGAATTTTTATTGTTGACAGGGTGCATAATTTCTTTTTTCTTACTATTAACTACTCAACTAGGTCTTGTGCTGTCCATTGACGCATCCTGTAGTTCTATAGTCATTGTAAATTTTTCTTATAGTCGGACTGGGACGCTTAGTAAAAGTTAATGCACATAAGTCAGACACTTGTCGTAGACTCATGTTATAATTGTACCCATTTACAATTTGAACTTTTTCTTCAACTGTAATACATTTTGAAATACGACAATTTGATGACTTTAACAACTATACTAAATATCACGTCCTATGTCTAGTTTTAAAAAAATCTGATGTGGCTAACACAAAACCTCCAGCTATTTAATTTTTATTAATTTAAATACATACCTACGTATTTAGTAATACTTCAAACTATATTACGTTCCATTGCATATAACTATTGCTTTATTTAAGATTTTATTTATTATTTAATATGTCACTATTATTAATTTGAAGTGATTAGTTTTTTGACAATGACGTTTACCTGTCAGTTACATTCATTTGAAAAATAAACTGTGTAACAAAGGAATTGTGTTTATCTTAGGCTCCTGGATTAAAAAAAGAAAAATGATTTTTAAATTTATCTGTAAAATATATAGAAAAAGTATTAATGTGTTCCTGTACAAAATTCAATAATCTATAATTTTCCAATGGCATAAAATGCGAAAAAATGGCTTTTAATGGTATTTTTTGAAGAAAACCCATTATGAGCTTCAAGTAAAGTGCTATTTCCGTTTATCCGATTTACACCAAAATCTAATGGCTTCTATTCCCATTAGAATAGGGTAGAAATACAAGGTTTCAGAATTTTCTGAATGATACTATTTGAATTAGAGTGCAAACAAAATTCGTACACATACACACGCACACACACACACACACACACACACACACACACAAACACACACACATACAGACATCATCGTGAAAATGTAAAATTGGATTCTAGGGACCTTAAAACGTGGTCATTTACTAAAATCTCGATATATGATTTTTAGCACGATCCCTATACCTCCCTTACCAAGGGTAGTGGGAGGTAAAAAACGCGATAATACATTGCTGTCAATCATTTTAAATGTAACTATGGTAATAACATATGCTCATGTTCACTGATAAAAAAAAACTCTCGGCATATTTACTTTTATTTAATTTTGACGTTTTAAACTGACATTATTAACTCCATAGCAACAACTATAAGTAACAAATTTTTCACATGTGAATTATTAAAAAAAATTTTAATCACAAAGTTTTAACTCACTCTGCAACAATTAATGCATTTAAAATAATCAGGTACGAAAATAACACTCACCATAATTTTTAACAGACATTATCAGCCATTTTCATTATTTTTCACGGCACAAATGACAGAAAATAAAGCAATTTAAATACATGACTTGACGCCTATCAGCGACGATTGTCATGCTCAGCCTACTAACTGATCAGTTTTTTATTTTGTCAAAATTCAATATTATAATGGTTTTTATTAGTATTTCTTCAAAATTTGATAAAATATTGTACAAACCACGTGAGCTAAGAATGTTTATTCACTCGAAGAAATTAACTCACTCGCCCTTACGGACTCGTGAGCTAAACTTTCTTCTCATGAATAAACAATACCTTAGCTCACTTGGTGTGTAAATATCTATTATAACCTCTTCATTTTTGAGAAATAAACTAATAAACACATATCTCCTACTATATTTGAAAAATGCTATTAAGCGACATACTTTTTTGGGATTAATAATGTAACTGAAAATGAATATATTTATTTCATTAGATAGGCAGTAAAAATTAATAGGTGGCTAAAAACTTAAAGTACCTTCGCGCTATATTAAGTTAATTTGATTCGTTAAAATACCAGAAAATAGATAAATTACGTACGGAAATTAGTTCTTATCAATATGAAATTTATTTTCAGTAGTTATACAACAAGAGGTTCGAAAATAATCGAATATACAGTTTACAGGACGAGATGTGTTGCACAGGAAACACAAAGACACCGTAGGTGGAGTTGTGTTTTTAGGTAACACATCGAGTCCGCAAACTAGATATTCAGATTATTTTCGAAGCTCGAGTTATATATGTTAAGACTATACCGCGAATCAATCAACTACTTTGTACGAAATGTCAAAAATATTACTTGTTTACTTGATTACATGATGATTATTATGTTTGCAACAGAAATATGCTAAGCGTTGTGTTTCGGTGAAACACAAGTTAGCAAAGCTAATATCCGATGACACAGCGTAACCAAAAATAAATTGATCTAACTGATTGGTCTATTTTTCAATGAGTTGTAAAGACAATTTTATTTTTGTCAATATCATAATCATACCCATAGTTGTATTTGACACTATAATTTACGTATATTTTAATAATTGGATATAAACAAATAAATATTATAGGGTTTAAAATTTGTCATACTGGTACAAATATTCATTAGTTTTCTATAAATACAATTTATTTTATTAACGATCGGTACATTTATAATTAGCAAACTCGTTAATACAATTTCAAAACTAATTTATAAGTATATCGTGATTATTAATGGAAATAAAATTTATTTTGTACGAGTAGTTTAAATCGTAATGAATACTACTAATATGTAAAAGAAAATGATTATAAGTAGGTACGCAGTTATTTAAAGATTTTCCTATTTGGAATATTTGGAAATGCAACGAATATGGATAGTGTGCGGTGTCAGATATAGTGTTTTGTACCTTCAATATGATTGGTGTTGAAAAGAAAAAGAAAACTGTCATATAATAAAGTGTCAAAATAAATGCGTAAGTTATTGTTCTGTTTATAACAACTGTATATAAAGAACCCGAAATAATAAAACCGTAAAAATAGAATAAAATCGCTATAATAATATTAAATATGTTATGCAGAAGTATTTAAACATTTTAAAGAAATCTTTTCAATTATTGTGTATCTCTGGGTAGGATTAATAAATTAATAATGATGAAAACCCTCCATCAAATTACAATTTGAGACTCTTAACTATATAAAAATATGCAATATAATTTACAAATTTTTCGAGATGAGATATCAAACAATGATCTTATAGCCGCAATATGTAATTGGTGAACGATTCTTAAAACGAAAATAACAAAACTAACCTTATAAGGTATTTCCGGAAGAGATGGATAAAGGAGAAATGAACGCAACCTAAAATGAATGAGAAGATGACATCGGAACGCATCCAGATAGAAAGGAAGTAGATGGCATTGTGTCAAGTATCAAGTAATTGTTGTTGAATCACCTTGCTAATAGAAATGTTTTTGTAATCAACTAAAATATTAATATTTTCATATTCATGTGTATATTTACGATAATAAATATTCATATACAGGAGATTCGTGCAGTGTTACTCATTGAATAAATAACATTTTGGCGACCGTGACAGGACATTGGGTAACATTTGTGTGAGTCTAATGCCCACTTGCACCACCAACACTTAAAATTTAAACTTGCCTATATTCAGTTGACCAAATAAATTGATGTTTATTTCTATTGCATAATTACAGTGTAAAATTGACTAAATGAATTAAACCAACCTTAAAGTTTAAGTGTTGGTGGTGCAACTGGGCATAAGAGTTGAAAATTGAGGACAAACGTGGATAAGGCGAACTTAGTGAAAAATTGCTCCGTGTTGAGAACCACTTTTACTAAATTGCAAAAGAAGATAGAAAAAGTTCTCCACGAAGAGATTCCAGATGAAGTCGACAGCGAGATGCTCAGAGAGGGACATGGTTAAATCATCGCTCTGACAGTAGAAATTTTAAAGATTATGTACGAAGAAACTGCTACTGAAGCTGAATTTGAAGCGGAATACTATACTAAAGATAAGAATTATTTAAATTTGAAGAAATTAGAACTCGCTATCTTAAAAAAAAAGTTTGAAAAGACTGATAATGCAAGTGATACTAGTTGCACTAACAATCAAACTGTTATTGAACTTAGATTTGAACTCGCGCAACTGGAACTGACTAAATTTAATGGAGATTGGAAGGAATGGCTTCCTTTCTGGAACCAGTTTAAACAAATCCATGAAGGCGAATCAGTTCTAGCCGTGGAAAAGTTCCAATAACTAAGGCAGTGTACAGTTGTAGGTTCACGAGTACGAGCACTTGTTGATAGTTTCCCTGTTACTGATGATTTTACGTTCGTGAACTATTGAAGATGGTGCTGAAAAATGTTTGCCATAAAGCGGGAAAAATATTTATCGCTCCATTGTATGACCAACTGGAGTCACAATTGATATCATTGGAGTCCCTGGATATTACGGACGACAAGTTTGCTGCTATTCTACATCCTTTAGTTGAATGTTCACTTCCCGAAGGTATCATACGAATTTGACTACGAAGTGCAAGCTCCGTTGAAGACATAATACTTAAGGAAGAAGTAGAAGATAAAAGCACAATAAATTATAAACCCAATACAAGATTAAATAAACTCATGCTTTTTTTGAAGAAAGAAATTGATAAATGAAGAAAGAGTTTCTTTGGCTAGGATTACTTTTGGCGTGGAACAATTGAAGAAAAACATAATTTCTAAAGAAGTTCCAACGGCAGACGGACTTTTGAGTACAAAGGAAAAAGGTTATGTATTCTGCACTAACAGTAATCCCAAGGAAGTAACCGACACGGCACTAACAAATTTTAATAGTACGCATGATGTGTTTTTACTGACTTTAAAAATAATTGTCAGAGGTGAAGATACTCAACGAACAGTCCGACCTATTATTGACATGGGATCGCAAAGATCATAGATTTTAAAAGAGACAGTAATAGAAATGAAGTATCAAGCAATTGGTAAAAAAAAGAAAAGCCACTGCACCGTCACTACGGGGCGGAGGCTTCTCGCATCTCAAGGGTCGTTTTCCAAGAATTTCAAAACCACTTGGTGGCACTGGGTTGTAAGCGATAACGACACTGGAATGTAAAACGATATCACTAGTTGCGTGCCTTCCATGGTTACGACGTAAATCTTACACAGGTGGGCAGACTACGTTGTTCACGTCGAAAACTACGTCCATATCGCCATCCACGATGTTTTCTTCGTAGACCGTTGGCTACTTCGTTCAGGATGTAGTCGTCATATACTGTGTCATCCATATGTTCATTAATATATCGCTGTATTCTTCAGCTAAATCGTCGTCGTTTACATCCTCATCCTCGCCATCATCTGCAATTCCTTAGTTCTTTAGTTATTTTCTCTTCATGTACGCCCTCATCGTCACTCACTGTGACGGCTGTTGTATCTTTTCTCAATTTCAGCTAAATTAATCTTTGCTACTGGCAACGCTGGTACTCCAAGTCTAGCCGAAGCGTGGCCATTTACCACGACGCATACTCTGTAGGCAATGATGGTGCGTAAATGCACTGGTGCGTCCACGCTGACCTATACAATACGGGAAAAATGATGTTGGTAACATGATGCGTCCTTCGTAGATTACTTCTAACCAACGCTTCTTATCTGCGCCAGTGGTAGGCTGTTTATACAATGGAAATGCATAATACAATTTCTTTGAGCCTAAACCTTATTGCACTGCGAGAAAAGCTTCATCCCAGCCGTATCTTCTGCTCGCTGAAACCATGTTGTAGATGTATTCTTCCACGCTGACATCATCCGAAAACGTATTTATGGCAAGTAATACGTTCAACATATCTGGTGACGGCTGGTACGGCTGTGTCATCGTTCGCGTCATGGTCGAAAATGGATACATCTGCACGCCGATTACCCTCTTCGCGGTCACAAACTAATAATTCCAAACTGTAGGAACTTTTCGGATAATACTGGAATATCTTACAAATGCTGGAATACCCTAATTATCCTACCCGAGACTGTATCACTATAGGACGGGGGGAATGCTTCTGATTTATCCTCTTCTCGACGATACATTTGATGACAACTACATAGAGGATGAACACATACACTTTCACTTAAACTGATGATTGATGAACACTACTTTTATGAGAGACGGGCAAAATACTTTTTTATACTAAATTTTGATTTACATAATTACATTACTAATAACTTATTATTGATTACACTAAACAGTACGAAATAAAAGTAAGCATGACTAAATCCTAAAGATGCCGATGCATCCCTAGATCAAAATACTGGCGTTACACAGAACGCAAACCAAAATTAAAACTCTACAAATTTCTCGATATGAATCATAACACTAGACTCTATGACTTTTCAGAATGAATCTCAGTTAAAAACTAAGTAAAAATTAACAGTCGTTATCATTTTCAGGAGAGTATGAGGGGTGCAAGGAGACATACGGCATCCATAGCCAAATATCAACCCTACAGGTCGGCTTGTAATAACTTATATACTTAATTGTCAACACACTAAATGTCTAAGTGCCTGACATCCAGACTAAACAGAAAGAGATTAGAGATGGGGAAAAAAGAGAAAAATTTCTAAACAGTATTTCGACGATAACAAAGTTGAAATATTGATATTGAAACTATAATTTAATAATAAAGTTTACTTGTTATTGTTCTGCGAGGCGTATTTACGTTTTGTACATTTTGAGTTCTTCTTCATTTAGAAAGAAGGGATGGCGTGAATAATCTTTTATATGCATAGAAAGCTATTTCCCATTTTAATTCTGTATAGAATTGCATCGTCTATTTAGTTATTATTTGTGATGAGTGCACGATGATAGTTAAACGTGTTTCCAGGTATATTCATTTCCAGCCTAATTCTCAAAAAAATTAAGCTAATCCTCATTTTTGGATTAGTGAGTTCTATTCTATCCCGTTATTTAAAATTTAAGCCTCAAAATATTATCAAAAAAGGTATATACTAGGAATAGATTAGACTATATTTTAAGATATAAATTGTCAAAATTAGAGTAAAAGTCGCTAATCCAAATATGAGAATTAGCTTAAATTTTTTTGAGAATCTAGCTGGTAAAGACATGTTTTGTATACTTCTCGCTTCTGAGCTCGAGACTTTCATGTATTTTGTTTTTTCTTGATTCAATCAAAAAAAAATTTCCTACAGTTGTGATTTCATTTAAGATATCAACTCGTTTAAATTCCTTGTTACAATGCCGGTCGCATATCCTCCTTATTCTGTCAAAATAGAAAATATTTATTTTAGATACACGAGTACGAAAGTAGATATATTCCCTTTTCTTGTAAAAATATGTTTGTGGGCGGCGAAAAGAATGTATCAGATCAAAATGTCAAACTACGAATTGCTCTTGTCTCCTGTGGGTGCTTGGTCGGTGACAATTGCTACCTCACTGCAGCGCACTCTAGATAATGCGGCCGAGCAAACAATGGAACCGGCGAGCGACGCGCTACTTGTCTTTCGGGCTTTTAAATATTTGGTTTGATGGAATTTTTACTCGCGCAGAACAAATGTGGGAATCAGTGTGAAAGAGTTACATGAAATATATCTAGAAGACAATATCTTTTTGCATTATTCTATTTGCATGAAAGGTTTTTCATCTACATTTTTCATTTTATGACTGGTATTACATTTATTTTAGAAATGTAACCTTTTAAATTGAAACTTTAATTTAAAACGAGACATCATTTTCTCCATTTGACTTTATTTCAGATACTGTAATTACACTGAAAATTTCTTTATTCAATTCAATGAGCTACTCAAACACTTTCGTAACTAGTCGTTTTATTTATCTTTTTTTTCTTCTGCAATACAACTATATAGTAAGTAATTATACTGTGATCGATTAGAAATGGAAGGTTCTGTTGATGTCAACATAACAAAAATTTTACAGAATGTAATAACTTGTAAATTCTAAATATTAAAAATTAAGGCTCGTGTTACGAGCACACTTTTATAGCAAAAGTGCTTTTATGGAGCACTCTCTTCATAAGAATATAATGTAAAAGCATGTTCCATAGAAGCGCTTTTATTATGAAATTGCGCTCATAATACGGGCCAATATGTAGTATTTTTATTTTTTGAAATATTGTATGTCGTTGACGTAAATACTTGCATGATTACAACGGAGTTATGTAGTTCGTAAAAAGGCTAAAATTGCGTACTTTGAGTTTCCACTTCACATCGCAGAATCTCCGCAACACATCATTTTAATGTGAAAGTCGTCATAATCAATTTTATAGAGATTTCAATTACCTACACAATCCAATTGTTTTTATGTCCAGTGCAACGGAATGAGGGTCAATTTATATATAAAAATATTGTTGTGACCAGCACAAGACCTCTCGCCATTTCCACATTAGGCTATATAAGTATTGTACATATTTGATGTTTCTGATACACACAAAAACTTATCTTCTTTATATATTTTTATATTTTTTTAATTCATTCTATTCACTCTTATTCTTCTAATGTTCGAGATTCTTCCAAATAATTGATTAGATTGGCGGTATTTCTGAAGGGTATATGCAATATATGTATCTATAATTATAAATATTTAATTAATAATGAAATAAGAAATATTAAATGTACATCCCCGAAAAAGTCTTCAGTAATGTCTCTGGCTTTTGACACTCATATTTATTTGTCAATTACAAACATTTTAATTTTTCCACTTTTTTTCCATGGGCTGCGAAATACATTTACAACTTATTATTTTATATATTTATATGTCTGCATCTTTAAATCCGTGGAAGATATAATAAAAAATTTAAATGTATCGGATAGAGATTTTTATATCCTTTAATATTAGTATTAACAGAAATTTTCAAAAAGTAATGCTTAGAAGATTTTTTTAAAGAAACTATTACTTCCGGTTGTCCAATTGTTACCGAAATCTAATCAGCTCTTCCCAGGAATTTGAGAAACCGTGGTTCCAACATCCACACACATATGCACACAAGGAAATATTATAATCGGATTATAGGGACTTTAAAACATCCTTATCCACTAAAAACTAGATATGCGATTTTTAGCATGATTCCAATACCTCTTTTAGCGAGAGGTGAAAAAACGAAAAATTGGCTTTTTCAAGTTTTCAATGTATATAAGAACTTCTTGATGTGTACATTATTATGGTATTATTTACCTCTTAGATTTTGGTGACATTCGATTTGAAATTTTATCAATTATATATCGGACAACTATTTTGAACAAACGAAATCGTTGTTTAAATTCAATATCGTTCCATTTTTGAAAATGATCTATCCGTTCTCGTATTACGTCAGGAGCTCTTAAAACATTATTTACTAACTCAATGAAATCTTCATCGTCTGTAAGCTCTTCGATTCCTTCAAAATTTTCTTGAAAGCCATTGCAATTATTATTATTGACAAAGAACTTGTCAAAAAATTATCAGACATAGCAGAAAATGAGGTTAGAATTTGTTAACTCGAGGTTAAACCCTCCAAAATCACGGGTTACTCTGAGGTCGAGTTAATCTGGAGTTAACCCTTACTTAATTTTTGTACAATACTTTTTTAAGAATAACCCAAGATTAAAGATAATACAGCGTTAACTCGCGTTGGTACAATGCCCCCTTATAAGCGATTTTGGATGGTTACGCAAACAGCTTGAAACACGAAATATATTTTGTGAAAACTCATCACAGACCATCCAATATGATTAAACTTGTTATTAAATATACTGAGTGTAATTCAAGAGCGGACCATATACGTTTAATATGGGAAATCAATTTTTCCTTGCACAAAATCTCCTATTTTATTTTAGACAAAATAAAGATAGATGTGATAAAGTGATTTAGGTGTAGAATATAAAAACAAAATAAGTTTACTAACGTAGGTATAGAATATAATTATATGTAATTTTTATTTCAAAATCGGATTTCTGACAGTCTAAACAATATTTATTTCTTTATAAGTCTGTTTCAATACCATGGCTATCATTATAAATGATCAATATCTATAAAATATCAAATTCTATTTTAGAAAAAAAAAAAAAAAAACTGTAAAATACGAGTACTTATATCTGTTTAGTGATTTAGAATAGAATTTAATAATATACAACTTTTACATGAAGCATTTTTGTTTAAAATTAATTGGGAAGTTTTGCGCAAGGAAAACTAATTTCCCATATTAAACGCCTTTGGCCTGCGTTTTAATTAACGACTTGTACAATATTAAATTTTGAGTGCATTATATTTATTTTAACTTCTACCACAGAATAGACATTCATACAGAAGCGACAGTCAGAGAGAGAAACGAAAATTAGAGAGAGAAAGAGTATGCCAACAAATTTAAAGGGCTAATCGGATAAAATCGGATTTTTTCGGCATATCTTCGTATCTTACGATTCTTTATTCTTTTCATTATCTCGACGAGAAAATTTTCTGTTAGGGGTCAATAGTAACAGTATATTGAGAAACGCAAATTGATTTCTAATACGAACAAACATGTTATTTTTTCAACAATCGATAGGAAAAATCGTTATCATAAAGAAAATTATTATATTTCACGTATTCTGGAAGAGCTGTTGTCTCAGCTTGTCACGCCCATGTATTTTAGGGTTATGGCTAATTCAAGCAAACCAAACACGTCTTCTCACTTTTGACATATGTCATTTTGTGAACTGTTTGTGAATTTTAGAAGTGGTGTTGTGTTAATTTCTAATAAAACTGAAAAAACGAAAAAGATAGAATCGGGAGGACTTGTTTGTTCTTATAAAAACTGTATAAGTAGATTTTAAAAATGGAGAAAGTGAAATGTAAGTTTTTTTCGTTTCCGAAAGATACAGAACTGTAAGTAATGCAAAACGACTTCCATATCATGCAAAATGTATATTCATTTAACAAATATAGGTGTAAAATGTGGCTCAAGGCCTGTGGAAAAGAAGATTTGATGGAGAAGGATATTTGGGACATATTCATCGAGTCTGACATTTGTGTTTCCCACATCAAAAATATAGAAAATTCTGCATTGTAATGAATTTGTAAAATTCACGTATTTGTTTAATAAAAATATAATTATCTGTTTATTTTATCTGATTTCTTTGTAATTCGTTTATAAAATTAAAATTTTAGTACTTTTGTGTTCTAATTTTTCTTTTACCATTTAAAACAATTTAAATTTCGCGCGTAAATTTGCCAACAAATTTAAAGTTCAAGGTCATAAACATCAAATCGCAACAACAATGGTGTAAACAAGGAGTGTCGCTTCTGTATATGTCTATTCTGTGCTTCTACTGTAAAAGTATAAGTATGATATATTATTGGCCGATAAAAATGTAACTACTATTTTATTATTTTTTAACACTAAAATTTCTCTCAATATAAATTTGAATGTGTCATTTGTTTCTCTTGAAATAAGAAAAGCGTCTTTATTTCTATAATTGTTAAAGATAAAATACATTTTAACTCATTTCATATATACATATATACAGGGTGTATCAAGATAATAGAACAGTGCCGTTTATTCGTGTATATGAAAAGATACAGAAAAAAGTGATTAGGATATTTTGTAATTGATAGAGGGGGACACATTTTAGCGTAAACTTTATTATCTTAAATCCAGTGGTACTCAAACTATAGGGCAATATTATATTTTTTTAAATGGCATTATATACATTTTATTAACTCATTAAATAGAGAATTTTGTTCTGAATTCAACGATATAATAATATCATACCCTTACATTGCGAAAAATTTGATAAAAATTAATTCAAAGTTAGTATTTTATTTCTACTGTATCTAAGTAATCTGAGCAAACATTCAAACAATAAAACAAAAAAATTATCTTAAAAGTTGAATTTATTGCCAAAATCGTAGCTTACTTGCATGTAATAAAACTAAAATAAATTTTATTTTGTTTTATTGATTGAATGTTTGCTCAGATTACTTAGATACGGTAGAAATGAAATACTAACTTTGAATTAATTTTTATCAAATTTTTCGCAATGTAAGGGTATGATATTATTATATCGTTGAATTCAGAACAAAATTTTCTATTTAATGAGGTAATAAAATATATATATATATATATAATGCCATTTAAAAAAATATAATATTGCCCTATAGTTTGAGTACCACTGGATTTAAGATAATGAAGTTTATGCTAAAATGTGTCCCCTTCTATGCCTTACAAAATATCTTAATCATTTTTTTCTGTATGTTTTCATATACACGAATAAACGACACTGTTCCATTATCTTGATACACCCTGTATATATATATATATATATATATATATATATATATATATATATATATATATATATATATATATATATATATATATATAGTATGTCCACAGATTGCGTTCCAAAAAGGAAAAACTAAAAAATTGGTCGTTCAACTAAAACCAATTTTTAGATTTTTATCTGAAGCTAAAAGAAAATTTTAAAATGTTAAAACTGAATTGGCTGTTTCGGGACATCCAAAAACTTTTATCAAGAATTCATTTTTTTGTAAAATAAAAATAAAAATGTTTTTCCTTTTTGGAACTCGATCCGTGGACATACGTTATATATACTTTGATCACACTTTTTTTAAATTTATTTTTTCATTGTCATTTTCCGTTTGCTTGCTAATAACGTTAATTTGTCCGCAATCTGTAAATCGCTATCTAGATTCGCCATATCTGCAGCTGCGTCCAAGTCCTGGCACTTGTATTAGAGTCAATTGCTTTTAATTTCCCGCATTTCCCGCTAGATATTATTGAATTAAAATGATAAGCGGGCGGTGACGACCCCAGCTAGGTCGCCTGCACTTAACCCGCTCCTGCGACAAATTACATAAATATAGCAGGCTTTGCCGACTAATTCACTTCATTTGTTCGTTGTTTCTACTCTTCAGCTAAGCACAGCCAGTTATGTTCATTTTTAGCATAGAAGAGCTTGTTTGTGTGATTAAACAATGTATTTCATTATGGAAAAGTTATATGTGATTATAATGTGTATTTAAGTTATTAAAATATACATTTTGTTCAAAAGTATGTTTATGTGAAGAGGATAAATATTTTTATAATGCTTTTAAATTAACATCCCTGTTTTTCTTTCTGTTAAATGTTTTAATTTTATTGCCATGAAATGTGAATTAAAAACATACAAATTACAGACAAATACAAATGCTTACTATTAAATGTATCTTTCTGAAAACAAAATAATTTTACATTATCGGCATTGCCATTCAAAAGTTACTGTTGATTCAAGGTCATGATTACACAAGTTTTATACATTAGTAGTTCAGTATTAATAGAGATGTGCCAACTCCGGTTTTGGACGCCTAACCGATTACCGGCTATTCGGTCATTTTAGAATCCGATTAGTCTGCCGGGTCGACTAATTTCCGGCATCACTAAAACCTGTTCTTTAATGAAATTCGTTATTTGTTTGTTTCCAATGTAGTGTGTTAGTCTCTAAATAAATATTTTTACTAATTTATCAAATACTAATTCGATTAATCGGTGTTTTTACCGACTATTCGCCAACTAGAAAATTGACCGTATAGTCAGTAGCCGGTACATCTCTAATTACTAAGAACAAGTATGAACTTAAAAGATGATTTATACTCAAGGGAAGCATCATACCAAATTTCATCCAAATCAAAGTGTTATGTTATTATGAACTTAGAACTTTGAAACAGAATACCAGCTGATAAACTGTACATTTTGGGATATAAGTAAGTTTAGTTAAAGCGTTTTATATTAGTCTCAAAAATATGTGGTTAGGCTATATCCACTTATTTTAGAAACATGCTTGTATAGCTTACTCATCCTATTATTCATTATCGTCTTCCTGAGTAAGTGAACAGATATAATAAAATTTCTGATTTAATCAGTCCAAAAAATAGTACAATGTGTTTCTTTCTTGTTTTACTATTTGTAGTATTACCATACAATAGTTTTGCTTAACTATCAACGAAGAGTTAACAGTCATTCAAATCGAAGTAAATTGTGAAAAGTGAAAAGACATGTCAGCCACCAGGATTCGAACCCGGACCCATTACCTTTCCGGGGTACCCCGGATATTTTCACAATTTACAAATTCCAAAATTCACTGCACTCGTTTCAGAAAACTTGCATTCGTTTTAGAATCACCAGCTTCTCGCACTTATTATTATAATAACTATTTCATTCCGATATGTTATACTAGATTTATTTTTCATCTTTATGTTAATCATTTTTAAAATTTATTTAAAAAAAATATTTTAAAAAACTTGCTGGGGTTTCCCTACTAAAAAAAGGGTACAATATATTGAGGGTAAACTGACTGAAATGAGTAAAAAAGCTTAATCAACATATATCTGTTTCCGAGAAAGAGGCCATTTTGTAATAGAATTGAAGAAAAACTGACAAAGATAGTGATCGAACAAAATTTTGTCTATGCCAGTAGATTAACTATAAAAAACATTAAAATTTGTATGAAATATTTTTAATAGCTAAGGCGTTACTTGGAAATTAAATTTTGGCCAAGGTCGCTACATGTAACTTAGTACAATAATCTGATTTTTTTAAATAAAAGCACATCTAAGATAACCTCTGAAAGGTAAACAAAAAGTCTCATTTAATCGAAGTAGTAACTCATAGGTTTCGAGGTAGCAATGGTAAACCCCGTAAAAACTCATTTTTCACTGTCTATAACTCGGAAACTATTGAAGATCGGTCCCATGTTCATTAAGTTTTTTTTTACTCTTTTTGGTTAGCACTATATGCCTTTAAACTTTTTAAAAACTTTTTTAACAGGCTGTATAAAAACAAAAGTTATATGATAGACGGATATATACAGGATGTATCAAGATAATGGAACAGTGCATTTTATTTGTGTGTACAAGTTACACAAAAAAATTATTAAGATATTTTGTAAGGCATAGAGGGGGACATATTTTGACATAATCACTATTATTTTAAATCCAGTGGTACTCAATTTATGCATCAGTGTTATATTTTTTTAATGGCATTATGTATTTTTTATTAATTCATTAAATAGATAATTTTCTTCTGAATTCAACGATATAATAATATCTTACTCGCATATTGCTAAAAATTTCATAAAATTTAATTCAAATTTAGTATTTTATTTCTATTTTATTTTTATTTTTTGAGTGGGTTGAGCAAACATTCAATAATTAAATCAAAAGAAAATTAACTATCATTTTCGTATGTTATTGTCACCCATTAGTATAATTAAGATAATTTTCATTACCTTTTTTCTTTCTTTTATAACCTCTCAACAGAATTAAATCGCAATTACTGAGTAGGTTTGTATACATAAACATCCATCCCTTAGTTAGTGGGATTCAAACCCAGAACCCCGAGCGCATTCATGACTAAGAGGCGTTGCTCTAACAATTGAGCCACCGGAGCCGACAAATAATTAATTAAATAATGGCAGCAGATTTAATAAAACATTATTTTATTTATTGATGTGAAGCCCATCAGAAATCATTTCTAGCATGCAATTTATTTGCAAAAAGTTGTCTTAATTAAAGAATACCAAATAGTAACCACGCAAAAAAAAACAAATTTTGGAATACTTCGAAAAAAAAAAAATTTGTAACAATGACAGATAATTTTATTTTGTTTTATAGTTAAATGTTTGCTTAAGACTCAAACAATTTAAAATAGGAATGATATTATTTAATCATTGAATTCTGAAGAAAATTCCCTATTTAATGAGTTAATAAAAAACATATAATGCCATTTCAAAAAATATAACATTGATCTATAAGTTGAGTACCACTGGTTTTAAAATAATAGTGGTTATGCCGAAATGTGTCCGTTTCTATGTTTTACAAAATATCTTAATCACTTATTTATGTAACTTTTCATATACATGAATGAAATGCACTGTTCCATTAACTTGATACATCCCGTATATTCTACCAGTTACATACGAGTATTATGAAGCTAATCTGTGTATATGCATTTATTTAAGTGTGCAGGATGGAAATTATCTACTCATGGCTTAATGCTATAAAGCTTGTCTTCATACGCAAGTGTTTACAGGAACAGCTCTTAGTTATAAAACTTAAATCTGCTCCTGATAACATTTCATTCATTGCATTAAAAAGTATAAACTTTCGACTATTTTTGTGAGACAGTACTTTTGTTTTAAGTTAATAATGAAGACAAGAAAAGCTGCTTAAACATAACTGCCAAGAATCAGTTTTTTAAGAGTTCTACGACTCTTGATATTTTATTTAAGAAAAATTAAGTGAAAAAATTTGTAAAAACTCATTCCCAGAGACTAAATTATAAAACAAGAAGTAGCTCAAAGTTATGTTCTGAATGAAAGTACGTATTTCTTAGTTATAATGAAATAACGCGGTTCTTACAACAAGGGAAGAATATAAAAATTTCCTTGCGGTATTTTTCATAGGGAATTGCTGAATATTCAGTAAACGGCGTAGCGAGCTGCGCTCCGTTAACAGAAACAGTCTCATATGTCTCCACAATGCACGAAAGCGGAATAACTTATTCACTACCACACTACTTACAGGACTATACGCGAAGTATTATGTTTATTATTACTGCTTCTAGTCTTTGTTTCTTAAAACTTAAATTCGCAAAGTTTTAAATAACAGAACGATGTGCATGTGAGCTCACTTCATATCAAATAACAAAACAAAGATCATATTCAAGTTTCCGATGGTGTTGCCGTTGCTGCCTCGGGAGTGGATAAATAAAACAAAAGTATGGGAGATTGTGAGAAACACTTCAGGCTCCCGGGACGACAAGGACGGAGGCTCCGTTTTGTTCCATTTGTTATGACGTAGTCTTAATTATAAATCACCCGCGCAATGCGAAATTTTATCCATGATACTCAATATCCGCTCTAAGATTATCACGGATAAACAGAAAATTGCCAACTCTTATCATATTTTATTTGCCTCATCTTCACAACCACAGCTTTGAAATTGAAGTTTAAAATATCTATAAGAATTACGTAAAAGCAATAATCTGTAAATAAATAATTATATCGATGGAATTGGCCAAGCTACAGTTACTGTTTTTTTAATTTAAACAAATTTAGCTAGTTAATTTCGAATAAAAATAATTGAGCTGCATATTACAGATACGTAATACGTTAACTAGCTATATCTGTAATTTTGAAACTAATTTTAGTTTATTATTTGAGTAAAGAATAGAATGAAGTAAATAAGAATTCTAGGATATAAAAAGCTTCTAACGATAAGTAACTGTTTATTGTTGCATACAGAAGAATTAAAAGTTAACAATGTAATGCAAAAATTAAAATCAAATTTTAAAGTGTAGAATTTACCAACAATAGTGAAAACAATTGTTATTAAAATGTTGAATTTGTCAAAATTTAAAGTTAGAATTACATATTTGTAAAGAATTAATTACTTTCCGCCTGATCAGGCTAAATTATCAAAAATGTTTGAAATTTAAAATTAAATATATGTCCGTGAAACTTAGAACCATGAGGGCTGAGGCAAGCTTGAGAAAAATTCTGATGATTTTATGAAAAATATTAATTACATTTTCAAAAAAAAGTTTCATTATTGGCAATTGATTTCGTCGCAACGGACATCTGACCCGACGGATTGAAAAACAAAAATTTGTCAAAGTTCTGGATAAGTAATCTAATGTTAGGATATACATTTTTTGATTAATTGAAATCTGACTTAATATTATTATTAATAGCAAGAAGTATTTCCGAAAAAAATTGTAAGTAGGTAAACGAATTCGTCAACCATACAGAAAGTGTTCTTGGATCCTAAGCAAATAATGTGAATGCCGTGTTTATGATGATACTATTGAATGTCGTAGTAATCGGGATTCCAAATTGTAACAACCCGACGCAAACCCGCACAACGTGAAACATAAGTTTGACAAAGGGCCGGTATTTCAATCTCTGGTTAAAATTTTAACTTCTAGTTAAGCAAACAATATTGCATAGTTTTGTTGACAGCAATGATAAATCTAGGTATCATTTGACATTTCATTTCGTTTCAATTTTGTTTATTTAACTCTGTGTTAAAATGTTAACCAGATATTGAAAAACCGGCCCTAAGTGCAACGAAATATGCCAATAGTGTAATCGGTACGTTTTTACCCCCCGCTACTTTTTGTAAGGGAGGTATATGGATAGTGCTAAAAATCGCTTGTCGGAATATTGGTAAATAACCACGTTTTAAGGTCCGTAGAATCCGATTTTAACATTTTTACGATTATATATATATATATATATATATATATATATATGTGTGTGTGTGTGTGTGTGTGTATGTATATAGATTTTGTCAATGCTCTAACTGAAATACTATCAATAAAAATAATCTGAAACCTTGTATTTCTGCGTTATTCTAATATGGTTTGTAGTTTTTCAAAATACCTCGTAGTACAATTAAGTTGAAATAATATGAAAAGTTACCGCCTTCTCGAGATGGGGAAAAAAGAAGAACCTTTTTTTTGTAAACACATATTCAATGTATTGGAACGTTTCGGAAGCTGGAAAACTTCCATCATCAGCCAATGTTTAATCTTGGAAACTTTTTAAATTTTACATCAGAGCATTCACAAACAATCCACACGGCAGGTGTGGCCAAAAATACGACGTCGGAAAAATTGTAATAAATATGAAAACGTTGTAAATAGTTAAAATGGCAGGGTTGGTTCCAGCCCCAAAACTTCCCAACATTGAAATTTCGGAAACATACAAAGGATGCAAATAGTCCTCCCTCCAAACATATTCCTGAGGGAATCCCACGAGCATCCAAAGAGACGAGGGACAATCAAAAAGAACACATTAAACACACGATGAATTTTGATTACAAAACGTTGTTTTTGATTGTCCCTTGTCTCTTTCTGGATGCTGGTGGGATTCCCTCAGGAATATGTTTGGAGGGAGGACTATCCGCATCCTTTGTATGTTTCCGAAATTTCAATGTTGGGAGGTTTTGGGGCTGGAACCAGCCCTGCCATTTTAACTATTTACAACGTTTTCATATTTATTACAATTTTTCCGACGTCGTATTTTTGGCCACACCTGCCGTGTGGATTGTTTGTGAATGCTCTGATGTAAAATTTAAAAAGTTTCCAAGATTAAACATTGGCTTATGATGGAAGTTTTCCAGCTTCCGAAACATTCCAATACATTGAATATGTGTTTATAAAAATACAAATGTTCTTCTTTTTTCCCCACCTCGAGAAGGCGGTAACTTTTCATATTATTCTAATATGGAAAGAAGCCATTAGATTTTGGTGTAAATCTTTAAGCTCAAAATAGTTTTTTTTCGAAAAATACCTTTAAATATAATTTTCTCGCGATTTATGTTATTATAAATGTTAAAGATTGTTAAATTTCCTACAGGTATTTATAAATAAATATATAAATAAAAACCGGTTTAGCAGAGCATGCCACAGACTTGCAAAAAAAATTGATCACCCTCGGGGTTGATGTTCGGTGGCTTTGCGAATTGTCCAGCAATTCATGGCTACGCTTGCGATGTAGGCTAAAATGGACCATGTAGTGTATATAGCCGCAATCACCGAGAAAATATTCCCCACCTTAGAGAGGAAACCCCATACCTCCTCAGCGGCGTCCATGGCCAGCGCGGTGAATTCTTTTCTGCTGAACATGTTGGGTAGGTGGTATCCCTGTGCATCCACTTCAGCCCCAGCCACTCTCCGTGTCATCAGATTCATGACTGCCTTCCTTTCGTTTGGAAAGAGTAAGTTGTGTTGAAATGCCTCCATATCCGCCTTTGAATAGATACCACCGGAACTTAGGGGTGAAATCTCCACCATCGGGAGGTTGTCGAGTTCCTCATCGGTGCTTAATTCAATCGGCGTCGGATTGGCTAATCGAGGTTCTGGGTTCAACTCTACCCACTTATCTTCTAAATGAAACATCGCTGGCAGTCGACCCTCGCAGTCCACCTGGGTTCCATGATCTTGCAAGATTCGAGTTACCGGCGTCATGAATTTGGATTCATTTTGGTATACCACCGGTAACTCTTGGTAACAGTATTCCGTCTTTCGGTAACCGACAATCTTTGGGTAAAATTTGGTGATATACAGTACCTCTCCTACTACTCGTCTTATGTGACCGGCTGCCTCCTTCACCAAGTCGCTGACTACATCGGGTGATTCATATGCGAGAGCAAGACGGTTACGTAGTACTTGCTCTCGTATCTTACAGCGTCGAAAATTAGGTCACGGGTCTGCTGTTTGACCGCAATCTCGAGGAAGAGTAGCTTGGAGAGTACTTGATCCATGATGTCGGTGTTATGGTTGATTCTCCTCGATTTTTGGTAATAAAAACCGAGAGATGTCTCGAAAATTACCATTAGACATTTCTGCTCAGTCCTCCAGGCGGGCTGATGACACACGGCTTCAGATGTAGTTAACCGCAGTGCAAACACGGTGTCCTGGGTTTCCACCACTACATACTTGGTTGCGGCACTCTTGGCTGTAGAATTGAGCACCAGTACCGTAGCGGGTCCTTCATACAGCACGTCGATCCCTGTCGTTGAGCAGTGATCACGTGAGTCAATCTCCCAAGTTGTCTGTCAACGTCCGCTACGGCTGTGTAGTCTGTAAGTTTGACAGCGATCGATGCACTGACTGTGACATCTTCGTACTTAACCCCGTTATACGTGTATTGTATCCCTGCACAATTTCCGTTGGCGTCCAAGTGGCCGGCTAATGTGGCTGATATATAAATGGTTCGGTTATGTTCCAACCCTGCAATAATTCCCGCGCCAATACCTTGAAGGTCGAGTCGTCCATAGCGGTGGGCATCCACATACTTCTCGCTGTGTATATAGTGGACGTAATGGGCAAGTCCACCAGAGACTACTGAGGCGTGCTGTATGGTACCAAGGCAAGAGTACACATGCACTTCTGTGTACCTTCTTTCCTGTATTAACAGGATCCTACAAACATGGCTCTCGGTTGTAATGTATTACAGGGGTCGGGGCAGGGCTGGACTCTTAACAGGGATACCCTCGTAATTTCTGTTACGGGGTCAGTACAATCATAGGCGATGATTTCTGCTGCTCCAAATGTCCCTAGTAGACATCCCCACGTCAAGAACAAACATAAATACAAAGACATGATAAACACAATTTATACAATTCTAATTTAATTCTAAATTCGTTGGTCGTACACCCAAGGATGATCTTGTACTGGTCCCCTACTGCGGATATTGTAACGAGGGGGAGCGGGTAGTGGGTCTATTTGGCTAAGCCCTGAGCTGTACGACTCTTCACTGCTGGTAGTTCTGGTTGTCTTGGGGCCTGGACCTGATGGATGACTTCTGAAACTCGCACCTCCTGAAACTGAAGTTTCGTTTCTCACTCCATTATCAAGACTAGGAACTACTTCTTGCGTTGCAATATTAGCAGGCGGGTGTATCGGATGGAGACCTTGTTCACTGACATTTAGTTCGTCTTTGTCAACGTCCAATAGGGGTATGTCTCCTAATCTGCAATGATTATCGGCAAACCCTAAGCCGTGCCTTAACCGATTTACATGTACTTAGTTTGTTCGGCGACCATGTATTTCTTTGATCACTGCGTTCACATCATCTAATTCCTCAACCCGATAAGGGCCCGACCAAGGTTTACAAAGCTTTTTACTAAGCCCGGGTTTAATAGCCGGTGAGTGTAAATATACCCTGTCGCCAACTTTGAAAGTTGGCTTTGGCTTTTTTATTAAATATTTTATGTACCCTGTCAGTGGCTCGATTTTGGTGGTCGCGTGCTTTTTGATGTGCGATTTTCATGCGCTGCACAAACTCAGCAGCGTAGCTTAGGTCAGTGTCATATCTTGTCTTTAGCGGTTTAAAAATGGCGTCAAATGATAACTCGATATCCCTTCCGTATAGTAAATAGAATGGCGTGTCATCGAGCGTAGAGTGAGTCATGCTAAAGTATGCTGCCACTGCATAAAGCAGCCATTTGTCCCAGTCACGTTGATCGGGTGTTATGTAATGTGATAGTAAGTCTTTCAAAGTGCGGTGCGTACGCTCTAGGCTACCATTTGTTTGTGGCCCATATGCCGTTGTATGTAATTTCTCTATTTCCAAAAATTTACAAATCTCTTTCATGATTTTTGACAAGAATGTAGTCCCTAAATCTGTCAATAGTTGTCGTGGCCTCCCGTGTCTGAGAATGATGCCTTTCACAAAATGTTTGGCAACAGTCTCGGCGGTCTGATCTTTCATAGGAAACGCCTCCAAGTATCGCGTCGCAGCATCTTGAATTGTACGGCCTGGAATTTTACGAGTGGTGCGGGGCGAAGGTGCGTGGATGTTTTTCGCTGTGCGCAGGGAATACAAGCTTTTACATCATTTTTAACATCCGTACTCAATGTCGGCCAATAAAACCTAGAGCTAACTCGTTGTAGTGTCTTATCTATCCCGCCGTGACCTGAAAGCGGTGAGTCATGACATGCACGCATAATCGCTAAGCGCTGGGATTCGGGAATTACTAATTTATCTTCATGACGGTCCGCACTCATTTTACACACTAAACTATCATCGTCCAATTAATAATCGCTTTTAGGCGATCCAATGTCTTTCAACATGGTTTTAATTTCTATGTCATTATTTTGATCAATTTTTATTGAATCACGATCCCAGATAACTACATCACTGTCTGCGTGCCTTATCATTCTCACTTGTCTTATTCGCGATAACGCGTCGGCGTTAGAGTGTTTCGCGCCAAATCTGTACTCAACTTTGAAATCATACTCTGCTAACATTAATGACCATCGCATTAGCCTGTTATTCGTTTCTTTCATCTTCATCCACAATAACGGTAAACGACCGACCGTACAGGTAGCATCGATAATGTTTAATACCCCATACAAGTGCTGCGCATTCCCGCTCTGTCGTGCACAGATTTTGTTCTACCTTACTTAATTGTCGACTTGCATAGGCTATCGGCATTTCATGAGCGTCATACGGTTGGCATAGTACGGCGCTAATAGCAAACGCAGACGCGTCCGTACACAGTATGAATTCTCTATCAAAATCGGGGTATTTTAGAATAGATGACTGTATTAATGATTTTCTAAGATCATCAAAAGCCCTTTTGGTTTTCTCATCCCAATTAAAACGCGCATAGCTTTTCGTTAGAGCAGTTAAAGGTAAGGTTATTTTCGCAAAATTAGATATGAATCGTCGATAGAATCCAACTAGACCGAGGAAAGATCGTATCTCCGTAACACTTGTGGGCACTGGATAATTTTCAACTGCATTAATTTTGTCTGGGTCGGGTTTAATACCCTTATTGCTGACAATATGGCCTAAATTGGTAAACAGGATTGGTAAACCCAGCAATGGTAAATGCCGTCCGGTGATAGTAAAATTTGCCAGCTACAGAGATCGCGCCAAAGTTTATGCTTCAAAGAAAAAGTTAAAAGGTACTAAAATAATCATTAGGGAAGATCTCACTAAAAATCGAGTGGAAATCGTCAACGAGGCAAAAAACAAATTTGGCCTCAAAAACACGTGGACGAGAGACGGAATTATTCATATAAAACACAGTAATAACGTGTACAAAGTTTCAACCATGAAACAATTAAATGACATTGAACTTAAGTAAGATTTTAACCTTGCATTTCTTGTGATGTATGTGTTAATTAGTGTATTCTATCTACTAGTAAGTAATAGCACACACAAAATTGGAATTTGAGCAACTGTCAAATTACATTTGCTCCATTGTAAAAATTAAATTTTGGCTTATTTACTTATTTTTTCAATATATTATTAATTTAAATCAAATATAATAATAAAATACCTTTCTTCACAAATTATTTTTTATATTCAATATGTACATTTCAATTGCAATGCAATGTACATATTGAATATAAAAAATAATTTGTGAAGAAAGGTATTTTATTATTATATTTGATTTAAATTATATATCTTCACGTATACTCAAATAATTTCTTATTTGGAGAACTGTCATTCAGTTAAACCAGCTGAGTCGTTAAATGTCCCTGACGCAGACTTAATTAATCAAGGTAACGCCTTGTCCAACTCAAGGTCTAGCAACGAACCGAACCATTCCCAGCAAAATGCTGCAAATAAAAATTTAACTAAAACTGCTAGTAAAACGAAGATGGCAGTAACTCCCAATAAAACTGACACTGAAGATAAAAACAGAATTGAAACTGAAAAAAATTCTGAGACAAATGATTTCAAATTAGTTGTACGAAAGAAAAAAACCAAAAATATCATTGGTAAAAATACAAGTGCTGACAATTTTCGTGGTGCTGCCAAGAAAGCATGGTTTTTCCTTGGAAGGGTAGAATCAGGTACTCCAAGCTCCATCATCGAAAAATTTGTAAAAGAAAAACTACCAGATGCTACTGTTACATGCGAACCACTTGAATCCAAGGGTACCAACGCTTGCTTCAGAATCGGCATTAATTACGACCTCAAGGATATTGTGGAAGACAGTGAATTCTGGCCTACCGGAATTTCCTTGCGTCGATATATTTTCAAAAAACCAGCCTTTTCCAGACCAAAGTGACGATTTATGCATATTCCATCTTAATGTAGAATGTATGAAAAATAAAATAGATGAAGTAAACCATTATGTTCAAGAAAATAATTTTCATGTATTATGTTTTTGTGAACATTGGCAAAATGATGTAGAAATTTCATTATATAACTTTGAAAAATATAATTTAGCTAGCTATTATTGTAGGAAAACAATGAAACACGGTGGAGTTTCAATATTTGTTAAGAATGACATTAAATTTGCATTGTGAAGTAGCTGCAATCAAACTTATAGATACAGATGTAATCATTTTGTCAATCTATAGATCTCCAGATGGCAATTTTGATGTTTTTCTTTCTAATTTAACGAAAATATTAGAATATATAAACTATGAATGTAAACCAGTGATTATATCGGGTGATTTTAGTATTAATTTTCTAGATAAAGATTCTACATATTACAATTTTATAGATATTATCACTGAATATGGATTACATGTAACACATTATGAAATAACAAGAATATCTTACACTGGCAAGGGTAGTTGTATTGACAATATTATTAGTAATTTACATAATACGGAATATCACTTTAATGTTTTTGATCCCGATTTATCAGACCATTTTGCCACAAAATTTGTATATAAAAATATGTTGTTGATACAACCGACTCTAAAAAAGGAGAGAAGAATTATTTCTAGTAATAATTGTGATACTTTTTTGCATTTATTGCATAACTATACATGGAATGAATTATACAACATTTTAGATGCAAAAGAAATCTTTAATTGCTTTTATGAAATATTTCTGCATGCTTTAAATATTTCTTTCCCAATTAAAACTGTTAAACCAAAACAATTAAACTCCAAAAAATGGTATACTACCGAATTAGCACAAATGAAGAAAGATCTTTTGCAAATGAAGAAAAATTCACAAAATAATAGTGTTATGAAAAATAGTTATTCTGTGGCAAAACGTAATTACAGGGCGGCACTAAGATCAGCAAAATTAAAATTTCATGACAGTTTAATAATAAATAGCGATAACAAAATAAAAACAACTTGGTCAATAATAAATGAGGAACTAGGTAAAAATAATAGAGGAAATTTAGAATGTGAAATTCAACCAGATGAATTTAATAATTTCTTTTCAAATGTTGCTGAAAACACAATTTCTCAATTGCCAATAATACCTCTAAATTACAACTCTTTGGTAAGTAAAAATAAATCATTTTTCTTGTATCCCGTAAATTTCTTGGAAATTCAGGATATTATAAGTAAATTAAAAAATAGTAAGACTGAAGATATTTATGGAATAAATACAAAATTTTTGAAGATAGCTTCTTACGCTATATCTCAACAACTCGAACATGTAATAAATACCTGCTTTGCTCAAGGTATTTTTCCTTCAAAATTAAAATTAAATAAAGTCATTCCTATATTCAAAAAGGGCGACAAAAACGACCCATCGAATTATAGACCCATTTCAATTACCCCAGTCTTCTCTAAAGTATTTGAAACGTCAATTAAAAATAGACTGCTAGATTACTTTGAGAGAAATGAGTTACTAAGTAATTGTCAGTATGGTTTCAGACCAAAAAGATGTACAGTAAAGGCTGCAGTAACTTTAGTTACCAACATAATTGAAAAATTGGAAAATGGGGATTGTGTATCTGCAACTTTTTGTGATCTTACCAAAGCGTTTGATTGTGTTTGCCATGACACTTTACTGGCAAAATTACAGTTCTACGGTATTAGAGGTGTTGCCTTGGAAATAATAAAAAATTTCTTAATAAACAGAAACCAAATTACTAATGTAAATAATAGAAATTCGAAAGTTGCAAATATGAAAAAATATGGTTTACCACAAGGGTCAGTGCTAGGACCTCTATTATTTATTATTTATATTAATGACTTACCTACTAGCATAACATCAGCTGAAACTATACTTTACGCGGATGATACGACTTTTATTAACAGTTGTAGTAATGTGGAAGACATTAGTGCCCTTACTAAAAATACAAAAGAAGAAGCTACAGTGTGGTTTACTTCAAACAAACTTGTTTTAAATGAGGCTAAAACTCAACATATAGTTTTTAGCAAAACTTGTTATGATCTAAATAAATATAGCAACGATAGAAATAACACTATTAATTTTCTGGGTTTTTCTCTTGAATCGTTATTACATTGGAAAGAAAATTGTAACCTTATTGCAGCAAAAATAAATAAAGCCAACTTTATGTTGAGGAAAATAGTAAATTTTGTTACAAAAAATGCGGCAAAAGATCTTTACTTCGCTCTTATACACAGTACTCTCGCATATGGTGTTATATTATGGGGAAATTCATCTCATGCCGAAAGAATATTTAAACTACAGAAGCAATCACTCAGAATATTGAATAAAGTACACAGCAGACATTCTTGCAGAAATTTATTTATTTCTGAGAAAATATTAACTTTACCTGGTATCTTCATTTATTACATCTTGCTGCATATAAAAGAAAATATTCATGAATTAAATAAAAACAGTGATTTTCACAATTATAATACCAGAAATAGAAACAATATACGCTCAAAGAATATAAAACTAGAAATATCAAGAAACCTGCCATCAAATATTGGGTGTACTTTGTTCAATAATCTTACGGAACCTATACGTATGTTACCCATAAATAAATTTAAAAAAAACATTAAAGATTATCTTTTAAAAAATGCTTTTTATAGTATACAAGAATTCATGGAAAATCAATTTTGAAATTTTTCTTTTCTTCTTTTTTCTTGTGTAACTTTAAACTACATGCTTATATTTATATACATATCTATTATTGACTTGGTTTATACATAATTCTGTATGTTTCTTTTTTTGGGGCCTAAATAAATTATTATTATTATTATTATTATTATTATAATTATATATTATTAATTTTTGTTGTTGTTCACGTACTTAGTGCAATAAACCGTAATCATTATTTCAATGTTTAGACTTGGCAATTTAAACTGTCGATCTCTATGTACATATACAAGTGAATTTAAAGATTTAGTCACAGAATATAAGTTTGAAATATTATTTATTTCAGAAACATGGTTAAATCCTAATTTGGATGATACTCCTTTTGTAATTGAGGACTATACTCTATTTCAAAACGATAGAGAAACAAGAGGTGGTGGTGTTGGTTTTTATGTAAAAAATATTTGTTGAAATATGATCTGAAAATAATATCAGAAGTAAACACTATTGATCAAAACATTGAGCAATACTGGTTACAATTTAAAATTAATAAAAACCTGCTAGCAATTGGAGCTGTATACCGTCCTCCATCTGATTGCATGAATTTATGCAATCTCTTGAAATCTCTCTAAGTCACATCTTCCCAGCTGTAGATTATCTACTATGTCTCGGTGATGTTAATATTAACTTACTTTTCTAGATTCTTCCTCGACTTGTGCACAGGATTTTCTCTCACACAGATAGTTACTGAGCCAACAAGGATCACAGCCACCTCTGAAACGCTGGTTGATATCATACTAACATCTAACACTGAAATTTGCTCTCAGGTAATTAACACTGATACTGTAATTTCTGATCATCGTCTAACTACCTTTGAATTAAATTTAAATTTTCCTGTTGCTGAACCAAAAGTAGTATTTGTACGGGACCTCAAACATATAGATCCTTATATTATTAACCATGCAGTCAAGTCATTGCCATGGTATGAGTTTTACTCTGAAGAAGATATTAATAGTAAACTGCTCTACTTCAATAATGCTATATTAACACTGTTTGACACATTCGCTCCCCTAAAAAAGTAACAATTAGTAAACCACCAACACCATGGATAACAGATGTGATTAAAACCATGATAAAGTATAGAGATGATGCACTTGCTAGATTCAGACGAACAAAATTACAAAGTCATTGGGATTATTACAAAAGCCTATGGAACTTGGTGACTAAATCCATTCGACTGGAAAAACGAGCTTATTTAGAGCATAAAATAAATTGCAACAAAACGAGTATTTGGAATGCACTCAAAGAGTTTGACATAAGAACTAAGTATAACATACCTTTACCTCCTATCTTTGGTGAAGAAGAGGTAAATAATCATTTCACAAATGCGTTAACAACTGCACTACCTGATCAAGAAACTTTAAATTTCTATAATAATGCCAGATTCTCTAACTCAACTTTTTCTTTTTCATGTGTGTCTGAGGATGACATTCGTAGCATAGTATTGACCTTAAAATCTGATGCAATGGGTGTAGATGAAATTAACCTAAAAATGATTAAATTAATTTTAGTCTCCATTTTACCCCAAATAACGCATATTATTAACTCATGCATATTAAATCATACCTTTCCAGATGCATGGAAAGAAGCTATAGTCAAACCAGTTCCGAAATGCAAAGATCCTATAAATCCCAACGACCTTAGGCCTATTAGTATTCTTCCGACACTTTCGAAAATCATGGAGAAGGTTATGAATTCACAAATGATAAAATTCTTATCTGAAAATAATATATTGCCTGAGATACAATCAGGATTTAGGTCGGGGCACAGCACTACTACAGCTTTAATAAAAATCTTCCAATATCTCGATAATAAACAATTAGTTTTACTTGTTCTTCTGGATTTTAGCAAGGCATTTGATTCACTTAATCACGAGCTATTATTAGCAAAGTTGAAATATTTAGGGTTTGATGAGAGCAGTTTACAATTAATATCCAACTATTTCACTAACAGATGTCAACGAGTAAACATTAATGGAGAGACATCTGAAGTATCTCGCATAATGAAAGGTGTAGCTCAGGGATCAGTATGCGGCGCATTATTTTATTCAATTTACACCTTTGACATCTGTAAGGTAATACATCATGTAAATCTCCATGTATATGCAGACGACACACAACTATACTTACCTTTTGAAACTTCTAGTTACGAAGAAGCTGTCATGCATTTAAATCAAGATCTTGAAAATATAGCTCAATACGCGAGGTCACACTGTCTCACTATTAACGAGAAAAAAACAGCTGTCCTACTATTAGGTCAGAAAAATACCAGGCAATATTTACTTGACAATGACTTGATCGAAGCTAAGATTAATAACATAAAGATAAACATTGTTTCCAGTGTAAAAAATCTAGGGCTGTTAATAGATGCTGAGCTGCGCTTCAGAGAATATGTGACCTTGTTAATTAAAAAAGCATATTTGGCACAAAAAAATTTATATATGAATCGTTTTGTCCTATCTCAAAAATATCGTAAAATACTTACTGATACTTGTGTACTTTCTGTATTCAACTACTGTGATTCAATCTATGGCCCCTGCTTAACAGTTCGGGATAAACAACGAATACAGAAAGTACAGAATAGTTGTGCTCGATTTATATACTCTGTACCTAGGACTGAGAGAACTTCTGCGCTAATAAAAAATCTAGAATGGTTAACTATGGAAAACCGTAGAACTCATCACCTTGCCTGCTTCACACATCGAATCATTTCTTCAAAAACTCCACCTTACATTTCAAAAAAAATATTTTTCAGATCCAATTTGCATAGGAGAACTTTGCGAAATAATTTTGAACTACATATCCCCAAGCATCGCACTACCTTGTTTCAACGCTCATTCTCTTATAACTGTGCTTCTGTTTATAATAAAATCCCAGCTAACCTCAAAATCATGTCAGTACAAACATTTTCTGTTGAACTAAAAAAGCACTTGTTTAATACACAATAACTTCTTTTTCATGTCGAAATGGTCATCTCTATACAAGAATTTTTATTACATTTATTCCTTACACATAGTTATGCCTATGTTAAGTGGATATATATATATATATATATATATATATATATATATATATAACATATTGTTTTGTAAGTATAACCTTGTTAAAAATGTAAATACAACTTTGTACTATATTCATATCATACCTAAATTAAATGTATGTATTAATTTAATATTGTAAAGGTTAAGTGTAAGAACAGCTAATGCTGAACTTTGCCAATAAAGGTTATTATTATTATTATTATTATTATTATTATTATTATTATTATTATTATTATTATTAAATATTTATTCGGAAGTTCATCATGCATAAATTTACATTTGCTAGGATTCAAAGTTAATTTAGCATTTCTGAGTCTATCAAAAATACCTCTTAATTTGGAAATATGTTCCTGCAAGTCATTTGAGCTAAAACAAATAATGTCGTCTAAATAAACGAAACAATCAGTGACTGTTAGTCCCGAAAGTACGGTGTACATGAGTCTCTGCCATGTACTCGGACTATTAGCAAGGCCAAAAGGCATTTTATTGCATTCATAATGACCCCATGGTACAGAGAATGGTATTTTCTCCCGGTCTTTTGGATCCATTTCGACTTGCCAATATCTCTTAATTAGATCTAAAGTCGTAAACTTTGCCGCTTTGCCTAGCTGGTCTAACGTGTCTTGTAAATTGGGTATCAAGAAAAAATCCCGTTTAGTAACCGCATTCAGCGCACGGTAGTCAATACAAAATCAAAATGAATTATTACCATCCGCATTAGTTTTTTCTACCGGCGCTGACCAAGGGGATGTGGATTCGGATATAATATTATTGTTAAGCATTTCGTCGATTAAATTTTTCATAACTTAACGTCTACTACCGGTGCACTATCGCCAGTTAATATTCTGTGTTGTACCATATGAGTTTGTTTTAGCGGTTCCTGCTTAGATTTAAAAATATCTGAATACTCAAATAAAAATTTCGAAAATTTATCTTTATCAGCTTTTTCTAAATGATCCAAATTAAACAACTCTGAAAATTCTTTAGTTGAAATCGCGTTCACGTTTGAGTCTGACTGTTCAATTTGGAAATCTGCCTCGTCAGCAGGAACCGCGATGGCAATAGGTGTGTTTTTATCTAAGTTTGCACATTTAGGGCTAACATTTAAAATATTGACCAATACTGAATTTTTCTTATTCAGCTTTTTTATCAAAACACGGGCGATTAGTACACCGTGTAATTCGATATTCTTAGGTTCAAGTACGTACGTGCCGACCGGTGCGCGATTATCAATAACTGCGGAGCAGGTAACTGCATGACGTGCGGGAATAGCTAGAGATTGCCTCATACGAATTAGGAAATTATGTTCCGTTTTTTGACCTCCTGTTTTATTGGAATCAGTATTTGCTGGTTCCGCCCGTTGATTACAAGTTTGTGAGTCAATGATCTCCCCAATTTCTGGTTGATCGCCCCCTAACTCACCGATATTGGAATCCGAAATAATGGTTTGTCGATCATGACTCTGTGCAATGATCGTCAAACCCGAAGTTAAAGGAGGTTTTCCCGAATTAACGATATTTTCGCCACGACTCTGTTGAATGGCTAACAAGTCCAAATTCAACGAATTCTCTCCGATATTGACTGTTTTATCCCGATTCTGTTCAAGGATAAGGCCGTCCGAATTTATCAAAGAGTTTTCCAAAGGAGTGACTTGTTGATCATTACTTTTTCCCAGAAAACCACGTCCGAATCTAAAGTAAGATTTTTGGTCTCAGAGTTAACTGAACAAATGTTGTCAGTGTTATTTAATTTTGAGATTTTTGTCATGGATAAAATTTTGCCCATGATCTTAAATTCATTTGTTTCAAAATTAAAAGTCACGTGATGTGTTTCTAAAAAGTCGACCCCAAGTAACCCATCTGTATTAAAATACAGATCATCTGTACATACCACGAAATGATGTGTAATTTTCTGAGACAACCCACAATCTAATTTGATATTTACTACCCCATCACTACGTGTCGTTTGATTAGAGACATAGCTGCACCCGAATCTATTAAAAAGTGGTAAACTTCATTGTTAATTTTTAATTTGACAATACGTGTTTTATCTAGACAAAAATCTGCGACCCTCGGTATAACACTGACAATTTCTTTACTTATTCTGTCTGACGCGGGGTCGCCGTCGAGACAGATTTCTCGTTTAAAGTGTAATCTCCAGCAAGATGCCCGGGTTTAACGCATTGGAAGCAAAATTTCTGTTTAGTGTGGCGGTATAATTTATAGTTATGATCTTTACTGCCGCAATTAAAACAACGACCCCTCATCTGTGGATATTTTTTATCTGAGCGTAGTTTAGCATTAATTTTGGATTTCTTAAAATGATTTCGTTTTGGATGTGATGATTTAGGGGGCGTAGAACGCTCCGAATTAAATGTTACTGCCCTGATGCTAGATTTTTGTGCGTCCGCCTTGGTCTCCTTATATAGTCTGGCCAAAACTTCCTCACAATGTTCAGCATAAGGTAACGCTTCATCCACTGTTTCAAACTGCCGATATCGGCAAATTTCATTCGCTAACCGCGTTTCTAATCCATCTAAGAATTCTTTTATTAAGGCCGTCTCTCTCTTAATTGTATTTCTTAAATTTAAAGGCTCATTGTTAGGAATGACTGGAAAAATTTTGGATGCCGCAATTTCTAATCTTAAGGCATATTTTCTGAGAGACTCGTCCTTTTTTCTAAACATTTTACAAAATTCTCGTTCCTCAGAGGCGGGGTCTGTTTTACGCCCTTAGAGGTCAATCAACCAACTTCGAAAAATCGCCACAGTATTTGGGCGTCTATCGTGAGGTAACGAATAATAACTAGATTGTGCTTCACCCCGCAATTTTAACTTCATAACGTTTACTATCTGTACGTCCGTCCAACCGTAACACTCTGCTACTGCCGCCACGTTATCTAAAAAGGCCTCTAATTCAGGTTCGCATGAGTAAATCTCAATATTTTTAAGAGCCGACATTGTGTTCGGATTCGAAAATATTTGGGTGGTTGCGTGATCAGGGGTAGAGGATGGAGCAGAGGCCGGGATCCCGGTTGCGGGAGGTATGGACGGTGCTGTATGTTTTACATTATATGAGTATGGTGGTAGGTGATAGGAATAGGATTACTGGTAAGATGTTCCTGGCCCGGGGTATGCATAAGGATAGTAACTTTGGGGTGGACCATGACTAAGTAAACGATAAGGATTCTCAGTCCCGAATGTTGAGGCAGTACTAGCGACAGGTGGTAGCGAATATGTAAGGCCGGTCGTAGTAGTTATGTCTCTAGTTGTAAATGCTACAGTTGTAACAGCCGTCGTCGTAGTCTGTGTTGCTGTACTTGTAGTAGTCATAATGTAATCAATTACTAGCTGACAGTGAACAAGTGACACCCTCTTAAAAACGACGATATTTAAGATCCAATTGATCGAACAATTGGATCCTGTCCGCAGCGCCACTGTAACAATCGCGATTGGGGTACAACAGAAGTAGTGATGTTTGCGATTTAAGTAGAGTTATACTTACCTGCGGTCTGTTGCGTCGGCCGGTAATCTGATCACGTCACTGGGTGTGTAGCACAATTATATTAAACAATTTGGAAAAATATATATTTATTTAAACAGTTAATCTAATACAATAAATATAAAGTTGATATAAGTTATTTAAACAAAAAGATAATTCGAAAACAAGAGACTCAACTGTAAAGCAGTTGGACTGAGAATGAATTCGCCTGGCCAATTGCATACTCGGCAATATAACGCAATAGCTGATATTACTAAAAAGTCAATTTGAGCGTGGCCAATTACGAAACCAAATTTTGCACAACTATCAAATTGTTACAGGTTTGTTGAAATATTTCGTTTTAACAAAATTATTTGCAATTTGTGTCAATTTAATGTTATTAACCTTTTTGGCTATACGCGAGGGTATTACACTTCATTCAGCAAAATTATTGCAATCTTGCATTCTATTTATATTATATAAATAGAATGTTAAATATAATGAGAGGGCAGTCAGCGGACAGTAAAACTGTCAGACAGTCAACGATAGTCAGGGGTCAGCAAACAGTCGACAGTCAACAAGAGTCTTCGATTCGATCAACCCGGCTGAAGATGAGACCCTAGATCTTCTGGGGTAGTCTACCCCTAGGTATGAGATATACATTGCTAAATATCGTTCGTTAATTGTAATATCATATAAATATGTTTGTATTTATTTTATTATTTAACTTGTTTTTATTAATACAAATATTTATTTTTGTTTACTTTTGTGTTTAACTATTTTATAACCTATGACCGCAATTCTGTCTTATTTTATTATTAATAAATATTTTCTAAATTATTACTTATTAATAATTGTGTCACCAACCCAGTGCAGTGATCAGCTTACCCGCTGACGCAACAGACAGCAGGGTAAGTAAAAGGTAACCAAAAGTATCCCATAACTTCGTGAAGCCACCACCCGAGATCTACCGATGGAATGTCGACTACGTGGTCAAGCCGACGCAGATGACGTCCATATCAGCTCCTACTTCGGCGATGCCAGTGGCGAATATCAGCGCGGCTGATTTCGCTTCGTTGCTATTGTCAGAGCAACGGAAGGACATAGTGCATGTAATCTGTCATGCAGATGTCCGCGAATTCCATTTCGAGGAGGCTGGTGTCTTGGCGTTCTGCGAGGAACCGGAGACAACCCATGGAAACGAGGGTCAGCAAACAGTCGACAGTCAACAACAGTCTTCGATTCGATCAACACGGCTGAAGATGAGACCCTAGATCTTCAGGGTTAGTCTACCCCTAGGTATGAGAAATACATTGCTAAATATCGTTCGTTAATTGTAATATCATATAAATATGTTTGTATTTATTTTGTTTATTATTTAACTTGTTTTTATTAATACAAATATTTATTTTTGTTTACTTTTGTGTTTAACTATTTTATAACCTATGTCCGTAATTCTGTCTTTTGTTTTATTATTAATAAATATTTTCTAAATTATTATTTATTAATAATTGTGTCACCAACCCAGTGCAGTGAACAGCTTACCCGCTGACGCAACAGACGGCAGGATAAGTATAACCCTACTTAAATCGTTAACGCCACTACTTCTGTTGCACCCCAGTAGCGATTGTTACAAAACAATATTATACGAATGCAAAAGAACATAATATAGTTTCCTATATCAATAAATTATGTAAAATAAAGATAATAGATATTTACACACCAAGTGAGCTAAGGTAATGTTTATCCATGAGCAGAAAGTTCAGCTTACGAGCGCGTAAGGGCGGGTGAGTTAATTTCTTCGAGTGAATAAACATCTTAACTCACGTGGTTTGTACAATATTTTATTCAATTTTGACGAAATAATAATAAAAACCATTATAATGGGGGAACCGGGTTCGATCCCGACTGACGCCTAATATTTCCAATTTTAAATGGCACAAAAAGTGACCCCTGTGGTGCACTCTCCACGCCAGCTATGAGTGCCCGTGAGGTGACTCCTGGTAAGCGCCCACACGGTAAAATATATCGTCATCATTACCGATGTCTACATGTGTTGTAGATACTGGCACACCCAGAAATGGGTAATATGCCGTGATGATATATTTATTTATTTATTTATAATATTTAATTTTGACAAAATAAAAAACTGATCAGTTAGTAGGCTGAGCATGACAATCGTCGCTGATAGACGTCAAATCATCTACTTAAAAAGCTTTATTGTCTGTCATTTATGTCTTCATGACCATTTCTTGTCTTGGGCTTGATTTTCAAAACAAGAAAATAAAAATTTCTTGTCTTGCTCATTTCTTAGCGACGTATTTCTTGTCTTGTTTCAAGAATTCTTGATATTTCTTGATTTTTTGACATTTTAGGGGAATCCCATTTCTCTATAGCTTTATCCAATCCGAACGCGCAAATGTAGCGTTGGCGTCTGTCCTTGCCCATATCTATTTTAGTTAAAAACTACTTTGATGTTACAATAATGAACATTTAAAAAAATTTACAATTTCTGATAATGAATGGACACTTAGTACGTCTGTTTCAAATTATGTACGACCCTTTCACAGTTTATTAAAAAAAAATCTAGGGGGAAAAAATTACACTTTATCAACGGTATAGTTATAGTTATTATGATTCTAGATAAATTGGAAATTTGGGCCGCAGAACTTGATAACAAAAATAGCTCATTTTGAAAACATGTACAGAGAATTTATTTTAAAATGCAACATTATGGTTCATCACTTCCATGGTTGACAGCAATGTAATATTTGTCCATTTTAAAATGCAACATTATAAATAGTATTGCAGCACAGGAGATACCTCCAAAACACATCACAAATGGTGTTAATTCTTGTTACGACCGACTAGAATATTGCCTCAGTGTGAATGGGGGTATTTTTTAACATTTATTACTTGAAAGTTATGAATTTTTATAAGCTAAAGTTTGTTAAGATGTGCAACATTCATGTTTTGATTTTCTGTTATTCATATGTAGGCTAATTTATAGGAAATTAGTTTCGATAATACAAAACTACAACCTTTGTATGTTGCATTTTAAAATGGACAAATATTACATTGCTGTCATTTTTTGACAATAGTGAGTAACCATGGAAGTGACTGACCATATGTTGCATGTTAAAATAAATTCCCTGTATAAAAATCTGTTGTGGTCAGCACAAGACCTCTCGCCATTTCCATATTACTCTAAGTGCATATATTGTATTTAACATTTCAGGTACGCACAAAAAAATTCTAAATACATCTATTATTCATATATTTTTATATTTTTTAATTCATTCTATAAATAAGTTTCCTTTTATCTAAATAGATAATTTTATGTTCTTTAATCTTTGTAAGAACATAAATTTCCAAAATATAATATTTAAAGTATTTAGGAAACTACTACTTTCAGTTAACAAATCGTTACCAAAACTTTTCAACTTTTCTCATTAATGTCAGTTTACAGAATTCAAAGTTAAATTGGCCTTTAGTCTTTTAGAATTTGAGAAACCGCCCCTCCAACATTCATACACACATGCACACACACACACACACACACACAAACACACACACGCACATAGACATTATTGTAAAAATGTTAAAATAGAATTCTAGTGACCTCAAAGCGTGCTTATTTACTAAAACCTGGCGATTTTTAGCATGAATTCAATACCTCTTTTAACACTCGGTTTAGTTTCACAAGAGAAGTATATTTTTACTTTATTGTACAATTTCGCCAGTTGCGGCATCATTAGAAGTACTGGCTGGAGGTATAGTGCTGGCCACAACAGTTTTCACTCAAAGGTTTAAGCCGAGCAACTGGTCATAAATAAAAAATTATAACCACTTTATTATTGTTTGTTTTACCTATGGAATAAATATTGAAACATTCAACAGTTATTTTTTATACAAGACGATAAAATTGTATTTTATCGACGAATTATTTTTCGCGAGTCGATAATTTAATTTTATCGTCCTGTGCAAAATTCTACTTTTTCTTTAGCAAATTTTAAAGTGCAAAATTTAGAAAAACCGATTATAAATTAAATTATTTAAGAACAATTTAAAAATCTCAGTAGCGTGGTAGTTATAGAATTTGTTTGAAAACAATTTTATTTTATTCATTTTTATACAATTGAAGTTATATAATATGAATCGCCAAAATGTATAATGTGTTTTTATTTAAATAAAAATTAAAGTTCTTTATCTACCCTTGCTGTTAAAGTATTATTTTATTTACCCTTGCGGTTAAAATGTCACTTAGTCAACTATTTCGAATTGAACAAAGCATACTTTAAAACCTGCTATAGAAAAAATGTAATTATATAATTTTTTGAATAATATAATAGAAAATACTTTCATTTTCCAGAATTAATAAAAATCTGTTCTCCTTAACTTCAAACTTTGCTCAAAACTCTGTTTCTTTTTCGATATGGAAAATATTTTATAATGCCAGCACGGCGTATCAGTTCCTAAACACATATTTTCCGCGAAATTCACTTGAAAAAATGTGAAATATATTGGCAATAAATTTTGACATATTGGTCTTAAAATTAGTATGGCAATTTGTGAAAATATATGCATGATTTATTGTTTTATTGATATTTCGAGAAAGTAACGTCAGAAAGTTAATTTGGCAGAAAACCGAAAGAAATTTTCGTGATATCTAAATTTATATACAAAATGACAAATTACTCACGGGAAATAGAAATATGAATGTCGATTTATACATTGAACAAAAGTGTAGCTGACAAGTTTTGTCGACATATATCACCGGAAGTTTTGAACTTTTGTAATTTATGTTATTTATAATGGTTGGTCGCATAAAAACATTTATAACCCACCACACCTTGCCAAAATAAACGAGATTCCGTTTCCCTATTTAACAATGCTCCGTTATGTTGTTTTTATTTGGTATTCGTTTTTCTATATCCATAAAAACTTTATAGCTTGAAAAAATATAAACAGGAATATGTAGCCTCTATATTCAGTTATTTTTTCATGAGGCAAAAGATATAAAAACGATTAAAAGCAATCAGAAAAAGAACATAAATAATGAATAATTTATTAAGAATAACTTAGAATTAATTTAGAATTTGGATTGATAAATGTGTATTGGGTTCGGGAAAGTAAACAGTATATCTTCTCTAACCGCCTTGGTGTCTTTACAGACAGCGAGGTCGATCTTAGATGCTCTCCTATCGAGTTTAGTGTGAAATCGTTTCGCCAATGAAATGTGCTTTTTACTTTCGTTCCAGAACAATGGAATTTAATTCACTTTTTTATGCAAAACTTTTAAGAATACAACATACATACACATAAAATTATTTAGGTATATATTATAAACACTCTGAAGTTGTCGTGTAAGTACAAGTAAAACATGAAGTTTTCATGCAAACACATTACAACTATATGCATTTAATTAAATGTATTTGATCAAAAAAAAAAAAAAAACTACATCCGCGGATATAACGTTTACCAATATCAAAACACCAGATAAAGTATATGATGAATAAAGATCTCACTCTATATGAATAAAGTGCCACAATGTCGAATTATGACTATTATCTTTGTTTAAAAAATCATAATTTTGTTGTCTTGGCTGTAAGTCTGCGTAACTGCTGCAAACCATGCATGCCCAATTCTGAATTTTCTACAAAATTATGATTTGTGTGCTATTTAAGGCCCTATTTGGTTTATTATATTATTTAAAAAATATTTAAAAAATACTAAATTGTTTGCAAGTCAGCAGATCCGCTCCAAACCACTCAACTTCTACTCTAAGTAATCTGAGATAAAGTACCTACGACATAAGAGCTTATGACACAGTTATTCCAACTTTTAATTTTTCAAATATAAGGTGTTATGTTTACTAGTCACTAATTAAATTAATTACTTTACAAAAAAAAACCTAGTCTAAAGATGATGAAGAATTTTTCCAAACAGAACATATCAGAAAATAAAATGTCAAAGACGAAAGACGTTTCATGTAATGAAAAATATTTCAAATTTATCTTATTTCCAGCAATACACATGTTATACAATTTTCGGGTTCACATATAATAATTAAATGTAATAACGTCTACTGTATAAAAAAAATAATAAAAAAATCTGTTGTGGCCAGCACAAGACCTCTCGCCATTTCCATTTTATGTTATATAAGTATTGTACTGAACTTCGCTATCGAACCACCATTTTATAACAAAAAAAATTACAGAACCTTACCCAAATATTGTTTTTTATTCTATTTAACAAGTCTTCTGCACACATACAATACTAATTATATCTATTTTTCATTGTATGAGTTTCTAAATGTCAAAGATTTTTCCAATTCATTAACAAGATTGTTGATATTTCTAATGGATATATGCATGTTGCCTATAATTTTAAATATTTAATTAATAAAACAATAAGAAAGATTAAATGTACTTCCCAGAAAAACTTTCAGAATGTAACTAAAACTTTTGATATTTGACACTGACATCTGTCATTTACAAATTATGTTATAAACATTTAAATTTGTCAATTGGTTTCCTTAATGTATTTTAGCCTAATCGCCTTATTACATCCCGTTGTTCTATATATTATAGTGTCTTTATCTCTAAATTTATAGAAGATATAATAAAAATTTTAAATGTATCTGATGTAGAATTTTATGTTCTTCAATATTAGTCAAAATCAAAAATTTGCAAAAAACAATATTTAGAAGAATTTTCTTTAGAAAACTTCCGGTTGTTCAATTGCTACTAAAACCTTTTCAGCACTTCCCATGAATGTCAGATTGAGAAATTCATAGTTAAACTGGTCTTGTGTCTTATAGTTTTTGAGTAATCGTCCCTCCAACATCCACACATACATACACAGACAGACATCATCGTAAAAATGTTAAAATCGGTTTATATGGACCTTAAATCGTGCTTATTCATTAATATTTGGATATGTGATTTTTAGCATGAATCCAATACCTCTTAGTGAGAGGTAAAAACTGAAATTCATATATAGCTACGAATAGTAATTGAAATGATGGTACTCTAAAGCTTGATGGTTAAAATTTAGTAAATTTTTAGATTTGTGAAATTACTATTCATTTATATAAAAAAAATCTGTTGTTGCCAGCACAATACCTCTCGCAATTTCTATTTTATGTTTTACAGGGTGTAAATTTTAAAACGGGTCATAGGGCTATAACATAGAAAAACAGTTTTTTAGATGCCAAAAGTTTCGATATTAATTTATTGAAAAAAGAATTAGTGCGTATTATAAAGAAAAAAGTTACGAATTTTTTGATACTAAACACATTACATTTCTGTTTCATATAAAGCCAGAAAATAAATTTAAAAAATTGCACAATTAAGAAAAAATATCAATAGCCGTGAAATTGACAGAAACAAAACAAAATAATTGTTGACTTGAGACGCTCATTAATAAATGTTTCATACACATTATTTGGTAAATTATTATTATTTTCGTTTTATTAAGAAGAAATCATGGATAATTTGTCTCATGAAGAAAATTTACAAATTATTAAATGGTTTTAATTGTTCCCTTGTAGTTTGCAGTTGTTCTCGTTTCTTACAACTTATTACATGTAGATCATCTTTAATTTGTAAATACCTATTACAATAAATAATAATTGTTTCTTACATAAATATCATAGTGTTTACTTCATTTTGTGTTATTTTGTATTATTTCATTAGTTCATAAATTAATAGCTTTAATCTTTAATTGTCCCCTATCATGTTAGTAAAAGAGACAATGTTTTGTTACTGTCAGTTTCATGCTAATGATATTTTTTCTTAATTGTACAAATTTTTAAATTTATTTTCTGGCTTTATATGAAACAGAAATGTAAGGTGTTTGGTATTAAAAAATTTGTAATATTTTTCTTTATAATATGCACCAATTATTTTTTCAATAAATTAATATAGAAACTTTTGGCGCTTAAAAGCTGTTTTTCTATGTTACAGCCCTATGACCCGTATTAAATTTAACACCTGTATAAGTACTGTATTGTACTTCGCTATGAAATCGTCGTTTTATAACAAAAAAAAAAAAAAAATACAGAACTTTACCCAAATATTGTATTTATTGTATTTAACATGTCTTCTGCACACATACAATTCTAATTATATCTATTTTTCATTGTCTGGGGAAGTTTCTAAATATCAGAGAATCTTCCAATTCATTAACTAGATTGGCGGTATTTCTGATGGATATATGCATTTTACCTACAATTTTAAATATTTAATTAATAAAACAATAAGGGCTGGTTTTTCAATATCTGGTTAAAATTTTAACTAGGAGTTAAATAAACAAAATTGAAACGAAATGAACTGTCAAATGACATATTTATCATTGCTGTCAACAAAATGATGCAGTATTGTTTACTTAAACAGAAGTTAAAATTTTAACCAGAAATTGAAAAACCGGCCCTAAGAAAGATTAATTGTACTTCCCAGAAAATCTTTCAGAATGTAATTAAAACTTTTTATTTTTGACACTGACATCTGTCATTTACAAATTATGTTATAAACATTTGAATTTGTCAACTGGTTTCCTTAATGCCTTAGCCTCTGCGATGTACTACATTACACACACACACACACACACATATATATATATATATATATATATATATATATATATATATATATATATATATACGGACATCATCGTAAAAATGTTATAATCGGATTATAAGGACTCTAAAACGTGCTTATCCACTAAAATCTGGATATGCGATTTTTAGCATGATTCCAATACCTCTCTTAGCGAAAAACTAAAATTTAAGAATTAATATTTAACTATATACATATTTCACGTTATTGGTTTTACTTACCAAAAAATTACAAATTTCATTTACAGAAAAATAATTTGTAAGTAACATGATGTTATTGGGAATTATTTAAAACTGTAATAACCTCCAAGACTGTAAATAAGTTACTGTCCACACTTTTGTAATTTATGTCCGGTTTCATAACCGCTTATTCAAAAATTAATACGTTTTGATCCAACCAAATTAAGTATAGTACTTTACAAAAAAGTAAAATGTCACGTGTGAAATTTATTTCTATTTATTGAAAATTATAATAAGACGGTAATTTTTTAACATACCCTTTTGAAACCGGACATTAGTTGTAAAATTAAGCAACTTTATCAAAAAATTTCACCAATCGCGAATACTGACATATGACAAAATAAATAAATTGTCACCTGACATTTTATTGCTTGTTGGTTACAGAATGCTAAAAATTAATAAATCATCTTAACGGAATTACTACGATTGAAATTTAGAAACTTGTTAAAAATGATCACAAATAAATTTTAAAATAAATAAATATATAGCATCACGGCATATTACCCATTTCTGGGTGTGCCAGTATCTACAACACATGTAGACATTGGTAATGATGACGATATATACCACAGAGGTCACTTTTGTGCCATTTAAAATTGGAAATATTTGGCGTCTGTCGGGATCGAACCCGGTTCCCCGGGTTCGCGACCAGACACTCAGGCACGCGGCTACCCCATAAATTTTAATATACTTATAAGAAGATATTTAATTGTTATTTGTTATTAATACTTATTGGCTAAAATTTTTAAATAGATGGTAAAAATAATCATTAATTCACAGAAATACTCCGTATGTGCTGTAGATAACAGCGGTAATTATTTTTACATTTTATTGTGAATTTTTCACTTATTAATTTGTGATACTTTTTTAATTGTATATTGTTAATAAAAGTTTATTACATTAATAAAGAGTTTCCATAAACTACAATAACATACTGCAATACACTGTTGCCAAGTTTTGGAAGTGACCAAGTACCTTCAGTCTACAGCATGGCTAGGGTACCTCATACGCTCGTTCATGGATGCTTTCTAACAGAAACGAATCAAAATTGAGCAGATTTTTTGTACTATAGTTCAGTCGTAGGTAGTGGTATCACTCGGTCTCGCTAACAGCCACTCTAGCCCACGAACCGCATCTTCACCGTCCGATGGCTTTTGTGGACATCATCATAACGGGATTTCAGGCGTTCACACAAAACGACCGGGTGGAGGAAGTTTTGACAGTAAGCAGCTGACAACCGCGCGCGGGCATTACACGGAGCTAGCTTGAACTATGAAAACATGAATAAATATGTATTTATTGTATTATAGCTTTGTAGATTTTACCGTGTAGATTAGTAACAGGAAAAACTGGAATTTCTCATTTTTTATCAAGAGTTGAATTTTATAGAAAATTCTCACGACCAATAAGAAACATGCTGATATCCCTCTCCACGGCCGCGAGTGTTCACACCGAAATTTGTATATGAGTCTTCGACGTTTCGATTTGCCACTAATCTAGCCTAGAAGTTCGAGCAGAGTGGCCTATAGCTCCTATAGTGCTCTGAAACCACGAGGAAGTGCTACACTCCGCTGTCAGTTGCCTGCGACAGACTCATCTTTTTGTCAATCTCCGAAATCACCGAACGGCGATTTTAGTACCATCACTACGCCGGCGAGTACACAGTAGTATAAAATATTTCCAGTATTTCTTTGCTTTACTCTAAATTTCACAAACAATGACGAGTATACAGGGTGTCTCAATAAGCTTGCTCACTATTGGTAACTTTTTTATTTGAAGAGGTACGAGATTGGTTAAATGAGCAAAATTGTGCCATTTTATATTAGAAAATTGGTCATGTAGACAAAATAAAATTTGCGTCAGCGGTTCTCAAAATTTGGGACAATATATATTTTTTAAATGGAACCATATATTTTTTATTATCTCTTTCCAATAAGGTAATGTTGTTTATGTACATTTTCTTCTAATAAACGAGTTATTTACGGTTAAAAATTTAAATTTTGTAAACTATTTTATTAGTTTTTTAGTCAAATAAGCCATGAAAACAATTAATTCTTTGTTTGTTTGACGTTTAATAATTTCTCCCGTAAAGTTCTCTGTTTTTAATAATGTTTAATAACTTTACAAATTAAGAAAAGTTAGATATGATCGTGCTATATGGAAAGTTATAACTAGACACCAGTTACGTAGAACGGTCGGCTCTTTCCAAAGAGTTTAAATGTGCGAAAGAAACAATGGCTTTCAATTTGAATATTTTATTTGTTTTGTTATTACTGTAAAATAAATTAATAAAATAATAATTTTATAAAAGATTATTGTTTCCATAGTTTACTTGACCTAAACTAATAAAAAATAATTTTTATCTTTAAACGTAAATAACTCGTTTATTTGAAAAAAATGTACATAAACAACATTACCTTATTGGAAAGAGAAAAAAATACTCTTTCCAATAAGATAATAAAAAATATATAGTTCCATTTACATATATTCTGTCCCGCTGACCCAATTTTTACTTTGTCTACATGACCAATTTTCTAATATAAAATGGCACAATTTTGATAATTTAACCAAACTCGTATCTCTTCAAATAAAAAAGTTACCAATAGTGAGCAAGCTTATTGAGACCCCCTGTACAGTAGTATAAATAACATTTCCAATGTGTCTTCGCTTTATTCTAATTTTCATTTCATGTACATGTGTGCAAATAAACCTAATTTAATTTTATACATTTTTTACTTTTTAAAAACAAGAATCCTAGACCCTGACTAGCTATCAGCAAATTTTCATTCCTCTCGTAGACAATTACAGAATGGCTCATGATATTTTACACCTCAGAAGCAACACGTCCATTTTTATCGTTTGTCATGCACCCGGCGTGCCCGTACTGTACTGTGCGCCTAGTAACAATGCATATGGCCATGCTTGTTTGCTGAACGGTCCGGGAAGACCATACTGTTGACATTTCAAGGCGGGCCGACGTGTTGCCAGTAGCCTAATATCATTTAAATCCGTATTAAAAAAAAAAGTACCTAAACATTGAGTGCTATTTTTCTTCTTAATAAATACCTTTTCTTATATGTATGCTGCTGTCACTCCATTTTGTTCTGGGCCAAAGCTTGTGATGTTTTACATTTGAAGTATCTACCTCGGTTCTTTTACTCTGTAGTTCTTGTATTCCAGGTAACTTTTACTAGTTTCATTGTTATAAAATGTCCAAACAATTGCAGTTGGTTTCCTTCCATTGTCTTGTCTGGAGACTTTACGTTACATGCTCTATTTTCCTAAGCCATTTCATTTGTAATACATGTATTTTGCTGTTTTCTTCCGTATTTATATCACAAGAATTACTTCTTTCTAATAATATAGAGGCAATAATATAGTTTTGTGTAATATTATCTGTTTCGTTTTTATTAAACTTAATAACAAAAATTATGCACTGTCATAGCTTGATGTAGAATGATGTGGTGAATCCGCACAGGACAACTCGTTGCAGTGGTTTCCTCGAATGCGATTGAACAAGCGGGATAGAGAGGGCGAACCAAGCGCCAGTGGAGCGAGAGATATGATGGTGTTTCTCGACATGCAGAACTCTAGCAGAAATAATTTCATTTAACTATGGACATAATTTAATGGTGTGTGAAATTTCACATCCAAGTGAATGCGGAAGCCGGCGTCTTCTTGTAAGAGGGGGAACTTGAGCACTATTTCATTCGCTGAATGATATTTTAATTTTCTGATTTACTGCCCCACAAACAAAGAAATTTTTGAATTTCAAATCCGGTTGCTACATTTATTTTATGGACGGGACGGCCCCGGAAATTATCATTACATTATTTTCATCTTACCATTCATATCCGAAGCCCATGAAATTTTCACGCATTGAACCTTTTTACAAGATGTACGATTCGTTTTACTATGCAATAAAATTTTTAAATTGTTAAACCAGCCATTACTACCTGCCAGAAAATATATTTCAGTGTTGAAAATCACCCAAGAGAATTACCCAGAATCCACAAAAAGGTTATTTTATTAATTAAAACAAAGGGAAATCCAACGGGAATAAGTGTATATTTTTGAAGACTTTTGTAAGTACTTAATAAATAAGTGCACAGGGGACTTGAAGGCACAAATACAATTTCAGGAAAGGTAAGTAAGAATGGAAAAATGAAATAATTTTGTGCGGAATATTAAAATTATTAGTCACCAAAATGTCACTTAAACGGACATTTTAATTATTTAACCCCAGGTTTAATAAGCGCAGAAGAAACTAATAAATTCGAAACAATTTTATTCATTTTAAGACATTTACTCTCAAAAAATTCGATTGTCATTTGAAAAAATAAATTTTATTTACTTCAGAAGTAAATTTATATGCCGTTTATAAAACCGGTTATAAATCGAGAAAAAAATCAGAAAGAAGAGTCATTGATATAGAATTTCGTCATTAAATATAGAAGTAAATTCGCTTCTACATTGTATATACAATCGTACAATAAATGATCGTCATCATCAACATAGTAAATTTCAAAATCAAATTTTCAAAAACTAGACACATGACACATCTAATACAGTTTAAAACTAGAGGAATGACGCAATAAGTCACTACTAGCACAATAACTAAGATCACAAACTGTTACGTGTCAAATTTCCAAATATTTAATGTTAATGTATATTAAATGTCATGTGTGATGATATTACAAATTAAAATACAAAATATGTATTTGCAAAATATTTTTAACCTACAGACGACTTAACTCATTTTCTTAAAATTGTAATACTGTCGCGCCCCTACAGCCTTCAGCCTTCTGTAATGTCTGTCAATTACAAACATTTTCATTTTTAACAGGTTTCCATAGAGATGCTTGGGCTGTGAGATTTATTACAACAGATCATTTTATATATTTATATTTCTCTATCTCTGAATCTATAAAAGATATAATATATAATTGAGAATTTTATATTCCTTAATATTACTAATAACATTAATTAACAAAAATAATAATAACAAGATTTTTTTACGAAACTATTACGTCCGGTTATCCAATTGTTACCAAAACCTAATCAACTCTTACAATAATGTCCGATTGAGCAATCAGTAGTTAAACAAATATTTAGTCTTATAGAATTTAAGAAATTATTTATGCAACATCCACATACATACACACACACATCATCGTAAAAATGTCAAAATCGGATTGTATGATGGGTCTTAAAAGTGCTTATTTATTAAAATCTGTAAATGTGATTTTTAATAAGAATCCAATACCTCTCTTAGCGAGAGGTAAAAATTGCGTCTTAAACTTCTAAGGAAGGTGCATGATGTGTTCAAATCGCTAAGGGCCGAAAAATATATAAACTTCAATGACTGATATGCAGAAATACACCTCACCTCAAATATAGGTATTTACGTATAGAGGGCCGAAAGAAAAAGTTTACGCCTGCGCACGAAGTATATTCGTCTAATCTAAGGGCATAAGTTTCTTTCGGGCTGAGGTATGTCAGTATCATTCACAAATGAGACAAAATGAACTAGAAGTAGTAGAAGTATAGATATAAAAAAGATTTTTTTTTTGAACACGCACACAGTCACACAAAAACCCTCCAGTTAGTCCATATTTATAGAAATCTAGGTACAGCATAGTATGCGTCGCCATCCTGTGTTACAGTTACGGTAGTGCTGCGCACATGTTAACTTTATTAGGTGGTTATATTATAAGTAATTAAATAAATACCTCCAACATTCATATAGCTAAATAAAGGTTAGTTTATGGGGTCCCGTGGCCGCATGTCTGAGTGACTGGTCACAAATCTGGGAAACCGGGTTAGATCCCGACCGACGCCAAATATTTCGAATTTTAAATGGCACAAACGTGACCCCTGTGGTTCACTCTCCACGCCCAGCAATGAGTGCCCGTGAGGTGACGGCTGGTATAGCCCGCACCGTACAAATATGTCATCATCATTATCGAAATCTGTGTACAACGCACATTGGCACACTCAAAAATGGGTAATATGCCGTGATGATATATTTATCTATTTATTTAATATTTTGTTTATTTATTTAAGGTTAGTATGTTTACTGGGCTTTTATTTTTCTACAACGGTAAAAGGCGAAAAACTGATAAAAAGCCCGGCGGGCGTAATGGTCAACCTTCCACCATGGCAACTAAGATGTAAAACACAATATTGATATAGCAGTGCGTAAAATTCTTTTATCATTCAACATAAAGAATCTCTGTGCATATGAAAATATGCATCTTGTTTCTAATCTGTAATAGTTATTTATGTCTTAAGAGCGTAAGGAGGCTTTTATGGCCTGCGGCGGGATTTTGAGCCCGAGGCGTAAGCCGAGGGTAAAAACACAAAGCAAGTTACACTCGTGGTACATGCAAAATTTTATGCACGGAAGAAAATTTTCAAATTATGAGTATTAGAAAAATTGTATCGAAAAGAATTTGTCCTCGTACATCCAGTATCTAGTGTTGCTATGAAAGCGGAGAACAACAGATTATTGTTTGTTTATTAGTTATGTCATTTGAGTTTTATTTTGTGTATCTCCGTGCTTTCCGTATAAATATCACAAAATTATTTTCCATTTTTCATTAAAGAATATAAAAATTTTCGATTTGTAATAAAAACTTTTCATGTTGCCTGTTTAAATTGTTTATATTGTAGGTTATAATTTGGTTTGACATTTCATTATAGCCCGGTGTAGAGTTGCATTCGGACCGGGCCGGACCGGGCTTTGAGGTTTGGATCGACTCGGCCCGAAAATAAAAATTGCTGGCCCGACTCGAAGATCGACTCGACAAAAAAATTAACTAGCCCGACTCGAAAATTGACTCGAAATCGGGCCGGGCTTCGGGCCGGGCCGGGCCAAAGCTCGAAATTGGGTGCATCCGGCATTCCTAATGTTGATTTTTATGTTAAGGCGAAATATTTAACTTTTTTCGTGTCAAACTTATAAAAAAAAAACCTCTACATTGTTATAACTTTCAACATTAGTTAACATAAGTAGTTAAAAAAGAGACCCTTCTAGTGTAAGTTTGTTATAAAAATTACAGACCTACGAGTATTTAACACTTTGTTTACCAAAGACGTTCGAAAATTTAAACAACTTTTTCACATATCTTATATAAAAAATATAATTTACATAAAGATTTTTTATCTAACTTCGTTTCTGCTCAAAAATAGGACAAGAAATCATTATGGTAGGAACAAAAATCACTTTTATTTAAGTATACGAGTAATAACAATAATAATAGCAATATCACAATGTAATTATTATGCTTTAATGAATAACCTTGAATTCTTGAAGTAAAATAATATATTTTTACTTATTAATATGTGAAGTATGTTGTTATTAAATCATTTTGATCCTTTTTAACTTCATCCATTTTCATTAAAATATTAAGGGAACTGTGCATTTGATTGAACTATAAGATTTTTCGGTCCGGCCCGAAAAGCTCGAATTTTCGGGCCGGGCCAAAATCAAAAGTCCGACTCGCCTCGATTTTTGAAAATGATTAGCTCGATTTGACCCGATAAAAAATATCTTCGGCCCGGCTCGATGATCGACTCGAAATCGAGGCGGGCTTCGGGCCGGGCCGGGCCAAAGCTCGAAATCGAGTGCATCTCTAGCCCGGTGGGCTATAATGAGGCCCGCGGGTTATAAAATGATGTTTATGTGAAAGAAATTCGTGTATAATTGTCAAATTATGATACGTCCGTGCATAAACATATTATAACGGAAAGAAAAGCACGCGGTATTTTGAATTAATTAATGTAGTCATTTTGTTCTTTTCACGACTTGTATTCATTTGACACTTTTATATAATGAAAGAAATTAATGCTCTCACTTGTTACTGCAACCCTACTCAACTACAATAAAACGTGGAATGTTCCAAACAGAATTCTTCTTTAAACGAGCTGTACTGCATTAAGTGTTTGTATTTCGAGTAAAACGAATTAAAAAAGAATAGTGATAAAATAGAAGAGTGTTTAGCTTAAAATAAAAATCATTGAAAGTTTGCAAAAGGCGGGAATGTGCAAAGTTCGAGCGGTGGCACAGGCAGACGTAGAAAATATTATAATTCGTGTTCCAGTTGATGAGATGCGTAGGCAGGAGAAAATTGTAGGCAATTCATTTAACAGTTTGTCCTGAGAAGCTCTGGATTATAACATCACATTTAACTGCAGTCATTACGCCGCGATGGCGATGGCCGCGCCATCTTTGTTCAGCTCTCGCGCCGATCCTGAACTTAGACGCATCACCTTGGCGTAATTGAAAATTTGGCTGCCTTTGCGCCGCGTAAAATATTGCGTAGCGACATTGCAGGCTACACGAGGAATGCTCCGTGTTCTGGTCGTTGTTCATGGAGAGTCTGCTCGGAGCACTCGTTCCCACCTTATATATTACGGCAAGACAACAATTTTCTCGCTCTATTACTAATTCGTTAGCCCAAGCTTCATTTTTACTCGGCACTTTACTTGCTTCAACATAATAAAATGCTTATTTATGATGGGAACTTTATTATGACATTAATTCTCTTAGTTCATTAGATATTAAGGAAAAATTTAAAGATCATTAAACTATATCATCATTTATTTCTCGTTCATTAAAAAGTGCAGTTGTAATACAGAACTGTAAGGAATTATTTTTTAAAATCGCTATTGAGATTCACAAATTTTAGAGAATCAATGAAACATGATTAATATTCCCTTATGTTTAGCATCTAAAATAATGAATACACGCAAAAGTGTTATTAAAAATCTGATGTGGATACCACATGACTTCCTTGTACGCCTATTAAACTATACATATTTTTTACTGACTAAAATATATTATATTAATATCAACTTCAAAATGAGACGACATATGTATTTATTTATTTATTTATTTATTTAATTCTTGCCTGTAGGCTTAGAATTTTTACATGACTATGTTACAATACATAATTTTAGTTGAAAGTGTCTGTACAATACTTTTTTTATTTTTGGTAATAACAAATTATTTTATTTCATTTCCCTCTTCTTTCGCAGAGATTTGACCCAGGTCTCTCCCTCTCCCGACTCGTCCAGGATATGGTATGGGCTGGTTCTCTGTCTAGGAAGGGCTCTACAATTGTACAATAAATGCGTTAGCGTTTCTTCATGTTCTTCACAAAGTCGGCATTTGCGTTCATTATCTGCCATCCAATATTTGTTTCCTTTTTCTTCGTTTCCACATCGTGGACGAGCTATTAGTTTGATAGAACTTCCTTTTTTGTTTGACAAATATTGTGGCAGGCCTACTGGCATTATGTGTTTGTATATTTTATTGTATTTGGATTGCATAATTTTTGTATTTTGTTCTTGCCTTTGAATATCTTGATCCCTGCTTGTCAATTGTACGTTAATATTGGTGTTTTCATTGCGTATTCTCTCGATTTCGGCAGGTGAAAATCCATTCTTTTCATAGTACCTTCTTTTTATTTCCCAATTACTTAACGGTGTCTTTTGTTCTTCTCTCTTCCTTATTTCTTTCCAACATTGGTGTACTATTCTCTGTGCGTCATAGTTTCTAATTTTTTCTTCATATTTCATTGCTCGAAGACCAGCTGCAATTCTTATTTTATCCTTGCTTGTTTCCTGGAGGACGATATATTGCGGTGTGCTTTTTTCTAACCCTAGTGTCCATTTCAAATATTTCAGTTGTAGTTGTTCGAATTTTTCTATTTCTCCCCAACCCCATATCTCAGCACCGTACATAATTATGCTTTTTATTACATAGTCGAACATCATTATTCTTATTTTAAAGTTATTTCTAAACTGTCGTTCGGCTAAACTCCATATCTCTTTCATTGCAATGGTAGCTTTTTTTTATTGTTTGTTCAACTTGTCTATCTGTGTTGTTACTTTGTTTAAAGATGTAACCTAAGTACTTGTATTCTTTGACATATTCTATTTTCTGGCCTTGCCATATCCATTGTATGTTTTTTTCTCTCCCACCCCCTTTTTTAAATTTCATTACTTTAGATTTGTCTACGTTTAGCTCCATTTTCTTCTTTTCCAGGTATTTGTCTAGCCTTTTAAACATGGAATTCATTTCTGTGTCGGATTTAGCTAACAACACAAGATCGTCTGCATATGCGAGGGTCCAAAATTTTATGTTTCCGACTATTACGCCTCCTGTTTGCCCTTTTTGGAAATATTCCTCAATATCTGCTAAGTAAATCGCAAATAGCGTTGGGCTTATGGGACATCCCTGTCTTAGACGACATATGTATAGTGATGATAAAGAAAGGTGCACAATTAGACTTAATACAAGTCGTAAATATTAAATTTCAAAATTTTACGGCAACAGTGTAGAAATCTCCAGTCCATATTTATTTGATGGCAAGTATAATGTCATATCTCCAATATATATATAAAAAAAATATATTAAATTAGCTCTCTCTATAAGCGAGATATTTAATTATATTATATTTATTATTATTATTATTATTATTATTATTATTATTATTATTATTATTATTATTATTATATATTTAATTATACCTTTGCAACATTTTCTTATGATTTTGTACTTAATTGAACACAAATATTTTTTGAAGCGCACCAGAAATTTGAAACCTTTTGCATTTTGCTCTTTGGTTTATTAGTTGCTATTTAATATAAAAAAATTATAATATAAGTCCTCTATTATACATTATATATCATATAAATTTGGTGCAAAGTTACCCTACTACTTTGCACCATCACAGTATTTTGATCTAAAGTTACTTGTAAACAGGAAAGGTGTAAAGTTAAACACATAAAACACTTTGGCATAAAACTATTTATTTATAGAACTGACATTTTTTTCAAAAACGTAACGATATACTGAAAATTAATTATTTACAGCCAACATAACTTTTCCATTTCTGGAATGCGATATATTCTCTTCTATTTAGTAGAGTAGGGGGGGTTTATGTGGACAAATATATCCTCCCAATCATATTTGAAACATCTGGCCTTTCAGGCCATTTCTACGACTTGATAGATTTAACCAAAGAAAATAATACAACTTCTTTAGTCTCCAATGAAACTATTTTACCAGGGAATAATTCCTCTTCGTATTGGAAAAACACGTATTCTCCTACAAGCTGCTTTGCATCAGGTAGGTTGAGAATATCTGATGTATAGTTCATCTAGGGATCATTTTCCGAAGACTCGTTATCGTTTTATTATGGGTGCACAATAGCTAAAACCGCAATGCCAAAATATTTCGGTCCGTACTGTCAACCAGTTCAGTATTTGCAATGCTGGTATATATTTTACGCCCAGTATTTGACTGTAGACCAAGACTCTACAACATCCCTGGTAATCGGTTTAGAAAATATGGAAAGTGCAGTCTTGGTCTATTGTCGAATACTGGGCGTAAAATATATACCAGCATTGCAAATACTGAACTGGTCGACTGTACGGAGCGAAATATTTTGGCATTGCGGTTTTAGCTATTGTGCACCCATAATAGGTAAAACGATAACGAGTCTTCGGAAAATGATCCCTAGATGAACTATACTTGAGAGTGATGCAGCCTCTTCTTCCTCTTCAACTTCTTTTAACTTTTCTTCAGAGTATGGTGTATGCCGAGGTGTATGCTTGAAAATTGGGATATTCTTCATCTGAAGAGTCCTGTAATACTGGATCATCAGTATCGTCAACTCCGCTGTATTCTCTTTGTCTTTCCTAATTTATTCTCTGTTTGACGGTGGTGCAAAGTATCCCCATATTGTGGTGCAAAGTGCTTAAAATGTCAACAAGTACTTACTAGATGATTTTAAATATAAACTACATAATTATCAAAATTTATAGCCAAAGATATTTAACAGATACTATAGTGGTGACTTACCTGATATTATTATATACTAACCGGGGGAACACACAATTTTGTGACAGAAAAAAACCGAAAAGGGTTGCTCTCACAAACAAGTGCCCTACAGGTTATGTTTTGAAGTAGGAATGCCCCAGTCACCACCTAACAAGGTGAAGAGATGTCACTTCAACTTGAGGTGAACATGTTGCTCAGTTAAATTAAAAACTACACAAGGTGCAAAGTAACGCCGTTTTACGGTATGTATATTTTTTTTTGTTTTTGTGAATGATCGAGTTTTCTATGAATGAAGACAAAATAATAAGAAAAATCTATTGTGGCCATCACAATGCCTTTCGTCATTTTCATATTGGATTCTATAAGCGTTGCATTTAACATTTCTGGTACACACAAAAAATTCTAATTACTTCAATTTTTTTTTTCAATTAATTCTAGGAACAAGTTTTCTCCTACTCTTCTAAATATTCGAGATTCTTCCAATTAATTAACTAGATTGGCGGTATTTCTGAAGGGTACATGATGAAATATATGTATAGCGCGTTTAGTTGACACGGATACTGTACAAACTTTGGCTTATAAATGAATTTCCCTTTTTTTATACCAATTTTAGATGTTGGCGGAGTCTTTTCCTCGTTATAATAGTAGCATATTATAATTACTATTATCTCGACTTGTCCAAGTATGAATTTTAGGTTTTCCGCATTCAAGGACAGTGTCACCTTAACGTGTGACAGCTGTATGTATAATTTTAAATATATAATTAATGATAAAATAAGTAAAAACCTGTAAAATAAGAAAAAATTAAATGTACTTCTCAGAAAAAGCTTTCAGTAATGTCTTTGGATTTTTGACACTGACATTTATGTCAATTACAAACATTTTAATTTATCAACTGGGTTCCATGAGCTGTTTGATTTATTAAACAGTGAATTATTTTATATAATTATAATTCTTTATCTCTAAATTTATAGAAAATATAATAACAATGTTCAATGTATTGGCTAGAGAATTTTATATTACATTTGTAATAACATAAACGTCCAAAAAAAATATTTAGAAGTTTTTTTAAGGAACTACTATTTCCGGTTGTCAAATTGTTACCAAGACATTTTCAGTTCTTCCCATTAATGTTAGATTAAGTAATACGTAGTTAAATTGGTCTTTAGTTTTATTGAATTTGAGTAACCGTCCCTCCAACATCCAGACATGCACACATACACACATCCACACACATCATTGTAAAAATGTTAAAATCTGATTCTACTGACCTTAAAACGTGCTTATTCACTAAAATCTGGATATGAGATCTTTAGCATGAATCCAATACCTCTCTTAGCGAAAGGAAAAAATAAAATTTTAAAAATGAAGTAAAATAACTTCATAAAATTGCACATATATGACGTAATTTGAAATTGACTTTAAATTTTTTACATTTTTGGCCTAATCTATAGCAAACTTAATTACAAAAACCAAAAAGTATACAATTTTTTAATTTACATATCTCGCTTATACAAAGGGCTAATTTAATAATGTTTGATCTGCTAGATTTAATTCTCTAACGGCCGAATTCACCATTACTTGATTGTGAGTTGACCCACAGATCATTGCTGATTCTGAATCAATCCAATTCACCATTAAAAATCAAGCTAATCTACTAATCAAAATCAATGATCAACTGATTCGTCATATTCCATTTATAGCTATGTCAGGATTCTGGCTGTTGTACACATTTTAACTTTGCCTCATGCTTCTTCTTTATCTCTATTTGGTTTTATTATTTTCAAATGTAATTTTATTTAATTATTCACTACATTTAAACACACTCCTTTATTAGAATCAGTGAAAATTTCTACCTATATCAAAATAAAGATATAATATACGAAAATTATAAAATATATTTCACAAATAAATTAAAAACTTTCATTTTAAAGCCGGGTTTACATTGGTATAGTAATTGGGTTAGTTGCTTGTACCATTTACTTGCAAAACAGTTACTAATCTAGTGTAAACCCTATAGGACAGTACTTGCTCAAGTAATTAGGACAGGCAAGTGGATAGCCTCCCAGGCTATCTACTTACCAATTGCAAAGCCACTGTCCTCCCCCACCAGCGTATTTGACACTAGCCTACAGGCCTGTATGCTTACTATATCAATGTAAACATTTGCTTGCTAGTATATTTGTAAGCTAATGCCAGTAAATTTCTGTTTTGTACAGAATTGAAGTATAGTTGCCGGTGTTTTCGATTAAGAGATTTTTTTAAAAAGAGTACAATGAAAGATGGTCTGAAGGGGAAACAATTAAGTTTGTGGAAATTTATCGGAATTTCCTGACCCACACTCTTTTTGAATGACATTTTCCTTTCTCAATCTCTCTAAGTTCTTCAATCACTATTTGTGTAATTTGCACAAATATTTCTTTTAACTTTTTGTTTCTAGTATGACGAGAAATTGTATACATCCTCTCGAAGTGATGGCCTTACAAGTGGACATTAATACTTTTTAAGTGTAGACATCCACTGTCTTGTGTCCGAGACAGTAGGCTAGCTAGGTTAGCTAGTAGTACAAGTAACTGAGCTTAGTTACTACACCAGTGTAAACCCGCCTTTACTTTTTAACGCAAAGTACAATTACCACGAATAAAATAATATGACAGTTACATTAACTGTCAAAAACCAAAACATAACTCTGATGCCCATATTCATAAACACTCGTAATGTTTCGAAACAGCTCGTTATATTGTTTGACAAATAGAATCAAATTTATTTTGAGTTTTCTTTCAATGTCGTCTGTTTTTATTGGATAAATATTATAACGAACCGTTTAAAATTTTTACGAATGTTTATGAATACGGACATGAATCTGTTAATCATGATTACTTGGTAGAAAAATCAAGTTAGTGAATTAAAACAAACGTTGATTTACGAATCAGCCTGATTTCCTAATTAGTTGACCATTAATCAGCGGAATAAAACTTTTATTTGAAGCATTTATTTCTAAAATCAAAATAAAACCATTTTTTCAGGAAAAACTGTTAACAGCTTCAGGTAATGTACCACTTCTCTTTAGCCAATTTTAACCTAAATCTACCTATATTATGATATTCCCATTGATATAAAAGTCTTATACACAAAATTTGAAAAGATTTGTATTATATTTTAATATTGTTTTTCATTAAAATCTATTTAGGCTTCAAGTAAAGTACAACTTCCGGAAGTTATGTAATGACCAAAAAAGAGGTGCACAATTAGATATTATGACAGCCCCAAATACAAAATCTCAACTTTCTACGGTTTACCGTTTTCGAGTTATACAAGATACGTACATACGTACAGACGTCACGGCGAAATTAGTTAAAATGGATTCAGGGATGGGAAAAATGAATATTTCCGCTAAAGTCTGGAAACCGATTTTTTTTCGCGATTACAATACTTTGTTATCTATGTTCAAGGAAATAAAAACCGTAAAACAGTTTATTTTTTATTATGATTAATGCGTTAATTTGTAGAATTAATATTAATTATATTAATTTCTTCCTGTTGTCAATTATATAATTCAATTAATAATATAATCAATAAAATTTATACGTGATGTAGAGTGCGCGCGGCCGACACCACTGAGCGAGGCGAGTCTAGACCTGTCGGCGGCATAATTACAGATGCGGTACCATACAAAAAGCGAGGTGTCTCTTCAATCTAGTCCCAAAAATAATCTGCAATTTTTAGGCTGTCTGAGATTGGCAAATATGATATAAATTATAAACAATCAGCCAATCCACAACTTACGGTCGTAAATGAACCGGAGAAATCCAAAAATAAATGCAGTGAAATAAATAGTTAGTAACATAAATATTGTTTAAACATATAATCTAGTATTTAAATGTTTAGTAATCTTAGTCATTAATTAATATTTATTCATAGTGTTCAATTGTTTTTACTTGAAGTATTGATCATTACATAATTACCGCAAGTGGTACTTTACTTGAAGCCTATAATAGATTTTTATGAAAAGGTATATTAAAATATAATCCAAATCTTCAATAATTTTGTATATAACACGTTTATATCAACGTAAATAACATAATAGATTTTGGTTAAAATGTACTAACCGATATGATACATTGCCCGAAGATGTTGGTAACGCATTTGCAGTAGGTAACGCAAAACATGAGCGCATGGTACTCCCATATTATTATGCTGATTTTTTAATGAAAAGTAACGCAGCGCCACAATCAGCAACGCAATAAACGCAACACAGATGACCAACCAGAATTTAGAGTTTCAGTTTTACTATAAAAATCTATATTGTTAACATGTTGATGAACTGCCACATCTAATTAATAAATGCTGTATTTCCGTCACTGTCCATTTCTATTTAATTTATTTTATAATACTACCCTTATTTATACTTATGTATGTCATATAAAGACAATAAATAAAAGTGAGCCGAATTTAGATTAGAAGTGCTATCTTTGGCGTTTATTAAATATCACAGATTTTGTGTTTCGTTATTTTATTATAAATACTCCTTTACAAAGCACGAAAATGTTTCAAACACGACGCAAATATTTTTCAAATTGTCAAGTAATAACTTTCACAGTATAAACCACGATAAGCATACAAATTATCAATGTTGCCAAGTGTAGCAACAAAAAAACGAATAGTAGATATACATTATATATTATTTATGTCATATACGATAAGTAATGAACTCTACTATTCATTCTAATAATAATAATAATAATAATAATAATAAGAATAATAATAATAATAATAATAATAACAATAATAATAATAATAATAATAACAATAATAATAATAATAATAATAATAATAATAATAATAATAATAATAATAATAATAATAATACAAGGACATATACTTTTCAACGGTTAAAAATAATTGAAATTTTATTTCATTTTTCACTATTAGTGATTTTAAGGCAGTAAGGTTTTTACACTAAGTGATGACGTGCATCAGCTCCCTGACTGATTTGGGTATACTTCGCTTTACATTTCTTAAAAAAAAATTAAACGATATTTTTAAAATTTAAAAATGTCTTTACACAGCCCAAGTGTCAGCAGAAGGTTACTCTATAGTCTATACTAATTATAAATATCAAACTAGCAAATAAACGTTAAAATTGGAATAAGTTTTATAATATTTTGTGTTACAAATGCGAATTTTGTCACAATGGTTTCAATTTTTAACGATATTATTTGAGTTATAACGTTAAGAGGATCCTAACACACACTACCGCAGACCTCATCGTGCTTCGATTTTTACCGCGATCATTCTCGGACCATGAGTACCGGGAAATAAAAAAAACTCGTCTAGATTTTGTGTTGCGAAAAACGTTCATATTTCTTTTGATGTAGAATAATAAAATTTCTACAACATTTTTCATAAAAGAGTGAAATGAAATATTAAAAATGTTAAATTTATATCAATTTAAACTAAGCGACAAAGACAGTTTTATTTTTATTACCTGGTCTAGACAGCATGTTATTTGATTAAGCGTTGAATGAAGCGCTTTGAATATTAGAATTTCATGAGCAAAAAATGTAAAACTAATTGCAGCATCAATATTGTCACGTAAATTAATTTCTAGCATGGTAGAGTTCGCATGAAATCTAATTATTTGGGCGATCAAAATGTTGAGTGTTTTATGTAAGCCTGAACATTGATCTGAGTAAATTAAGGCAATTGAGAATCAAGAAGGTAATGAAAAAATGTAATCAAGTAATTGGTGAAACGTTCCTAATAATTCAGTTGCTTATAAAATTTCTAGCGAGTTCACGGTTAAATGAGGAAAGTTAATTTTGTATTTCCATTTTAGCCTTTTAGAATAATGAAAAACAAAGTATTCGGTAAATAATTTCCTTATTACTCTAAAGTATGTACTCATTTTATTACTGTACCTACATAATTAATTTATCATTAGTATTAATGTCGATTCTAAATTACATTATTGTTTCTAACAAAAAATATATTTTTTTTTAATCAGTAACTCTTCTGATATTAGGACCGCTCAGCCTGAAAATAAATTATCTTTGCCTGAATAAAAATATTGACTCCATCATATACCCCTAATTTTTATTTTGATATAAGGCGAAATATTTAACTTTTATGGTTCCTCAGGAATTCAGAAACTGAAAAAACTATACTTCCTTAGATAGTTTAACATAAGTTGTTAAAAATTAAACGCTTTTGTTGTAAGTTCTTAACAAGAAATTTCTCTTATTAAAATTATAGATCTACAAGCAGAGAACACCTTATTTAATGAAGAGGTTCGAAATTTTATGCTTTTTTAACAAATTTTGTGCAATCTTTTACCTAAGGATTTATTTTACCATAATTATAACTTTCTTTCTGTATTGTAAAATAATTTGATACTCTTTTCTTTTTCTAAAGGGCGTTTTTATTAAATCATTTTGAACCGCTAAGAGAGGTATTGGATTCATGCTAAAATTCGCATATCCAGATTTTATTAAATAAGCACGATTTAAGGTCCCTAGAATCCGATTATAACATTTTTAAAATGATGTCTGTGTGTGTGTGTGTGTGTATGTGTGTATGTGTGTATATGTATATGTGTGTGTGTATTTCTGGATGTTGTAGACACGATTCCTCAAAAACTATAAGACTTAAAAAATATTTAACTGCAGTTTCCTCAATCTGACATTCCTGGGAAGAGCTGGAAAGGTTTTGGTAACAATTGAACAACCATAAGTAGTAGTTTCTGGGAAAAATTCTTCTAAATATAACTTTTTGGGAGTTTTTTTTTATTAAATATTGAAGAACATAAAATTCTCTATCTAATACACTTAAAATTTTTATTATATCTTGTATAGATTTAGAGATAAAGACACTATAATTTATAGAGTAAACTAATCGCAGAGGCCAAGGCACTAAGGATACAAGTTGACAAATTCCAATGTTTATAACATGACTATGACACATGTCATTGTCAAATATCAACATTTTTAGTGATATTCTGATAGCTTTTTCTGAGAAGTATATTTAATTTTTCTTATTGTTTTATTAATTAAATATTTTAAATTATAGGTAAAATTGTGGTAAAATGCATATATCCATCAGAAATACTGCCAATCTGGTTAATGAATTGGAACAATCTCTGACATGAAAATGATATAAAATAGATATAATTAGAATTATATGTGTGCAGAAGACATGTTAAATACAATAAAAAACAATATTTGGGTAAAGTTCTGTAATTTTGTTATAAAACGACGGTTCCAAAGCGAAGTGCAATACAATACATATATAGCCTAATATGGAAATGGCGAGAGGTCTTGTGCTGGGCACAACAGATTTTTTGGTATTGGAATCGTGCAAAATCACATATCCAGATTTAAGCGAATAAGCTAGTTTTAAGGTCCCTACAATCCGATGTTAACATTGTTATGATTATGTCTATGTGGATGTGTGTATTGATTCCTTAATTGGACATTAATGGTAAGAGCTAATTATGTTTGGTAACAATTGGAAAACCGTAAGTAGCAGTTTGGTAAAAAATGCACAATTTCTCAAATGTTGTAAGACTAAAGAACTATTTAACTACGGATTCCTCAATCTAACATTAATGGGAACAGCTGAATAGTTTTTCGTAACAACTGGATAACTGAAAGTAATAGTTGTTTTTTAAAAATCTAAATATTATTTTACGAAAATTTATGTTATTACAAATATTAAAGAACATGAAATACGCTGTCCGATACAATTATAGTTATTTATTATACATTCATTTTAACCGCGAGTGTAATACAACTCTATTCAATTTTGCCATAATAAAATTCTCCGATTTGAGTATAAGATTTTTGTAAATGAATTCAAATCTTGAAATATCGCTTACCACTTATGGTTATTAAGTCGCTGAATGTGAGTATTTTTTTATGCGTTGCCATAGTGAACTGTGATTGCCATGGATTGAATTGTTTATAACAGAATTTGAAATAATATGACACAATATTTTACTCCAACAATTAAATACATACGTTGTTACATAATTGTAACATTTTTATTCTTGTGACGAAATGGCAGGTGTACTTTTAATATTTGAATTTGTTCCAATAATTTTGGTTGACATATGACATTTTAAAACCTCTAGTGAAATAAAATTCTTTGAAACGCCTGCGAAATAAAACTGTTTCTAAAACAAAAACTTTAATGGTCCGTATTCAAGGAAATAAATATGACTTACGGCAAAATTGAATAAATTTTCTTATTGTATCTACTACAGATTTAGCGTGAAATTAGTATATGTAATATGAGAAATAGGTAATCAATAGTTATATCCCAAATGCACGGTAAATACCTAAATATTTCACTCGAAATACCCGGGTATACTGTTGTCCGATTGTCATTGGTCGAAATTCAAAAAAAAAAAAACTGTAACGTGATTGGTCGAAATTTTCGAGTAAAATATTCTGTTGTATTAAATCTAATAGCCAAAACGACTCTCAGGAAATCAGTTGACAAATTAAAATTTTTGTAATTGACAGGAAAATGTGAGTGTCAAAAATCAACAGTAGTTTATAAAAACCTATTTGGATGGTAGTGGCAGAACCTTACTAGAAGAATATGAAGACTAAGTACACAAGAACATTGTTCGAATTAAAAATCTCTGTTATCTGCCTAAATTTTAAATATGGTAAACTGTTTTTTGTAATTTATTGTCCAGAAAGATTATCAGCCATTTGATAGTTGAATATTTTTTTAATAAGGTCACTAAATTGGAAACTTATTTAGTAAAGATCATGTTGTCCAGATGTTAATTGTTAGGGAGCTGGTATTACTTTAATCTCACATAAAAATTGGAAATTACTCGTAGACCCAATGGCCTCATTTCTAGTGTGATACTCCCTAATGCCTCTGCCGGCTACTAGTAACAGGGAGAATCCTAAAAGAAAGCACCAGCTCTCCTTATTGCAAAGATCATTGTTTGGGCTGCAATATCCGGTACAGACATCATTGATGCTTTTTTCCATGAAGATGAAAGAACATGTCAACGCGTAATTACCAATCTTCGTTCGAGATTAGAGAAATACCAGCAGAGTAACAAGTCACCATCTGGAAACATTAACTGTGCTAAATAATGTGATTTCATTTAAAAAGTAAATGACCATTTCGATTATATTTTTGTTTTATTTAAATATCAAATACCCGATACTCTTTTTGGAAACTCTGTACGTAGGTCATTTATATTGAAATATCCTATAGATTTTGTAAATACGAGTATATTGTTTTGTGTTGAGACATCCATCCCACTGAATAACAACAAAGTTTGTACGTTAAAGACTTATACATAAACATATACATATATGAAGAACTGGATTGGTCGATTGTAGTATATCAGATGCCTTGTAAAGATTGCGAAGCAAAATATACAGGACAAACAAAATATATTTAAGGATAAGGCTGGAAAAACACAAAAGGAAAATAAAGAAAGAAAACCAAAAGAACAAATGCGCCTTAACAGAACATGTCGTAACATCAGAACACACTTCTGATTTTGAAAAAGCCTGTATATTGGAAACAGAATAAAATTACAAAAAAGAAACTAACAGAAATGTGACACATAAAAACAGATAAAAATAATGTAAACTCTAAAACAGACCTAATGTGCCTTAGTACAATCTACAACAACTTAATAAACGACAAAATAAAATAAAATATATGCAAAATTATGTTTATTCTTATATTAGATATAAAATATATATTTTGCCATTGAAACGCGACATTAGCCTAATTAACTTCCTTTTTATAAGACTTAGGCCCGGTTGCACCAACGATACTTAAAATTTTAATGAAGGCTTAAAATTAATGTAAATTAAATATTATATAATTTCGTTGCACCGAACAATATTTATGTTAATGATACATTAAATTAAACATTAAATTAATTCCCCGATCCTTTGTACTTAAATGTTTAAAGAAGCATTAAAATATGATATTCATTGTTTTGTACGTGTTTTGACGTATCAAACAAGGCAAGGTAAGTTTTGAAAGAGATATGTATATTTGATTTCGAGCATTACATAAAAAGGTGTAATTGTTTTAGAGAAAATGCCATCGTCTTCTTCGTCCTCATCGGAAGATGAAATAAGACGGTTCCTGTGATAACGATAATTCCTTTGCTTGTGCATTTTTTGATAGTGATGGAATATTATCACATGAAATTTATTTTATTTTTGGAGTAGATGCATTCTAAAGTTTTAAAAATAATTAATAAATAAAATTAATATCTACATATAATAATACCTCAAGCTCAAATACTAAAATATTATCGTATTTATCATTTTTTGAAGTTGATGGCACTTCATTACAGTTTTTTAAACTAAAATAATCAGATGCGCTGTCATATGCATTATTTAGGGGGTAAATTGTTCTTTCAAATTAGATAACAAACGTTCATTGTCGTATAATTTAGATTTTTTGTATGGTCCACCACTGATTTTTCTCGAAGAATTGTTATTTGTTTCATTTTGAAATTATCATAAAATGTTTTAATTGACTGGACAGATCTTGACATTTCAGTTACAGCATTAAATTTTACGCAAATTTCCTCCCACGCCGCATTTTTCGTCATTAATAACTCTGAATCGTTCTTTTTATTTTCGATAATTTTTTAATACTCTTCTATTATATTAATAATCATTTCTTTTTTTGCGACAAAATGTTAAATTTGACATTGACACATTATTTTTTTGTCTAAACAAAATTGAATGTAGATACATCATTTGAAATCAGTACCAACCTAAATTAAATGCTTCATTACTAAATGACACATTAAAAGTAAAAAAATATATATTGTGCAACGCTCATTAATTTAATGTTACGTTAAATTTTAATGCTCCATTTGTTAATAATTATTAAATTTCTTGTTGGTGCAACCGGGCCTAAGTAAGATTAATCCTGCTTTAATAAATTGTTTTTTTCTTTTTCACTGATACTTGCTATACGTATATCCACGTGTTTCTGTGAGTGTGCAGAGAAATTTTATTATTGGCATAATTATTTTAAATTATGAGTGCTCTTTACGACAATAAATGTAAAACATATATAATAATTAAAAATTAATTTATTTCGGAAGTAATGTATATTTGTTTCAATTTCAGTGTTTTCACAACTTTTATACTTAATATATTGAAAGATGTTTTCAGAACTCATTTTAATAAGATAACACAATATTTGGGTATAAGTTCTGTATTATTTATTGAAAAAATACAACGTTTCGACAGCTAGGTGCTGTCTTCTTCAGGCAAAAAATTATAATAAAAATAAACATGTAGTCAAGACAACTAGCAATTCAAAGGTACAATGATTAATGGAAAAACATATAATACAAATCATAAGTGCCAAAAAATTGCATAATTTTTTCTAAGTTACTTATGATTTGTATTATATGTTTTTCCATTAATCATTGTACCTTTGAATTGCTAGTTGTCTTGACTACATGTTTATTTTTATTATAATTTTTTGCCTGAAGAAGACAGCACCTAGCTGTCGAAACGTTGTATTTTTTCAATAAATAATACAGAACTTATACCCAAATATTGTGTTATTTTATACTTAACATTCCGTAGTTCCTGAGGATAATCCTGTTGCGGTCAAAACGTTGAAATGATAATAAAAAAAATTACATGACTGCATCCCAGAATAATTTTCTTAAATAGATTTATACATGCAAAAATATTATTTGTCTTATGCACACAGTAAGTAAAATATCCGGCGAGAAATTATATGCTGGCCATATCAGAATTTTTATTTTAATGAGGTAATAAATTGTTTCTGGATTGCAGTCACAAATTTTATTTGTTAAATTCTCGGGTCGACCGGTTTCGAGCTCCACATGAGCCTTCCTCAGGAGATGAGAATTATGATATTATTAGTAACATTGCATAAAAAAATATATGAAATACATGAAAAAGTAAGTGCAGCACATGGATTTCGTCAAAAAGTTAAAAGAATAAATTATATAAATTTTTTTTATAAAAACTAAAAACAAATGTTCTACATAAACTACACCCATGGAACTACTTAAGTAATTACCACACCAATGGAACCACTTAAGTAATTACTTAATTAAGTTTATATACTTTATTCTTTTAACTTTTGACGAAATCCATGTACTTTATGTTCCACTTACTTTTTCATATATTTCATATATTTTGTTACGCAATGTTACTAATAATATCGTAATTCTTATCTCCTGAGCAGCTCGATAGGCTTTTGTTTTATGCACAAAGTTCTTATGCTGGTTTCCCACGGCCTGTGATTTTCCGGATCGCGTCGCGCCGCGCCAATATATGCGGACGAGCACGCGCCACAGACAAGCCCGCGCTGAACCCTTCCCACGGCGCGTGTAGGCCCGTGGTATGATCCCTAGTTTGGTTTGAAGTGCCTTTCCAAAATGCCGGGTGGAGAAGATATCATCTACACCATTGCCCGTCTTCATAGAATCTTTAACTTTGCTTCTCAATTTCCTATATGTTGACATTAAGTTGTCCCTCTCCTTTTTTATGTCTTTCATCGGGATGTTACCATCTTTTAATGTTCTCTGTATTCTACTCCACGCGTCGTGCAGGTCGTTCCTATTTTTATGTTCAGCAGTCCTCGTGTTCCACAACGCTGGGTCATTTTCATATAAAGTTAAAAATTCAAAAATAACCTCGTTGGACAACTCCATATTTACGTTCAACCTGGGATAGATCTGAAATGCTCATCAATAACAATTGAAACCATCACGGGCGACGGATGGCTACGCGCGCGCTCGCTTCGCGCCTTTGATGTTACCGACTTGCTACGGATCGTACGCGCCGCCGCAGATCAGGCCGCGCCGACTCGGACGGAACCCTTCCCAAGGCGTGTTGGCGCGAACTGGCGCGGTGCGGCCCGCAATATAACGGGCCGTGGGAAGCCAGCATAGGAATCATGTCATGTTTGGTATCAAATGAGCGGTCTTGTTAAAGACTCTCAGGCACATGTGTCAAAATTTTTGACAAGTTGTTTGGCTTTTGTTTTTTGCATAAAGATAAGTCGTTTGTATATCCGAGAAAACTGTTAGCTTTATCATTTTGGGTTTAAATTGTGTCTAGACGGATTGGATGGACGTAAAGACTATCATAAAACACTATCCCCTAGGGGAAGTTCGGCGTAGCCGAGTTTTCGCTAGTTTTAATACTTTGATATACCTTAATTACAATTTTTTTGGGCGTACCCGAAAAGTTCAATATTTGGTCTGGACCAAAATAGTAGGTAAGCCTGGCTTGGCTCAACTTTTCCTAACGAACGGTTCAACTTGATTCGCGTATTGGAGCCCTTGGTAATGATTTTATTTATCCTCTTAAAATGTACAGGGTGTTATTATTAAGGCGTTACACCCGAAAATGGTAGTTAGAACTCAATAAAACAAACAACTTTTCTTAGTTCCAATTTTTGGTGTGGTATCTACCCTGTTTGGTAGTTATTGAAGTTCTTTTGTTTTTCGAAATATCGTAATAACTACCTTATTATAAGGACTATTGAATTTTTTTTGTCGAAGTTACCTTTCGGCTCTCTAAAACTTTTGCTTTTACATTTATTTTTTACTTTTATAAATGACAAAATGGTGATCGATAAATTTTTTGACAAGCACTTTATAAAATCCTTAAACTATCTACTACAATTTGTCTTAAACATTTTTTTCAATCTATCCAAAAAAAAGTCTGTATTCATTTACTTGACTTACAGATAAGTATTAACAAACTAAAAAAAAATCTGTTGTGGCCAGCACAAGACCTCTCGCCATTTCCATTTTATGTTATATAAGTACTGTATTGAACCGTCGTTTTGTAACAAAAAAAAAAAAAAAATACAGAACTCTACCCAAATATTGTATTTTACTGTATTTAACATGTCTTCTGCACACATACAATTCTAATTATATCTATTTTTCATTGTATGAGGAAGTTACTGTCAGAGGTTCTTCCAATTCCTTAACAAAATTGGCGGTAATGGTAATGGATATATGCAGGTTACCTATAATTTTAAATATTTAATTAATAAAACCATAAGAAAGATTAAATGTACTTCCCAGAAAAAGCTTTCAGAATGTAACTAAAACTTTTGATTTTTGACACTGATATCTGTCATTTACAAATTATGTTATAAACATTTGAATTTGTCAACTGGTTTCATTAGTGTAGTTTAACCTATTCGAATTATTGCGTCCCGTTATTCTATACATTATAGCATCTGTATCTCTAAATTTATAGAAGATATAATAAAAATTTTAAATGTATCAGATGTAGAATTTTATGTTCTTCAATATTAGTAGTATCAAAAATATTCAAAAAATAATATTTAGAAGAATTTTTTTAGAAACTATTACTTCCGGTTGTCCAATTGTTACAAAAACCTTTTCAGCTCTTCCCAGGAATGCCAGATTGAGGAATTCATAGTTAAACAGGTCTTATGTCTTACAGTTTTTGAATAATCGTCCCTCCAACTTCCACATGTAAATACACACATACAAACACACATCCACATACACACACAGACATCATCGTAAAAATGTTAAAATCGGTTTATATGGACCTTAAATCGTGCTTATTCATTTAAATCTAGATATGTGATTTTTAGCATGAATCCAATACCTCTCTTAGCGAGAGGTAAAAACATTTAAAACGAAGTTGCTTCTGCCATTGAACAATGAAACAAAAGAAGATTAGATTTCATAAGTGCACAAAGCCGAAAAAATACTTCAAATTTAACGAACACGTATGTTTGTTAGTGTGTATGTTACAAATTTAAATAAGTTAATTTTTTGTTATTATTATTATTATTATTATTATTATTTTAATAAATTTAATAATGAAAAAACCTTTTTTTTCGTTCAATACACTTTTATCGTAAAATTAAAAAATAGTTATTATATTAAACAAACTATAATGCTGCGAGTATTTAAAATAAATTATAAATATATATTATTATTATTATAATTATTATTATTATTATTATTATTATTATTATTATTATTATTATTACTCAACATCGAAATAAACCACTTGTTTAACATATTAGTTAACATTGAAAATAAAATTAACGGTTTCCGAAAACGCGACTCTTCTTCGTTGCTACTCTTGATGGATGTGTAAAATTAAAATCTGCGTTAAGCTTTTTTGCGTCATGGTTGTTCTTTATGCAGTTGCATAATGCATAATTCATTGCAAAAAACGAATTTTTCTGTTTTCAATTGTAAAATGCATTTCAATTAATTAAGTTTTCATTTCATATAAAATGTTTGATTTCATACAAATTTTAACATAATAACATACACAAACAGTGTACTTGTCAAATCTAACCTTCCTTTATTTCATTTTTCAATGGCTGAAGCTACTTTGTTTTAAATGTTTTTTTTTTTGTGTGTTAATATCTGTAAGTCAAGTAAGTGAATAAAGGCTTTTTTGGATAGATTGAAAATAATGTTTCGAACAAAGGTTGTAATAGACAGTTTAAAGATTTTTTAAATGCCAAATGTTTTAGAGGGCCGAAAGGTAATGAATTTTTTTTTTTCAATAATCCTTAACATAAGGGAGTTATGATAATTTTTCGAAAAGCAAAAGAACTCCAATAACTACAAACCCGGGCATCAAATCGAAAATTGGAACTAAGAAAAGTTTTGATTTAATGAGTTCTAACTTCCATTTTCGGGTGTCGCGACTTAGTATTAACATCCAAACATCCTGTATAATTTTAGTTCATATATTAATGTTCTGAATTAATTTTGTTCAGTAGATACATATGTTGAATTAAATTTTGGTCATTGTTTCATAAAAATAAAAATTAATTACATTATATTTTTCTTTATACTGTTCGGTATACCTTGGAGAAATAACTCGCATTGTATTTTTTAATCTGTTGCAATTACAACACACGTCGTCGCATTAAAAGAATAGAATGTCGTTTTTAAGGGCGAAGATCTGTGGGGAGCAATTAAAAAGTAGGTCACCATGGCAACGAAAGAAGCACGGCACCGTTGCAAACATTATCGATTCAGTTTGAATAAGCCCTGGATCCGTGAAACGCCGTGTTTCAATTTTGTAAATCTATGAGATTATGTCATGACTCGTCCCGGTGCCATCTGCATGCACTCCGTGGAACTAATACATCAGGCATTTTTCACTTTCGTGTATTAAATGATATTCGGATGCATGCGCATTTACCACTCACATAAATTTTGCTCAAAACAATTTTCTCATTTCACAAACTAGAATCCATTGCGTTCATTTCAATTCAATTACGAACTTTTCAAATTTTCATTTACTATTCTCAAACAGATAAATTGTATAATAAAAGAAAGATACTTAATCAGACATTTTAATTACTTCAATAGCAGATTCTGAAATGATTTTTTTCATTTTTAATTTTCTTGTCATAAGCAGATTTAAATTAACTTCAATCTTAAATTATTAATTTTATCAACATCTTAATCTGCAACTAACACTGCATTTTTTTTATCTCTCGCTTATTGTTTATTGGAAAACATTAATTCAGGATTCTTTGAAAGTATACTGCAAGTGCAAATAGCAGATTAATAGTATGCCTATAAATTATAGGTACATAGCAGCTCCCCCTCCATCCTTACAATGAGTCCTGGCTACGCCACTGATTCATGCTGGGAGACCATGTATTAAATATATTGTCTCGCCATTTCCAAATTAGGCTCTATAAGTATTGTACATATTTGACATTTCTGATATACACAAAAACACATATCTCCTTTGTATACAGTGTGTCCCATTTAGAGGTGCCACCATTGGGATTTCGAGAACTATAAGAGATACGATGTCGGATAATGGAACTTTTTATGCGCCTTTGCCACTTCTAAACTATTAGTAATTGAGAAAAACGTTTCAAATATAAAAGATAGATATTTTTATTAACTAACCAGTGGTGTACGAAATAAATTTTTATATCCCTAAATTTTCGAGATATAACACAAACTTATATTTTTACCTCTCGCTAAGAGAGGTATAGGATTCATGCTAAAATTCGCATATCCAGATTTTATTGAATAAGCACGATTTAAGGTCCCTAGAATCCGATTATAACATTTTTAAAATGATGTCTGTGTGTGTGTGTGTGTGTGTGTGTGTGTGTGTGGATGTGTGTGTGTGTGTGTGTATGTATGTATGTATGTCTGGATGTTGTAGTCACGATTCCTCAAAAACTATAAGACTTAAAAAATATTTAACTGCAGTTTCCTCAATCTGACATTCCTGGGAAGAGCTGAAAAGGTTTTGGTAACAATTGAACAACCGGAAGTAGTAGTTTCTTAGAAAAATTCTTCTAAATATAATTTTTTGGGAGGTATTTTTATTAAATATTGAAGAACATAAAATTCTCTATCTAATATACTTAAAAAAATTTATTATATCTTGTATAGATTTAGTGATAAAGACACTATAATTTATAGAGTGAACTAATCGCAGAGGCCAAGGCACTAAGGAAACCAGTTGATAAATTCCAATGTTTATAACATGACACATGTCATTGTCAAATATCAACATTTTTAGTGACATTGTGAAAGCTTTTTTTGGGAAGTATATTTAATTTTTCTTATTGTTTTATTAATTAAATATTTGAAATTATAGGTAAAATTGTGGTAAAAAGCATATATCCATTAGAAATACCGCCAATCTGTTTAATAAATTGGAACAATCTCTGACATGAAAATGATATAAAATAGATATAATTAGAATTATATGTGTGCAGAAGACATGTTAAATACAATAAAAAAAAAACAATATTTGGGTAAAGTTCTGTAATATTTTGTTATAAAACGACGGTTCGAAAGCGAAATGCAATACAATACATATATAGCTTAATATGGAAATGGCGAGAGGTCTTGTGCTGGCCACAACAGATTTTTTTAAATGGAACCCATATCTGATTTTAGTCTCAAAAAAATAATTATTTTTTTCTCTTTTCAATGATGTAAGGGTTATTATGTATTATATTTGTTTTGCTCCTAAAATTTAATTTTTCTCTTTATTTTCCTGAATTTTCTTATTATTTCCCAAAAAACATTATTATTTTTATTAATTATATAGTATTTGATCAAAATAATTTGTTTTATGCCTTTATTACTTAATATTTTTATTCTAGACTCATAATTACAAATTACACTATGATGTGCCAAGGGCGACCTGATACAAAATTTTATAAAAATTAATTTGATACGAGTTTTGAGCAAAATTTTTTAACGAAATAAATTATTTAAATACAAGGAGTATTTCCAAATAGAAATCTACCAATATTTTCAAAATAATTGTAAATTTAATACAAAATAAGGAAAAAATAATAATTTTGAAGGCAAAAAAATATAAAACAATAACCCTCACATAGTTCAAAAGAGAAAAAAATATTTATTTGTGTTATATCTCAAAAATTTACTGATATAAAACTTTATTTCGCACGCCACTGATTAGTTAATAAAAATATCTATCTTTTATATTTGAAACATTTTTCTCAATTATTAATAGATTAGAAGTTATTTGAAAACGAAAAAATCAACAATACTCAGTTTTTCGTCATTATCTAGTGCCTTATGAGTATTTTTGGAAAAATAAAAGCACATCTGAGATGGCCTCCCAAAGACGCACAAAAAGTTCCATTTAACCGACATCGCATCTTTTATAGTTCTCGAGATCCCAATGGTGGCACTTCTAAATGGGACACACTGTATTTTTATATTTTGTAATTCATTCTATTCACTCTTATTCTTTCAATATTCGAGATTCTTCCAATTCATTGATGAGATTAGCGGTATTTCTGCAGGGTATATGTAATATATGTGTCTTTAATTATAAATATTTAATAAATAATAAAATAAGAAATATTATATGTACTTTCCAGAAAGTCTTCGGTAATGTTTTGGGCTTTTTAACACTCACATTTATCTGTCATTTACAAATATTTTAATTTTTCCACTTGTTTTCCATGGGCTGCGAAATACATTTACAACTTATCATTTTATATATTTATAAGTCTTTATATTAATAATCTTTAACTCCATAGAAGAAATAATAAAAAATTTAAATGTATCGGATAGAGATTTTCAAATTCTTTAATATTAGTAATAACAGAAATATTCAAACAATAATATTTAGAAGAATTTTTTTAAAGAAACTATTACTTTCGGTTGTCCCATTGTTACCAAAATCTAATCAGCTCTTCCATGAATGTCAGATTGAGGAAAATGCAGTTAAATATTTTTTGTCTTATAGTACCTTATCCACTAAAATCTGGATATGCGATTTTTAGCATGATTCCAATGTTTTTTCACTTTTGCAAACAAAATTAGCAAACCGAGCAGCTAATAGCTCTATATCAAACGACGCTGGTACTTACCAATTTGCTCTCTGTCTAAAAACATAGCGACTGAAAATTTGTCAGTATATCAATATATAATTCTGAAACAAAGCTTACTGAAAAGTTATGTGTAGAAGATGGAGTTTCAAACGCTGCTTATGCATATGCACATTTTATTTTACCATTGAATTAGAAGTATTATAACAATTTTTTTGGTGTATTATTAATGTTAATTTAGTAAATACTGTAAATAATACAATAAGAAATAATAAATAATACGAAAATAATGGATTTTATTCAGGTGTCTCAAATAATGTACATGTATTTCATTTTCGATGCTTTTTTAGGGTATCTCGGGAAATATTAATGATAGAGCAAAATCGTTTGCACATTCCATAGTCAACTTTTTGAGAAAAGTTTAATAGCCACCACAGGAATTTTCGATCTTCTTTTGTTTCTGAGCTACAGGCAAAAACTTGTTTTTCGCTCATTTCGAAAATATCTTATAACTCATTTATTATGGTAGTTAAAGAAAAATTGTTTTAACAAATTTTATACCGTTTTTTAGGTAAAATAAAATGGCGTAATTAGATTTTTTGGAAACTTCATAATTCTTGAGATATAACACAAACTTATGATTTTTTAAATGGCAACCTATGTTGAAAATAGACTCATCTTTTTGCTTATTTTTTAAGCTTTTCAATGATATATAACAAGTCTACATTCTTTTGTTTTACACACGAATAAAAGATGAATTATTGTTTTTTTGGGGTGAAAAAATTTAAAATTATTAAGAAATAAATTAAAAAACTATAATAGTTCGTCATTTGTTTATTTCTAATATTATTTGCTTTAGTTTTACACATATTTTTAATTTATTTACTTTAAAAGCATATTTTTTCGAATTGTGTCAAGGCCACCTGCGACGTCGATAAATAATAATTTAACTAATCCGAAAATAATTGGTTTAGAATAATTTTGAAAACATAATTAGTAGATATGGAATCAAAATAAACATATGATGAAGTATTACAGTATATTTCATTTGTTTCTTAATAATTTTCAATTTTTTCACCCCAAAAAATTAATAAATCATCTTTTATTCATATGCAAAACAAAAGAATGTAGACTTGTTATATATCATTGAAAAGCTTAAAAAATAAGCAAAAAGATGAGACTATTTTCAACATAGGTTGCCATTTAAAAAATCATAAGTTTGTGTTATATCTCAATAATTATGAAGATTCCAAAAAATCTAATTACGCCATTTTATTTTACCTAAAAAACGGTATAAAATTTGTTAAAACAATTTTTCTCTAACTACCATAATAAATGAGTTATAAGATATTTTCGAAATGAGCGAAAAACAAGTTTTTGCCTGTAGCTCAGAAACTAAAGAAGATCGAAAATTCCTGTTGTGACTATTAAACTTTTCTCAAAAAGTTGACTATGGAATGTGCAAACGATTTTGCTCTATCATTAATATTTCCCAAGATACCCTAAAAAAGCATCGAAAATGAGACACCCTGTACTCTAAGTTGCGATCTCGAAAATATATAAGAAAAAGTAAAAAATAACAAATTTTTATACACGGTCGCATCAGGTTAACGTGACAAAAGGCCTCTTTAATGAAACACCTTTATTAAAAAATTATGCATAGGTAACAGTGAACCAATTTTAAAATATGCGTTTTTTTTTCAAAGAACGATACATCATTAAATTAACCTTCTAATGAGGCAATTTTAGTTAATTTTATCAAAAAAAAATGCTCTAAAATTTTTATATAATTGAAATAATTTTACCTTACCTACCTACCTACCTTATTTAATATCTGAGAACAAAAATATACTATAAAAGTAGCACATAGAAATAAATAGTAAACAATCTTTTTATATCAAATAACACACATAAAAATCAATGCGTTCTCGGGAAAAAATTTTTAATATCAAAACTGACTTATAAGATCATTGGCGTCGCAGTAGTTATTAATTATTTAAGGCTTTCACAGTGAAGAACTGTATGTTTATCATTAAGATTAGCGGAATTTTGATATTTAATAAACCGAATATAAAATGATGTCAATGCAAAAAGCATCTCACGTCAATTTTAACAATCAACATTTTTTATCCAGAGAACACATCGATTTTTATTTTATTTTTTTACAAAATTTTGAACCATGATATAATTGGTCAGTTTTAAGCGGCTCCACTTTTTATAGAAAGCATCTAAAACAAAAATTATTGCCAGGTTTACTATTTATGGAGTTAGTTCTACCATCCCTTAGGTTACTTACATAACATTATGTATACACCAATGTACACGAACTATGCTGACATTTTGAAGTTATTTCTTGGACGACGTAAGTCGCCTCGTGAACAGATTCTATCACATATGTAGCGAAAAGAAACTACTTTAATTATGTATGTCGTCAAGAATGGGCCCGTCCATATTTTTAAAATTTTTTATATGTTATTAAAAGTTTCGAAATAGAAATTCTATATTTTTTATCTTTTCGAATTACACTTAATATTGGATACAATAATTATTAAATTTATAGGAACAATGTGGGAACTAGATTTAAATTTTATTTATAGTTTTATTGGGTTTTAAGTTTCTTATAGTTGCGGAAGTATACGTATATATTCGCAACTCGTTTTATATAAAAATACGCGGACGTTTCGGCCATTGATATGTGACCATCTTCAGCTACAATATTATATTTATAACTATAAACTTGTAATTATAATAAACTACAAGGTCATTTACCATAATTGGTTTACAATATGTGTAAATTTTCAATATTTAATATAAATTTTGCGACGAAACATGTTGCGAAAATGTATTGGCTATCGATGAAGCTAAAAAACATTTAGCCATAGTAGCACGTAGGAAAAAGTCACAAATGACAAAAAAACACTTTAAATTTTGATTATTTTATATTTTAATCCAAAGATGTTCGAAGATAAACATTATGCGCTGATGACAGCCACATAACAATGACGACTGTCAAAACGGAAATACGTCGAAAGTAAGAAAATTTTATTAATATGAATGGCTACGACATACGGATAGCATAATAATAAGAAGAAAAGCAAGCAAATGTCAGCTGATCGACAAGTACACTATGGGACAAAGCGCTTAAATTTAAATAAAGCTAAAGAAATATTTGTATTTTTAAATAAGTTATTAAAAGCGTAATTTAAATTTTCATCGAAAGGAATTTTTGAGTAGACTATTTCTTGTGGTTGTACAACGTCAACCGCAGCATCTTAAACTGGAATGGTGTTGTTAGAAATTATTTTTAATCTTTTATTAATATATCGGCGGCTTAGAGTGTAAAAGTGCTAACTCCATTTTTTGTCTCAAATCATGTTATGGTATCGTTCGAAAGAGAAAGAGACGGCGCATCGTTTACGAAAAGCTGCTAACTGGATAACCGAATTAAATTGTTGTATATGAGTGATACGTAAAAGTGCCAAGTTCGAAGCATCAAATCGTGCGTGCTAACTCCTAGCAAGCGGTCAGTTTATATTGTACTCTTCTACGTGAGCACGTGAGTGAAGTGATCTTTCCTGTTTATATGATATTTTTGAGTGTTTATTTATTTATTTATTTATTTATTTATTTATTTAATTATCAACCCAACAGGCTAAGCCCAGATAAAGGGTTGTAAAAAAATACATAATACACTCAACAATACATAAAAATAAACAAAATGCTTATGACATATTACATAACATATTAATGAAATTTTTAAATTCCAAATGAAATATATCAATCCTCGAAAATTTACAATTATAAAGATTGCACATACGATATATAGGCGAAAGCATTAAATAATTAGTTCTAGCACCCGGTAAATAAAAAGTAAAGCTACTTCTGGTACGAAAAGAGGGAATATGAAATTGGAGAGAGGAAAGAGTACAAGGATCGTCAACGCAGCTGTTTACAACTTTAAATAGATGTATTATTAGGGCATTTTCACGGCGTTCAAAGAGATTCTTGAAATTAAACATGTGTAACAACTGTTTATAATTTACAGAATAATCAGGGTAGTTATTATGTGCCTTGTAATAAAGGTATTTGAGAATTTTTTTTTGAACAGATTCAATCAGATCTTGATGAACTTCATAAATAGGGTTCCAAATGATGTGATAGTACTCCAGCTTAGAGCGGACGAAAGAAAAGTATAGGTTCGTAATTGCTGATAAATTTAGGAAAGTTCGAGTATGTCATATTTGACTCCAAGATCTCGTACAGTAGTAGATCGCGACAAGGTGACATTTTCGATCGTATAATTATAAATAATTGGCAATAGTTTCCTAGTAAAAGACATTACTGTACATTTATTTAGATTAAGATGTAATTTGTTAATTGAGCACCATTTGGAGAGTCTATCTAAGTCATCTTGGAGAAGTTGGCAATCTTGTACTGAAAGAATTGGGTAAAATATTTTTAGGTCGTCGGCGAATAGAAGTTTATCAGTGTGAATTACATCTGTCACATCATTAATAAAAAGAAGAAAAAGTAGTGGACCTAGATTTCAACCTTGTAGAATCCCTGAAGTCGGAGAGAAAGAATTGACGCCTTTGTAGTGAACGTACATTTTTGTTGACAAAGGTATGAGGTGAGAAGGGAACGTAAAGGGAGAGATAAAGAAAAGGAATCAAGCTTGCTGATCAGTATACCGTGATCAATTCTGTCGAAAGCCTTCGCAAAGTCTGTATAAATACAGTCAACTTGCCCTTTGGCGTCAAGGTTAGAGGATACAACATGACTGAAATAGCTTAGATTAGTAACAGTAGACCTCTTCTCCATATCCATGTTGAGAGACAGATATTTGATGTTTAACTTTTCGAAAAATAGCCGCATAAACAATTTTTTCAAAGATTTTACTAAAGTTTGACAACATGTCAATGGGACAATAGTTTGTCACAGAAGAAACATCACCCGACTTTAAAATAGGAGCAACACGCGTTACTTTCCAGAGGTCCGGGAAGGTACACGTTTTGATAATTAGATTAAATAAATGATAAAGGGCATCCGACAGAGGTTGAGCACAGTCTCTAATCAACAAGCCTGGGATAAGGTCGGGACCACATGACAAAGTAGGTTTAAGTTGTTTTATATAAAGTTTGATCTCCTCTGAAGTGATTTTGTTGAGGGTCACATTGTCATGAGAAGGATTAAAGAGTTTAGGGTTAGTAGGACAAGAAGTAGGACTGTAAACTGAACTAAAGAAATTAGCAAATGCATTGGCAATATCACTTGGTGAAGAAATAGTTGTGTCGTTAAAAGTCATAGAAGATGAAGAGGCTGATTGTTTCTTTTTAGAATTTATAAAGTTCCAAAACTTCTTGGGATCTGTACTGATGGAAGTTACACAAGACTTCACATATTCACTGTAATTTCGTCTAATTAAGTTCTTTAGCTCAGAACGCAAGTTATTAAATTGAATACGATAGTGGGGATTATGTGGAAATCTTGATGATAATTTCCTCATACGATCTTTTTTCTTAAGTACCCTAATGACATTTTTATTAAACTAGGGTGGATAACTTTTTGAGCAATTTGACTTCATAGGAACGCAAGAGTCTATGAACGAGTAAAGAGTATTGTAAAAAAAATCACAAGCAAGATTAATGTCAGTAAAATGACAGTGAATTCCAGTCAAATTGTTCAATCAAGTTATACAATTTAACATAGTTAGCCTTTTTAAAGTTATAATTTTTGTAAGTTTTATAATCGTTAACGCTCTTTGACTTACTTATGTACTAAAGTAAATCAAGGTAAGAAATGTGTATTTTATTAAATTAACAAATTTTATTTACTGAAGCCATTGACAAATGAATTTTTACTCTTAAATTGATCACTCAGTTTCTATGGAGTTGGCACTTTTTCTTTTAGTTGAAAACAAAACTATTTTTTGAGTACTTAGCACAGTTTCCTACAGCTTTACTATAATCCAAGCTAAATATTAAAGTGTATTAAAATTGTATTTAGGTACATTTTTATTTTTCAGATGTCGCCGCGTAGTAAGAAAATATTTGATATATTAAATCTACCCTACGCCGAAAATAAAGAAAATGATGAAGCTGAATCACAGCAATTAGTCCAGCCGAAAATAAATGAAGGTCATGTTAATATACAATTTAACGAAGTTTTGTCAGAGCATATGCACGTAAACGATAATTGGACAATAGTTGATAATGTAGAAATAGAAGTTGTTGACTTCCAAGAAAAGTCAATCCAAGTAACGGATATTTCTATAGAAAATGTGTAGAACTTGATGAGCAGTGGAATTAAAGAATGATAAATAGCAAACTGGATGAACACAAATTTTATTTACTTTATACAACTATATAAGATTCTGTATGACAGTTTAAGATATTTATTTTGACATACTATTTACAATATTAATTGCTTTGTACTATTGAATTTTGTATTTCAACACTTCTCCTTAATTAATAATGTAAATAGCATTCTTCGCGTAACTTCTTTAATCTTGTTTTTGGGAGCAGTTTAGTCAACACGTCGGCAGTCATTTCTTCTGTCTGACAATAAATACAAGCGACAATTTCTTTGTCAACATATTCTTTCACATGATGAAATTTAACATCAATCGGCCCGATTCTGTAAGAAGAGTTACTAGAATAAATTTATTAAAATAGTCTCTAAAATGAAGGTCAGTTACTACTACAGTAACTTGTTATTTTTTGTATTCTATAAGCACAAAGTCATTACAGTTTTAGATACTTAGTTGCTAAACAAGTTATTACGCTAGAGACTAGCCAAACGTAGTATTTAAGGTGTAGTAACTTTTCAGAATGGCTGGAATTTGGATGAATTTTGAATTTCATAGAGGATTGGCAGATTTGGAAAATCGGTATGTATAAATAAGTAACTGTAAATAATTTTCGGTAACGTTTATATATGAAATTGGAAAATTTATTTGATAAATTTATATTAACATTTTTATTTCACAGAAGAAGAAATAGGTTAAAAAATAGATTGGTAAAAGACGAGAGTAATCCTTTCTTAATTTCGGATATAAAATTAAAAAAATTGTTCTTCCCATAACAATTTAACCTCATTAGTTTTCAGGGGATGTGTTTTCATTTCGAGCATTATTTTGTGGTTTTCTAAATAAGCTATTAATATTTCCAACAGTTCGTTGATTGTTCTTGAAGCCCTAGGCTTGTTATATACCATGATGCAAAAAGGTATAACACTTGTTCACATGTAAACACTAAGAAATGTCACTTGTCAGATTAGAACATACGCAGAAGAAGAAATACGCATGCACACCACAATTCATGTTCCTCATTTCACTCTGATTTCACTGCTATCTTAGTATTCAGTTACTAGGATAGTTGCTATCAGAGTAACTTCATAGTAACGTTGCTAACAAGTTACAATGTTAGATACTTTTTACAGAATCGGGCTGAATATGTTTTTATCTATTTGTTACTCGTTGCTGGTTATCAATTAAGCGTAAACAGCTCTGATTATCTTCATATATAATGCTTGAACTCTTTTCTTTTTGATTAGTCTTTCAATAGTCGTCGTATCCAGTGTACTTCTTTACAGGCTTCTGATAAAGCTATAAATTCAGCTTCTGTTGATGAAAGAGCTACACATGTTTGTTTTTTGCAACTCCAACTTACACAACTATCATTAAGTTTAAAAACATATCCACTGTTTGATTTACGATCATTTTTGTCTTCTGCCCAATTTGCATCGGCGTATCCCACTAAGTTCATCTTACTGTTTTGTTTACCTACAAGTAACTTGAAGTTAATTGTTCCTTTCAAATATTTAAGTACTCTTTTAAGTTCATTCCAGTCTTCTGTATTTGGATTTGAAACTTTTGTAGCTAAAATTGATATACTGGCAGCAATATCACGTCTGGTATTTATTGCAATATAAAGTAAACAGCCAATAAGTTTTCTATATTCTTCATTATTAGGTAATAGATCTGTTTCTTCTCCTTTTCCGTAACCAATACTTAAACGTATCTCTGATGTTTTAGAATTTTCCATTCCAAATTCCTTTAAAACTTTTTGTATACATGCTGATTGATCTATTGAAAAGTTACATTGAGAATCTCTTGTTACCTTTGTTCCCAAATAGTACCGTACTTCACCTAAATTGTTAATTTGAAATTTTGATTGTAATGTTTCTTCGCATGGGGTCCCTTGGACGCGTGCCTGAGTGTCTGGTCGCGAACCTGAGGGAATCGGGTTCGATCCCGACAGACGCCAAATATTTCCAATTTTAAATGACACAAAAAAGTGACCCCTGTGGTGCACTCTCCACACCAGCTATGAGTGCCCGTGAGGTGACGCCTGGTAAATATATCGTCATCATTACCGATGTCTACATGTGTTGTAGATACTGGCATACCTAGAAATGGGTAATATGCCGTGATGATATATTTATTTATGTTTCTTCGCAGTGATTCATCAAATCAGTACATTTACTTGCAATTAAAATATCGTCAACGTAAATTAAAACATATCAAATATTTTGCTTATCTTTTCGAATGTATAAGCAGTTTGTTTATATCCTGCTTCAATTAATACTTACATCTTGCTTCTTGCTTTAAACCGTATAAACTTCTCCTCAAAAGACAAACATGTTTTTCTTTATTTTCTTCTACAAATCCTGGTGGTTGACGCATATATATTTCTTCGTGTAAGTCTCCATTTAAGAATGCGTTTTTAGCATCAAAATGAATTACTTTCATTTTCTCCTTAGATGCTATAGACAATAAAATCCTAAGAGTAGTTTGTTTTATAACAGGAGAAAATACCTCATCGTAATCTGTTCCAAATTTCTGTGGAAAGCCTTGTGCTACTAGACGGGCTTTATATCTACTAATCTGACTATTTTCATCGGTTTTAATTTTGTAAATTCATTTACAGCCGAATGCTTTACGATCTTCTGGTAACAGCACAAGTTCCCATGTGTTATTTTCTTTTAATGCCTTTATTTCTTCATTCATTGCTTAAATCCATTCATTTTTATTCTTACTTGAAACAGCATCATTATAAGTTTTTGGTTCTGATATTTCCTCTTCTAAAGTATTTGCTTCATTAGGAAATTTTAATGGAGGAATCCCCTTGTTCCCTCGTGTTGATCTTCTAATTGTTACAAGCGTATCATCTATTTCTCTTCCCATAGTTTCTTTTACATTTTTATTAATTTCCTCAACTTCATTTTTATTTTCACTAATTTCCTCATTATTAGTTGAATTTTCATTAATTATTACTTCAAATTCGTCTTCTTTGTTCATGTATGGAAACCAATTACTATTTTTCTTTATTAGTCGGACATCTCTACTTATCTTCACTTTTCCAGTAGATGGAATATAACATCTATATGCTTTACTGGTTTCTTCATATCCAACAATCAAACCATAGCTTTCGGGTTTAATTTATGTCTTTTCTCTTCTGGTATTAGCACGTAACATGTTGAACCAAATTTTTTTAAATGTGAAATATTTGGTTTGTTTCCAAACCAACTTTTATATGTTGTTGTTTCTATTTCCCTACCAAGTCAACGGTTTTGAATATAATTTGCCATAGTTATTGCTTCTCCCCAAAATTTCTTTTCGAGTCCTGCATCTAGAAGCATGCAGCGAGCCATCTCTATAAGGGTGCGATTTTTTCTTTCTGCGACTCCGTTCTGTTGTGGTGTATACGGTGCAGTTCTCTAATACTGGATACCTTCTTTTCTTAAATATTGTAAAAATTCTTTTCCTGTATACTCGCCCTCTCGATCAGAACGAATAATTCTTGGTTTACATCTGAACATTGTTTTGCTCATTTCAACAAATTCACGAAATTTATCAAGTGCTTCAGATTTCTCTTTTATTAAATAAATTTTTGAATATCGTGAATAGTCGTCAATGAAAGTTAACACATATTTTTTTCCTGACGATGTCATAGTCTGCATCGGACCACAAATATCTGTATGTATTAAATCAAGAACTTCTCTTGAACGACTTTGGGTCTTCTTTGGAAATTTAAGTCTTGAAATTTTACCTTCGAGACAAACATTACAGTTCTCATTATTATTACAGTCATTACCACATTCTACAAATATATACCATTTACATAACCAGTTTTTAATAATGAACGTACTACTACTATGTCACGATGACCAAGAACTTTATGCCATAAATCAAATCTTCATTATTAAGGAAAAATTTTGACTGCTTCTCTTTTAGTTTATATAAATTATTATGCACACGTCCTATCGCAATATTTGTCATATCATAATTAATTTCAAAACTGTCATTTTTACGAGTCAAACTAAACTGTTTTTCACATAGCCTTTTTACAGATAAAAGATTGCCACTAATATTTGGAATGTAAAGTACATTACTTAACGTAACTCTGTGCACTTTATTGTTTTTATTCACAAAGTCTATCTGAATTGTGCCTTTACCTTCAGCTATAATTTTTTGATTATTTAATATGACATGTTGCTCCTGAATCCACAATCCAGCCATTGTTTATAAATGACGTTGAAAAAATGGTAAACAAATGTTCTTCATTATAAATTTCTGCAAGCTGAATCATTTGTTCTTTCTTCAAATTATTCTGTTTTTATAGCCATGCTTTATACTTCGTATAATTTTTCTTCATATGTCCAGTCTTCTTACAAAAATAAGTTATAATATCTTTCTTGGTATCTTTATTAATCTTTAATATTCTAGTATCTTCTTCATTAATATTGACTCTATCTTTACGCCGTTTGTATTCATCAATTATTTTCGAACGAACATAATTAGATGTCAATTCTTCTTCTGTGCGAGCTTCTAGTGCTGTTGCTAAACTATCATAACTTTCTGGTAAAGAACCAAGTAAAGTAGCGCTCATAAAGAATTCTGGATTAATTGTATCTCCTAAAGCCAACAATTTCTGAAATAATTCTGTCATCTTGCTGACATGTGCTTCTGCATCATTTCCTTCTTCTAGTCTTTAACGCATGATCTGCCGAAGTAAAAATATTCTGTTTGCTGGGGTGTTACGCTCATGAAAATCTCTAAGAGCATTCCACACCGTTTTTGCTGACGTACAATTCCGTATGTGTTGTATTTGATCATCTTCTACTGATAACGCGATTATAGAATGTGCGAGTTCACCGTTTGTTGACCACTGTTCAGTTTTAGTTTCTGGTGGTTCATCTTTAATGACACTCCAGGCGCCTTTCTGTTTTATTATTATTATTATTATTATTATTATTATTATTTAATACCTAACCCAACAGGCAATAGCCCAATTACTGGGTAGGGGAAATCCTGTACCTAAAAGTGGTTAACCAATTGTTTTATATCTTTAGTATTGCAGCAAAAAATATCTAAACAATGTTCAATAAAACTATAATAATCAATCATTTGATGTATAGGGGCTTTAGTTGAGCAATTTGATTTACTGCTCTTTAAATAAAATGTTTTCGTGAAACGTGAGGACAATCTAGGAACATGAAAATTTAGTTTATTAAGTAAATAAACACAATCTATATTGTTATTTATGTAACCCGCCTTTTAAGGGGGAATTGCAAATAATATTTATAAGTGAGTTCTTGCCAGACTGGTGGTACAATTTAGTAACTGCCAAAATAATAGATAATACACTCTAATAAATGTTCCTACTTCTTGTAGAAGAATAAGGGTTGTAATAATAATATTAATTATTATTATAAATAAGTTTATTGACTAGTATAATTGAATGATATATATTTACACTTGATAGATGATGATTGCTGTAGCGACTGTATGGAGGATGGGTCTTCTATATCTCTGGTCTTTGGACACTCTCTCTTCGACACACTCTAACTTCCCATCGTCTATACAGTCTTTTATATTACTGTAATGCTAAGTCATCAAACAATTGAGTAATAACCTACTTATGACACTTTAATATTGCTATTGCTTATTCTGCAATATATGCAAATAATAACACAAACTATTATGACCCCAATTGTGTGGTGACCTAGTCTTACATTTACTATATTATTTAGCAAAATAACAGCATGAATACTTCGCCTATTTTGTAAAAAATTAAGATTAAATTTCTCAAGCATCATTCCTTGTGATATACCTCTAGCAGGATAGGTGCCTTCCGTTAGGAAAACAGCAGATTTTAAAAATCGACGCTGAACTTTCTCAATTTGTTCAACAGAGTTGGAATAAATTGGATTCTAAATAATTGAACAATACTCCAGGTGAGGACGCACCAGAGACACAAAAAGAACTCGCAAAACGCAACCATGAAACATTCCTGCATTCCTAATAATGAAACCTATATTTTTGATGGCACTAGATACTTTCGAGTCAATATGTTTAGTAAATGCAAGTTTAGGATCAAATATTACCCCCAAATCAGTAATCGTATCAGGACGAGTAAGTTCACAGTTGTTAATTGTATAATTGAATTTGATAACATTCTGCTTTCTAGTAAATGTCATAACTTGACACTTTGAAACATTAAGCTGTAGTCTATTCACATTGGACCAATCAGTAATATTATTAATGTTTTTCTGTAAATTCTCACACTCAGTTACAGATGATATTTTACAAAACAATTTCAAATCGTCCGCGTACATTAAATATTCGACGTCTATCATATGAACAATATCATTTATGAACATGTTGAAAAGCAAAGGTCCTAATACAGATCCCTGCGGAACACCAGATTTTTGTAAAAATTCACTAGATTTAAATCAATTTTTCAGTTCAATTTAAATAAATAAATAAATATATCATCACGGCATATTACCCATTTCTGGGTGTGCCAGTATCTACAACACATGTAGACTTTGGTAATGATGACGATATATTTTACCGTTTGGGCGCTTACCAGGCGTCACCTCACGGGCACTCATAGCTGGTGTGGAGAGTGCACCACAGGGGTCACTTTTGTACCATTTAAAATTGGAAATATTTGGCGCCGGTCGGGATCGAACCCGGTTCCCCCGGGTTCGCGACCAGACACTCAGGCACGCGGCCACGGGACCCCATCAGTTCAATTTAATCAGTATAAATGACATCAACCTGGCTATTTTCATCAATAGCTTCACAAATGTATAGAGTGAATAAAGTGATACACATAAGATTGGTTTCGGTGGATCTACTTTTAACAAACCCATGTTGATTACAAGATAAAGTGCCACATACATGATTGTAAATTTTTGCATGGAGTATAGTTTCAAATATTTTACTGAAATTACAGATAATTGAGATCGGTCTATAGTTAGCAAGAACATTTTCATCACCTTTTTTAAAAACTAGGGTTACTTTTGCAACTATCCATAACTAGGGAAAACTAGACGATTCCAAAATGAGGTTGAAAATGTAATGTAAGGGCGTAGCAAGAATAGATCTACAATCTTTGATAAGAAATGCTGGAATGAGATCGGAACCCATTGACATTTTATTTTTTAATTTATTAATAGCATGTTCAATTTCTTCATGAGTAATTGAAGTGAGTTGTAAAGTTTGGCAATTATATGCCACATCTAAATCAGTGTCATAAGAATGAACATCATTAAAAGAGTCAGAAAAATAGTGGGCAAAATTATTGACAATATCTTGTGGGTCTTATTAACATTTCAACTTTATAACGCCAGACAAAATAATTTACTCAGTTTAACTTTGTAATCATATATCTTAGATCTGCACCCATAATTGTATTCGTATGCTTTAACATAAAAAAAAATTGTATTCAATTTATCAATTAAACTTTAACTTTAACTCCTGGGCCTCATAACCTATAGAACTTGACGAACAGTGGAATTAAAGAATGATAAATAACAAACTGGATGAACACAAATTTTATTTACTTTATACAACTATAAGATTCCGTATGACAGTTTAAGATATTTATCTTTTATACTAAATAATTTCATTCACTATCTATATATATATATATATTTTCTTTAATCATCATGACGATCTGGGAAATTTTGCTCACCTGTACAGACTAAACGGTGCGAGTGATTTTAATGAAAATTTTTCTGGGATATAGAGAATAATTCAACTTGATTTCCTAGTAATAGGTAATTTTTCTGTACGGTGCATAGTTTTTGTGTTAAAAATTTTTAAAGGTCGTATTTTGGCTTTTTGAAACAATTTGAAATCAAAAATTTAGTTTTCATTGAAAAATTTAAGACGAAGGACGTTTCTTTGACATGTCAATCAGAATATTTAGATGGAATTATTTATGAAATGAGGACATTTTGAAAAAAGTTAAATTCATAAACATACATCATGGCAATGGGCGGTTATTCCATAGTAGTTTAAAAGGCCTAAAACATTATATTTAAAAAATATAATTTTTGAAGGTTCATGTCCGTGATTCATGTGCATTTTCAAAGTGTTGCCACACATCCCATAAGAAACTAAGTAAAAAACAAGTATTCCAATGTCAAGAATTTGACAGCTCGGTCGGCTTTTGTTTTTTGCATAAAGTTGTCAGAAACATGTCGTGTTTGGTATCAAATGAGAGGTATCGGCAAGGGCTGCCGTGCAGAAATGTCAAAATTTTGACAGCTCGATCGGCTTTTGTTTTTTGTTTAAAGTTGTCAGAACCATGTCGTATTTGGTACCAAATGAGAGGGTTCGTCAAGGACTGACATGCAGAAATGTTAAAAATTTGACAGCTCGATCGGCTTTTGTTTTTTGCTTAAAGTTGTTAGAACCATGTCGTTTTTGGTATCAAATGAGAGGGTTCGTCAAGGGCTGCCATGCAAAAATGTCAAAATTTTGAAAGCTCGATCGGCTTTTGTTTTTTGGTTAAAGTTGTCGGAACCATGTCGTGTTTGGTATCAAATAAAAAGTAACGTCAATGGCTGTCATGCAAAAGTGTCAAAAATCATGACATTTTAGGTGGGCAGGTTGCGTGGGCAGTTTGGGTGGGCAGGTTGGGTGGGCAGGGTGCGTGGGCAGTTTGGGTGGGCAGGTTGCGTGGGCATTTTGGGTGGGCAGCTTGCGTGAGCAGTTTGGGTGGGCAGCTTGCGTGAGCAGTTTGGGTGGGCAGGTTGCGTGGGCTGTTTGAATGGGCGAGAAAAAATATTTTGAAAGACCCTTAGCGTTAGCACTTTGCGTTTAAATTGGTCCTAGACGGATTGAACGTACGAAAATTAATTAAAAAACACTATCGGCGGAGCCCTAGGGAATACTCGGCGTAGCCGAGTTTTCGCTAGTCTTTTATACTAAATAATTTCATTCACTATCTATATTTCTATATATATTTGAATTAATCACGACGATCGGGGAAATTTTGTTCGCCTGTACAGACTAAACGGTAAGAGCGATTTTAATGAAAAAAATTTTAGGATGTAGAGAATAACTCAACTTGATTTCCTGGTAATAGGTCATTTTTCTGTACGGTGCACAGTTTTTGTGTAAAATATTTTTAAAGGTGCGATTTTGGCTTTTTGAAACAATCGATCGAAGTCTACATGTACAAAATTAAGAAAAACGATGTCATCTATCACATTTGACATGTCAATGTTGGTGACAAACCATTATAAGAAATGTGTAAATATCAGTTAAAAGTGGATACATATTTTTTATGGAACGATTATTACGCATATAATAGTATAATGAAAGGTATTTTATAATTATTTTCTCTATTTAAATGGTAATTAATAATTCATATATATCCTTGACGTTAAATTTGAAAACATATTCATCTACAGGTAATACGGTTTGCTTTTTATGACAGAGAAGTAGAAAAGGTTATAATTCAGTGAATATGACCGTACAGTAACATATGTACTCACTGTTTCCATTGACAAAATAGTTGCTGACCGACGAAAAAGGCATGTATTTAAATGGAAACTAATTTGGATATGAAATTGATAAAAATGATGCCTAGACGGAATGGACGTACGTAAAACTATTATAATACACTATCGGCGGAGCCCTAGGAGAAAGATTGTTTGACATGTCAATCAGAACCTTTAAATGAAAATATTTTTGAAATGAGGACAATTTGAAAGAAGTTAAATTCATAAACATGAATGATGAGAATGGGCAATTATTTCACAATAGTAAAAATGGCCTAAAACATATTTAAAATTTATAATTATTGATGGTTCATGTCCGTGGTTCATGTCCACTTCGAAAGTGTTGCCAAACATTCCATAAGTAACTAGGTAAGTACGTATAAAACAAATATTCCTAACTAGATCAATGTGAAGTCGGTACACAAGTGTTACGAAATATACCATAAGTGAAAAACAAATATTCCTAACTGCATTACTGTGAAGTTAGTCAATTAATTTCCAAGCTACTAATAAAAAAATCTGTTGTGGCCAGCACAAGACCTTCCGTCAATTCGATATATTTTGTACAAATCCCATACCAAAAGATCCGTGAAACAGATATATAATATCATGTAAAATCGAACACGAACACATACTATTTTTTACAAATTCCATACCAAAAGTTAATTTGAAAAGGTTCTACAAATCCAATAAAATTATCACATAAACACACACTAAGTAAAATGCACTTGACACTTCCTTCATTTCTTCTTCAACTTTCCCCTATTTTATAAGGGTCGCTGTTTCCTCTTCTCATCCACTCATTCCTGTTCAACGCATCTTCTTCACACATTCCTTTCTTTCTCAAGTCTTCTGCAATACAGTCCTTCCATCTTCTCTTTGGCCTTTCTCTGGATGTCACTTGCGAGGAACGCTATGACATACCAATTTTAGATCCTTTACTTTCTATATTTGGTTTTGCACTTGCAACTGACATCTGTCAATTAAAATTTTTTGAATATACCTATCAGCTGTTTACATGATAAACAGCAAAGCTGACTAATTTTTGAAAATTAATTTCTTTATAACGCTTTAAATCTACATCTATTGAATATGAAGGATAATGTATAATCACACCGTATAGAGAGGAGTATTTTCTTTAATATGTATAATAACAAAAAGTCAAAAAATAATATTTAACTGCGTTTTTTTTAAGAAAAACTGTTAAAAACTTCAAATAAGGGTACTTCCGGTGGATCAATTATAACCAAAATCCAATCAACTCTTCATATGGCCGTACAGAAGAGGAATACGAAAGAATTATAATTTTTAGAATTGTAGTATTGGAGTTATCGTCGGAGAAAAATTTGTCACACACGGACACACACACGCACACACGGACACACACACACACGGACACACACACACACACACGGATACACACACACACACACATACAGACATCATCTTAAAAATGGTATATTCGTATTGCAGGGACCCTAAAACGTGCTTATTCATTAAAAACTCACCACCGAATTTTTTGACCAAAGACAATACCTTCCTTACCTAAAGGTGACGGAAGGTAAAAACATAATAAATTTTAATCATAAATATACGAGAAATTGTTGCCATAAGTAACTAAGTAAAGCACAAATACTGCAATATCAAGATTTTGACAGCTCGATCGGTTTTTGTTTTTTTATGACATAAAGTTGTCAGAAACATGTCGTGTTTGGTATCAAATGAGAGGTATCGTCAAGGGCTGTCATGCGAAAATGTCAAAAATTTAACAACTCGATCGGCTTTTGTTTCTTGCATAAAGTTGTCAGAAACATGTCGTGTTTGGTATCAAATGAGAGGTATCGATAAGGGCTTCCATGCAGAAATGTCAAAAATTTGACAGCTCGATCGGCTTTAGTTTTTTGTTTAAAGTTGTCAGAACCATGTCGTGTTTGGTATCAAATGAAAGGGAACGTCAAGGGCTGTCATGCAGAAATGTCAAAAATTTGACAGCTCGATCGGCGTTAGTTTTTTGCTTAAAGTTGTCAGAACCATGTCGTGTTTGGTATCAAATGAGAGGTTTCGTCGAGGGCTGCCATGCAGAAATGTCAAAATTTTGACAGCTCGATCGGCTTTTGTTTTTTGCATAAAGTTGTCAGAATCATGTCGTGTTTGGTATCAAACGAAAGGTAACGTCCAGGGCTGTCATGCAGAAATGTCAAAAATTTGACAGCTGGAACGGCTTTTGTTTTTGGATTAAAGTTGTCAGAACAATGTCGTGTTTGGTATCAAATGAAAGGTAACGTCAAGGGCTGTCATGCAGAAATGTCAAAAAATTGACAGCTCGATCGGCTTTTGTTTTTTGCTTAAAGTTGTCAGAACCATTTCGTGTTTGGTATCAAATGAGAGGGTTCGTCAAGGGCTGTCATGCAGAAATGTCAAAAATTTGACAGCTCTATCGGCTTTTGTTCTTTGTTTAAAGTTGTCAGAACCATGTCGTCGTGGGCTGTTTGAGTGGGCATTTTGGGTGTGCAGGTTGCGTGAGCAGTTTGGGTGGGCAGGTGGCGTGGGTTGTTTGGGTGGGCGGGAAAAAAATATTTTAAAAGACCCTTAGCGTTAGCACTTTGCATTTAAATTGTTCCTAAATGGATTGGATGTACGTAAAACTATTAAAAAAACACTATCGGCGGAGCCCTAGGGTATACTCGGCGTAGCCGAGTTTACGCTAGTTTTGACATACTATTTACAATATGAATTGTTTTGTACTACTTGATTTTGTATTTCAACAAAATTAAGTTCTCACTTCACTGTGCCCTGTTGATTACATTGATCTATCTACTAACGTCAAAGAATTTTTAACATGTGACATAGACGAGGAAACTGATTGCCTGCATAAGACTGTTAGAACTGAAATCCCTGTTCTTCCAAACAATAATAATGATGAATGGCAGACCTATAATCGCAGTGAAAAAAAAATCATAAAAGATACGTACTGAGTTCTAATAAAGCTCGAAAATACAGTTTCTCAAATATAGATAATGTTGAAGACTTAATATCCGATGATACTGATCAGGGAGGTTCAGTTCCCTATGGTTTAAACAGAGATTCAGAGACTTCTGATGACTTACCAACTAAATTTAAAAAGCGAAGGAAGAGTCCAATTAAAAAAAAACAACCTGGTTTGCGGAAAGGAACAAATAACTAAGAGTAAAAGACCAGAAATATTATGGTAGAAAGAAAGATGGAGATGCCTGGAATTACGAAAACCCTAAAAAAACACGTATTTTGAAGCCAAGAGGTAAGTGTAAACAAAGAATGAAACCAGTATCTTGAAATGCTCGTTTGTGACCGAAGAAGAAAGGAAACATATTTAAAGATTTTTGGAATATGAATTGGGATCAGAAAAAAGTCTATGTAAATACTTTGTTTACGAAAGGTACCATTAAAAGATCACGAGATCGAAAAATCGACTCTGATTCAAGAAGAACTCAAACATTACACTATCATTTGAAAGTTAGAAATGAAACGTTAAAAGTATGTAGAACCTTATTTTTGAACACCCTCTGCTTAGGTCGTCACTCTGTCTTAAACTAGCTTAAAAAACTGATTGGGTCAAAAAACATGTTATCAAGAGTTACTCAACAGAATAATGCTAATGAATCTAAGGTATTTTTTGACTCCGTACCAGGAATGCAATCACACTATTGTCGTACTACAACTCAAAAGACTTATCTCTTACCACAATGGTCTTCTAAGAAAAGGCTTTACGACTTTTATGTCTCGGACTGCTGTGTAAAACAAAATGTTCGTCCCCTATCAATTGCAGTATTTTATGAAATCTTTGATATTATGAATCTCAGCTTATTTGTTCCAAAAAAAGATCAGAGCGAGATATGCGCAAGTTACGGCACGGGTCAACTATCGGAGGATGAGTATGCGTTACATCAAACGAAGAAGGAAGAAGTTAGAGCTGAAAAAACAAAAGACAAAGGGACAGAAAATATTGTATTCACAGTAGACCTACAGGCGGTGCTGATGGCTCCAAAGTCTCAGATAAGCAGCTTGTATTATAGGACCCAGCTACAAGTTCACAATCTTGTATTTTATAACTTGATTAATAGGAACGGTTATTGCTATTTATGGAATGAGGTGGAAGGAGGGGTAAATGCTGATGAGTTTGCTAGTATCTGGGTACATTTAATTGAGGAAACAGTAATTCCAAATGTCCATACCGAAGATTCCATAAAAATTATTTTTTACAGCGACGGATGCACGTACCAAAACCGAAACTGCGTTATGTCTACTGCTTTGCTAAATTCAGCTATCAAACATAAGATAACAATAGAACAAAAATTCCTTGAAACCGGCCATACGCAAATGGAAGCAGATTGCATCCATTCCACTATTGAGCTTGCATTAAAAAATAAAAATATTAATGTTCTTACTGAGTATATTGAAATATGCAGAGCAGCAAGAAAGAAACCTTGTCCTTATGATGTAAATTATTTAAATTATGATTTCTTCAAGAAATTTACAGATGTTCAATTCTATAAAAGTATTCGCTCTGGTCGGGGTAAAGGTGACGCAAAAGTCACAGATATTCGTGCTTTGAGATACACCCAAAATGGGGAAATATTTTTTAAACTCAAATTCACCGATCCATGGCAAGTGATACCTCAAAGAAGAGATAAAAATGTTGTGGCTTTGCAACGAAATCAATTAAAGAATATTCACCACAAAAGAAGAAATATCACTGCCAAGAAATTTGAAGACCTTCAATTTTTAAAAACTACTTAAGATTACCACAAGTATTATGACGAATTGTCTCATGATTAAAAGTATTAAAAGTGAAAGACTAATGTAACATTCCAATTCAGATTATAATATTTTTGTATTACTTTTGATTACATTATTATAAAGAAATAAAATTTGCTTTTTATTCAATAAATTTCCGACAATTCCTTTAAACTTATTGAGGAAAACGTGATAACTCCAACTTTCTATTTGAAAATCTTTTATAGAAAAGCTTCTATCATCTGACAAAATTTACAATATTTCTCGAACCACAGAATAAATTCAGTCTATTTTATAAAATAATGAATAGATCCAAAAGGGTTTAACGGGATTTTTAGTTTCTATTAAATTTCTTTAGAAATAATTTGGGGAGGTTTTTTTTGCCCTGCTGTTAACTTTAACAAATAGGAGTTAGAACGTTTACACTCTAAGCCGACTATATTTCAAAATAAATTTTGTTGGGTATCCATTTTGAACTAATGTATTATGAATTCTGTCTAAGTTGGTTTTGTGCAATTTGGGGCTAGATAGTGTAATGACAGAACCATTAAACTATCTAGCTCCAAATTTCACAAAACCAACAATATTCATAATACATTAGTTCAAAATGGATACACAACAAAATTTATTTTGAAATATATTAATAAAAGATTAAAAATAATTTCTAACAACACTATTCCAGTTCCAGATGCTGCGGTTGACGTTGTACAACAACAAGAAATAGTCTACTCAAAAATTCCTTTCGATGAAAATTTAAATTACGCTTTAATAACTTATTTAAAAATACAAATATTTCTTTAGCTTTTTGTAACAATACAAAGACAGAAACCTTCTTTTCAAAATTAAAAGATAAAATTAAACCCATCATTCAAAAAGACGTCATTTATCAGGTCGAATGTGGATCATCTAAGGCAAGTTATTTCGGAGAAACCTCCCAACCTATCAAAAAGAGATTTTATCAACATCGATTGCATTGTCAAAAACGTAACGAACACCATAGCGCACTGTGCAAACACCATGTTAGCACAGGTCATATTTTTAAATTCGACAACTTCAAAATTTTAGAGAAAGAACCACACAAACATAAAGGTTTATTATATGAAACCTTACATATTAACATAAATCGAAATACTTCTGTTAACAACCAAACCGATTACAACAATAATTTAGAACATGTTAAAAACCTACTGAAAATTATTTAAATTTAAGCGCGTTGTCCCATAGTGTACTTGTTGATCAGCTGACATTTGCTTGCTTTTCTTCTTATTATTATGCTATCCGCATGTCGTAGCCATTCATTTTAATTAAATTTTCTTACTTTCGACGTATTTCCGTTTTGACAGTCGCCATTGATATGTGTAGTTCATACAGGGTGTCTCAATAAGCTTGCTCACTATTGGTAACTTTTTTATTTGAAGAGGTACGAGGTTGGTTAAATAAGCAAAATTGTGCTATTTTATATTAGAAAATTGGTCATGTAGACAAAATAAAATTTGTGTCAGCGGTTCTCAAAATTTGGGACAATATATATATTTTTTAAATGGAACCATATATTTTTTATTTTCTTATTGGAAAGAGTATTTTTTTCTCTTTCCAATAAGGTAATGTTGTTTATGTACAATTTTTTCAAATAAACGAGTTATTTACGGTTAAAAATTTAAATTTTGTAAACTATTTTATTAGTTTTTTAGTCAAGTAAGCCATGGAAACAATTGATTCTTTGTTTTTATAACGTTTAATAATTTCTCCGTAAAGTTCTCTGTGTTTAATAATGTTTAATAACTTTACAAATGAAGAAAAGTTAGATATGATCGTGCTATGTGGAAAGTTATATCTAGACACCAGTTACGTAGAATGGTCGGCTCCCTTTCCAAAAGAGTTTAAATGTGCGAAAGAAATAATGGCTTTCAATTTGAATATTTTCTTTGTTTAATTATTACTGTAAAATAAATTAATAAAATAATAATTTTATAAAAGGCAATTGTTTCCATAGTTTACTGGACCTAAACTAATAAAAGATAATTTTTATCATTAAACGTGAATAACTCGTTTATTTGGAAAGAGAAAAAAATACTCTTTCTAATAAGATAATAAAAAATATATAGTTCCATTTAAAAAATACATATTCTGTCCCAAATTTTGGGAACCGCTGACACAATTTTTATTTTGTCTACATGACCAATTTTCTAATATAAAATGGCACAATTTTGCTCATTTAACCAACCTCGTATCTCTTCAAATAAATAAGTTACCAATAGTGAGCAAGCTTATTGAGACACCCTGTATAATTACTAGTTTATAATTATAAATATAGTATTGTAGCTGAAGATGGTCACATATCAATGGCCGAAACGTCCGTGTATTTTTATATAAAACGAGTTGCGAATGTATACGTATACTTCCGCAATTATAAGGAATTTAAAGCCCAATAAAACTATAAATAAAAATAATTATTAAAGTTTTGCCGTGCAAGTTGTGATGTCAGCGTCACTGCGACATATGAAAAGAGAACCGAAATACGTTACTGTTCAAATCTGACACAAGTCACATTTGATAGTAAACCTATTTATTTTATCTGTATGCAGCGTCACTGGTTTACGTGAAAATTGTTAAAATTACTGAAAATATGGAATTTTTTTATTTTGTTTTCATTAATTTAAATTCATAATTTATATGTATTAGATAATTTACGAAAAGCCGTAGACTTGGATGGGCCTGTTATATACTTTTTTATGCAATACCATTCTTACGTAAATAAATAAATAAATATATCATCACGGCATATTATCCATTTCTGGGTGTGCCAGTATCTCAACACATGTAGACATCGGTAATGATGACGATATATTTTACCGTGTGGGCGCTTACCAGGCGTCACCGCACGGGCACTCATAGCTGGTGTGGAGAGTGCACCACAGGGGTCACTTTTGTGCCATTTAAAATTGGAAATATTTGGCGTTTGTCGGGATCGAACCCGGTTCCCCCGGGTTCACGACCAGACACTCAGGCACGCGGCCACGGGACCCCATTCTTACGTGAAGAAAGAATACTACAGTAAGTAGTACTAATAGCAGTAGAGTGGTGACTCGGACACTCAAATGTAGGACTACCTATGTAAAATCAGATTTTTTTAATTTCCTGCTTCCCTATTGTTTTAGGTAAAAAAGGTTCAAATAATAGTTGTAGAGCTTAAAATTCTACGTCTGAATTAAATAATTTATTTTGCATGATTTGAAACGGCATAAAAATGTCGAAAATCACCACAAAATTAAATTAATATAATTTGGCAGTTAAATCATTTAACAATTTTCGACATTTTCATATATAATATCTGCATATACAAAGCATTCAAAATTAATTTTGCTTTTTATCTCAAAAAAAGTGAAGCTGTAAACTATGAAAAACTGATTTTATATGACAAAATCCTGGGTTTCGATTTACTCCTTATATGTGCATGGTAGTAAAAATAATGAATGTAATAGATTGGTTAATATTTTATAGGTTTTTGTTATTATATTGTTAAGTATATGACATGTTTAAATTTATTGTCGTATATTAAGAGATAGGTACTGGCAAATGCCACATAAATTTAATTCAAATATTGTTTAAATCTTTTGAGTGAGAATAGATTACCTACCAACTTATTCAAAAAGTAAATAATATATGTAATTATGTTATGCTTTGTAATGAATACGAGTATGTATATTACTTTAAAAGACATCAGCACCGTAGTCGAGAAATAACAGGTAATTTTAAATCTGTACTCTGCAAAAAATAAAACTAAAAATGGTTCTATTGGGAAAATCGATTTAATTAACATTACCGTCACGAAAAATAAACAAAACATACTTAGAAATCGTCGGCAATTAAATAAATTGAAACAGACTAGAATTTAAATGCTTTTTATAATCAACAATTAATGAAAGCTGCAAACTCAGATAAGAACAAAAATTGTTCGTAGCAGATGTCCGTTTCGTAGCGTGCGCAGGCACCATTATCCCGGCAATCTGCACCAGGGAAGGTAAAAAGTATAATCTAAAACACATTTTACCGGTAGCTCGTAGCATACGAGCATTACCAGCAATACTTCCGCTATTTCAAACAATGTTTAATAATCATTTTTGAACACTAAATTGTTGTTATTGTTTAAAAGATTACAACGTCCCACCCTTTGTAGTGTTATGTTTTTGCTTTAGTATAAAATAGACGTTGAATTTTATATTTTTTGGCTTCATTGTTTTCTGTTATATAACTTGCAAGTAAGTAATGTTATCTTGTGGAATAATAGAAAAATAAAAGAGATGATAAATCAAAAGTTGGAAGTAAACGGAATATAAAATGAAACCATAAAGATTTAATGCACTGTGCTCAAATCCAGTTGCCCTAGTCGTTTATCATAATAGCCATTGAACTATGTCAGAATTAAAAGTGATTATTATCTAAAAGGAAATTACCTACTTTAAAATATGATTATAATGGTTACTTCACTAAATATTATCGCTAAAGTTTTATCAGTTCTTGAAATATCATTACTGAAAATCCTGTAATCTTCAAGTCATCTTGTTTTAAATTGATGAAGTGAACGCATAATGTGAGACAATAAAAATCATGTTTATCGCTATTTGTACATAAAAATACGTACATAATTACAATTTGTATTATCTCAAATTACAAGTACTACACTGCTCATCACCTTTTTATTGTTAGTCTAACAACTTAATGTAAATTTCGGCAATGACGATATTTTTTTCTAAACAGATTATTTATGCGGATAGTGCATCATACAGGTCTCATTCGTGGGAGAAATAATTATATCTGCATAATATACTACATACGAACATCTGTGGTCAATACTACAACTGGTCACTTTTAATGGCTGATAACCACATTAAAACCGTATATACAAATTCGCTCTGATGGAGGTTTTGTAACTATTAATAATATGTACTTTAACTGTAAGTGTGTCCCACTTAGAACTGTCACCATTGAGATCTCGAGATATACGATGTCGATTAAATATAACTTTTTATGAGCCTTTGGGGAGCAATTTTAGATGTGCTTTAGTTTTTCAAAAAATCTGACTAAGCGCTAGGTAATGCTGAAAAAAATTTTTTTTTGATTTTTTACCGCTACGAGAGATATTGGAATCATGCTAAAAATCGCATATCCAGATTTTAGTGAATAAGCTCGTTCTAAGGTCACAAGAATCCAATTTTAACATTTTTACAATGTGTCTCGCTCGCTCTCTCTCTCTCTCTCTCTCTCTCTCTCTCTCTCTCTCTGTATGTGTGTGTGCGCGTGTGTGTGTGTACGTGTGTGTATGTGTGGATTTGTGTGTGTGGATTTATGTGTGTGTGGATTTGTGTGTATGTGTGTGTGGATTTATGTGTGTGCGGATTTGTGTGTGTGCGGATTTGTGTGTGTGTGTGTGTATTTGTGTATGTGTGGATGTTGTAGACACGGTTTCTCAAATTCTATTTGACTGAAGACCATTTTAACTACGTATATATTCTTTAATCTGACATTAATGGGAAGAGCTAAAAAGGTTTTGGTAAGAATTGGAGAACCGGAAGTAGAAATTTCTTTAAAAAAATCTTTTAAATATTATTTTTTGAAAATTTATGTTATGACAAATAGTAAAGAATATAAAATTCTGTATCCAACACATTGAACATTTTTATATCTCCTATAGATTTAGAGATAGAGAATTATAAATATATAAAATAATCCATTGTATAATAAATCAAATAGCCAAATATACAGGGTGTATCTTAAATAGAGGGACATGGCTTAACCACAGATTCCTGAGGCTAAAATAAGACGATTTAACCAAACTTGCTTCTACCGGAAAGTATACCATTTAGTCAGAATTCCGCTTCAAAGTTCTTCGAAAAAAAAAATAATTTTGCTTATAATAATCGGACACTTTATTCGATTTGGATGAAATTTGGTATGACAGTTTATATGATTATAAATAATCTTATCAGGTGATACTTGTTATTATTAGTGAACCACTAGTGTATGAAACTTTGGTGTCCCAACATTAATTAGACCGTAATTTTTTAATGGCAACGCCGAAAACGTAAAATTATTTTTCTTCAAAAAGATACATTCAATAGTAAACTTTTCTCTGTCTATATAATTTGTGATATCTATTACGGTTCGCACAGAAAAAAATTAAATCTGAGTGTCTGCACTGCTAAATTTTTAAAATAAATTCAATCTAGCGGTCTATCCAAATGTCAAACAAGTAATTTTTAATGACAGTAACGAGTTGTCAATCTTCACAACTTGTTTAGAAGTAAGCTGAGATATGTAATCGTCTTATTTATAATAATGGTAGTAAAATATTATTAGGCCGAACAAACGGATGTTACTAATTTTAGAATATTGCGAAGAAAATTTTTGACAATCCATAAAACAATTGTTACTGTCATTAAAAAATAGTTGTTTGACATTTGGAGACACTGCTAGATAAAATTTATTTTAAAAATTTAGCAGTGCAGACACTCAGATTTAATTTTTTTCTGTGCGAACCGTAACAGATATCACAAATTATACAGAGAGAGAAAAGTTTACTATTGAATGTATCTTTTTGAAGAAAAATAATTTCAAGTTATCGGCGTCGCCATTAAAAAGTTACGGTCTAATTAATGTTGGGACACCTAAGTTTCATACACTAGTGGTTCACTAATAATAACAAGTATCACCTGAAAAGATGATTTATAACCATGAAAACTGTCATGCCAAATTTCATCCAAATCGAATAAAGCGTCCGATTATTATAAGCAAATTAATTTTTTTTCGAAGAACTTTGAAGCAGAATTATAGCTAAATGGTACACTTTCCTGTAGAAGCAGGTTTGGTTAAATCGTCTTATTTTAGCCTCAGGAATTTGTGGTTAAGCCATGTCCCCCTATTTAAGAGACACCCTGTATAAAACAATCCATTGTATAATGAATCAAACAGCCCAGTTGAAAAATTAAAATGTTTGTAAAGACATTAATGAATACTTTTTCTGGGAAGTACGTTTAATATTTCTTATATTATTACTAATTAAATATTTAAAGTTATAGACATAGCTGCCGCACGTTGATACTGTACTTGAATGAGAAAAACCTAAATTTCGTACATGGACAAGTCGAAATGTAATAGTAATATAATATGCTATTGTTATAACGAGGAAAAACTCCGTCGACATCTAAAATTGGTATAAAAAGAAAGGGGATTCATTTATAAGGCAAAGTATGTACAGAATCAGTGTCAACTAAACACGTGCTTGCTATACATATATTCATCATATACATTTTAGAAATACTGCCAATTTCGTCAATGAATTAGAAGAATCTCGAACTTTTAGAACAGTAGGAGGAACTTTATCACAGAATGAATTGAAAAATAAAGACTAAATGAGATTAGATTTTTTTGTGTGTACCGGACATGTTAAAATACAGTACTTATATAATGTAATATGAAAATGGTGAAAGGTATTGTGCTGGCCAAAACAGAGTTTTTTTCTTTTCAAATAACTTCTAAATTAGATATCAGTAATCGATAATTTTTAAATGGAACCATATAGGTATGCTTCTAAAAAACTTTTACTCGCAAGATAACGTATTACTCTGAATAAAACTCGATTTCTGGACTGACATTATCTTGATTGAAAACACAAAATCATGTTACACAACGTTTCGGATGCTAAGATCTGCTTCAGTATCAGTTAGTCCAGAAATCGAGTTTTATTTAGGTATGCTTCTAATCTCAAAAAAATCGTTTTTTTATTCTTTTCAATGATAGGAAAGGTTATTGTGTTTCGCATATGTTTTCCTCCAAAATTTAATTTTTCAATATATATATATATATATATATATATATATATATATGTCCTGATTTTTTTTTATTATTCCCACAAAAACTGTTTTATTTTTATTATTTAAATTTTATTTAACTAATTCATTTTATGACGACTTTTGTGCTCAGTGTTTTTATTCTAAACTTATACTTAAAAATTACACTCAAATATGTCAAGGGCTATCTGATATAAAATATTTTTATCACAAAAATTGATAGATTTTTTGTCCAAATTTTTCTAAAAATTAAATTATTTAAATAATAGGAATATTTCTAAAAAAACTAAACAAAAATTAAATAAAATGGTAAATTTAATACAAGATAAGGAAAAAGTAAATGAATTTCGAGATAAAACAAATACAAAAACACAATAATCCTTATATCATTGAAAAGAGAAAAAATAACTATATTTCTGAAGCTAAAATAGATATGAGTTCCAATTTAAAGAAATGTTTCTGTTATCTCTAAAATTAAAGGACATACGAGGTGTGTTCAAAAAATATCGCGAATTTTGTGTTTTTTCAAAAATTATTTATTTATTCATGAATATCTATTTTGTCCCCTTCAAAGTAATCCCCATGAGATATTATACACTTGTGCCAACGGTTTTTCCAATCTTCAAAGCACTTCAAAAAATCATTTTTTTTTATCTTGTTCAGCTCCTCCTTCGATGCCGTCTTTATCTCGTCAAACGTAGCGTAACGTCGTCCTTTCATGGGCCTCTTCAGTTTAGGGAACAAGAAAAAGTCACAGGGGGCCAGATCTGGGGAATACGGTGGCTGCGGCATCATTAGTGTGTTGTTTTTGGCTAAAAAGTCGCGCACAAGCAACGATGTGTGAGCAGGGGCGTTATCGTGGTGCAAAAGCCAATTTTTGTTCTTCCACAAATCCGGGCGTTTCTGGCGGATTGCTTCGCGCAAATTGCGCATAACTTGCAGGTAATATTCCTTATTGACCGTTCTACCCTGTGGCAAGAACTCATGATGCACCACGCCCCTGCAATCGAAGAAAACTGTCAGCAAAACTTTCACATTCGACCGAACTTGGCGCGCTTTTTTCGGTCTTGGTTCGTGCGGCAGCTTCCATTGAGATGATTGAACTTTGGTTTCCACGTCATAACCATAAACCCACGATTCGTCACCAGTTATGACCCTCTGGAGCAAATTTGGGTCGTCGCGGACAGAGTCCAACATCTCATTAGCAATGACACGTGCAAGCAAAGCAGCTGTCAACAATTAAGTGAACATTCAAAATGGCCGAGCTTGTCGACATAAGTGAGAGACATGAGTACCAACATAAAGCCACAAAAAGATCGAAATTCGAATATACGTAACCCGCGAAAATTCAAAATTCGCGATAGTTTTTGAACACACCTCGTAAATTTTCTTTCATATGACTGATTAGCTAATAAAAATATTTAACTTTTATGTTTGAAACATTTTTCTCGATTACTAATAGTTTAGAAGCTATTTATAAAGAAAAATCAACAAAATTCAACTTGTGAGAATTTTTGTAAGAACAAAAGCACTTCTGGAATGATCCTGCAAAGGCAGACAAAAAAATCCAACTAACCGACATCGTATGTCTTATAAGATCTCGAGATCCCAATAGTGACAGTTCTAAATGGGATATACTGTATACTAAATTTATCATTATATTATAAATGTAATTTTATAATACACGTTACAGGTTATTTATGTAACATGTGAGTAAAAAAGTATTTTGAATTGTTTGATATACGTAACTAAAACCAATATGTAGGTAACTGATAAAAAATTATTTTATTTCATATTATCTCTCTGGTGATATACGAGTCCCGTCCAGCTTCAGTTGGCCCACTTTTTAAAAATTCATTTATCATGACTTAGGTAATAGAATTTGTAATAATAATTAAATAAATCTTAACTGTTTTCTTAATATTTTCTTAAATATAATATTTTATTTAACTTTTTATTTAAAATGAAGATTTTTCAACACTATAACGTAATTTTAAATTAAATTTTCTAAAGATTAAAATATATATATATATATATATATATATATATATATGTATATATATATATATATATATATATATATATATATATATATATATAACAGTAACACAAATCGATATACATATTAATATCCTATTATTTATCAATTTTGGGTATCATGGCTGGTATTGTAAATTACTACTGTAATTCTTTTAGATATTTTATTTAATAAAACCTAATATCCTTACAACTTAAATACGTTTGAATTTTTCAGTTCTTCTTGAATTGCTGGTAAAACTAAGTATTATTTCATTTTACATTAAAACAAAATATTTTATAAAATATATCTTGCTATGTGTCATTAGAACGACAAAATGTCTGTAATATTACTATGTTGGCGATACTTTACTTTAGTTATTATTTGTATCATATGTTAACTAAATAAAATGAAATTGAAGCGGGTGGGCCAATTGTTGTTGGACGGGGCTGATACCGGAATTGACTATATAGGTTCATTTTAAGTAGCAAAGTATTTCTTTTTCATTATATTCTGTAATACTATTATGATAATCTTAAACACGGCTTTACCACAAAGCTAGCAAAAATATTACATTAGCAACCATATCCCACTGCAAAGTAGTAACATTCTAATATTTGTATGACTGATATATTTCCATAAGAGTACTTTGCTACTGGAGTCTTAGGATTTCAGACGTTATCTCCGGGCTCCGTGTTTACAATTATTATACTAGAGTTCGATCCTTCGGGTGTTGATATGATATTAAACAAGAGGCAAGAGCGCTGCAGTTATCCAAATAAAATTATTAATATTATATTTTACAAAGTTTAAATTTTTAGTCAGTTCCAATAGATAATAGATTAAGAATACGCTGAAGTGTAAAAATATATATTTTCTTCTATTTTTTTTTAAATATTTCAGAATTAAAATTGTTCCATATATATGAACTCATTCACTATAATTTCTTAAATTTGTTTTCAAATAAAAGAATTTCTGGTTGGATTGGATGAAATCCGGTAAAATCGGTGAAGTGTTTTTGGCAACAGTCAATCTAAGTGGAAGGCCTCACGTTAACAAATCCGTGATCTAACGGAATAAAAGAAACCGACGAAGCAAACCGGCTGCGACGTAAGAATTTATTATTTCAGTTAAAATGGTTTTAATGGAGTTCTCTGCTTGTTTCCGGTTCTCTAAGAGCCGCCCTCCTCTCTCCTGCGCTAAATTACAAGAAGTTACCAACTTCGAATGGAAAAATGCAATTATTAAATTAGGAACTATAACTTCCAACCGGCTCGGTGCCAGCTATTAATTTATATCACGCTTCATAAAGCGAAACCCGCCTGGCGCACTCAAACACAATTACACTTTTTGTAAAATATTTTGACGTAAACTTAATTACACGATCGACAAAAACGGAAACCAGCCTAGTTCAAAGGTTACCTTTGGATTTTCCCATCAAGTGTGATTAAATTTCTCATTTTGTACAATTAGCTCAGATTTATTATATTTTAATTAAATAGTAATTTAAAAGTAAAAAAATTATTTCAATTTACATGAGTTTCTTTATTCAAAAATTATTTCTGTAATTACCACCTGAAAGAGCAGCTCGCGTAAGTGAACTCGTTAAATCACAATACCGTCAACTTAATCTAAAGTATAGATCTAAAGTTCTTCGGTACAAATATTAAATTTAATGGGATCATACAAAAAAAAAATATATATATTGATTTTTTTTATATAATTAAAAAATTACATAATTTTATACATATATACATGAAAAATATTTAATATTCTTATACTTTTCATTCATGATTTTCTTTCTAAACACTTTGAGTCTTATTTTGTGACGTCATGGGTTTGTACACACATACAATGATGATAGTCACGCACACATGTACTCGTGCAAGTTATGTATATCCTTGATTCTATAAACTGCGCTTTATCATTAATTGAGTCATTCTTAGTAATCTGCAGTATAAACATTTATGTATATCTTTACTAATATAAACCTTTTAAGGAATATTTATTTATAAGTCAATTATATTAATATGATGAGACGCATTATCTTTTAAAACCTTTTTAAGAATATTTATTTGAATGTCAATCATATTAATGTATTATGACGTATTGAATAGTATAAATTGCTGTGTAAAGCAATTGGAGATACGATTCTCCGAGTTAACGTCTTAGAAGCAAGTCTTCTCTTCTGTATCAACTATTGTATAAACTTCTTCGAACAAATAAATAAATTATAATTTTTAAAAACTCTAAATACGAGTTGCATTTTATAATTGGCGCAGTCTTGGTAGGATACCACAAGACGAATTATTATCGAAATTCTGTGTAAAAGAATTAATTCGTTAAAGTAATAATTTCGGTTGTTTCAACATTTACTTGTGAAGCCAAAGAAGTTAAAACAACGTCTTCGCTGATCAACAGTCACATAGAGCCACCAAGTGTAGAGCCTGTGATAAAGAAGCAGACACCGATACAGAAGTCAGAGAATCCCGGTCACAAAAGAGCCACCAAGTGTAGAGCCCGTGGTCGTTATCATCAGGACAACAGAGCCCGTAGATCGAGAGCCGTCCGAGCAGTTCATTGCGAACAACAATCCAGTTCACTGCGAACAACAATCCAGTTCATTGGGAACAACAAGGCAGTTCATTGCGAACAACAATCCAGTTCATTGGGAACAACAAGGCAGTTCATTGCGAACAACAATCCAGTTCATTGCGAACAACAATCCAGTTCATTGGAAACAACAATCCAGTTCATTGGGATCAACAATCCACTTCGTCCATCGAGACAACAACTCCATTTGCAACAAATAAAGATTGCAATTCTCAACATAGTGTTGTGCATTTTATTGTAAGTAATATTTTTTATAAATATTCTATCATTCTTTGAATTAATAATTAACAATGGCGGAAAATAATACTGCTAATATCAAATTTGCACTTGAAACCATTCCAAGTTACGATGGCAATGCAAAAACATTATCCCATTTTATCAAGTCAGTTGAAGTAATTCAACGTACATTTAGTACTTTGGAACCACCTCTTACAGACTTTCAAAAAATAGTTACTATTCAGTACATTAAAAATAAAATTATCGGCAAAGCCGCAGAAACGTTAAAAAATACTACGTTTGAATCATGGAACGATTTAAAGTTACACTTGATAAATAATTTTGATGACAAGCAAAATCCTGCTAGCATCATTATAGATATTTTAAGAATGAATTCAAATAAAGATATATTTAACTATTTAAAAATAATTAAAGAAAAGTTTGAACTATTTAAAGCTAAAGTAGTTTTACTAGACTTAACAGGAGAAAATAAAGCCTGTCTAATACAATTTCAAGAAGTAATAATTACTACACATTTCATTAGTAATTGCAGCGATCCTTATAGAAATAATTTGGCAACGCGTAATCCAAAAACTTTATGCGAAATTGAGGAATTATTAACAAATGATTTCCAATATTTACGATCAAATCAAAAACCCCAATATATTCAGAAACCTGTGAACATACAACCAAAATTTCAAAATTCTAATTTTCCCCGAGGTCCAATAAAAATAAATACAAATCAAAATAAAACAATACAAAAACCATTCGCACCTCGACAACAAATAAGAAATGCTGAAGGTATTAAGCCTATCCCTATGTCAATTCAAACACGACAAAATTTTCAACCTAGATCACAAAATCATTTCCAACCGAGAACTCAGTATTCACCCAATTACATATCTGAAGAATTATATAATAATGAGGAATATAACAATCAAGATGAAAATTATGAAACTCAAGAAAATTTCGAAAATCATCATGAAAACAATATCGATCAAAATTTCGAAAATTTTGATAATGATATTTCACGCCAAAATTCTTTTTTAGACTTAACAAGCCTCGAAATACAGGAGAAATTTTAAACATTAACTGTAATAGCAAATTACCATTTTTAAAAGAAAGAGACTATATAATATTATTAGATACAGGATCATCAATAAACTTAATAAATAAAAATTTTGTAATGAAAAATAAAAATCGATTCAAAATTTATAAAGAAAAATTTTCATTCACTACAGCGTTAGGAAAAACTTGCGGTAATGAATACATTATCTTAGAAATAGAAAAACAAGAAATTAAATGTTTTCTTTTTGACTTTCATAAAAATTTTAATGTATTATTAGGAACTCCTGCATTAATACAACTAGAAGCACAAATAAATCTTGGAAATAATACTGTAAAGATTAAAGATAAAATTTTCAAATTACAATACTTTAATAAAAATGAAATAAATGTTACTGAGGTCGATGAAATCAAAATTCGAGCAGATCATTTAAGCAATGAAGAAAAGTCAAAACTTATTAAATTAATTAGAGAATATCATGACATTTTTCCAAAAGAAAATCAACCATTGACTTATACCTCAACAATAAAACATGAAATAAGAACTACTGACGAAACACCCATATATACAAAATCATATCGCTATCCCGAGTGTTACAAAAACGAAATTAAAACCGAAGTTAATAAACTTTTGAAAGAAAAAATTATTCAAGAAAGTTATTCCCCTTGGAATTCACCAGTATGGATAGTACCGAAAAAATTAGATGCCTCTGGTAAACGTAAATTCAGATTAGTTATAGATTATAGGAAACTAAATTCAAAAACAATAGATGACAAATTCCCCATACCCAACATTACAGATGTATTGGACAAATTAGGTAGAAATATGTATTATACAACATTAGATTTAGCATCGGGTTTCCATCAAATTGAAATGCATGAAAATAGTATTCAAAAGACAGCGTTTAGTACAGAAGATGGTCATTATGAATTTAAGAGAATGCCATTTGGACTTAAGAATGCACCGTCCACTTTCCAAAGATTAATGAACTATGTTTTACGTGATTATGTTAACAAAATTTGCTTAGTATACATGGATGACATAATAATACTTGGAACTAGCTTACAGGAACATATCGAAAATATAAAGAAAATTTTTGAAAAACTCAGAGAACATAATTTAAAAATACAATTAGATAAATCAGAATTTTTAATGAAAGAAGTCGCTTATCTTGGACATATAGTTTCAGAAGAGGGAGTAAAACCTAACCCTAATAAAATTAAAGCCGTTAAGGAATATCCAATTCCAAAAACCCAAAAAGAAATCAAAACTTATTTAGGATTACTTGGATATTATCGTAAATTCATTCCAAATTTTGCGAAATTAACTAAACCTTTGACTAATTGTCTAAAGAAAAACAACAAAATTGATATAAATGATAAAGATTATCGTGAAAGTTTTGAACAAAGTAAAAAATTATTAATTAATTCTCCAATATTGCAATATCCTGATTTTTCTAAACAATTTATTCTTACTACAGATTCTAGTAATTATGCCTTAGGTGCAGTACTCAGCCAAAATTACGAAGGTAAAGATTTACCTATCGCTTATGCTTCGAGAACTTTGAATAGTCACGAAATTCACTACTCAACCACAGAAAAAGAATTATTAAGTATTGTGTGGGCAACAAAATACTTTAGACCATATTTATACGGAACGAAATTCAAAATTCGTACCGATCATAGACCATTAGTTTGGCTAATGTCACTTAAAGACCCCAATTCAAAATTGATGAGATGGAAAATCAAATTGGATGAATTCAATTTCGATATTGAATATAAACAAGGAAAATTAAACAGTAATGCAGATGCATTATCAAGAATAAAACCAAAATTCAAAATTATTGAAACTAATGACAATATATTTGACAAATATCACAATTTAGTACATTACATATCAGCAGATAAAAAGATGAGTAAAGGTTTTGCTAGACAAATTGACGAAAAATTTCATTGTAAAAATTATTTAAATAATAAAGACAAAAATAAAGCTGACATACTTACCCAACCAATTTATAACAATAAAATTTTATTTCATTTAATAACAAAACAAAATTATTTTGATAAACCAACAATAGAAAATATTAAGAAATGTTTAAATAAACTTAGAGACTTTTGCATTCAAAACGACATAACAGAATTACATATGCCAAAAATATGTTGTGGTTCGGATAAACAAAATTTTGAAGAAATAAAAAGTATAATAAATAAAATATTCCAGGAAACACATTTACAAATTTATATACATGTCATGCCAGAAGAAATCAATTTAAACGACAATGAAAGTATTATAGCTCAAGTAGATGAATCAGATTTTGAAACTATTCATTCTGACAACGAAAACGAAATAAATGGAATTACTTATAAAGAAATAGCAATAAATTTAGGAAAAAATCAATTAGTAATTTCTACACATAATAATGAAACAAAAGTTACCCTGTATAGATTATTCAATACACAAAAACAACGTCTAGTCATTCAATTAAATGATCAAAATTTAGATTATGAAATAAATAAATTCATAAAAGAATATTTAGTACCAAACTGTAAATATTATTGTTTATTTGAAAAAGATTTACATTTAAAATTCAACGAAGTATTATCACAAAATTTTGTAAAGAATTCTTACCAGCTAATTAAATGTGAATATATATTAGAAGATATTGAAACAATTGACGATCAATTACAAGTAATAAATAATTATCATTTAGGCAAAACAAACCACAGAGGAATTTTAGAAACATATCAAAAGCTTAAACAGAAATATTATTGGCCCAATATGTATCAAGATATTCAAAAATATATAAATAATTGTCAAATTTGCCAACTAAATAAGTATGAGAGAAATCCATTTCAATTAAAAGACAATCTAACAAAAACTCCAGATAAACCATTTCAAATAATTAATATTGATACGTTAACTTTAGAAAAAGAAAAATATTTGACAATAATTGATCAATTTTCAAAATTCGCCCAAATTTATCGTTTGAAAGATTTAAATGCTACAACCATAGTAGATGCATTAGCAAGATATTTTAAGAATTACAAAATACCTGACCAAATAATTCATGACTCTGGGACCGAATTCAATAACAATTTAGTTAAAAATTTATTAAACATGTACAAAATTAAAATACAAATGACTTGCGTAGATAATCCTAAAAGCAATGGATGTATAGAAAGATTTCATTCCACTATAATAGAACATTTGAGAATAATAAATCAAAGAGATGAATTTAAAAATGAAACTAAAGAAAGAAAAATAAATTTTGCACTAATAGGTTATAATAATTCAATCAATCATGTAACCAAATTAACACCTTTAGAAGTATTATATGGAAAAGATAAATACAAAAGTCCTTTCGAAACAAAATCTACAGAGGAAGATTATTTAAATGATTATGAAAATAAATTAAAAATTATTCATAATACAGTTAAGGAAAATTTGCAAGCAGAAAAGAACAAAAGATATAAGGAACAATATAATAGACCTGAAAATATACCTAATAAAGTATTTATAAAAGAAGGTAAAAGACGTATTCAAAAAATTAAAAAGCCCTTATTCAAAATTCATAAAATTGAAGATTATAATCCCAGATTAGGAGTCATTAAAATAAATAATAATAAGAAACACAAAATAGACAAAATTAAAAAACCTCGTCTGTTTGTTGCAGATGCACAAACGGATTAGACGAATTAGAGGAGATTAACAATAACCCTGGACTTAATATCCTAGACCTAGGTAAAGTTCACTTGTATATAAATTCTCAATATAATTATTACAGATATAATCTGACTAGTATAAATATAGAATATTATAAAATTATATCACATAAAAATAATATATTTAATCATATTAAAAATAATGATTCATATCATAGAGAATTGGAAACATATATGAAAATATTAGAATTCAACTGTAACAGATTAGAAGATAAATTAGAAACTATTTTCAATAAAAAACGAAACAAAAGAAGTCTATTAGATGGCTTAGGTACCGTTATAAAATCAATTACTGGTAATTTAGACGCCGCAGATGGGCAACGTTATGAAAAATTATTCGATGAAATAAATAAAAATCAAGAAACATTACAAAAGCAAAATCTAGAGACCATTAGAATAAATAAAATAATGATTTCAAAATTCAATACCCAGTTAGAAAATATAAGACATAATGAACTTCTTTTAAAATCTAGAATTATGCAAATAGAGGATATGCTAAAAATAAGTGTAAATTGGCAAAACTTATTAATAATCAAAGATGTTTTAAACCAGCTAATTTTATTAAGTGTAAACTTAATAGAAATCGTTTCTGAAATTGAAACCAGTTTAACGTTTTGTAATTTAAATCAGATTCATTCATCAATAATAAGTCTGGAAGATTTGAAGAAAATTACTAAAGAAGTTTCAAAATTAAACTTTTGGGATATATCCGCCCAAATAACAAGCCATTGTAAACTAGAAAATAACATGATAGAGTATTTATTGGAAATACCAATATATGAAAATAGGCATAATAAATTATTACAAATTACACCAATTCCTATGTATATCAATAAGAAAATGTATATGTTAGATACTAACAAAGAATTGATAATAGAAAAAGAACAGAAATTATTTAAAGCAAATAGCTGCAAAAGAAACGAAAATACATATTTTTGCAAAACTAATTATTTAGAAGTAAATTTATGTTTATATGATATAATTAAAAATCAGAAAAACAAAAATTGCATGTATCATAAGATATATGATTCATTTGTTGTAATTAAAATTGAAAATTTGGATATAAATAGTAATAATCATTCTGCTATCAATTCTACTTTTATAAGCATTATATCACTATTTGTTATATTTATAATTATAAGAATATGTATTCTTAAATTTAAGAAAAGAAAAATAATTCCTAAAAATGTATCTGTAGAAATTTCAAATTTACAAGAAGATAAAGCTACGTTTTAACAGGGGAGGAGTTATGTATATCCTTGATTCTATAAACTGCGCTTTATCATTAATTGAGTCATTCTTAGTAATCTGCAGTATAAACATTTATGTATATCTTTACTAATATAAACCTTTTAAGGAATATTTATTTATAAGTCAATTATATTAATATGATGAGACGCATTATCTTTTAAAACCTTTTTAAGAATATTTATTTGAATGTCAATCATATTAATGTATTATGACGTATTGAATAGTATAAATTGCTGTGTAAAGCAATTGGAGATACGATTCTCCGAGTTAACGTCTTAGAAGCAAGTCTTCTCTTCTGTATCAACTATTGTATAAACTTCTTCGAACAAATAAATAAATTATAATTTTTAAAAACTCTAAATACGAGTTGCATTTTATAATTTGCACGTACTGTACATGAATGTCAGCGCAGAGCTGTCACATTTTTCGAACATAACCAACATTTTGAAAGTAAATATCTTTGCAACAAGTTTTTTTTTTTAATGTAAGTACAAATAACGAAATATTCTAAAAAATATAAATAAATACAAATTATGTGTGACTTAGATATTACCATGGTTGTATAATACTGTTCTGTGCCGTCTTGCGAGAACAACTCGTTGAGAAGCAAAAATAAAGTTTTTGTTCGTATTGCTAAACCACGAGATGTAAGGGAAAGTTGGTATAATGCAATAAATACTCCAAAAATTTTGAAGGGTACTCTTGCTTATGTTTGTGAAGATCATTTCAACGTAAGTAGAACTAAAAAAAAAAACAATTTTCGTTGATATACATTTGTTTATTTTATTCAATAGCTTGAAGAAGATGCCGAAAATCAATTTTCCGCAAATTATTTGAATTCGCTTCTTCAAAATTAATCTCCATAATCAAATTATTCAATATACAATAAAAACAAAAGCACGAGTACAAAACAACTTGCTGTCACGTTTGCTTTCAAGCGTGGCTTCATAATTTCAAGTCAAATAACATAAACAAACGTCAAACGTAGTTCCATTTTTATTCGATAGGAAGGACTACGGTCACGGTCGCAAACCCATGACTTCATTTGAAATTTAATATAAACTTTAAAAAATTATTTCTGTAAAACTAGAAACTTATGTGACATAAAATATACATTTCTGTAAGTGGTTTTAAGTATACTTTCAGAAAAAAAAAAAAAAAAATGGAAAATGTGGTATGACCCCATTGCTGAATAGTGTGTTACTCGCAAAAGTAATAAAAGATAATATTTGGTACAACAAGTATAAGAGATTCTTAGTCTATTTAAGCAATTTGTCTTGAACTTATTATACATATAGAAGTTAGCTTCTCAATTATTATTTGTTATATCAACTGAACTAATAACAACGCATTTTATTTCAGAGGAAAAATATATTGATATGTAAATAAAAATGTGAAAAGTTCGATGTGGAAAATAATACGTGCATGTTAATATATTAAATCATTTATTCACATAATACATTTTGTATAAGTAAAACACAATACAAATCGTGCATTCACAAAAAATACTCGTAGCAAGCACAAGTGGATAATTTATTTTACAAAACATACAGTGTGACACTATTTAAAGCACAGAAATAAAGGATCAGTGATCAGTAATATAAATTTATTAAAAAAGGAAGTATTAATTGGCCAGTCTGATGCTATAAATACCTATTACTATTAAAAAGACAAACGAGTAACATAAGAACCAAGTCACTTATCAAAATAAAATGGGGAGCCTCTTCAAGAATTTTCAGACGGGAACAGATAAAATGGGCACCTGTTTTATACGCTAGAAACAACGAGCGCAGAGAGTAAACTGGGACTTGTCCTCACCACTATAACTCTAACTCTCAGCTAGCGCAAAGTATTTTACATTACACTGCAGTTCATATAAAAGTAAATAAGTCTGGCAAGAAAATTCATAAAAATATAAAGAAAACGCAAATATATAGTGTCAACATTTCTGATTTTTTTTGCATTTTAACGTTTTAAAATTATTAACCAAGAAATTAATGTTATTGCAAAAATGAACTTACGGATCATTACACTTTTAGAAACTATCTTTTTAAGTAAAATTAATGTAAATACTAATCTTATTTTCAAATTATTAATGCATTTATAGTTTAAAACATGAACTATACTTCATTTTACGTCAGAAAGTAGCATTGGTTTAGGTAGGGATATTAATTTTGCCATTTGATTGGTCAGCGTGTTAACCTAGTTCACCAAAGCGAAAAAAATATCACTTATCAGCTGTCAATTATCAAATAAAATCGACGGATTTAAGTGATATTTAACCATGTTTTGATTTAATTTTTAATATTCAGTGCTCGTACATTTTACAGATAAAATATTTTTTTATTGACAAAATTTGGCTTCACGAATTTATATCATTTATTTAATGCATGTGAAAACAGTTGGCTCTCGAGCGCCATCTGTAGTGACAGCACCAGTGTTGTACTTATCTAGATATCGCATAATGCCGTGGGCCGTGTCGTGTGTTCTCCGTCGCCGGTGTGTCTGCCTGCGTAAACTTATTTGTGATGTGACGTGTGATCGTGATTCGTCAGCAATAGTGAGCAACATTATTTATGAAAATAATCATTTACTGGCATTTTTATATGCTTAATTTTATGCAGGTAAATAATATAAAACAGTGTTTATCCGGCCCCGTTGAAAGGCTTTTCAGTGTAGGCGGGCAAATTCTCACACAAAGACGCAATCGCCTATCTGATACTAATTTTGAGAATGTAATGTTGTTTTTTAAAAAACAATAATGTATTATTATAAAAAATCTGTTGTGGCCAGCACAAAACCTTCCGTCAATTCGATGTATTTTGTACATATCCTATACCAAAAGTTCCTTGAAAAAGATTCTATATATCCTGTATCATTGTAACAAGAACACACTATTTTTTACATAACCATACTGAAAGTTCCTTTGAAAAGATTCTAAAATCTAATAAAATTTTAATACGAATACGAACGTACATTATGTATTGCACTTAACACTTCCTCCTGCTTCGACTTTTCCCTATTTTATTAGAAGTCCCTGTTTCTTACTCTTCTTTTCTACTCATTCATGTCCAAAGCACCTTCGTGACATAGGTTTTTCTCTCTCAAATCTTCTGCTATACAGTCCTTCCATCTTCTCTTTTGCCTTTCTCGTACTTCTGGCATTATAAGTTCCTATCTTGAGGCGAGGCTGCAAATGCAAGTCACTGGCGAGGGACACTCTGTCACATATCACTTTCAGAAACTTTCCACTTTGGTTTTGCACTTGACACTGACATCTGTCAATTAGAATTTTTTGAATATACATATCTGCTGTTTCCATAATTTTTTCAAAGCAGACTGATTTTTGAAAGTTAACCTCTCTTAATCTCTCTATAACTTTATATTTATTGAATATGAAGGAAAATGTATAATCAAATCTTACAGAGAATAAAATTTTCTTTCATATTAATGATCATAAAATGTTGAAAAATGATATTTAACTGGGTTTTTTCCAGAAAAACTGTTAAGATCTTCAAATAAGGGTACTTCCGGTTGACCAATTATAACCAAAATCTAATCAGCTCTTCATATGGTTGTAAAGAAGAGGAATATGAAAGAATCATAATTTTTAGAATTGTAGTTTTGGAGTTATCGTCGGAGAAAAATTTGTCACACACACACACACGGACACACAGACACACACACAGACAGACACACACACAGACACACACACAGACACACACACACACACATACAGACATCAATGTAAAATTAGTAAAATCGTATTCTAAGGATCTTAAAACGTGCTTATTCATTGAAAACTCACAACCGAATTTTTTGACCAAAAACAATACCTTCCTTTTGACGGAAGGTAAAAATATGTACATAGATATTTTTAGAATAGTGTCTATCTTTGTTTTGTATGTTATTAAATAAATATACACACTGAATATTTTTTGTTTCCTTTTCACACATCGTATCAATCAAGCATAAACAATTAAAGAAAGTTTTGTAAGAAATCACGGTTGCTTACTTTTCAGGTATCTTATCTGTTATCTAAAATTTTTATCTAGATAACATGTAAAGTATCTGTTATCCTTATCTAGATATATTGCGCAAATTTATCTTTTATCTGTTATCCAGATAACGAAAATCATTATCTGACCCAACACTGAACAGCACACACTTTAGAATTCTATCAAATCAAGCATATGTTTTCGCTCTCCTCCACGAAGCGAAAATTTGGTAACATGCATGTCTCAAAATATTCGCCTCCAAGTGAAGTATTAAACTAACGCCACAATTCAATTCAAAGCCAATTTATGTATAATTTACATATTTGTTATATACAACAGTCACAATGTTTTCTATTTTATTAGTATAAAACTCGAAAATCCCGAAACAAAAAGCGAATATAGAATTATAAAGTACATGTTACAAAGTTTCGTAAAAGTAAAATCACATTCGCCTGTTTTCTACGATAGAATTCTAAAGTGCGTGCTGCCAACACTGTTATTTTCTTACGTATAAGTATAAATTTTAATGGTGTATATATTTAGTTTAAAATCATAAAGTTACTTATTGAAAGAGTACGGATAATGGGTATCCGTTTCTCTTAGTACGTTTCTAAGTAAAAATATGTACTTTTAAAGAGTACATTATAAAATTAAAGTATTTAAACTACTATTCATTAATTTGGTGTAATTCCACAATTGTTTCTAATGACTTTTATTTATTTTTAGATGCTTTAGAAATATGCAGGATTTGTGAAACAATTTCACAAAAATTGTTTAATTCGGGACGAAAGATTTTAGCAATTTTAAATTACTAATGGATAAACTGTTCTCGTATTATATTCATACTAACTTTTTTCCAAATTCGGAACATTTGAATGAAAAAGATACTTTCTTAATCGCACCTTATTTGACTTATTGAAACCATTGGACAGTGATATTTTAAATTAGAACAAATTCGCACGTAAAGAGCTTAAACGAAAAATTACATGCCAAAAATATCAGACATTTTAATAAATTAGTTTTATACAAAGGACAATATTTTTTTTATCTTTGAATTTCGCAATAAAGATCTCTTCAAAATTTCTTCAGAAATAATTTAATTGCTTTCTATGAATATATCCAATATATTTGGAAACATGAATACTACAGCATTCATTTTTAAACGAGTGGTTCTAAAATAATCGTCAACTTAATTAAATTCAGTGAATCGAATGGTATTTTAATAGCTTTTGTGATTCCTGTTTAATAACTTTGCAATGAACGACCAGAATTTTCATATCAATAACGAAATCAAAATTGATTTGATGCAATTATCATCACATGGGACAGTTTTGAAAGTGAAAATTAAATTAGTTTGCTTTCGTCATTATATTCAGCGGGTTTTAAAATATGGAAATTTAGTTTTATACTCACAGAACGAATACTTGTATCTAAAATTTTCCCAATATAATTTTAGAGACCTAATAATTTTGCTTTTCGGTGCCATTAAAAATTTCATTTACATAATAATACAGTGTGTTCAGAAAAAGCCTACCTCGCAGTAGTATGAACAAGGAAACGTATGTCAATTTGATAGTATTGAATTAAATGTCAATTTGGCACGAGATATTGTCAAAAATGTTATCTAAAGAAATCAAAGCTTTTCTGCTTGAATTCTTATTTTAGAAATGGAAATAAATTAGAAAACGGCGAATGGTAATATTCTGTATCCTTCTTTACTATCTTTTCTCCTTAAATTACATTTCACGATGAATGTTGAAAATTAAACTTTTGAATTGATTAATAATGAGACATACGCTTCTGTGTTCATAGTCTACTCCGAATTAGGTATGTTTCTGAACACACTGTAATAATAATTACATTAAATGAAATTATTAATAAAATATGCAATTATTTCAAAACGAAAACGGTTGAGTCAATACTGTCCAAATAAATTAACTCTACACAAAGGCTGATAGTGCGAGCTCGGTTTTAACTAAAGCGCTGTTTTAAGAAATGTCAAATTTCATTATTTAATAACAAAAATAAATAATATCAAATTTATCAAAATATGGCTTTTAAGCAGAACATAATTTGTATTCAAACAAATATTTTTTTAAAAATCATTCTTTAAACATAAGAGTGAAACTAAATATTGAAATTTGAATTTGACATTTCTTAAAACAGCGTTTTAGTTAAAACCGACCTCGCACTACCAGCCAAGGTGTTTACGGAATTCTCTTTTGTTTTTCTTGTTTTTATTAATTTTGTTACAACATTATGGTATCTATATTTTTCTTTTATAGTTCTATTTATCAATCTGTCTAATCTAAATTTATTTATTACAGCTCGCGCTACGATCATTTCACTGTTACATAAAATTTGTATCATTCTTGTGGTACTACTTTATATATGTTTCGGTACCATTTGCTAATATTGGTCTTATGTTATATTTGTAAATTTTGATCTTGTTTTAAATAAATACATCATCACTGCATATTACCTATTAAAACGAAAATACCGAAGAGAGTGTAGTGAAATTGTTTCGCGATAAATTAAATATTGTGGTTTCATCCAATGAAATTGATCGCTGTCATAGGTCGGAAAGCTAAACACTAACAGAAATCGTCCCGTCATCGTCAAATTTGTGAGCTACCGTTCTGCCAAAAAGTGTTTAATGTAAAGAAAACATTTGAAATATTGCGCCATCACCATTCGAGAAGACCTCACTGATAAGTACTGTTATAAAAATGTGTGGACCCACCGTAACCTAGATTAACGCAAACTCACCAATTTTTTTATTTAACATTTCCAATTTATTAAGTTTTGAGAGAACTCACACAGTTGGTGGGGGAGTTGCATTCTACGTTCGAAATGGTATTAATTTTAATGTTTTAGACACCGCATTTATATTTGTACTAGAAATAATATTGAACATGCATTGATATTATGCACAATACAGAATGTAAAAGTTTGTTTAGGCGTCATATGCAATCCTCATTGTGTGTGTTTATTGTGTACTTCATTTCCCAAAAACCTCAATGTCCGGGAGACGAGATATATTTTCCGAGATCTCGATTCTCGATAACTATTTCGAGATTTCTCGGTTGTTATTTTTCTTATGAGTTATATTTGCAAACGTGTGAAATTTAACATATTTTTAGTGATATCTGTCTCTATTTAGCTATGGCATTTTTTAACAAAAAGATAATAAAGTATTTGACATTTTATCTGTCGGAATTTTTTAAGCGTGCATTACACGATAAAGTTTTTCTTTCAAGTGACTTGAAAAGTTTTCTCTCTCGCACAATGACCAATGACATAAGTGCAAGAGAGACAAATAAATATTTTTACGAAAAACTTTTAAAGAAAAACTGGAACATGCGCTACTTTTTCTGAAAAGTCCCTTTAAATTTTAACTGTCAAGTAACTGTCAAATGTCATTTGTGTTTATATTTTTGATGTGTAGTGAGTAGTGTTATAAGCGATCGATATTAAACTGAAAAATGGCAAAATGGGATAGAGAGATAATTGAAATCTTAATGTAAGTATAACTTAAATTTTGACACTTGGATATTTTAATTCACGCAAAACATGATCGTGTAAATGGTTGTAAGGTCACTTATAAAGGCACTTTTCAAGTCACTTGAAAATAAAAACTTCATCGTGTAATCCAGGCTTTAGCTAAAATGTTTGCATTATTTTCTTTTTAATGTTTTATAACAGATTGGAAAATGCTAGATAAATATTAAATTAATAAAATTATAACATAATAAAATTTGCACAAGTTTTAGGTTATATCAAATTTGGACAAATAAAACGACAAATATTTATCTTTTTATTTAAATTACTATTAATACAAAATTGTATAAATTTATTAATTAGCTTATGGGACCAAAATTATACATATTAAATTTCCGTCGAGCAATCTCGGCGAAAATCTCGGCCGAGACGAGACTCTATTAAACGAGACGAGAAAAATTGCGAGACGAGAAATAATTTTATGAATTTGAAACGAGACGAGACGAGATAACGAATTTCTCGTCTGGTCTCGACCGAATCACTAGCAGCCCTAAATATAAAATTCACCTTTCTGTAACTTACTCTTTTTGAGTTATGCAAGATAAGTTCATACGTACCCAATTAACATTTATGAAGCTTAGTCACCAACTTTAAAACTTTAGTTTTATAGATGGTATATAAACGTTGCTTAAATATATAAAGTTATGGAGTATTAACACTAGTTTCGAAGTAATATTAATAATATGTAACGTTACATTTATATACTAGTAACGTCTTATAAACACATAACAGAATTATTGATGTTACCACCATTATATAGAATGTTTCCTTTAAAACAACTAGTGCTTTTTTGGGCAAACTAATGATTTTAGCGAAAAATTTTATTTACAAAAAACGATCAAGAATAAGGGCTAACTTATCAGTAATAACAAACCGAAAATTCAACTAATGGTTCTCAAACTGTAGAACAAAATTATATTTCTTTAAATGATATCCTATATATGTTCTTAGTCAATTAAATAGAGATTTTTTTCTGATTTCAAAGATATAAATATTGTACTGCGTGTCCAAAGTGATGACCTTGGAAGAACTTTTTATAACATTAGTATTGTTAGTATAATGTTACCGAAAGTTTTACAAGGTTACTACTAGGTAATTTTTGTCACTGTTTGTGAATAATGAAAGCAATAGTTTTATAGTATTAAATAGTGTTATAATGTTGTTTTACATTACTTCACCTCCTATGGAGGTGCTTCATGTTTCATATTGTAACAATAAATCTTTTAATAACATAATCGTTTTACAGCGAACTTGAAATTGAGCCGCCATATCTTCATTGGCAAATATCCGCCATCTTGAGTGTTTATTAATAAATATGTAATAATTATTTATGTATACGTATTTGGATGTAAATTTTATTTTATTACTCAATAGAACTTAAATACAAAATATAAAATTGAAAAAGAGAACAACTTTTAATTTTTCTTTGTCACATTGAATATAAAAAAAAATATAAAAAATGTAAATTTTAAAGGCGCCTTAAATAAATAGAAGTTTTATGCATAATGTTTCATGGTAAAGTTTGATTTGTTTTAAATTTGTGATAGAACCAGCGCGTTTTTTTAAATATACATATATTAGTTGGCCTATTTGTTGAACTCATTTATCCTTACTTAAAAGTATTATTTCTAATAATAATGGAGGAAGATTTTATATTTAGTTTAAAGTAAAGATATTTTCACATTATAACGTAACTTTGAATTGTATTTCTAGCTAAACATAAATATTTAACAGTATAATAGTATCTCAAATTTATTAGTAAATTTGAATTATTTATCAACAATGGATAATTCGCCGATTATTCTTAAACATTGCCGTAATTTTTATGATCTTATTTCTAAACCCTGACGAATAAATGACGTCAATTCTTTTCAAACTTTATTTATTTTTCTTGTATTGTTACTAAAGCTATGAATTATTCCGTTTGACATTAAAATAACAAAATATTTCAGAAATTATATATATCTTGCTATGTAACACAAGAACCACAAAATATCTATAAAATTAAAAAAATACCGATAATTACGTTATTTATTATTTGTATTGTATATGCGCTAAATAAAATAAAATTCTAGCTAAGAGGCTAATTGATACGGATTAGGGCTCGTATATAATCGTAGTTTGTTGCTTTAGAACTTATGAACACTTCATTTAAGAATAGTATACCATCAAAAAAATCATTTTTATAAATAACTACTGCTGGATACAAAATATTAATGAAAGAGAATACTACAAATAATTTGGTTACATTTTAACTCATAATATTCATGCACGTTTTATACGATTACTAATTCGGATATGTTATATAAATGTAACAGAAGTCTTCAGAGTCCGAAGTTATAAATCTACTTAAATTTTGCCTTAGAAATCATTATAAACTTCTCCATTTAAGCTCTTTAACAGTTGTATAAGATATTGTGTAAGGTTTACATAAATAAAAATAAAGCAAGAAGTTTTATAATAGTAGTAACAACAACGTACCGGGTACCACAAAAAAATGTTCATACGTATGTACGTACAGACATCACGGCGAAATGTCAAATGGATACAGGGATGGTCAAAATGGATATTTCCGCTGAAATCTGAAAACCGAAATTTTTCGTGATTACAATACTTCCTTTACTACGTACAAGGAAGTTAAAAACTGAGCAGTGGAGATTATAGTGAACTATGTCGTTGAAAAAACGATCGAGAGAGTGCTTTCTTAGCTTTCACTGTCTTAAACCTAGGTATATCTAAAGTCTAAACAATGTGTGGAAGAATTATTGAGCATAAAAAGTTCTAAAAAAAGTTTGTGACAATATACACCTATCTTTAAAATGGAACACACACCACAAAAAAATGTCTTATGTTACAGTTTCTAATAAAAAAATATACGTTAAATTCATGAACGATTTTTTAAATAATAACTTATGCTGGATTTATACAGCGTAAGCCGTAACGTAACGTACCGTGCTCTAACGTAACGTAAAAAATAAAACAATGCAAACAAATGTGATAATTTATACAGCCGTAAGCCGTAACGTAACGTATCGTGTTCTAACGTATTAAAATCCCAAAGATCGCCAACTTTTATCTTTCTACGTTACGGCACGTTACGATACGTTGTGGTATTACGAAAATTATTAGTTCTCTATGCTATTGTTTGTTTTTATGTGGCTAATATGGGTTTAGCTTAATATATTAAATGGAAATAAATATAAAAAATACTTCATTACGAATAGTCTTTTCTTGTGGACTGTGACTGACATGATTGACATGTGTCATGTGTCAAAGTTTATATTAATATATTAAATGGAAATATATATGAAATATAGCGTATTACGAATAAACTAACCTGTGAAATACAAATCTGTCATACACTTATTTCGACAGAACATGAGCATACTTTGTACGACAAATCCCCGTAAAGGTTCTGTATAAAATACCTTAGAAAAATCACGCGTTACGATACGTTACAATACGCCACGGCGATGTACGTTACGTTACGGCTTACGCTGTATAAATCCAGCATTACTTAATTTACTTGAAGTATAAATTTGTTTTCTAAAGTAAAATTACAACGCTTATTTTTTTATAGTAAAATAATTGATTGTCAAAATAACGTTGATAATTAAAAGTTGCACAACCTCAAATAAAATCTTACCTAAAATTAAAAATTAATTTTTTGTGTTTGAATGTTATTATCCGAAATAAAATTTGTCGAATGCTATTTCCGTAAAATTATCTTTGTAAGTGTATTTGACTCCTGCCTGCGACATTAAAACAATTGAAATAGTTACAATGTAATTAGTAGAGTAAATAGGTCGTGAAAAACTTTGTAGAGATTTACGGCAATATGTTACTGGAGCTTGGAGCTGGAATTTCAATGGCGATAGCGGTGATGAGAATCCCTATAATAAAGTTGTAATAGCACGCCACTGTGGGAAAATATACCGGCAGTATTTCAATGCGTGTAGGGCGATATGTTTGTTAGCGCTCGCGTTCACCGTTCAGCTAAATAAATGAACACGTCAGTGAACGATAAGGGCAGGTTCACATCTGTTTTTGAGTCTATTAATTCCAACCCTATTTAATCAAGAGTTTTTCCATTTCGAATACGCCTTTATTTAATCAATACTAACATATCTTCTTTCTCTACCTACTATATTTACCAAATTGGCAGAAATTAACTTAATATCGCCAATTAATTTTATTTCATTCCAGTTCCATACAGCCAACTTTGAAATTGTCACTGATTGGAGCAATCAACTATTGTAATTTCCACAAATTATTATTAATTAATAATAACAAACTTTGTTTGATTACAACAATTATTATATAACTATATTTGATTTTAAATAAAATTCCTAAGCAAATTACTAATTACCTAATAAATAAGAGAAGAAATAACATTCAATAAATTGATAAGCAGTATTATTATTACGTATTAACCGAGGTAGCGTTGTTGCTTCTTATATCGATGGTCCTGTGTTCGAATCCCAGTTGGGTGTGGGTGTTTATCCTATAATCATCTCAACCGAGAAAAAATAAGCAGTATGGCAGAGCTAAAACACTACGGCTAGGTATATATATATAGGATGCGGCACGGGAAACAAACGTTTTTAATAAACAGTACTGCTATTTTTGAGTAAAAAAATTATTAACTGACAGAAATGAAACAATTATTTCGTTCCAAACAAAATGTGATTTCAAGAAAACGACGCAGGAAGAAATCACACATTGAAAGACCTTGGATCTCATGACGGTCAGAGGATGATTGAATCAAGAGGCTTTAATCGTACTAATGTCCAAAACTTTAATTCAATTTCTTTTAGTATGCTTTATTTGACATAAATTATATATATATATATATATATATATATATATATATATATATATATATATATATATATATACTAGCTGACCCGCCCCGGCTTCGCACGGGTAAAGCTAAAATAACGATTAGCTACACGTGTACCAGTAATTTTTCACATTTACTTCGGAGAAATGCGCTGCGTAGGGTGCTCCGCCCGATCCCCGCACCGCACCTAAAAGCGCCTTTTCTAAACATGTCTCGGGTACTTTTACTTATGCACATATGATGCAAGCTATCTCTCCGACAAATATTGAAAATCTGCTAACGGTTAAAACTTTACTATAGATAAAAAATAATTGAAATCATCCCCTATCGTAAACACTTTATTTCTTACCAAAAGCATAAATAAGAATTTTTATATCCCTCACTTGAGAAATGATGGGTTCTCCATACAAACTTTCGTCCCCTATTTCACCCCCTTCAAGTTTTATTTTCGCGACAAAAGGTAGCGTATGTCTTTCTCCTAGATGTAATCTATCTCTATACTAAAATTCATCAAAATTGGTTCAACGGTTCAGGCGTGAAAACGTAACAGACAGACAGACAGAGTTACTTTCGCATTTATTATATTAGTATGGACTTAATATTAACAATTAAATAAAGAAAAAATCAAAATCACAATTAATTTTTTTTTATTACAATAGTCAATACAGTTAACAATGATGACAATAATTTGTGTGATAGTTATTTTTATTATTGCAATCAGATTTAGTCTACTGTAGGTGAAAATTGTTGTAATCAAATAAAACTACATTGTTATTAACTGTAAAATTTTTTATTGTTGTAATCAAATTGAATCTTTTGTATTTGAAAGTTTATTTGTTCTAATCAAATAAAACTACACTGTAATAAGTTTTATTCAAGTTTTATTTTCGCGATAAAAAGTAGCCTATGCAATTTTTAATATTTTTGGCTAATACCAAAATACACACTTTCGCTCAACCATTTTCACTGCTAGCGTGCAATATAATTATTCTTTTTCCCCGATTTGGAGGAGCGTTCAAAACACTTTATTTTTCATCATCCACCCAGCCTTTTGACACAGTATGGTGGGTATCAAACCAAGTTTCATCCAAATAAACAATTAATCGTTCTTCGTTCCTGTACTGTTATATTAATGTAACGTTTTATAATTAAATACATTTCTTTTTAAACATTTTTGCACTGATTCTTTGCAATATTCTATATTAAATTAATTTTTTAGTACCACAATCAGTGATTCCAATGTGTGAACTATATTTTTCTTGTAGTCTTCGTAGATCCTTCTTTGTAAAAATTCTTCAGTGACACTATCAATTCTTGTGGATCCAGCATCACGTCGAATTTGTCTTTTCTTTGCAGGTGCACCTCTTCGTATAATCGATTCAATAGTCACTTACAGAATTTACGTCCCATGCAAGCATAGATCATCTTCCAAATAAACCTCACCTCGTTGTCTTACGTCCCGCTCCATGATCCTATCTGTCATTATGTTTGCCCCTGTCAACCGAGTGTACTGTCAATGGCTGATGACAGATCTTTGTTTGGAAGTGGTAACCATAGCAACGTTTAGTTCTGTGCTTTGCCGCTCCTTCTTTACACGTTGTGTTCTTGTAGAAATGGTTTAAAAGAACATTCATTTTTATCGAAATCAATAGTAACCTACGGATACCATATTTTAAATATTTAAAGATCAACACTTACAAAATTGTAAGCCAAACTATCGCTGTGCCTGTAACTTTGGAAATTATTTAGATTAGTAATTCAAAGAAATAGGATTATTTCATAAGGTCATCAGCCCTCACAATAGTTCTGACTCGGGGATTGCTTACACGTAATTAGCGGTATTCATGTTTTTAAAGTCATCCCTGAATTCTGTTGCTAAGATCATTTTAAATGCCTGCAGCATTCCAGCGGTATTCAGAATAATCATGCTAGTGTATTTCTAGAGTATCCTAGTCCAGTATTTGAATGGGTACTTGGAAAAATATCATACCTGTATGTTTCGTACAATTCTAATCTTCTGTAATAGAATACATAAAGGTCAGTTTCCTTTCAAATTCGAACCATACGAAAAACTTTTCAAAAGAAACTACATCTATAAAATAATTTAAACGTCAATTTTCATTCGCTAGTTGTACCATACTACATTTGAAGACTGAGTTGGTCAAGGTAGTGGAAAGCACCATTGAAACTGGTGTAGTATACACTGTCTTGTTTGTCCCATCCTGGATCGCCGAGAGGTCGAGAGGTACAAGTAAAACTGCTGCGTCGCTACGAAACATTTATTTATTCGTATCGAACTACATAATATGTGTATACTATGCACAAGTTGGTAAGAAATATGATGTTATTTTGATGATCTTATTTTTTTTACAATTGCAACCCAAAAATTTATTTCAAAACTCGATTAATTGTTACTGATAAACTTCGTTTCTATATCAATGAACAAATTGTATTAAAATATTTGTATTAGTAAAATTTTAACATAATCCTGATATTTCCGTTCCTCATTTATGATGTAAAGTTCTGTTTTCCTCATTTCAACCCTTAATCTAATATTCCCTTAACAACATTCATTTGGTATTCCCCTACTTCTCATTTGATATACAATTAATTATTAATGCTTCTTCCAACTAAACAAAGTAATGAACCACAAAGTACAATAACTTAATTAACCAAATTTCCATCATTTGTTTTGGCTCCAAATACTTGGTTATTACTCGTATTTTAGGGGAAGAATTTATTTCATTCTACTACTCAATGTTCCCCGATTTTCTACCATGCCGCCGATGTTTATTTTTTTGAACTTAATTATATTTGTAGTAAAAGAATACGTATAATTTGAATACAGGGAAGAAAGAAAAAAAAAAACATTTTCTTTAATTTCATTCGTTATTCTCCCTTCATTCATATTTCTACTAATCATTCGTTTATTTATTCATTCGCTTTCAAATGATGTATGATTAATGTCCGTAGTTGTATTTAGAAAGAAATTAAAGCATTTTAAAAATAAATTTACTGTACAACATCGTTCATTATTGATTATAACCTCTTGCAAAGATTGGGATAACAATATGAAAATAAGTAATTATATAATAAATTTCATAACTCTGTTATAGTCTGTCTATTAGGTATTTTTTAGCATAGGAATTTTTCTGTTTAAATTGTAGTTTTGTGTTTCTTAGGCTGAAATATTTCGGACAGTCGGATGTTACAAAAAGTCGAGTTTATGGCTTTTGCGCAGAACTGAGTATTCTAGGAACGGTTGTCAGTTAGTTAGTATCTTACAGAGTACTAACAGTTTTTGTAAGAAAATACTAGTTGTCTCGAGTTTTCTATATGAGATGAGCCGGATAGTAAGGGTTTGAGAGTCACTGGTTGCTTGCCTTACAAAGTATATATTCTAAGTTGTGACTCTTATCTCCTTCTTGTTACAACTCATTTTCTCACTTGGAAAGTCTTAATTGTTATTCGTTAAACCGTAATAATTTATTTTAAATATTGTGTTTGATAATAATTGGGTTCATAAATTGCCCTAATTCAACATATAAACTACACATTGCTAATAAGCAATTTAATAAAATAATTAATAAATAACTACATAAGTCCAAATTATGATTGCCAAAAATCTGATGTGGTCAACACAATACCTCCTGCCATTAAATTTTATTTTAAATACATACCTAAATATTTACTACTGCTGGACACAATATAAGTTCCTTTGCATATAGGTAACTATTGTTCTATTTTCTACTTTAAAAAAAAAAAAAAACGTTACTATTAATAATTTGAAATGACTAGTTTTTTGACAGTGATATTTATCTGTTAGTTAGGTACATATACTTGAGATCGGAACTGTGTAACCAAGAAGTTGTGTTTAAAACGTAGGCTCCTGGATTTATTAAAGATTATTTTATCAATTTCTTCGACGCCTTCGAGATCTTGGTGGTGATACAACTTCAGAATTACTGCTGCGCACGCTGTGGACCAGCCGACTTCCAAATCAAGTCCAAGCTATTCTAGCTACTCAAGCAGAAGCTAATATAGACAGCGTCTCACTTTTGGCAGATAAGGTAATGGAAATTACACCTCAAACTCCACAAATTACTGTTACAGCCACGACAGTAGACACGACGGATGAGTTAATTCGAAAAATAGATGCCTTGCTGAAGTAGATTGCAAAGCTACAACGTCCTTTGCGGAGTCATTCTCGTCGTAGGTATGGGTCTCCTCGTTCACGTTCCAAGTCCCAGAGTTCGTCCATGTCACGTTTTTGTTGATATCACTGTACATTTGGTGATAAAGCGTATACATGCAAGCAGCCGTTTGAATACGTGAAGGGAAACGTAGAGGGCAGCTGTTAAATGCGGCAGGGAACAGCAGCCCAGCAAACTCGTGCCGGTTAATTATTTCTGATCGTATTTCAGAACGAAAGTTTTTAGTAGACACTGGTGCAGATCTGTGTGTATTTCCAAGATATTTTTCCAAAAACATTCAAAAGACTTCTTATGAACTTATAGCAGCAAACGGTTCTCCAATTTCGACCTATGGTTTCTTAACGCTACATTTAAATTTCGACCTTCGACGGAATTTCTCACGGAGGTTTATTATTGCCGATGTTCCCAGGGCTATTATAGGAGCAGATTTCCTGTCTTTCTACGGTTTGCTCGTTGACATCAAGAATCGACGACTTATTGACAGCGAGACAACTCTCTCCATATCAGCTAAATTATCAGCTACAGAATGCGGCGAAATCAAGACAGTCACGGTCGCTGGTAAGTATGGACAACTTTTACTGTCTTTTCCAGAATTGGTTAGATCCCCTGGATTCTGTCAAATGTTACCAAAACATTCAACAATTTACCATATTAAAACAACACCAGGGCAACCAGTCATAACCAAACCACGACGGCTAGCGCCAGATCGTTCACAAGCTGCTCGCCGTGAATTTGATGCCATGGTAAACCTCGGTATTGCGCGACCCTCTGACAGTCCATGGTCTTCACCGCTACACATGGTCTCCAAGAAAGAAAAATACGAGTGGCGTCCTTTTAGTGACTACAGAGCACTCAATCAACGCACTGTTCCTGACCGCTATCCTGTGCCACATATTGAAGATTTTGTGCACGGGTTAGCATAGAAGATGATTTTCTCCATCATAAATCTTGTACGTGCTTACCATCACGACACCATTCGGACTCTATGAATTTCCTCTCATGCCGTTTGGACTTAGAAATGCTGCGCAGACATTTCAGAGATTTATCGACGAAGTACTATGAGATTTAGATTTTGAATATGCTTATATAGATGACATTTTGGTGGCATCTTCTTCAGAAGAAGAACATGAGAAACATCTTAATTACATTGTTTCAGAGATTGAGCGACTACGGACTCATCATTAGCCCAGCAAAGTGTATTTTTGGTACTACAGAAGTATCCTTCCTCGGGTATACTGTCTCAGCTGCAGGAGTCAAACCAAAAGAAGACAAGGTCAAAGCCATACAAGATTTTCCAAAACCAAACACTATCCAACAATTTCGTCGATATCTTGGTGTGCTAAATTTTTACCACAGATTTATACGAAATTTTTCAAAAAATTTAGCACCGCTCAACAAACTTCTTGAAGGTCGAGAATTAAAAAGCAAAGAAAATATACCATGGACACCAGATACACTTCAAGCTTTCACGTCTAGTAAACAGAGCCTCGCAGATGCTACACTACTAGCACATCCAGACTCTTCACTGCCACTTGCTATTTTTACAGATGCATCGAATATTCATCTAGGTGCAGCACTACAACAACAAGCACCAGGTGGTGGGCAACCTTTAGCTTTTTTCTCCAAAAAGTTAACTCTAGTGCAGCAGAAATATAGTGCTTATGATCGCGAACTTCTCGCTATATTTCGAGCAATAAAATATTTTAGATACATGGTTGAAGGAAGACAATTTATTGTTTTTACAGATCACAAACCACTGACCTTTGCTTTCCTACAAAATCCTGATAAATGTTCACCCAGACAATTTCGATATCTCGACTTCATAGGACAATTTACGACAGACATCAGACATATTTCTGGCCAAGATAACATCATTGCAGATGCTCTCTCTCGAATTAAAGAAATAAAAGCTACAATCGACTACGACGCCCTCGCAACAGAACAAAAAGATGACATAGACCTTAAAAGTTGGCTACAATCAAACATTTCAGGTATGCAACTTCGACAAATCTGCATATCTAGTGCAACAAAAGATATTTTTTGTGACGTTTCAACTTCAAAAGTACGTCCATTCGTAACCAAAAATTTTAGAAAGCAAGCCTTCCATTCTCTACGTGATTTAGCACATCCTAGAATTAATGCAACAGTAAAAATGGTAGCACAACGTTTTGTTTGGCCATCATTAAAATCAGATTGTAGGAAATGGGCCCGCAGCTGTTTTCATTGTCAGAAAAACAAAATATCTCGACATATTTCAGCTCCTGTTGGTCACTTTGAGTTTGCAAGTGCAAGATTCGAACACGTTCACATTGATTTAATTGGTCTACTTCCCATCTCTACAGGCTACAGGTACTGCCTGACGATCGTCGACCGTTTCACAAGGTGGCCTGAAGCTGTACCACTGGAAAATATGGATGCATCAAATGTAGCAACATCACTTGTCTCAAACTGGATAGCGCGGTTCGGCGTTCCAGCACGAATAGTTACCGATCAAGGCCGACAATTTATGTCTAATCTGTTTAGATCGCTGAGTAATATTCTTGGATACAAGCATTGTCCTACTACCCCCAGGTCAATGGTATGGTTGAACGTTTCCACCGACAACTAAAGTCAGTCATACGTTGTCACGCTACACAAGACTGGGCCCGCATTCTGCCTGTAGTTCTTGGTATTCGCGTTTATGGGGAAAATATCCGTCTTCCAGGTGAGTTTCTTGTTAACCAAAAACAAGATGACTCTCTTCCAGAACCTACATTTGTTAATGAACTTCGGAACTATCTTTAAAATTTACGTCCAGTACCTGTCAGCCAACATGGTTCCAAACATGTATTTGTTTTCAATAATTTAGATAAGTGTAGCCATGTTTTCGTGCGGAATGATGCAGCAAAAGGTCCACTTCATCCTTGCTACAATGGTCCATACAATGTAATATCTCGAAATGAAAAATATTACACTGTGCAAATTGGAGAATCAACGTAAAATTTCCATTAACAGACTTATACCAACACATTCTCTTTCCGAAGATGATTTAGTAGCTTCTACTACACAACCCAGAAAAAAATTAGATCGTGTGTGTTTTGTCAAATTAATATTTGTCATGTTTTGTATTTTTACATTATTTGTGTTTTATATTTCCCCACATTGCAATCATTGTCTACATTGATATAATTCAGCATTAAATATTCAAGTATTATGATCTTAATTGATATTTTGTTTTATTTGTTTTTTATGTCCATACCTATCTGATTTTTGACGAAAATGCCACATTTTATTTTCTGAATATCTAGTGTTACAGATGTTCAAAAAAAAAAAATAGTTATTTACATAATCAGTTATGAAAAGAGTGATATTGTTTGATGAACATAATATGTGCCAAAATGAGCAAAGCGAATTTTGCAAATTACGTGAGTCAAACAATATCACGTTTTCATAATGTATTATAGACAAAATTTTATCTAATTCCGTTAAAATAATATATTAATACTCAAAATTCTAGGTTTTTCTATGACAGCTCATTATACATATTTCAAAATCAATTTACCGAAGCATTGCCGTGAAAATAAATGAATTTAATTTTATAATTTAATGCTTGTCAGCGCATGTGTATCTTCACCGTATTATCATTGAAAATGAGATCTGAATGTGTACTAAAACCGATGCAGATCTTCCTTCTGATATGAAGGAATTGGGTGTAATTCATAAATTGATATTAAAGAAATCATTATTGATATATTCTTGTTTCTTTTTGTATCAATGGTCTGTTGTGTAATATCATTTACGTAACTCAGTTATGTAAAGATTTTTTTGTACTCACAACCTCGGAAGTGACATTTGATACACGCTATAGACAACCGGAAACATCACTTATATATAATAAATAATATATATTTAATTATTTGAAAAGTACAACATGAAATAGGCTCGACAACTTTTGCTTAATTTAGTTTATATTTTATTTAGATACTGACCTACATTGACCGGAACAGTTATTATAAACATTAATATTTATAGGGCAATTATTATTATAGATGAAATGTATTAACGGATTTCTCGGCGGTGATTGTAAGGAATTATATTATTGTTATTCCATAAAGTAGTTTTATTTAAATTCGTACCTAACCCTAAACTTCTAGAATATTCTCACACTTTTCGACTAACATGTGACACTCACAAAGTAATTTTTACAAGTTTTTTTTTTAATATTATTTTAATGTAAGTTATATGTTCTACGTAGATAGTCAAAATTCTTTAAATAAGTAAATCAGTGCAATGTACAAACAAATAATAATTTGAAAATTGAATGTTTCTGAATTTGTCAAATGATTACACCAGTTAAAACTATTTGTAATTAAAACAAAATTCATCTATGTAACTTACCTTTTTACAAAATTATGTACATTTTAGTATTCCCTGATGAAGTTACGAAATGTGTAACGAAATATTAAAAGGAAATTTAAATAAAATTATCTCTTTTATGGAATAACAACAATATTATTCCTTACAATCACCGCCGAGAAATCCGTTAATACATTTTATCTATCAACAAGCACGGCGTTACTTCCTCCTAACAATATTATTATTATTATTATTATTATTATTATTATTATTAACAAAATCAATAAAGTGTTTTACTATACAATTAGTGCTTTAAAATTAAGAAGTTTTTGTCTTAACGAATAACACAAAATAGCAAAGTAATTAGAGGGAATCAGGTCATTTATATTAATGAATGTATAATTTACATAGCTATACGATATTTAAAAGTTTGTGTATTGTTGTTAATCTTAATCATAATAATGAGTGTATAATATATATAGGTAAACGGTACTTAAAAGGTTGTGTATTGTTGTTAATATATTAATGAATGTAGCACAATGTTCCAATCACGTTTTGTATCAAATTGTATGATCTAAACAAAATATAGATTATTATTATTATTATTATTATTATTATTATTATTATTATTATTATCAGAATCAGCCATTTTGACTTTTAATTCTGAAAAAATATGCAAACAATTAATTATGTTTTGGAAATCAACAATTTACTTAACAACCGTTGCTATGAAATTGCTGCTGTAATATTTAATTGTATATTTGCGAATTTTGTAAAATTATCTTAACATTTATACTCTATTAATAATGATTTTGTTCGTTACAAAAAGTATTGTACAAACTTCTTGCGGGAAGACGTCATCCACGCATTCGCGCAAATGAAGCCCTCGCTCGCAAGCTCGCTCGTGCCACAAATAAGCGCTTATGCGGGAAGAGTGTCTTCCCACACTAAGTATGTAAATAACTATAACAAAACTCATTTTGTATCAATTACGTAAAAAGTGACATTTCGAAACGTCATAAGGTTAGCTAAAATTCATCTTTTTAAAACGGAATTAGATAAATTAATTTTAAGCAACTTTTCATTCTCTTCTCCTAATTTTGCTTTGAAAATGTACGGAATAGCCAATTTCCGCACACCTTTAAAATCCTATGTTCCGCGTTTCGTTGCACACCGTACATAAGTGACATATGCATTTTTTTCTCAAGTATCAAAATACCATTAAAATGGACTCTTAATAGTACAATTTTTAGTCTAACTTAACAGACTTCGTATCTTTTATATTTCTCGAAATCCCCATGTTGCACAAATAATCCTGGACATCGTGTACTCATATTTGTACATATCTGACGTGGAGTCGTGGTATCAAATGTTATTTGGTTTACTTTCGTTGTTCTGTTATTTTCTACATTCCTTTACTTAATTGAACATGGATTTTAGATTTCAAAAGGGCAATGACAGAAAGCTAGAAAGTAGTAAGAATTTGGAGTAATGCACATGTGTAACGTAGATGTTGATACTAATGGTAAATTTTCTAATATGTGTTATCGACCGTCTTGACGCAACTTCGAAACAAAATCGATCAGACAAAGATCAAATGACTGAGAACACGAAAACTCTGTGGTGTTGGGCAACTGAGCCCGAGAGATCAATTTCGCTTTGACTGTCTAACATCAATAATCGCCTAAACTATCACTGGATATGTGCTTTTCTGAACACCGTAGAACGGTGTTCTTGCTGCTGTAAGACGACTAGTGTCCGACGGTTAACTGTACTAGACAGAGCACTGACACTGGTGTACAACCAATCATCAGAGACTGTACTATAGCAAGAGACTGATATTGGTGTTACCGACCAATCATCAGAGACTGTACAGTAGCGGGAGACTGATACTGGTTTTACCGACCAATCATCAGAGACTGTACTGTAGCAAGAGACTGATGCTGGTGTTACCGACCAATCATCAGAGACTGTACTGTATCCGATCCGAAGCAGCACACTGAACTTCACTAAAAACACTAGATTGTATATGCACGTGTTATCACTACGATAGCCAGAAAAAGACGGACTGTCGTGACCAAGTTACACCTATCTCAGAGAGTAGGATTTCATAATAAATAAATAAATATATCATCACGGCATATTACCCATTTCTGGGTGTGTCAGTATCTACAACACATGTAAACATCGGTAATGATGACGATATATTTTACCGTGTGGGCGCTTACCAGGCGTCACCTCACGGACACTCATAGCTGGTGTGGAGAGTGCACCACAGGGGTCACTTTTGTGCCATTTAAAATTGGAAATATTATTATTATTATTTCATAATAAGAGACATTAATTAATAAATAATTACCCGTTTATATTATTTAAGAAATAGCTTATAATTAAATACATAGAAAAATAAAACAATTTGCCCTCGCCCTCGAGAACCGAAATCTACCCGCTGTAAATTTCACGCATTTTATGCCTCACTTCCGCTATTAACATCGGAGTCCGAAATTCCACCTAGTGGTATCCAGGGTTTCATGCGGTCTAATGCGATCACATTTTCGTACGACTTCCGTTTGGATCGTTCGGATCCTTTTATGTCTGTAACTAAGTACCAATCATTTGGTAGAATCTATTTAATTTTGAACGGCCCATCATAAGGCGGTAACAACTTTTTACTGCCTTCAGTGGTATGTTGTTTCTCTATTAAAATCATATCGCCGACTTTGTAATTACAAGGTGGTCTACGTCTCAGATTATAACGCGGTTCCTGTTTCTTTTGGTCTGTTGACATTTTATCTGAGCCATTCTCGCGTACTGCAACGATATCATTTATGTGGGGCCGACTGGCTTGGACTGCATTGGAGAACGATGCGCCCGCAACCACTCGCGGGCGAAATAGTAATTCGCTCGGCGTTTTCCCAGTAGTCTTGCAAATCGTGTTATTTAATGAAAACTACAGAGAGTTTAATTTAGAATCCCAAAATTTATCATGTTCGCAGGACGCGGCTAGAGAGGTTACTATAGATTGAAACGCTCCACTTGGCCGTTTGCGCGTGGAGTGGCGACTGCATTTAGAACGTGTTTGATACCTTTCTCGGTGCAGAAATCAGCAAACGCTTTCGAAGTGAAACTCGTACCTCGATCCGAAATGATCCGAGTAGGTGTACCGGAAAGTTTAAAGGATTCGATAAACCTCTCAATTACGTATTTCGTTTTTGTGTTCTTTACTGACTTTAACAATGTATCCTTTGTAAAAGCGTCTGTAATTACTACTATATGTGTATTCCCGCGTAAGCTGCGTATAAATGGACCGACGTGATCAGTGTGCAAAGTATGGAAAGGTACCGCAACTTTGTGGAATGGGTGGAGCATACCCTCTTTCTTATCTTTGTGGTGCTTGATATACAAGCACTGTGGACAACACTTGATGTAGTTTTTCACGTAGTTGCGTAAATTTGGAAACCAGTATGTTTCCAAAATCTTATCAGTAGTCTTGTCCGTACCGAAATGTCCGAATTCGTTATGACACCACTGCAATATCATACTTCGCTGTCCCACCGGTATATAAAGACGTGGTCCTGTGTCGGCATTTTTGTAAACTCTATTATTCTTGATACAGAATTGTTTTCGGATTAGGTCATTCCCGCTATGTGGTGTTGTTTGCATTAGGGTGGATCTGATTTCTGTCACTGCATTGTCCGTTAGCTGTGCGGCCAATATCCAATCACATATTTCTAATGGAAATACCTCTGTGCATTTTGGAGGGTTCCTACTTAAGGCATCAGCGTGTTGCTTTAATCTTCCCGGGCGATATTCTATGGTGAAATCGTATTCGGCCAGCTCCAACTACCATCTGGCAATTCTTGGGATTATATCTCGCTTTGTCTGAGCCGTTCTCAACGCATTACAATCTGTTATGATTTGAAACTTCAAATCTAGTACATACACTCTAAACTTCCTTACAGACTCAATAACAGCAAGCGCTTCTAACTCGTAAGAGTGATAGCGCTGCTCGGCATGCGTGGTTTTCCTGTTGTAATATGCAATTGGGTGAAGTTTATTATCTGAGTGTGTTTGTAATAGGATTCCAACTATGCCGTGCTTACTAGCGTCTGTGTGAATCTCCGTCTCTGCATTTGGATCATAAAGTGCAAGCAGGGGTCATGTTGATAAGATTCGTTTTAGCTCATCGAAGGCCGTTGCTTGTGCAGCTCTCCATGTCCAACCTTGATCCTTCTTCATGAGGACTATAAGTGGACGCGCTATGGTTGCGTAATTCGGTATAAATTGACGAAAGTATGACGTCAAACCTAGAAATTGCCGTACTGTATGTCCGTCCATGAGCGTCGGAAAAGCGGATTTCAACTTGTCTTCGCCGGGCTTTATGCCATTTGCTGATATTTCGAATCCCAAATATTTTATGGACTGTTGTAGAAAGGTACATTTCTTTAGATTTAGTGTTAACCCTTCGGCTCGTAATGCTTTAAATACGTCTTCCAGCCGTTCCAATCCATCATCATCTGATTTACTGGGAATTAGGACTTCGTCCAAATAAACCGAAACGGAGTCATATCTTACTTTTCCTAATATCTTTTTCATCAGTCGACAGAAAACACTGGGTGCATTCGCTAAGCCGAGTGGAACTCTTGTAAACTCAAACTGGCCATCGGGTGTTATGAATGATGTCAAAAATCTACTGTTAGCCGCTACCGGTATTTGGTAGTATCCTGCAATTGATCCTCGATGCGCGGTAATGGGAAATGATCCTTGACTGTGTGCGCGTTTAATTTTCTGTAGTCAACACAGAGTCTGAACTCACCGTTCTTCTTCTTGACTAATAGAACTGATGATGAGTATGGAGACTGGGATTCTTTAATAATTCTGTTATCTAACAACTCACCGACTATCCCTCTGACAGTTTCGCGCTCTTGTATGGACATCCGATACGGCCTGTATGTGATTGGTGTATCTGATGTCAATTTAATTTCCATTTCCGTGGATTTTGCTTGTCCTAACTCCTGCATGATTTGTGCAAAACAGTCTCGGTATTCGTTAAGTAGCGAAATCAGTTTTTTTCGTGTGTCATTATTGATTGTGCCCGTGATTATGTCCTCAACTGGTAATCGTGGCAAGTCACATGTATCTATCCGCAAAACATTGATTCCCGTTTCAGTTTCAAGTTCTTTATGGCATATCATCCCTTTTGCAACCGTCGCCCTCTTTGGGATGATTAGCTCCTTGTTAGACAGATTAATTATTGGTAATATACCTGTTTCTTCCTTACTGATTCGAATAACTGACCCTGGGATACAATTCAAAACATCATATTGTTCTCGTATGGCCCGTTCTACAAATAAGTCTCCCTTGAAATTTTTATCTCGAGACTGCACTGGTACGTGTCTAAAATGATGGGGTGGTATTACTGTAGCGTTCTTCGCCCAGAGGCATATTTCAGATGTCTGTGACAGTTTAAGATTTTTGATGTTTGAGGCTCCCTTGTTTAGAATCCGAAGTTCACGGTTAGTTTTCACAACTAGTGTGTCGGCTGATTCTGTGAATTGTTGACCTATTAGCAGCGGAATGCTCTGTATAGAGTCAGGGACGATTTCAGCTTGCACCTCTGTCTCTGCTTGGTCCACCTTCAACCGAAACTTGGTACGTCCTAATGATTGTACTATTCCACCTCCGAACCCTTTTATTAGTATAATATCATCTCTATTTATGTGGAGTCCCAGATCACGTGCTGCGCTTTATTTGATATTGGTACAGCCGCTACCGAAGTCGTTGTACGCTTGAATTGGTTCTCAGTTTACATAAGCGTTAACAAAAAAACTTTTCGTTTGCGGAGCTTGTTACTGATGTTACAGTAAGGGTAGACTTTGCCGTACCCGAGCACTCTTGACATTTGTTTTCTGTATGACCGACTTTGCTACAATACTTACATTTCTTTGTGCACTTTGAAACAATATGTCCGGTTGGTAACCCGTTCTTCCGACCACCCAAATACATCGCGTAATTCATCGATTTTATCTAACCATTTTATGATATCACTATTCGCATCCTCTGGATAAAATGGAACAATGGCGTCTCCACGAAAAGTGGACTTATTGGCGGTATCCGGCGCTTGACGCCCAACGGTCTCAGCTAATTGCTGCACGATTGATGCGAGTTGACAAATCTGGCCATCCGTTTGGGAGGGAGGACTTGAATACTGATATCGCGCCTATCTGGCGAAATCCGGTTTGTCTCTGGCGACTCTGCATGGCGCTTTCTGGATCGTCCTCCGCATTCGCTCTCGTATCGGTCGGGGCAGTCGAGGTTCACGTAACTCTCAAGACTGCTGGGACGTCTGTAGTGTATGCGGCTGACAGTGCGTTCGTAACTAAGGGTTCGCTCATATCGCCCATGACTATTGGACCGTTCCTCTTGTTCTCCGTCCGGATAGGAATATTCACTACGAGATGGTCCCCTGCTCATAATTAGCGCGTTGTCCAGATCCCACTTCTGATATGTTATCGACCGTCTTGACGCAACCTCGAAACAAAATCGATCAGACAAAAATCAAATGACTGAGAACAGGAAAACTCTGTGGTGTTGGGCAACTGAGCCCGAGAGAGCAATTTCGCTTTGACTGTCTAACATCAATAATCGCCTAAACTATCACTGGATACGTGCTTTTCTGAACACCGTAGAACGGTGTTCTTGCTGCTGTAAGACGACTAGTGTCCGACGGTTGACTGTACTAGACAGAGCACTGACACTGGCGTACGACCAATCATCAAAGACTGTAATGTAGCGGGAGACTGATACTGGTGTTACCGACCAATCATCAGAGACTGTACTGTAGCAAGAGACTGATGCTGGTGTTACCGACCAATCATCAGAGACTGTACTGTATCCGATCCGAAGCAGCACACTGAACTTCACTAAAAACACTAGATTGTATATGCACGTGTTATCACTACGATAGCCAGAAACAACGGACTGTCGTGACCAAGTTACACCTATCTCAGAGTGAGGGATTTCATAATAAGAGACATTAGTTAATAAATAATTACCCGGTTATATTATTTAAGAATTAGCTTATAATTAAATACATAGAAAAATAAAACAATATGAAATTAATGAATTACGAGACGATGACATATGTTACTGTCGAATACGGACAAGAATTTATTCTGTAATTATTATGAGTAGTAAAAGGGGTCGAACAGCGAGACCTGACAATGAGAAAGACAAAGAAAGAGAATTTTGTTTAAATGGAGTTTGTGTGAGAGCGAGAGAGATGCAAGAGTAGAAAGAGAATTGCGTGCGATGGGTTATCGGTCTCTGAGCGAATCAGGATGGAGTATCCAGGGTCTGAAAGAATAACGATGTGGGTATCCAGGGTCTGGACGAATCAGAATCGATGATACAGAGTCTGAACGAATCGCGATGTGGGTATCTAGAGTCCTAATGAATCGGAATTCCCTAGTCGCGCTGGCGGGTGTCGCATTGGGGGCTATCACGATACGTGTATTCTGGTATTGTATTAACGTGCAAACTTTAAATAATAGATGGTATTTTATTTTACAAATATATTATTTTCATTTATTATAGTTACATTACATATTATAATATATTCTATACAATAATTGTTAAGAGTTATATTAAACTATCTTTTGAAATCCATGAATTATGTTTATTATCAAATCCTAGCCACTTGACCAAGTATTTATTTCCTCGTTTTTGTAGAATTTTTTCAACTAAGTAAGTATTAGGATATTTTGTCGTCTGTAACTCTTCTTGATAAAATCCACCTTTAATGCGGCTTCCTTCCAAATCTTGTATTATAAATGTTACAGGTATTGTATGTTTTACTTCAGCTATTCTAAATACTTCTGTAGTCCAGTTTGGAGTGTATCCTTTTTCAAACACATGTTTATGCTTACTTATTCTGACATGATCACCCACTTGAAATAACGAGGGTTTCAACTGATGATATCTTTTATTATGATAGGCTGGAATGTATGTATCTTTTTTAACTTCTGACGGTTTCATTTGTATAGTACGATGTTTGGAATTATTATATTCTTTAACCAGATTGTTGAGAATATTTATCCACTTATAGGATCCTCTATAACTGAAATCTCTCCACATTTTGCTTTTTAATGTTCGATTCCAGCGTTCAACTATGCTTGCCTTTAAATGTGAAAATGTAGAGTAATGATTAATTTGATAATCGGACATTAGTTTTTTAAAATCCTTATTAAAAAACTCCTTGCCATCGTCGGTTTGAAGATTTCTTGGTACACGTCCACTTGAAAAAATTATTTTCATACCTGTAGATACATCTGTTGCTGATTTTGTGGCGACTAACAGTGAGCATAAACTTGATATTATTATTTTTACTGGCATATGTTGACATATCCACCAAATCTGCCTGCCATAAATCATCAAAACCTTGTAATATAACTTTGCGTCTAGTAAAATTTCGACGTGCTGGCTTGTGTAGTTCATTGGTTATTATACGTTTTATATTACTCATAATTATTTATGTATCTTCTGGTTGTATAAATAAACTCATCTGTTGCTTGAGAGAAGATACGTCTGTAGCGATATTCTTTACACTTTGTAAGTCGTTATTCAAATTATTAATTGACCCGTTAATACGTGTTATCTCTTCTTTAATTGTATTTTTTTGAGTTTGTTCGATGATATTAATATTTTGTATGATATTCTGTAAATCTTGATCCAGTCTATTAACTAGCAATGCTACACTGTCTCGTATAAGATGCAGATCGTTTTGAATATTTTTGGCAAACGAACTAATATTCTCGTCTACGTATTTTTTGGATGCAGCGTCGTGAAGACTGCGAGGCAAATTGATGTTAGTTAATCGTTTATTGGCAAAATTTACGTCACCTTCGCTTGTTAATGGAAACTGAAGTTGAACTTTATACGACGAAGGGGTAGAATGTTTTCCACCTGAAGTAATATAAAATGGATCCAAGTAACGTCCAAATTTGTCGATTGACATGATGAAACTGACTCTATACAATGATTTCCTCTTCTCTTAACTCTTCTTCTATTGATGCTATTTCTGTATCAAGGCCACTATGGCCAATCGCACGTGAAGAATGAAGTAAATAAAGTCGTTCAACTAATTCATTAGGATCGTTCCAGTACTTTAAGTCAATTGGATTTTTAGAAACTTGTATTAAATTTGAGCCACCTTTTCCAGTCACTGGCTGAGATTCAATATATTTTATAATATTCCTGTATTTGTATGAATTATTCTTTCTAGTCTGTTCCAGTGGTAAGTAATTTTTCTTATGGGCATTTGTATCGAGAAGAATTGTTTTATAGTTTTGTAAGTCTTCCACTGTATATTCTTTTTTATTAGGTGAATTAAGAAAGAGTAACTGAGCCAAGCCTGGTGTTATTTTATATTGATTATTATTTATAATGACGTCATCATCACTTGTCATAAGCAAGTGTGACTCACCAATTTTAAAGTCATTACCAACGCGTCTTACACCGTACTGTTTATCTATAATCTTGTTTTGACCCATGCGAAATAGTAATTGTTTAATATATTTTCGTGTTATCGGTCCAATATGTGTATTAAGATACTGTTCAATTATACTACTTCCACTTTCCGTTTTAAGTAAAGTATCAAAATGTATTTGATCTGCGATTAATCCTTTAGTGTCTTGTATGATATTTTCATTTGTCACTTTGCCGATTTCTTTCTTAGGTATATCTATTACAGGAGGAACAGACAATTTTTGAAGTACATCTGTGAGCGGTTCCACAATGGGTTTATATTGTTTAGAATAAAAATCATTTCTACTATTTTCTCGGTTTATAATACTTCTATATTTACGTCGTATATTATCAGCTGTTTTTTCAATATCAATAATAACATTATTATTGACTTTTGCTTTCTTTTTCGATTTATATTTAGTGTTCATTATCTTTGAATTTGATGTTGACATACTTGCACAACAGTTCAGTGTGATCTAGTTGAAAATTTTACATATCGACCTTTATGTACGAATCAAAACCTAAACGATATCGACCGTTATTTAATTCTTTATCTTTATCAATTACTAAAAAATCATATTTGTTCCTATTCCAACATAATGAACATATATCTTTAAAATGAGAAAATTTCATATCTGTATTAACATGATCCGTATAAATATGATGTAAATTCATATCATCTTGTTTAAAGAGTATAAGTAAGTTTGCATTGTCTCGAATTAAATGTTTTGGAATGTGAGTGTATGTCTGACTTAAATAAAAACAATCAACCAGACTGTGACGACCCATACTAAAATATTCACGCATAATATTTTGCTTATCACAGATGACGTCATCGAATATAAAAAGGGAATTCGCTTTCGCATTATGTGGTTCTGTAATATTTTCAGTATTCTGGTACGGAAAATAACCTATGTCTGGAATGCGATCTAATATATTTTGAAGTAATTGATATTTTGGTTGGTTCGGAGTTTTTGTGTACAAGTAAATATTTTTAAATTTTAAACCATTCGGATCCGTAATTAAGCTTATCATTAAATTCGTTTTTCCACAATTTGAAGGACCACTTATTATACATCTTATCGTATTTGGTAACAAACAACCATGTCTCAGTGATTGTGTTTTATTATTTTCAGATGTAATATTATCAAAATTTTGAATCTTTATTGATACGGGTTGTTTAATCAACTTCATGGTGAACACTGATAGATTTTTCATTACACTTTTTGTATATATTATATGAAGCGTAGGTAAATGTTATCTCTTTTCCGTTCAATGAAAATGTCATAGGATTACATATAAATACCATATTGTACTTAAGAATTCTGTCAGTTAATAATAAGCCAAGAATATGTCCAGATCTCGCTATTTATATGCAGGTAACGGATTGATCAATTCATTAATCAATCGTCTTCCGATCGAATTACATATACCTGGATATCAGTATTGTGGTCCCGGTACCAAACTTCAGCAACGTTTACAACGAGGTGATCCAGGTATAAATGAATTAGATAAAGCCTGTAAAGAACACGACATAGCATATTCTCAGAATAAAGATAATTTGACTGCTCGTCACGACGCCGATAAAGTGTTAGAAAATAAAGCCTGGTCAAGAGTATTAGCTACTGATTCTTCATTACCGGAAAAAGCTGCGGCGTGGAGTATAGCCAACACCATGAAAGTTAAACGAAAATTAGGAATGAGAATGAAAATGGGTGCAATAAATAAAATTAAGAAACGAACATGTAAAAAAACAACTTTAAATACAGTGAAGAAGGTTGCAAAGTTAGCCATTAAATCCAAAGGAAAGTCACTCAAACATATGGATGATTTAACGGCACAAGGAATTATAAAAACTGCACTGAAAGCAGCTAAACGTGAAGTTAATAATCACAAACCATCTGTACATACTATAAGTAAAGACAGAATAATCCCATTACCCAAAACTGGTGGCTTTCTCCCATTAATACCAATCTTTGCTGGATTATCTGCACTGGGTGCTCTTACCGGTGGGGCAGCGGGAGTTGCAAAAACAATAATCTCTGCTAAGAATGCTAAAAAGGAGTTGGAGGAAAATAAACGTCATAATCGTAGTATGGAAGCTATAGCCATAGGGAAAGGCCTACAAGTAGCCCCTACCTCTAATGGTTACGGTTTATATCTGACCCCGTATCCAAAAAACCATTAAAATTACCGAGAGTACCGCTAACTAATATAGATTTAGAAAACTATGCTCGTCATTACGAAATACCATATTTTCGTGGTATTTATATGCTAAATAACTTACCACGCAATCCAAAAATGAATGAATCTGCTATAATTAATTTGGATGATATGGATGGCAGAGGAACTCACTGGGTAGCTTACAAAAAACGTGGTTATAATGTAATTTACTTTGACAGCATAGGTAACTTACCACCTCCAAAAGAAATAATAGAGTATCTCGGTAATAATTGTAAAATTTTCTATAATTACAAACAAGAACAAGCGCCTAGTACAGTAATATGTGGACATCTTTGTTTAAAATTTCTTCTGAATAAAACTAGTCGTTGATACCACAGGAGATCATTTCTATGTTATTATTTGAAACGTCAACATAATAATGTCTTTAACATTAACATTACATAGTAATAGTTCTATTCTAAATGCGAACTTTTTTCCGCCAATTGAATTAAAAAAAGGTACCGAATACGAATTGGGGTTAGTTCTGTTTCAAACATACAATTCTATACCGAACATCGAAGAAAAAAATAATAGATTATATTACGGTGATTCACACATATATCTGTCAGAAGGGTCTTATGAAATTAAAGACATAAATGAATATATTAAAACGCATTTACCAAGTGAAATTAATTTTGAATTGACCGCCAATAATAATACGTTAAAAAGTGAAATAAAGTGTAGTGAATGGATTTATTTTAATAAACCTAATAGTTTTGGGCCTTTATTAGGATTTACAGAACGAGCTCTAGAACCAAATAAATGGCACGAATCAGATATACCTGTTCAGATTATTAAAGTTTCTAATATTCGGATAGAGTGTAACATTACAACAGGTTCTTATACAAATGAGAAATTAATGCATATAATCCATGAATTTACCCCAATGGTACCGCCTGGTTTTAAGATAGTGGAAATCCCAAACAATATAATTTATCTCCCACTTCGAGTAAATACAATCGACAATCTAACGCTTAAAATACTCGATCAAGATGATAATTTAGTCAATTTTCGTGGAGAAGCCATCGCAGTAAGATTACATATCAAACAGCTTTAACCTTATGATTCTTCAGAAGATAAAAAATAAAAACTCACTACGTAAGGGTTATCCTTTACCGATTCCACGAAGAAGAAGAAAATCTGATATTTATAAATACAGATGTTCATCTGGAAAAAATATCAGAAACGATTCTTCCGTTTCGAAGTTAACAACAAATAGTCAAAACATCCTGAGATCTCTTGGATACAAGTTAAAACATGAACAGTGCAACAACATTCATCACTGATGATATGTTATCAGTGGACGAAGATATTATATTCGATGAGTCTATTAACCGCATAGAATGGCATACACATCAGCCATATGTGACATCAACTTTTAATAATAACGACGAAATTCGTATTCCAATTCAACAGCAAGATATATATACATTACCAGCACACAGTTTTCTCTATATAGAAGGTAAAATTGAAGCTGGTCAACAGGGACCGGAAGCAGTAATTAAGTTCATCAACAATGGTATCGTCTACTTGTTTGAAGAAATACGTTATGAATTAAATGGGATCGAAATCGACCGTACAAAAACATTAGGTATTACGTCAACAGTTAAAGCGTATACGTCAATTACACCAAACGAAGTACTTTCTTTAGAAAATGCAGGATGGAACATAAAAAATGCTGACAATACAATTAGTTACAAAGAAAATTTTAATGTATGTATACCACTAAAAATGTTATTAGGATTTGCTGAAGATTTCAACAAAATCATTTTAAATTCACGTCAAGAATTAATATTGGTACGTTCTAAAACTGATAATGATGCTTTAGTATGCTCGCAAGCAGGCAATTTAAATAACATAATTGTAAAACTTAATAAAATCCAGTGGCGTGTACCGTACGTATACGTAGCCAATCCTGAACGTTTATCTTTATTAAAGATAGTTGAACAAGGTAAACCTATTCATATAAATTTTCGAAGTTGGTCAACATATGAGTTTCCTATGTTACCAAATACGTCGAAACATACATGGACTGTAAAAACAAGTGCCCAGCTGGAGAAACCTCGTTATGTCTTACTAGTATTTCAAACTGACAGAAAAAACTCTTTAGAAAAGGACACATCATTATTTGTCCACTGTAATATTACTAATGTAAAATTATATTTAAATTCTTAATGTTTTCCGTATCAAGATATTAATTTAGATATTGACAACAATAAATATGCCTTAATGTATGATATGTATAAAAGATTTCAATCATCGTATTACGGTCGAAGTGGATATGGTGACCCTTTATTTGGTGTTCAGGATTTAAAGAACATAGCACCAGTGTTTGTAATTGATTGTTCAAGACAAAACGAGTATATGAAAACATCTACAATAGATATAAGACTAGAATTTGAATCAAAAAATCCAATTCCAAAAAATACTTCTGCGTATTGCATCATATTGCACGATCGACTCATCGAATATAATCCATTAACGAATATTGTTAAAAAGGTTTTGTAAGAAAAATATAAATCAGTTCACAAGTAACTCTTCATTATATTACATCGTACTGTTTATAATCAAAAATTGTTTATTTAATCGTATATTTTTATAAAAGAAACTGTTTATAAAAATGAAAGAATTTATTATTGATATTCAAGGATATGGTATCAGTAATAATCGTTTTATTTTAAAAGAAATAGCAATCTTAACAAAAAATGATACGCAATTACAACACATGTTTGTTCAACCTCCTTGTAAATGGAGTGAAGTCAGTTTTTCATTAAGGAAACAGATTTCTTGGTTGCATCGTTATTATCACGGATTACCGTGGGATGACGGATATATAGATTATTACACAGCTCATAATATAATAAAGGATCTATTATCTTGCGACTGTATAATATATTTAAAGGGATATATAAAAAGAAAACTGATGGAAAAGTTACTTAAAAATAATGAAATGTGTACCATAGTTGATTTGGCAGAAAATATAAATGACTATGATGAAATGCCACCGTCACTACGAATAAAGAACAAATATACTTCAAACTTTTCTTGTTTTTCCCATAAGCCACTTTCAACACAAAGAAACTGTGTACCAGCATGTGCCCTTCGTAATGTATTTACAATTAACGCCTGGTTATCAAGAAAACAAGAAGATCCATTCTGAATAATTATGTATCTATATATTTTTTCATTATTATTTATATTGTAAAACTATATGTTAATAATACTGTACTTATTATATGTTTATAATAAATTTTGTAAATATTATTTGATATTTGTATATACTTACCCAGTATCCTTTATTTACATTTTTCAGGATTAAAAGGAGTAAAGTAAGTATAAGGTTTATAGTAACATATAAAATATAGTTTACCTTAATTGTTATATACATATTTACGAATTTTCATTATACATTTACATACACACACAAAAAACGGTATAAAAAGGAGGTATGATTATGCAATATTATATAACATTTTATTTACAAGTATCCATTTTATTAATCAAGTGTTTAAATTTATTATAATTACTGGGAACATAATACATATTTGATTTTAAATCATCTAATATGAAATTTGGATAAAAAGTCAACATTTCTTTATATATAGTACAAACAATATTATTTTCTTCTTTGAATATAAGTTTCTTTATATTGTCAAGAGATTTTCCGGGCATTAAATAAGCTTGAGTATTAATGTCCCTATAATATTCACCAAAAAGAAGAGAATTAAAATAATTTAGCATGTCTGACAAAATATCACTTATATTACATATAAATTTTAGTGATAATTTATCTAACAATATTTCATTTTTCATCCATTTTATACAGATTGAATAGTCAGTTTCTAGTCTATGAAATTCAATATTATGTTCCTCGTCACCAGTGCTACTTATTAGATTTACAATACTTTTTATATAATCTACAAAAGCATTCCATTCTGACACATTGAATACAATACTGTTCTGCGATTTATAATTTACAATCTTAACAACGACTTCTACATTTATGGGATAAATTCCCACATACAGGACTTTTTCATTATTGTTGCAAAGGTTGTAGGCTTGTTGAAGCAATAAGCGAGATGCATGACTGGTTATCATTTTCTGGGCCATTCTGTAAAAATGAACAAATTGTCAACTATATCTAATATTTGAGTTTATCTTACAAAAAACTTACCTTGTTCTCTATCGATTTTTCATCATCTGCTTGAGATTTTAAAAAGTTGAAAAATTCCTTTTCCTCTTCCTCAAGAAAATCAACGACTTCACTTTCTAATTCTTGCAATAACTTAATTTTCTTGAATTTTACGAGTAACTGAATAATATTATTTTTTTAATAAGGTAATTATAGCAAATTTCTTCACCTTCAGTATAACGTTTCGAATCTTCTCGGTAAGAATCATTTAAAAATTTTTCGAAATCTTCATCGAAACGTGTTCGCTTGTAAACTATTTCATGTTCATTGTCATGTGCCAAATAATAGCAATGATTTTTTAAATTTTTTACAGCTGATTCAAGATCAATAGCGTCCTCTGTATGCACATAAGCAGCCCACATTTTCAACACGGACACTTTAAACGAAGAAACAGATATACACTCTCATAATCCTCACTTATTTCAAACTACAATCGATCTCTATGCAACTCATATATATACTATTTTCTAAATTTTGCAGGTTCAAACACGTTCGTAGTTTTGATTATATAAAACTGACTAATGATATATCAATTAACAAAACAAATAATCAAGTGTTATAAAAGAAAATCTTAAGATAAAAATGTTTTTGACTATAAACTGACTAATGATATTTCAATTAATAAATCAAATAATCAAACCTTATAAAGGAATATAAAGACAAATATGTTTAGTTTCAGAGAGCTAATAAATAAACAATGCTCAGGGGTATAAAAATTTTTAAAATGCGATTTACTGTTCTGTGAATAATATAGAAAAGGATGCATCAAATATAATATTTCTTTGAGAACCCCTGTTTAAGATATCAATATAAAATGCATCGTTTTAGTCAAATTATCTTCATTCTGTACCAAGTTCGTTTAAGCATACAACGATTCAAAATTAAAATGAATATGGAAAAAATTAATGAAATCGGACAGTTGTCCGAATTTAAACCTACGAAGAAAGTGCGTGAATTAAAACAAAATCAACCATATAAAGTTAAAAAAATTAAACAAATTAAAACCAAATCTTTTGGCGATAAAATTTTGTGTGATTTGGGGGCCTTTTCTATATTCCTACCGGAAAGATTTTCATCGTTAACAAATGAGCAAATTCAATCACTTAACGATACACCTCACTTGGGTGTGACTTATTTGGGCTTAAAAAATATGAGTGCCGGGCGTAATGCAGCCACATTAATAAAGTTTACAACACTTGTGCCGGGTACAGCTGAATTTTTATCAGCTGAAATTGCTGCAGCCTCACTTCTAAAAGATGATTTAGAACAAGGTACTTCAGGAACGGGTTTGCAACCGCCTACGTCTCAAGTAAGATTTTATATTTTATTTTATTTTATTAATGTTCTAATATAGTCTTCAATTGTATCAGTAAATACACCGCCCAAATCATCTGTTGACCATCACATAATGAAACCTACTACTTCAAGTTCGAATACGAGTACAAGTTCCACTACTTTACCGATATCATCGTCAACGGATTCTCCGGAAACATCTTTAGAACATATAACTTCACATATTGATCATCAACTATTCAAAATTTTAAATATTCGTGAAAGAAAAATGAAAAAATTCAAATCTGCATGGCGTGAAATTAATATTGCAGTAAATACGGATTCCTCAAACAAAAATCCTGTTCAATGGTTAAATTCTATATTTGATAGACTAATAAAATATTTATCTGACGAAATGAAAATTTTACCTTCAGATCGAATAGGTATTGAAATTTTTAGCGAAAATTCCCCAGATTATCCAATCGGTATAAGTTACAAAAAATTTTCTGAATTATCATCGAATGTTATTGTAAATGCCATACAAAGTGTATTACAGAGTAACAAAAATTTTCTCCTAAATGACACCCTTATGTTATCGGTAGCTCATACAATTATGCCATCAGGTAAAGGAAAACCGAATTTAAAATATGTACCGTTTGAAGAATACTGTCGCCGAAAACATTCGATAATAAACATAAAAAATAACGATAATTTGTGTTTATCTAGAGCTATTGTATTAAGTATTGCGTATTTGGAAAATCAAGATTTATATAAAAAATTACGTAAAAATGAAAATTTACAAAAACATGCCATTGATTTATGTCAAAAATTTAACATAAATTTAGACAACGGTGCAGGAATTGAAGAATTGCAAGACTTTCAAAATAATTTAAAAAATTTTAAAATTACTCTATTTGGTGATGATAGATTAGGACGAGAAATTATTTTTGAAGGACCTGACGTCTTTAACCGTACTGATCAATATATTGATATTTTATATTTTGATAATCACTATAATCCAATTCTTAGCGTAACTGGTGCATTTAATTTATCGTATTATTGTCGTAAATGTCATTTAGGTTACAAAATGAAAGGTGCACATAGATGTCCTTTTTCATGTTCACGGTGTAATAGTTCGCACATAGAAAGTGAAAATAATATACTTGTAATATGCGACGAATGCCAAAGACAGTTTAATGGACAGGATTGCTTTGAAAATCATAAAAGAGTTAATTCATACACTAAAAATAGATCAATGTGTGAAGTTATTAAATACTGCAAGAAATGTTCCAAAACTTATAACCTGAATACAAGAAAAACACCCCACGAATGCTTTGAAATATTTTGTTCCGTATGTCAAGTTAGTAATTCTATTGAATTCTATATTTTTAGTTAAATATTTCTAATTTTATTTATTGTTTTTTGTTAGCAACATTTTCCACCGAATCATCAGTGTTTTATGAAAGTTATTACGACTGACGATTCAAAAACAGCTGCACATGTACTTTACATCTTTTTTGATTTGGAGTGTTCACAAAATACACCATTCAACGACGATAAGGCATCACCCCATTCATCTAAAAGGAAGAAAGAAAAGATTTCATTTGAACACATACCAGTCCTTTGTGTAGCCCAACAATCTTGCATACATTGTCTAGAAAGAAGTATTAATGTGAGTAATAAATTTTGTAATAATTGTGGTATTCGTGAACATGTATTTATGGAAAATCCTATAAAACAGTTTTTTGAATATTTAATGTTACCACGACAAAATTTGAAAGAGATTATTGTAATTGCTCATAATCTTAGATCGTATGATGGACATTTTCTTTTAAGATACATAGCTGATACTTTAAAATTAACACCGGACATATTAATTCGGGGCAATAAAATATTAAATATTCGTTTAAAAAACATAAACTTTATTGATAGTTTAAATTTTTTACCTATGAAATTAAGTAAGATGCCTAGTGCACTTGACTTGAAATGTGATAATGTTTTGGAAAAAGGTTATTTCCCTTATTATTTCATTCGAAGTGAAAATTTAGATTATATTGGACCCATGCCCCCAAAACAATATTTTCCTACACAGAGTATGAGTTCCGATGAAAATGTAAGTTTTAATAAATGGTATAACGAAAACAAACAGTCTAATTGTAGTTTTAATTTGAAGAAAGAATTAATTAAATACTGTATAAATGACGTCAATATATTACGGGAAGCATGTATGAAATTTAAAACTTTATTTTTTGAAAATAATAATATTGATATTTTTAGACGTTCAATAACCATAGCTAGTGCATGTCTTTATACGTACAGAAAAAATTATTTGAAAGAAAATAAAATAGCTATTGTGCCACCAACTGGTTACAGATGTAAACAAAAATATTCTTTTGAAGCAACTATTTGGTTATTGTGGGAGGAGAAAGAACGAAACATTAAAATACAACACGCTTTTAATAATAATGAACGTAGTGTATTAGGTTTTAAAGTAGACGGGTACACAGAAATAGAAAATAAAATAATAATATTTGAATATCAAGGCTGTTGGTATCATGGTTGTCCTATATGTTATCCACACAAACGTAATATTTCATTATTAAATTCTGCAGACGATACAATGAATTTTCGATATGAATCAACAATTAGAAAAATAGAAATATTAAAAGGTGCAGGATTTGAAGTAATAGAAATATGGGGTTGTCAATTCGAAAAAAATCGTAAAAATAATATTAATTTACAACAGTTTTTTAATACACGTGAAATATTGTCTATAAAGCCCATAAATCCACGTGACAGTTTCTATGGAGGAAGAGTTGAAACAATGGTAACTCATTATAAAATTGATGAAAGTAAGAACGAAAAAATTTATTATTCTGATATTTGTAGCTTATATCCGTATATTAACAAATATTCAGAGTACCCAGTCGGACATCCTACAATTTATATAGGCGATGATTGTCCAGATATTTTTAATTTTGAGGGATTAATTAAATGTACAATATTACCGCCACGTGAATTATATCATCCCGTATTACCAATGAAAATAAACAAAAAATGTATGTTTGTTTTATGTCGAACTTGTGCGGAGAATATGAATATCAATGACTGTACACACTCTGATACTGAAAGAGAATTAACATCTACATGGGTCGTTGATGAAGTTCGTTTAGCTGCCTCTAAAGATTATAAAATTGTTCAAATATACGAAGTTTGGAAATTTGAAACTGAAAAATATGATCCAAATTCAAAAACTGGTGGTTTATTTGCAAACTATGTCAATAATTTTTTAAAAATTAAACAAGAAGCTAGTGACTGGCCTATTGAATGTTTAAATAATGAAAATTTAAAAGAAAAATATATTCAAGATTTTTTTAAACGAGAGGGAATATTGCTAGATAAAAATAAAGTACAAAATAATCCTGGTTTAAGATCTCTTTCAAAATTGCAATTGAATAGTTTATGGGGCCTCTTTGGTATGAGAGATGACTTATCTCACACTAAAATTATTTCTACATATGAGGAATTAATAACATATTTCTGCAATCCAAATTATGAAGTACAGTCAACCATACCTATCAATGAAGAAATTATGTATATTACGTGGAAGGACAATAATAGACAAGTTTCTCCTACCACAAATGTTTTCATAGCAGCTTATACAACTGCACTAGCACGTATATACCTTTACAAATATTTAGATAAACTTGGAACTCGCCTTCTGTATTGTGACACTGACAGTATAATTTATACCCAAAAACCAAACGAGTGGATGCCGGAACACGGAAATTTTTTGGGTGATATGACGAACGAACTCAATAAATATGGTAAAGGTTCTTATATAAACACTTTTGCATCTGGGGGTCCAAAACATTACGCATTTCAAGTGTGTGTATCTGGCGATAAAAATAATATTAAAACAGAATACAAAATTAAAGGCATAACAATTAATGTAAGCAATGAAAATATAGTTAATTTTGATAATTTAGTAAAAATGATTACTGAATACACTGAACCTGTTGTCTTGAAATACGAAAATCAAATTATACGCACTAAACAATTTCGTGTACTATCTTGCGATCAAATTAAAACGTATCAAAATGTTTATCTTAAAAGAAAATTTAATGATATTAGTTCTGAACCGTTTGGAACTGTGAAAAAGCAAAAATACTCGTAAACGAAACGTAATATTTATATATTTATTTGTGATGGCATATATCATATTAGAGTTTAATATTTAAATCAGGTAACCACTCATTTATAATATAAAATAATAACCCTTATTGTTATATTACTTTACTTTAAAATATATTATTCAAATGTATGTATTTATAATTATCTTATAAGTATATTTAAATTAATAATTATAATATAAAAGTAAGTTCACTAATTTTAATGTAAAATATATATCCTTAATATTGTATTATATATTATGTTTTACTATTACTGTATACTATATTTAATAAAATGTGAAGATTACACTTAACTTTTTATAAACAACTAACATGTTTTATTTCTAAATAATCTTACCTTCAGACGAAATTAAGTAAAGCTTCTTTTCCAAATATATTCCATTTCTCATAACAGCAAGGGCATGATATCTCTTCGTTTAACACTTATTATTATGAAAAACATTCCAAATACTCTAATCAATCACTTTAATAATCACAACCACACAATATAAATATTAGAAATTACACTTAATACTTATTATCACTAAATTGTTTTATAAAACGATATTAAATAATAAAATAAGAGACGGCATCTCAAGACGAGAAAATCGTTATGTCTACATACATACAAACAGCCGAAGACTAGATATCACTTTGCCCTGGATCTGAAATGTTTACGTTATTCTAAGTGGCACAAAAAATCCCACAGCGGACTAACAGCCACGAGGAGAAGACGATATGATTTCATAGTTTACATTAAGAAGATATACAATCAAATTCCACATCGCATGAGCGTAACATTATATTTCTTCCATCTATTATTTAAAGTTTGCACGTTAATACAATACCAGAATACACGTATCGTGATAGCCCCCAATGCGACACCCGCCAGCGCGACTAGGGAATTCCGATTCATTAGGACTCTAGATACCCACATCGCGATTCGTTCAGACTCTGTATCATCGATTCTGATTCGTCCAGACCCTGGATACCCACATCGTTATTCTTTCAGACCCTGGATACTCCATCCTGATTCGCTCAGAGACCGATAACCCATCGCACGCAATTCTCTTTCTACTCTTGCATCTCTCTCGCTCTCACACAAACTCCATTTAAACAAAATTCTCTTTCTTTGTCTTTCTCATTGTCAGGTCTCGCTGTTCGACCCCTTTTACTACTATTATGTAATATAATCATTACTTTCTTCAGAAATTATTCGAAGGAAAATTGTATCAAACTTAATTATTTATTTAATTCATTTCTTTAACGTTCGATAAATTAATAATCACTAACGTAATATTTTTTTCATAATTCATAGTATTTCGTAATATCAGGTACTTATATGAAAGTTGTTCTTTAACGACATTAGTTTCAAATAACAGCATTAGTTTGATAAATTGGTACATTATTTTACCCTTGCATGTGCATATATGTATCATATATATTTAGATTCTAACAAATATTATCAATAATTATAGCAATTATGAAATGCACAGTCAAATTTAATGTGCTTTTATTGCGTAATCATCATATTCAAATCCTAGGAAACCTCGGCAAAATGTCAATATTACCATTCATAGTAATATAAATTACCAATAAAACACACTAATAAATACATACATACATACATACATACATACATACATACATACCTACATACATACATACATACATACATACATACATATATGCATACGTACATACCGTGAGTATTTTTTAACGTGAAACATTGGGTTTTTCATATCCATGGTTACGATTCGACATTTGATTGACAGCAATGTATTTGCGTGTCCCATTTAAAATGAAACATAGGGAATGAATTTGACATTTGATAAGACGTCAGTAGAGGTTAATTTTGTTTAAATAATTATACCTGCTTTCTAAATTAAATTTAGTGTACCTTGTGCTCAAGTGATTTTCTGATTTGGCCAAATTTCTTACAATATTTAAAGATAATACTCTGTCAAATTCATTCCTTTTGTTTTAAATGAGACTGGCAAATACATTACTGTCAATCAAATGTCAAGTCGTAATTTATAGGAAAATTCAGCGGTTATCTGTTATATTGACAAGACGTCATTAGAGGTTAATTTTGTTTAAATAATTATACCTGTTTTCTAAAAATTAAATTTAGTTGCAGAAAATATGTTGTGTGCATCTTGTGCCCGAAATATGTTTAGTGCTCTCGAGTGGTTTTCTGACTTGGCTAGATTTCTTACATAATATAATACATCAAATTCGTTCCCTATGTTTCATTTTAAATGGGACACGCAAATACATTGCTGTCAATCAAATGTCAAATTGTAACCATGGACATGACATACCCAATGTTTCACGTTAAAAAATATTCACGGTATATATGTATGTACCGTACGACATGCTGATCATGAAACAAAAAGATTTTTTTTTAAATTCGCAAAGTTAAGGTAGTTTACTTGAAGTAGACATTTTTTGGGCCACTGGAGTAGCATACGAAAGAAATGTTAAATGAAATTAATTATCAAAGAAACATTATGTAATGTTCGTTAGATTTAGAGAGAATAATAGTTTTGTATAGAAAATAATTTCTAATATTAATGCATTGTATTTAAAATTAAGATAATTTGGGAAATAACTAAACATATACCTGAAGTACAAAACTACAAATACTGTTCAAAATTTGCACCACTCATCCCTATACACATTGAAGCACGTTGAATTAATGATCTTGACACGAATTTTGTACTCGTATTGTGTCTGCTGTGCTAATTTTCTATTCTCTGTTTAAGATCTTCTTTGTTTTCCGGCGTATTTTGGTTAACGTATACAAGTGATTTAAAATGACACCAGAAATAAAAATCCAGCGGATTTAGATCAGGGGATCTAGCAGGCCAAACTACAGGACCACCGCGAACAATCCACCAAGCCTCAAACACTTAGTTTAAATGTTCTCTTACATTTAAAGCATAGTGTGGTGGCGCACCATCGTGCTGAAACCATGCCTGCTGACGCTCATTTAAAGGCACATTTTCATGTAGTTCTGCTCTAGTATTTTGTAAAAATAAGAAATAATTCACTCCAGTCATCCTATTTGGTAGAATGTACGGCCCAAGTAACATTCCATTAACAATAGCTACCCAAATATTTATCGAAAAACGATGCTGAAAACTGCGTCGTACAACAACGTGTGGATTTTCTTGAGTCCAATAATGAGAGTTATGAGAATTAAGAACTCCGTCCCTCGTAAAAATTGCCTCATCAGAAAATATGATGTACGAGGGGAAATTAGGATTTTCAGTATGTTTATGTAAAAGCCAGTTGCAAAACCGTACTCTAAACTGATGGTCAGGTTTTCTTAGCCCCTGTAGCCGTTGAAAATGCAATGGGTGGTAGTTTTGATCTCTTAAAATTCGCCATACTGAATTATGTGATACTCCTCGGGTACTAGTAGTTGGTTCAGCATGTACAGCATCTAAGATATCATTTTCCATATTATCGTGTTGATGCTGGCGGTTGCACAGATCCTGTCTCGAAGGCGCTGGACTATTCTCACAAACAAACGGTGAGTGGGTAATCGCCGTAAAGGATAACGTTCAGCATAGAGACGTCGTGCCAATAACGAATTTTGTCCTGCTACTCCATAAATTAACATCATGTCCACTAATTCACTGTTACTAAATGCATCCATTTTAACAAAAACTACACTACACTTGTTGAGAATACGTAAATAATCACAGTCGTAAATTTGGATAGCTAATTTATTATTTTATGTAATTCCACAAAGAACATAAACTTCTTTATCAAATATTCGGTAAGCTGATATTCTTTTAGCAAATTAGTAGATCAGCAAATTAGTAGATTGTTAGATCTTTTTTTATAAAATTAGAAAATTAGAAAATTAGTGGATTAGCTTCAAATTTCCTAAAATGGGAATTTATTATTTAATATTTAAATCCTTTTATAATTAATAAAAAACTTACTTTGTATTTGACTGTAAATTATTTATTATTTCTTTTTAAATGAAGTAATATTTTTTCTTAAATTTTTCGTGTTTTTAAACAACTTGTCATTTATTTATTTTTATTTATATCTTTTTTTTGTTTACCGAAAACTTGATTCACAAATATTATAATTTTGATTACTAGATTATAAATTTACATATTTTGACAATTAATATTGTATAAATATTTTTCTAGCCGTAACATTCTCCTCCCTAGTAAGTCGAAACATTTGTTTCGGCTTACTTAAGAACATCTAATACGGCTAGCTTTACTGTTGGTCTAGTCAGTAGACCTTGTTAAGTTTTAATAATCGCACTTCTTACTTGTCCATTTTTCCTTCTTGGATTTTTTTTTGAGTCGACGATTATGACCAGGTCTCCTAGCTTCAATGCTGGTGAAGGTTCGAACCATTTCGAGGAACTGGAACAACCATAGTGACGTGGTATTTATAATTTCTCCAAATTCCATTTATTTATTTTTATTTATATCTTTTTTTTGTTTACCGAATACTTGATTCACAAATATTATAATTTTGATTACTAGATTATAAATTTACAGATTTTGACAATTAATATTGTATAAACATTTTTCTAGCCGTAACAACACTGCTATTCACTGTAAAATTAGAACAATGCGCCTGCAAAGATAAATGATAATTAATAGCAATGTCGACAAAAGAATTCCTTACCACCTATCAAATTAAATTAAATTATTAATTCCACAATATTAGACATTTATTAGTATTTTTTTCTAATTTCTAAAAAATTGTTTTTGTTTTATGATCAGCACGTCGTACAGTATATACCCTTTAATTTTTGTCCTAAGTTGTTGAACACCTTGCGTCTCCGTACGACAGTAGTTTTAATGTATTTTAGGAAAAATAGCAGTCTAAAACCCAATATATTTAATTTCCTTTTAATCCAAAATGAAACGCAGTATATTACGTTATTAAAAATATAAAATAAACAAATAATTTACTTAATTTATATATATTCTGGGGTAAATATTGAAAGTATTCATAATTTCATGACAAAAAAGTCTTCGTACGATAACCAAAACATTTAAATAATAAACCATTTATTTAGGTTTCATAAAGAAATGTAATATTTGTAGGGTTTTCCTTTGGTTTTTCCATCAGTACCTAAGCGATGGGTAATTGAATCTACCAAATTTTTTGTCACCGATGGCATTATATTCTGCCGTTTTCCTTGTAATTAATTTTAAATTCTTTTTTGGTTTATATTCTCATTTATTTTAAGAATTTTTCGCACTTTTTCAATCTGATTAAAGTCCGGAGAATGTGAGGGATGATTAAGCATATTTTTAATATTATACAGTACGCATTCTCTTATAGACGCGAATTATTTGTCGAATATTTCTGATGCATGAAATTAAAATTGTCTGTTAAGGCCCTATTTTTCGGCACTTTGTTTTAAATTTGCTTTTAAAATATCGAGGTAACCTTTGCTATCCACTGTTTCAATAATTACTAATTTTCGTACACCCGCTTAGAAAATATAGCTCCAAACATAATGCTATCACCGGCGTATTTAACTGTTACTATTGAATGCCTTAAATTTTACGTCTTCTCAAATTTTTTTTGCCTTCTATCTAATCTGTATGTATTATACTTACTTACTTACGTAACAAGTAAACCTAATAAAGAATTAAAACTTTTAATTTAAAAGTAGAAAATCTAAAACATTTAAATGTAAGTTAAATACGGCGTATATATATATATATATAAGTTATGATTCACTACCATCACAGAGTTATGATTCACTACCATCACAAATGCCATCATTTCTTATCAAATTTGTTTATGATAAACTTAGTATATAAACTAGTGTATAGTTAGGCATAAGTGTTATTTGTATCACTTTCTACAAGCTGTTATTATGTTCAACAACGAATCTGTTTAAATAAAAACTTGAAGTTAGAAAATAAAAATTAATTTTTTGAAAAACTTCGATTCCAAAATCAAAATTGGCGCAGTCGGTAGGATCGCAAATAAAGAAGGCAGTGTGCTGAAATTCGCCGTAAGTCTGCGCAATACTTTATTCAACAATTTCAATTGTTGCTCTGTGCGATCGAACAAGTGAAAACACATAAATATTCACTCCATCAACAATCAACCTAAACAGTGGTTGCACCAGGGTCTAACCACGACCCATCTTTAACCCAACGAGATTAAGGAGATCAGCCCCAGTAGAACATCCCATTCCATCACCATCGACAACACCGAAGGTGCAGGGAAAGATACAAACGCCCGTCCACTTGAAACGTATCAAGACATCTACTACTATGCAGAGAACAACATACATCATAATAATACTGTTGTAAGTTACAAAACACTCGTAGTAATTACGCACACTTTTGCCGGTAATAACAATCGGTCCGCGAACAAATACTGTTATACTAAGGGTTCTGAGGAACGGCTAACGCTGTTAGGAATCAGAACGAGCCCCGACACAAGGCATATACAAGTTACACATAATAATACAAAATTAATATATAATTAATGAACACTGACAATATCAGAGAATTAGAAGACAAATTTAGACTTCTACCTGTATCAAATAAACAAAGTACCAACAAGATTAAACAGATAGTAACAGAGGCCATAAATTCACCTTTATCATATTCAGTTGAAGAATTAACAAAATCTCAAATTAAATTCAGCATGGCCACTGCTACGATCAGTGATATCAGAAACTTCATTGATGGAGTTCCGGAATATGATGGAGAGGTAAAAACCCTCCCGGAATTCATCAAGGAAGCTGACAATTTTTACTCAGTAATGAATACGTTAAACCTCACAGCCATACAAAAAACATACTGTTTTTCCATGATAAAAAAGAAATTCACTCACAAAGCTAGAGATATTCTAAGTACACAAGAGTTCAACTCTTGGGAAGAGATAAAAACTTATCTTCAGAATAATTTCGAAGATAAGAGTACGTATATCACGACCCTGTTAACATTACTTCGGATTACTCACACAAACGATATTAATAATACATTAGGAAAATTCAAAACCGCATACCACAAAATCACATCAAAAATAGCCCTATTAACATATAAACAGGAAGAAAAGAAAGCAATAACAACAGAAATACATACACTAATCACTACACATTTTATATCGCTAATACCCTTGAACTTAAGAACACTATTTATCAGCAAAAACATACAAACTTTGGATGAATGTGAACAGATACTCACTAACGAATTCAACTTTACACAAGTACACAAATCACCACTCCACAAAATAAATAATCAATCCAACATACAAAACCCCTTTTTTAAACAATTTAACCCACCTCCACGAAAATTCCCAGGACAAGAATTTCCCTCAAAACCATTTAATCCTCAACTTGCAAGACCCTCAGGTAAACAAATGTTTGCCAGACAGAATATCAAAAATGGTATAGAGACGAGACAACAGTTTAAACCAACACCTATGTCCGGAATGACAAAAACAACAATACCCATGTCCACACAGACAATAAAAAGAAATTACGCCTTAGAAACACAAGATCCCGAAGATACTTGTGACAATGAAATTAATGATGAGGACGTAACTAACGATCAAGATGAAACATTCGATAATCAATCTTTTTTAGATTACGATCCCGACCAGATAACAGAAAATATGTGATGTTATCAAATACAAAAATGATCCCGATTATCACATATCAAAATTTCAAAATTCTCATAGATTCAGGTTCGAATATAAACTTAATAACGGAACAGACAATAAAACAAAATAAAATGAAGATTCTTAAAGAATTCCTTACTTTTAGAACAGCGACGAGCAAAGTCAAATGTGATAAGTATGTAGAGATTAGAATATTCGGAAAAACCCACAAATTTTTCATTTTAAATTTTCACGCAGAATGTAACTTATTGTTCGGAACAGATATACTCCGCGATACGAACACAATAATAGACTTTACAAATAACACGATTAAAATGAAACAGATGAAGTTTAATATTCAAAATTTGGACAAAAAAGATAAAGAAACATATGTGCAAATACGCGATGAACATTTAGAACCAGGAACAAAGAATAAATTGTATAAATTATTAGGAAAATATGATTCACTATTTCCTAAAGAAAATGAAACGTTAACATCCACTAACAAAATACAACACAAAATATATACCACTGATGACGTACCCGTATACACAAAAAACTATCGGTTACCCCAAATTTATGAAAAAGATATTGAGGAACACGTGCAAACATTATTAAAAACAGGAGTCATACAAAAATCTAAAAGTCCGTACAATTCACCCATCTGGATTGTACCAAAGAAAGCAGATGCATCTGGCAAAAGGAAAACCAGACTAGTAATTGACTTCAGGAAACTCAATCAAAAAACGAAAGAAGACAAATTTCCCATACCCAATATCGATACACTTTTTGACAAAATAAATAGCCCAAAATTCTTTACTACCCTCGATTTACACTCAGGTTTCCATCAGATATTAATAGACAAAAGTGAAAAAACAGCCTTCAGCACTACCACGGGACACTATGAATTTTTGAGAATGCCTTTCGGTCTAATTAATGCACCAGCCACCTTCCAAAGGTGCATGAACGAAGTCCAACAAGACTTAATAGGTAAAATATGTCTCGTATATCTGGATGACATAATCATTTTCGGGAATACAGAACAAGAACATTTGCAAAATATTGAAACGGTCTTTGAGTACTTGAAAAACGCAAATCTAAAAATACAAATAGACAAATCAGAATTTTTTAAAACAGAAGTAGAATATCTAGGTTTTGTAATCTCGAGCGAAGGTCTTAAACCAAACGAGAAAAAAATAGAAGTAATACAAAATATTCAAATCCCGAAAACAGTGAAAGAAATAAAATCATTATTAGGCAAGCTATCTTGGTATCGCAGGTTTATACCAAACTTTTCAAAACTAACTAAGCCTTTCACTAACTGTTTACGCAAGGGGTCTACAATAGATATTTATAATAATGAATATAGAGAATGTTTCACGAAAATGAAGGAACTAATAATAAATCCCCCAATACTTTCATTCCCGGATTTTAATAAAAAATTTATATTAACTACCGACGCATCCGATTACGCAATGGGCTCTGTACTTTCGCAGGTACAAGACCTACAAGAAAAACCATTAGCATACGCCTCGAAGACATTTAATACACATGAACAAAATTATTCTACCATTGAAAAAGAATTAAAAGCAATAGTTTGGGCCATACAGAATTTCAAGACGTACCTATACGGACGAAAATTCATTATTCGTACTGATCATAGACCATTGACCTGGCTGTTTAACATGAAAAATGCCAACCAAAAATTAATGAGATGGAAAATTGAACTTAACGAATATAATTTCGAGATAGAATACATAGCAGGAAAAACGAATAAAATCGCGGATTTTTTAAGTAGAATCAGAAATACATCCAAAATAAATTTTAAAGTAGGTGACGTAACAACGACACCCATCTTCGCGCACTGCATATCTAAGGATTACAAGTTCGGAAAAGGTTTGGCAAAACAAATAGATAACCAATTCAATAGTAGGAACTTTTGTGTAAATAAACTACCAAATAAGATAATAATCCAATATGAGTATGATAAACACATTTTCCACTTGTTTTTAAAAGAATCATTTAGGGATGAATGCAATAAAAAATTATTAAAAAACTCACTAATACAGCTTCGAGATTATTTAATAAAAAATGACCTATACGAAATTAACATCCCATATTTATCATGCGGATTGGACAAATTACCGAAGGATGAATTAATTAAAATACTAAACTCCGTATTTGAAAACACATGCATACAAATAAACGTCTATGCACTACCACAAAACTTCGTGCTAAGCGATGAGTTAGAATCTAGAATAGAACTAGAAAAGATTATACAGCAAGACGATGACTCAATAAAAGGAATAATAGACACACAAGACGATATAGAAACTATACATTCAGCTCAAGAATACCCAATTAACGGTTTAAAAATATTAGAAAATCGCATAAATGTAGCAGATAATCAAATTATATTTTCTTTAGACAAAACATATGACGTAGACATCAAGAAATTATTCAATAACAAAAAACAAAGACTAATAGTCACTATTGAAAGAGATAAATTAGATACACAATTACAGGAGTTCATAAAGGATTACATCACCCCCAAAGTTAGATACTATTGTATATGTGACGACAAAATCTTTAACGCCCTAAATAAAATCATCCAAAAAGATTTCGAAGTAAATACTTTAAACTTAATAAAAGTTAATAAAGAGGTAAAAGATATAGAGCAAATAGATGAACAGAATGAAATCGTTTACCTATACCACACAGGTAAAACAAACCATAGAGGAATCATGGAAACTTATAACAAATTAAAAGAAAAATACTATTGGCCAAAGATGATTAACACTATTACTGCCCTTATAAACAATTGTCAGACTTGTAAAGAATGCAAATATGATCGTAAACCTATTAAGCTCATAGATAATCTCACGGAAACACCTGAAAGACCTTTCGAAATTATAAACATAGACCTCCTGACCCTTGATGGACAATACTACCTGACAATCTACGACCAATTCTCTCAGTACGCACAAGCATATCCAGTCAAAACTAAAGAAAGTAAGACAATAGTAAAAACGCTAGAAACATTTATTAAAATCAAGATACCTCCACGGAAAATAATATGCGATCAAGGTTGCGAGTTTAATAATATATCCCTAAAAACATTTTGTCATAATAACCAAATTGAACTACACTTAACGTCTGCTCAAAACCCGAAATCTAACGCGGTAGAAAGATTTCACTCCACGCTGATCGAACACCTACGAATAAAAACAAGAACACATAAGCTGAAATCTCTGAAAGAAACAGTTGATGATTGTATATTCGCGTACAATAATTCAATACAAACAATTACAAATATGACCCCGAACGAAGTACTGTACGGAAAAGACTACACAAATCTAAGACCAAAGGAAAGAATAAATAATCAATTGCAGGTTTACAAAGAAAGAAAACAAAAAGAGTTAGTACAAGTAAAGAAAAAATAAAACAAGAAAAACTCAAACGATTTAGAGAACCGCTAGAAAACAATAAAATTAATAAATTAAAGACATTAAATGAAGCATATCTAAAACAAAACCCCCGACTAATAACCAAATTCAAAAAACCCTTATACCTGAAATCCAAAATAAAGAATTATAACGATAAGTTCAAAACAATAAATACAAAAACGAAAAGCAGAGAACGAAAGGTAAAAATTGATAAGATCAAAATTTAACTGTTTCAGAACCTCACATGGGTTCGCCGAAATAAAAAACATCACAAGTAACCCCGGATTTCTATTGCATACAATTGGTAAGTGCTACCTAAAAGAAAGCGAACAATTACACTATTATTATAACGACATAAATCCAATATACACTGAATACACAAAATTAGAGCAACTCATCAATAATGAAGTCAAACAATTAACTAATGAAACATTTCTTATTGAAAATGGCAAAATTATAAATTTCATGTTCAAAGAACTCGAAACTAACATAATCAAATTATTCGGAAGAAGGAAGAAGAGAGGTTTTATAAATGGATTCGGATCTATAATAAAATCAATAACAGGTAATTTAGACGCTGCTGACGAAGAACGTTACAATACAATTTTAGAACAACTCAGTAGTAACCAAAAAGTATTACAGGCACAAACAAACGAAATTATCCGCCAACAACAAACTTTGACCGATAAATTTAACAAAGAATTACAAACTGTAAGACTAGACGAAAATAAACTACGAACGACAATTAACGAAATAATTGTAATAATGAAACAGGACAAAAGTTGGAAAGCGCTTATGCACACTGAAATCCAAATTAATAAAATTTTAATATATATTCAAAGACTCAAAAGCATAGTAGACAATGTCATAAAATCCTTAGAATTCTGCTCTTTAAATCAATTAGACATAACCATAATAGATCCCAGTAGTCTCCAAAACATTACACAGAACCCAAATATACTACAAACACTCGAAACGGTATATGTTACTTGTACACTACAAAATAATAAGATACACATCTTATTAGCGGTCCCAAATTACACAAAAAACTTATACCCAATTCAACAATTTACTCCAGTACCATATTACGATTTATCATACAAACAATTAGCAGAGGAAAACAATATGATTACTAGCTATAATAACATATATATATCCATACGTAAATTTATAAATAATAAATATTGTATAACAAATTATAACCCTATTAGCAATTGTATTAATAACATACTAAACAAACAAATATATGATGATTGTCTAAGCCAAGAGATTGCAACAAAAAATTACATTTCACAAATACCATTTACAAATAAAGTAATTATATTTTCCCCAAATCCCCAAAATTTAGAGTTTAATTGCGGAGACAACTACAAATATAAACAAGTACAGGGTATCTTCATCAATGAACAAGATATCTGCACTATAAAAAATTGGCAATTCCAAAAGTACGAACCATTATATCAAGAATACATTTTCGACACTATAAAAGAAATAGAAATTAAACAAATACCAGAAATAAATAAATTGAATAGAGTCAAGTTAAATATTACACACCTAGACCAAATCAAATCTATAAAAGGGATTGACAATCACCATGTACCTATATTATATATTATTTTAAGTATTATAAGTATCATTATTATACTCATATTATCTAAAAAGAGAATATATACTCGTATTTTAGAATATAAGCAGAAGAAAATTGTGAACCAAGAAAAGATAGACTTAGAATTGAATCCTCTGAAATAATGTCATTTCTTGAAGGGGAGGAGTTATGATTCACTACCATCACAGAGTTATGATTCACTACCATCACAAATGCCATCATTTCTTATCAAATTTGTTTATGATAAACTTAGTATATAAACTAGTGTATAGTTAGGCATAAGTGTTATTTGTATCACTTTCTACAAGCTGTTATTATGTTCAACAACTAATCTGTTTAAATAAAGACTTGAAGTTAGAAAATAAAAATTAATTTTTTAAAAAACTTCGATTCCAAAATCAAAATTTATATATATATATATATGTATATATATATACAGGTTGTCTCTTAAATAGGGGGACATGGCTTAACCACAGATTCCTGAGGCTAAAATAAGACGATTTAACCAAACTTGCTTCTACCGGAAAGTGTACCATTTAGTCAGAATTCTGCTTCAAAGTTCTTCGAAAAAAAATTAATTTTGCTTATAATAATCGGACGCTTTATTCGATTTGGATGAAATTTGGTATGAGAGTTTATATGATTATAAGTCATCTTTTAAGGTGATACTGGGTATTATTAGTGAACCACTAGTGTATGAAACTTAGGTCTCTCAACAGTAATTAAACCGTAACTTTTTAATGGCAATGCCGAAAACGTGAAATGATATTTTTTCAGAAAGATACATTCAATAGTAAACTTTTCTCTCTCTGTGTAATTTGTGATATCTGTTACGGTTCACACAAAAAAAAAAAAAATCTGAGTGTCTGCACTGCTAAATTTTTAAAATAAATTTAATCTAGCAGTCTATCCAAATGTCAAACAAGTAATATTTAAGTTGTCAATCTTCACAACTTGTTTAGGAGTAAGCTGAGATATGTAATCGTCTTATTTATAATAATGGTAGTAAACTATTATTAGGCCGAACAATCGGATGTTACTAATTTTAGAATATTGCGAAGAAAATTTTTGACAACCCGTAAACCAATGTCATTAAATATATATATATATATATATACAGCATTATGTTTAGAGGCTATATTTTCTAAGTAGTAATTATTGCAACAGTGGATAAAAATGATTACCTCGATATTTTAAAAGCAAATTTAAAACAAAGTGCGGAAAACTAGGGCCTTAACAGATAATTTTAATATCATGCATCAGAAAAATTCGACAAATAATTCGCGTCTATAAGAGAATGCGTACTGTATAATATTAAAAAATATGCTTACTCATTCCTCACAGTCTCCGGAATTTAAAATTAATTACATGTAAAATGACAGAATACAATACCATCGGTGACCAAAAATTTGGTAAATTCAATGACTCATCGCTTACTTACTTGTGGAAAAACCAAAGGAAAACCCTCCAAATATTATATTTCTTTATGAAACATGAAATTATAAATACTCTCAATGTATACCCCACAATATACAGTTAAGTAAATTATTTGTTTATTTTATATTTATAATAACGTAATATACTGCGTTTCATTTTGGATTAAAAGGAAATTAAATATATTGGGTATTAGCCTGCTATTTTTCCTAAAAAAAAAAACTACTGTCGTACGGAGACTTTTTTCTTTATTATTAGGAATAGAAGAAAATCATTTAAATTAAGGTTGCAGTAGATCAAGGGGGACATTTACTTATTGAAGAAAAAAAATTTAAACCAGTGGTTCTTAAGTTACAAACCTAAGTTATATTTTTTTAAATATTATATTGTATATTATACATTTTTTAGGCTCATTCGACAGAGTATTTTTTTCTGAATTCAACCATGTAAATATTATATGTTCTTGCATAATAAAAATATTGAGAAAAATTCATTTGAAAATTAAATAAATTTTATTTAACATAACACAAAACAGTAGGCCATGATCAATAACAAAACAATTAACTTATACTAAACTACTATTTTTATGTCCAAATATCATTATTTATAATAAGTAATTGTGATTGTTGTGCTTTTTGGTGAGAAGTAAACGTTAATATGGAAAATTTGACTAATGATAAAGATAATTTTAATTTACTTTTAATTTATAGAGAGTGTCATACAGTGTTGGGTCAGATAATGATTTTCGTTATCTAAATAACAGATAAAAGATAAATTTGCGCAATATATTTAATTAAGGATAACAGATACTTTGCATGTTATCTACATAAAAATTTTAGATAACAGATACGATACCCGAAAAGTAAGCAACCGTGATTTCTTATAAAACTTTCTTTAATTGTTCAGATATGCTTGATTGATACGATGTGTGAAAAGGAAACAACAAATATTCAATGTACATATTTATTCAATAACATACAAAACAAAGATAGACACTATTCTAAAAATATCTATGTACATATTTTTTTATAATAGTAAATTATTGCTTTTTTAAAAACAGTACTTTCTCAAAATTAGTATCAGATAAACGATTGCGTCTTGGTGTGAGAATTTGCCCGCCTACACTGAAAAGCCTTTTAACGGGACCGGATAAACACTGTTTTATATTATTTACCTGCATAAAATTAAGCATATAAATATGCCAGTAAATGAACATACATACATACATACATACATAAAATCACGCGTTTCCCACTTAGTGGGTTAGCAAAAACCCGAAAATAATAAGAAAAGGGTTGAAAGCAAGAGCTCCACAGAATCACTTAACTCTTTAAAAACATTCTTCTTCCGCCTTGCCCAAAATCATCATAACATTCATTCAAGAACATATTATTGTGACCGATTTTCGGTAGCGAATAACCGCATCCGGACTACAATAATAGTTACGCAACAATCATCTTTCGCTACACATTCCTATCCATGCATACTTCCTTCACCACAGCCACATTCATAAACGTATTCATACAAAATAACATATTAAAGTGACCGATTTTCGGTAGCGAATAACCGCATCCGGACCACAATAATAGTTACACAAAAATCATCTTTCGCTACACACTCCTGTACTAACATACTTCATTCTTCTCGTCCACATAAAAGTTCAGCTGTCTCTCCATTCTCACAAAACATTCTTACTAACCATTTATCTTTACACCACAATAATTACGAAACAATCATCCTTCGCAACACATTCCTAACCATGCATACTTCTTTCACCACAGCCACATTCATAAACGTATTCATACATAATAACATATTAAAGTGACCGATTTTCGGTAGCGAATAACCGCATCCGGACCACAATAATAGTTACACAAAAATCATCTTTCGCTACACACTCCTGTACAAACATACTTCATTCTTCTCGTCCACATAAAAGTTCAGCTGTCTCTCCATTCTCACAAAACATTCTTACTAACCATTCATCTTTACACCACAATAATTACGAAACAATCATCCTACGCCACACATTCCTATCCTGGCAAACTTCTTTCGCCTCAGCCACATTCATAATCGTATTCATACATGCTCTTCTTCTCTTTCCACTCGGAAACTTACGCTCCTTCAAAACACTACCAATCACATCCATCCACTTACACACTGGACGGCCACGCAATCGAACACCCTCAACTTTACCAACATATATGCGTTTTACAAGTCGTTCACTTATCATTCTCTCCACATGACCAAACCATCTCAACTGACTCACTCCAACTCTCTTAACTAAATTCTTCCTAACCATACATTCTTCATACACCAAATTATTCCTCACGCGATCCCGTCTTGTATACCCACAAACACCACGTAAATACCGCATTTCCACAGCAGTCACTTTCCTTTTATGCTTTCTCGTCCATGCCCAACATTCACTTCCATACATCAAAGCAAGCACCAGCACTCCATTATATACACTTAACCGAGCTTCTCTAGATACGTTTACGTTACGAGCAAACGTGCCCAGAGCACCCATTACCTTACATCCCGCACTCACCCTCCTATCAATTTCACGGTCAATTCGTCCATCCCTCGACATCATGCTACCCAAATATACAAACTCATTCACCTGCTCCAGTTTTACTCCATTCACCAACACATTGCACTCAGTCACCAATTCACTCCTTTCAAATACTAACACCTTAGATTTACCAACATGAAATGAATATTTTCATAAATAATGTTGCTCACTATTGCTCACGAATCACGATTACACGTCACATCATAAGTAAGTTTACGCAGGCAGACAAACCGGCGACGGAGAATACACGACACGGCACACGGCACTATGCGATGCGGTAGCTTGTGCTTTGTGCTTGTCCTAACTTGCTAAATAGTATTTTGCTTTGAGTATAGATGGAGTTAACATAAATAATGGTTATCTTATCTTTCTTCTGCATTTTATAAAACAGATAAGATAATAGATATTAATTTTAAAAATATCTAGATACTAACTACGTTATCTAGATAAAATTTTAGACAATGTTATCTAGATAAGCACAACACTGATGTCATAAAAATGCTGTTGAAGCTTGTATTGTGTTTGGTGAGAGATACCCGAACAAACCAACCGTGTCTAGAAACATGATTTATCAAATTGCTGTTTTAGCATTTATTTCAGAAAATCCTACTGCATCAACTAGAGAAATAGCGTCTCATCATGCGTCAGTGTGGAGAATTTTAAAGAAATATAAATTAAAACCATATCCATAAAAAATAGTTCAAAAGTTGTATGATAATGATAATGTACGAAGAATTGAATTTTGTAAATGGTTTATAGTTCAATCTCAAGATCATAATAATTTCCTAAATAAAATATTATGGACAGACGAATCGAAATTTACAAATAATGGGTTATTTAATAGGAACAACGAACATTTATGGTTAGCTGAAAATTGATATTCTTTTAGAAATAGAAATCATCAGCATAAATGGAATTTTAACGTGTGGGTAGGTGTGATGGGAAATAGAATTTTTGGGCTTAATTTTTATGATTTAACTAGTTAGAGATATTTAAACTTTTTGGAGAATGAAATAACAGAATATTTAGAAGATTTAAATCTGCAAGAAAGGAGTACTATGTGGTTTTAACATGACGGTGCTTCAGCTCACAATACTTTACGTTTGATTACCGTAGGATTGGTAAGAACGGTCCATACAAGTGACTAGCACGTTCTCCTGACTTGGCACCGATGGACTTCTTTTTGTGGGGTTACTACCACCGGACATTCTTAGAAAAGTTACATCAGAAACTGTAGTTATTAGGAGAAGTAATTTATGTTTAGAAAATAATGGAAACAATTTTGTAAATTATTTGTAAAGTGAAATACAAGTTAATTGTTTTGTTATTGATCATGGCCTACTGTTTTGTGTCATGTTAAATAAAATTTATTTAATTTTCAAATGAATGTTCCTCAATATTTTTGTTATGTAAGCACATAAAATATTTATATGATTGAATTCAGAAAAAAATACTCTGTCGAACGAGCCTAAAAAATGTATAATATCCCATTTAAAAAAATATAACATTGGTTTGTAACTTGAGAATCACTGGTTTAAAATTTATTTTTCTTTAATAAGTGAATGTCCCCCTTGATCTACTGCAACTTTTATTTGACTGATTTTCTTCTATTCCTAATAATTAATAAAATAATTGGGGTGTTCCACATCCTCTATGCCGTACAAAATATCTTAATCATTTTTTTTCTGTATCTCTTCACATACACGAAAAAAATGCACTGTTCCATTATCTTGATACACCCTGTATATACAGGGTGTTAATACTAAGTCGTTACACCCGAAAATGGTAGTTAGAACTCATTAAAACAAACAACTTTTCTTAGTTCCAATTTTTGATTTGGTGCCTCTGTTCATAGTTATTGGAGTTCTTTTGTTTTTCGAAAAATCGTCATATACCCAAATCATTCAAGCAGCCAATGCACGTCATCACTTAGTGTAAAAACCTTAATGCATTAAAATCACTAATAGTGAAAAATGAAATAAAATTTTAATCATTTTTAACCGTCAAAAAGTGTATAGCCTTATACAATTATTGTTAAGGTGAATAGTAGTGTTCATTACTTATCGTATATGACATGAATAATATATAAATAATGTACATCAACGTCATATTATTCGTTTAATTGTTGCTATAGTTGGCAACATTGATAATTTGTATGTTCACACTGTCAAAGTTATTATTTGAAAAATATTTGTATCGTGTTGGAAACATTTTTGTGCGTTGTAAAGGCCTATTTATTATAAAGTAATGTTAAACGCAACGCAACGACGCAACGTGACCGTTAACGCAAACACAAAATCTGTGAATCTGCCAAAGATAGCACTTCTAATCAATCAGAAGAATTCGGTATATTTCTTTGAAATTCGGCTCACTTTTATTTATTGCCTTTATATGCCATACATAAGTATAAATAAGGTTAGTATTATAAAATAATTTAAATAGAAATGGAAGTGACGAAAATATAGTATTTATTTTGTAGATGTGACAGTTCATGACCATGTCGATAATACAGATTGCAATCTGTATAACTCTTTTCATAAAGATTCTAAAACCTCCGTAAACGTAGCAGTACATGACGTCACACATCTAGTTACTAAAATTCAATTTTTATTAATGACGTGCATTGGCTGCTTGAATGATTTGGGTATAACTCCATTATTTTAAAGACTATTGAAAAAAATTTTTCTCCCAAATTTACCTTTAGGCTCTCTAAAACATTTGGCATTTACAATTATTTTTTCAAATAACAAAATAGCGATCGATCAAAAATTTCAATACATGATTTTTTGAAAACCACTCCATCGATTTTCGAAAGTAAGACATTTATAAAATCCTTAAACTATCTACTACAATATTTGTCATAAACATTTTTTTTAATCTATCAAAAAAAACGTATTTATTCATTTACTTGACTTACGTAAGTGCACTATGTTTAAAAATAACCCTAACTTGGAGTGACAACTTGATTTTTGAATTGAATAATGCTCAGACATACGTTTCTGTATTCATAGCCTACTCCGAACATATTGCACGTATGTAAGTCAATTAAATGAATAAATACTTTTTTGGATAGATTGAAAAAAATGTTTATGACAAATATTGTAGTAGATAGCTTAAGGATTTTATATATGTTTTACTTTCGAAAATCGATGGAGTGGTTATTAAAAACTCATGTGTTGAAATTTTTGATCGATCGCCATTTTGTCATTTGAAAAAATAAAAAAAAATTGTAAATGCCAAATGTTTTAGAGAGCCTAAAGGTAAATCTGTAAGAAATTTTTTTTTCAATAGTCTTTAAAATAATGGACTTATGACGATTTTTCGAAAAACGAAAGAACTCCAATAACTACGAACCGGGGCACCAAATCAAAAATTAGACCTAAGAAATGTTGTTTGTTTTAATGAGTTCTAACTACCATTTTCGGGTGTAACGACTTAGTATTAACACCCTGTATATACAGGGTGTATCAAGATAATGGAACAGTGCATTTTTTTCGTGTATGTGAAGAGATACAGAAAAAAAATGATTAAGATATTTTGTACGGCATAGAGGGGGACACATTTTAGCATAAACTTTATTATCTTAAAACCAGTAGTACTCAAACTACAGAGCAATATTATATTTTTTTAAATGGCATTATATATATTTTATTAACTCATTAAATAGAGAATTTTATTCTGAATTCAACGATATAATAATTTCATGCCCTTACATTGCGAAAAATTTGATAAAAGTTAATTCAAAGTTAATATTTCATTTCTACTTTATCTAAGTAATCTGAGCAAACATTCAATCAATAAAACAAAATAAAATTTATTTTAGTGTTATTACATTCAAGAAAGCTACGATTTTGGCAATAAATTCAACTTTTAAATATTTTTTTTTGTTTATTTATTGAATGTTTGCTCAGATTACTTGGTTACAGTAGAAATGAAATACTAACTTTGAATTAATTTTTATAAAAAATTTCGCAATGTAAGGATATAATATTATTATATCGTTGAATTCAGAACAAAATTCTCTATTTAATGAGTTAATAAAATATATATAATGCCATTTAAAAAAACATAATATTGCCCTATAGTTTTAGTACCACTGGATTTATGACAATAAAGTTTATGCTAAAATATGTCCCCCTCGATCCCTTACAAAATATCCTAATCACTTTATTCTGTATCTCTTCGCATACACGAATAAACGGCACTGTTCCATTATCTTGATACACCCTGTATATATATATATATATATATATATATATATATATATATATATATATATATATATATATATATATATATTGTGACGAAGCTCCGTTTCGCACAAATTATTTGTTATAATTTTGCAGGGTTTCACCTAGTCAGACTAAAATATTTCATAAATATGTTACAGTTTTACATGCTAAGGTTATATTACTACAGAAATATCTGTATAGCAAGGTGTTCGTAGGGAACACTGTACAATGATTGTAAAACTGCCTTTGTAACCCATATTTGGGTAGAAAGCTAAACCAGTTACCTCAAATGAATTCAACGTTAGTATTAGTGAACCAATGATTATGAAAACTTTTATTTGGGGTCAGGAGAACAAGGGCTTGCAAATCGTATTATTATAAACCTGAGTTTTTGGGTAGCAACCCTTGTTCCAATTTTTTCCGTATTTTACCATTGCCATGTGCTTTGCAGACCATTTGAGGTGCAGGTTTAACTTGGTTTGTTCAGTTTTGGCTATATAAGCCAGGACCGAATGGCCGTAAGACAACAAGATACTCTCTCTCTCTCGCTCTCTCTCTCTGTATTAAGACACTTTGCCCACACGCTATAAATCTTTGCGAACGCCCTGTTGCAAAAAAGACTACTATAGAATCATGAATGGCATAACATTATCTTTTCTGATAAATCGCGATTTGTTTATATCAAAATGATTCTCGGATACTTATTAGACGACGCCGGGGTAAAAGATGGAATGGGGCTTGCATTCATTTGCGTCATGCGGTCCTTAAACAAGGCATAATGTCTGGGATGCAATATCTTATAAGTGGAAATCTCGCTTAATATGCATTCCTAGTACTCTTCTAGACAGTCAGAGATACATTAGTGAAATTACTCCCCATATACATCTCAATCCGACAGCCTTATTTCGGCAAGGCAACGCAAGATCACATGTTTCAAGAAGAATACTGACATTCTTTAATCAGCAAAGAATATCAATGTTTCCCTGGCCTGCTCGTTGTCCAGATTTGTTAACGTCATTACATTAGAAACATTTTAGCGACTTCAACCATCTATTAGACTTGACACAATTATGCTGATTACATAGGAAACAGTGTGAATAATTTTCTATGTTCATATGTTATTGTTTTATTCTGCTCAAACTTCATATATCACATGTAGTAGACATAAAACATGTGCTAATACAATATCGAGTTAGTAGTATTGCGAAAACTAACAAAAGCTTATGTTTGCAGTGGAAAGCCCATTAATCAGCATATTAATATTAGCAATGCACTGAACAAATGCAATACGATCCCAACTGCAATTTGGAAAATAACATGCAGTCCAGACGTAAATGATTAAAACGTTAATTAAATACGAACAAAAATATTAATTACATTTCTATTATGCACGATTTCATTTTGGTTTATACCGGATTATATATCTGCACCAGCAAAGCTCTAGAATTTGATAGCATCCATAGATTAATATTACTATATTTTCCAAATTTATTTATTATACATTTATAAGAATTTGATAGCATCCATAGATTAATATTACTATATTTTCCAAATTTATTTATTATACATTTATAACGAGTCCATGTGTAGTTTTTCAAGTATGTATACATAAGTAATTACATGTGCTTTTGTATAATTATAACTCGGCTTGTAAACATGCCAACACTTTATAATTAAAAAGTCTGATGTGGCCAGCACATTACCTTCCTCATTTCAAATTTTATTTAATATTCATGTAAAATATACTTTATATGCAACCGGTAAATTATGTTAACTTTATTCTTATCAAAATATTATTATATATATATTTTTTTAATAAATTCTTATTTCAAATTTTCACGTGTGTGACGTGTACTATTAATACCAATCACAGTCTTTCTTGCTCTAGCGGTACACTCTCGGTAGTACACTGTACACAATACTACTATTTTTATCTGAAAAGATTTATAATTTTGAGAGAAGCACTATTTCAATAGAAATTATTCATTTTTACACAAATTCATTAGTTTCATTACTTTGTCTTAAATTTGCTGATATAAAAAAGAAAAATTAAATATGATTTGAACACGAATCAGTCGTTCCACACGTAAAACATGACACATACATTCCCTGGAGTGTATAGCCACCTGGTGGCAAAATTATGAAGTTGTCTATATAAGAATTAAATATCTGGTATTCAAGTAAATAATTATAAAATAGACGTACTGTTAAATAATACTTTTGTATCTGTTATTTTACTTTTAGAATTATACTGTAAATATTTGTATGTACAATTAAAACATAATTCAACTTCTTCGCTTTGTCATACTATTAAAACAAGCTTGTATGAGTCATACAGGCTTGGTCAAACTATATAATTATTAATAGTCTACGTCACAAAAATACCACCGCGAACTTTATTTATGGAAATTAGCAATGAAAAGTTTTATATTTTCTAATAATTTTTGTATTAATATGTTTAGTATTAGTTTATATTACATAATTAATAGGAAAAATAACTTTTATTTTTTCTCAACTACCTTATTGGACAACCGGAAGTAATAGTTTCTTAGAAAAATTCTTCTAAATATAATGTTATTTTACTTTTAGAATTATACTGTAAATATTTGTATGTACAATTAAAACATAATTCAACTTCTTCGCTTTGTCATACTATTAAAACAAGCTTGTATGAGTCATACAGGCTTGGTCAAACTATATAATTATTAATAGTCTACGTCACAAAAATACCACCGCGAACTTTATTTATGGAAATTAGCAATGAAAAGTTTTATATTTTCTAATAATTTTTGTATTAATATGTTTAGTATTAGTTTATATTACATAATTAATAGGAAAAATAACTTTTATTTTTTCTCAACTACCTTATTGGACAACCGGAAGTAATAGTTTCTTAGAAAAATTCTTCTAAATATAATGTTTTGAAAATTTTTGTTATTACAAATATTGAAGAACATAAAATTCTCTATGTAATACACTTAAATTTTTATTTATATCTTGTATAGATTTAGAGATAAAGAATAATCAGTTGTTATACATTGCACAGGCTAAACTACAGGAAAACCAGTTGACAAATGTTTATAACATAGTTTGTAAATGACAGATGTCAGTGTCAAAAATCAACAGTTTTAGTGACATTCTGATAGCTTTTTCTGAGAAGTACATTTAATCTTTCTTAATGTTTTACTAATTAAATAATTAAAATTATAAGTAAAATGCATATATCCATCTGGTTAATGAATATTAGAATTGTATGTGTGCAGAAGACATGTTAAATACAATAAAAACAATATTTGGGTAAAGTTCTGTATTTTTTTGCTATAAAACGACGGTTCGATAGCGAAGTGCAATAGAATTCTTATATAACATAAAATGGAAATATCAAGAGGTATTGTGCTGGCCACAACAGATTGTTTACTTAGGATGACAGCAAAAGTTTGTAATTCATTAGTAATATAAAATAATATCATGCAAAATTTTATGCAGGAATAATAATTTTCCGTGGTTTAAAACAAGGTAAACATATTCCCTCGCACTAATATGAAACTTTATCCGCTTATTCTGGTATATACATTAAGATGTAAGAGAGCTTAAGGACAAATATATCCTCCTAAACCTAATATAATACCTACATGCAGATTACGGTAACAACAAACTTATAGTCCGCTGCAATATGCTATACTTAGAAACATTTATTTTCAAAATGCGTTTCCTTTTGCTTCTCCGCGCATACTTTCTTGCATTAAAAAAGACCAAAAGAATATATTTATCTATATTTGAATCTGTAGTAATATGTTCTTTTACGGCCTCAAATAATTAATCGCAGCACAGAACAATAACTTTTGATACAATGTATGATGTAATGTAAGGTTTTTTATCGAGTTATATAAATCTAGTGACATTGTATCTATAAAGCCTTCTAGGTTACATGGAACATGAAACGTTATCGAACAAATTAAGAACTTTAACTTTGAAGGGATGTGTTCTTCTCGAAATGAACACTACGTACATACATATTTGATTCGTTTGTTTATTATAACTTTTATGGCACAAAAAGAAAAATTATCTATAAAAATTGTAGCTGATATTTCTTATTCGTATATGTTTACAGCTTATGGAAGGACAGAAAAACAAGTTGTTTATTAGTGGGCGTTATTTACTTTTATGTTTGGGTATACATCGTAAAATATTAGGTTCATTAGCTTTGAAAGACTGTATTTGTAGCATCAACAGTAGTAGGAGATAATTATAGATGATGTAGGAAATGAAAACGAAACATTTAGGTAATCAAGGGCTGTTAATGTCGAAGCAGGAGTTTTATATTTCGGTGCTGGTGGTTTTTTTTTGGGTGCGGAATGTAAGTTTGTGGAGATCGTCAGGTTTATAGCTGCACTGGATCCAACAAATCAGCAGCTTTCGCTAATCTAAATCACACCACACTCACAAATGTTCGAATCATTAACGTAAAAGCCACTTCCAAAGATTTGTTCTTGTTTCCTCACTTTTCTTTGTAAATGCTTGAAATGTCCCTTGGCGAATCATTTTATTATCTCGTACTGCAGACTGTTTCATTCTTCAAAACATTCTCGACCTTTATTTTTACTAAAATTAAAAACGATGTGTAAACAATATGGGAGCTATTTTCAAATAAACATGTTGAATTTTAACATTGTTCATTGAAAATAATTAACAAATTTCATGTTGTTAAAATTGTTTTGTTTTCAAATCAAAAATATTTCAAAACATGTAAATATATAAACATTGCTCTTCATTAATTTATATACAAAATTTCTAATAAATATTTATCGAAGTTTAATTATTATAAGTTATATAATTATTTTATCATTAGTATTAGTGGCATTACATAGACCTGGTTGAAAATTGGCCACAAGGACCATATATTTTTTTTGTGTCCTGTTAATATTATTGCTTTTAAATATCTTTACTCGTTTGGCGGCTAATGTTCATAATTTTACTCAAGACGATATGTGGGACACTTCTATCCGAATTCAGCATTTAATATATTTAAAGTAGACATCTGAACTGGTGAGATCGTCGCATTTATCTGTGCCTGTATATTGGCATTTAAGATTGTTTTTGGTAGACCTCTAGTAGTTTAGTGAACAAAAGGATTTTACCCTACAAAAGGTCGGATAGTTTTGAATATTTGATATGTTGTATAGGATGGTTGGTCAATGAAAAATCCAAATTTCCACAATCCTCCCCTCCTCCGCTTATTCCGCCAACTTATAAAAAACAACCGAAAATCGGCACTTTTTTCAGTTTATTGCCTATAACTTCTTTCTGCTTCATTTAGCGAAAAAAAAAGTTATATGCCGACTTGTAGAGGACAAAATTTCCTGTAAACATGTTATTTGAAGTTTTTTTTTGCAAGATTAGTAGCAACGGAGCTACGAAACTCATAAAAAGGCTAGAATTGCATACTTAGCAAAATTTTGAGTTTCTTTCCACTTTACTTCGTCATAACTCTGTAACATATCATTTTAGCATAAAAGTTCCGTAATCAACCTTGTAGAGAATTTAACCTACAAAATCCAATTTTTTTTTTACGACCAATGCAACGGATTGGAATTCAATTTACAAAAAGAGAAAAAATGGCTCTTTCAAATTTAGTATAGCAACTCTCTGTGATTCATTATTTCTAATTATTAAAGTTTTATTTCAAAGAGAATTATCTGTACAAATGCAAAATATTTTTAATTACTTGTATGGGGCAGTGGCGGCTCGTGGTATTTTTGAGCGGGGGGGCAAATTAATCTGTGGTCATGGAACTTTATTTAGAAATCCGATTTGCTTACTAACAATTTTAATATTAATTATCAACAAGAATATAAATACAATAGAAAAAACTAGAAGACCTCCAAAAACAAGAGATAACGATACAAAAATATATTACAATAGAAGGAAGTAGAAGTAACAAGATAAGAATAAATAGTAAAATTGGAATATTACAGTACTACACATTCAAGCTTTGAGTAACGCAAGTTTCATACGACAGACCTGAGACTGAGGTGCTTTGTGAGACTTGCTCTTACTACGCGAAACGCGAGGTACGAAGTGCTCCGAGTACGTGCGATTCTTTCCGATTCACAACGTGGGCTTGCCACCTCTGCGGCTCTCTCACTCAGATATTGGGATTATTTTTATGAATTAATTTACAAGCTTGAAAAATAAGCAAAACATTCATTTGGAAATTAAAATATCAATTTTGTTAAAAAAACTCTTCGATGATTTTTTTAAATACATGCATATTTATTTACTAAAATTCGTAAATAATTTTTTTTGAAAATATTTTATGTATGTTGTTATATCAGTTTTACAGAATGTTTACTTTAACTTTAAATTATTAATTTGTTTTATACAAATTAATTCTGTATAACTCCATATTAATCATTAATATCATAGAATTTATTATAAATATAATATATACATATTTATTATTTAAATAATAAATCCAATGTTTAAATGCGAAAAACCGGTAAATAGATTTTATATTTTCATAAGAATAAGAAAATAATAAGAATACTGAAAATATAGTGTACCCATTAGCACGGGTAATTTGCTGTAGAACATAAGTAAAGAAATCAGTATTATAGATGGCCAGGGGGGGCTTGCCGCCTCTGTGTGCTGCGTGACCCGACGTACGTCTTACTTGTTCATCACTGGTGAGCGCTGCGCTAGTTACTGCACAAGTTTGGAACGTATCGCGGAGTATAATGCCATAATTTTTCTCTGAAGGGGGCATGCCCCCTCAAGCAGAATTTCATGCATATTGCGCTGTTGAGCGGCACAGCGCCAATTTCAATTTAAACAGTACATTGTTTAATGATAACTATAGGATCAAATTGATACTTTTATAATAATTAATTTATAATATATTGATGTAAAAAAATCTGAGGGGGCACTGCCCCCTCTGCCACCCTGGACGAGCCGCCACTGGTATGGGGAAAAGTCAGTCAAGTCTTATGGGACTACTAGAAATTTTTTTAAAAAAAGAGCCCTTCCTTCTTTCATTTGCCTGCGACTTCTTTCTACTGCTCCTCAGCTTAGCTGAGTTATTTGCCGAGTATTATGTATACATATATTCTAAGACTCAATTTTCTAAAACTTTGGCATATTATGTTTTTTGTGAAACCAATAGCAGTGGAGCTGTGCCGCTCCCAACAAAGCAGAAGTAGCGATCCTAGACAAATATAGAGTTTTTCCCACTTTTCCTACAGATACTGTACTCAGCTTCTACAGTTGGAATGGAATGTATGAAATATAGAACACACAGATTATCGAGAAATATCCATTTTGAAAATTGCTTTAATTACATTTCAACCATAGGTAGGTACCTTTTCCGGTTTTCACTTATAACTTTTATATATTAAAATTTGTCGACTTTTTTTGTAGGATTAATAGCAACGGAACTATGAAGCTCCAAAAAAAACTTTATTTTAGTGTACAAGTCCTTATGACAAATCTTAAGAATTTACTTACCTGGAAAATCCATGTATCGATTTTTTGTGACCCATGTAACGGAGTGGTGGTATATTTACAAATAAAAAATACGAAAAAGTGATTTTTTCAAGTTTAGTACAGCTTGCAGTAACGTTATCCCTCTGGTCTTTTACACTATAATTATTGTTTTTATAATGCGGAATTTACGTAATACGGATCCCACGAATATAATTCTGACCTGAAGAGCAGGAGAAAGTAGTCCCACGAGGCTTCATAATTATGTTCATTTTGCATCTATACAGATTATTATGTTTCACATAATACGTTTATAATTAGAAATAATGAACCAATATGAGTTGCTGCACTAAACTTGAAAAAGCCACTTTTTCGTTTTTTATTTTTTTTAATTGAGCCCCAATCCGTTGCATTGGTCATAAGAAATATGGATTTTTTTAGGTAACTAAATTCTCTGCAAGATTGATTTTACGCTGAAACGTCACGGAGCTGTTGCGATGTAAAGTGGAAAACAACTCAAAATTTTGCTAAGTACGCAATTTTAGCCTTTTTATGAGCTTCATAGCTCCGTTGCTATTAATTGTACAAAAAGTTTCAAATAAAAAAATTGCAGGAAATTTTGTCCTCTACAAGTTGAAAAATAACTTTTTTGCGCGAAAATACAACAGAAAGTTATAGGCAATAAACTGAAAAAAGTGCTGATTTTCGGTTGTTTTTACAAGTTGGCGGACGAAGCGGAGAAGGGGAGGATTGTGGAAATTTGGATTTTTCAGTAACCAACCATCCTTACACAACATATAAAAAATTCAGAACTACTCGACCTTTTGTAGGGTACCCCCCTTTTTAGCCTCCGTTCATTTGGCTGTAGGGTTAAATCAGAAAATCAGATCAGAACAGAGTTGTGCTGCATTTAAAATAAATTTTGTATTATTTGTTTATAATTGGAACACAGTATTTCAAGTAATGAAAATAAGTATAAGTACTCCTAAAAGAGCAAATATTTACTATAGTAAATTAATGTAGCCGAACCTGTTAGTCCAGTCAATAGAGGTTTTTACCCTACAAAAGGTGGGGAAAAAGCGATTTTAACATATGTTGTTTGGGATAAAAAATTCAAATTTGTGACCTTGGGGAGGCTTGGCGTGAGCCAGCACCTTGCATCAAAGGTGCAAAAAATGAGTTTTTCGCTATTATCTCGAAAACAATGGCCCGTATCAAAATTTTACAAGAATACAAATTTAAAGCTCGTTACTTTTTGTACAAAAAGGGTTCTTGCATTTTTTTACCTAGGATGAACTCTCAAAGAGTTATGTTCAAAAATAGGTAACCAGAACAACAATTTATGAAAGAAGATTTAATCACTCAACATATACACAATATTAATTTTTTAATACTTAGTCTAATAGATTTTGTTATTTGTAACAGTTTATATTTGTCGTGGTATCAAAAGAAGTAAATTATCGATGATTTTTAAATAATTTTTGTTAAATTTCAGAAGAAAAAATGAAAACTAAGTCGATTTGCAGATGTTTAAAATTTTAGTGATATTTCACATAAGTTTAAATTGTTAATAATTAGTTAACCGCTCATCGGAGCAAAAATCGTTTAACATGACATGAAGGAGAATTTCGAACTGAATTAAAAAATTTTAAACCATGGTACCGTATCTATATTAGTTTCTAGTTCATTTTCCGTGAGTGACTGGTCGCGAATTTACGGACCCGGGCTCTATCCCGACTTATTTCGAATCTTAAATGGCAAAAAATGACACCAGTTGTGTAGGTGCCTAGTAAACTTCCGCACGGAACGAATATATCATTATTACAAATATCTGTGTAAAAAATAAATTGGCACACCTAGGCTAACAATGACTAATATGCCGTGGTGATACATTTATTTACTAGTATTTATTTATTTGATGAAAAGCATAATTGGTTGATTAGAGAAAAGATTCTAAGTGTTTTCTTTTATAAGCAAAATTATTTACAGCGAGAATTTTGAAAGAAGTTCGATCAAGTTCATCTGTACCTTGAACGAATTAACAAACTGTCATACATTTATTTCTCTCATTTAAAATGACTAGAGCATGTACAACAAGGATGGATATAATTCGCTTGTCTTTCATAAAACTCATATTGTTCCGACTAAGTTAGGACATTCCATTTTAAAATGAGGATCGTTGTTGCCAATATTTTCTGTCAGTGTCACTGACGCTGTGCCATTGCTAATCAGTCAAACTCATAAAAAGTAAGTAAACGACACTACCGCATTTGATAGAATGGGCGCTAGCTAAAATCTTAATTCATACAATTTGTAGGTGACCTTGATCAGACTTCTTTAAATTTGTTTACTGAGTATGCAAAATATTTACTTTCCAAATTTTTTTTTAAATTTAAATACGTAATAGTATTTATACTTAAAATAGTCTCTTTCCTGAAGTATTTGTATTTATATTTCATTACTTTTACACAGTATTTTGCTCAGCACTGCGCTGCACTTAATGTACGTGTCTATTAGAATGTACAATTTTTGCTTATAGGTTTGGCATAAGGAAAAAGTTTTGCCCTTATTTTATGTAAATATTAGAAATAAATGAAACATTTAAAAAGCAGCAAATATAAAAATAATTTGCTATTGTTGACGATTTTCATTAATAAAGTTTTATCATCGACAAACTTTATTTCGTATCTCTTTTTGGTTTATTTTCTTCATTTACTGTTATTGGTTGTGATTTTAATTAACATTCTTATTTTTGTTATAAAAGTTTTACTATTATGCTGACGCATATTGAAATTTTTATCTATGAATATTTGAATAACTAGGTGAAGTCTTTTTTCCCTGGAACATTTGTCGTGTTCACCGACATAAAGATAAGTATTATTCGCGAAATGGCAGTTCTCGCATTCATAGTTCGCTTGTCAGAAACTTGTGCTTAGCGTTGTCTTTAAACACGTTGTGTTCGCAACATGCAGACCGACTGAAACGAGAGAGAAAATATACAATCGCTTGAGAGGAAGTTTCCGTTCCTTGTATTTTCCGGTTAACCCGACTCGGAGACAAAACGTTAGTAACACACGACGCGCAAACTTTATAAACTGTAATAGTAAATTAATATGGAAAATTTGTTGCTTTACTCTTAATTGTTTGTGTTATCTGAATGCAAATGAATCGCGCTTGAGTGGCGCCAGCACACGTCTCTCACTGTTCGTATATTAATAAGACATTCATAGGATTTCAAGTTCTAAAGTTCCACTGAGGTGGTTCAACTTCAGTGCCTTCGGAATCAGAATGAACCCCAGCAACACCAACGCCAGGTTTTTCTCATCTCATTTCACAACTTTTGCGTGGGCAATTTGCTTCATGATGTGGATATTTTCTGATAAATTTATTCTGTAATGTAAAAATATTAGTTGTATCTATGTATGATTTACTAAATGTGAATCAGTAACAACTTATCATCGGTATACAAGGTGTTCTGTACTTGTAGGTCCGTAATTTTTATAAGGAAAAATGTCTTTCTAAAAAGCTTACACCAGAAGCGTCTCATTTTTATTTACTTATGTTAACTAATCTAAGGAAGTAGAGTCCTAACATTTTCTGATATCCTGAAAAAACATTAATGATTATGTGGGTGTAAAGTATGAGAATCTCTGCTCTCGGACTCGGATACGCGCACTTTTCAAAACCATTACTCATCTGCATCAAACCCATCCAGAAACGATCTACAGTTTTGGCAATCTCATTTTGGCTAACAAAGTTTTCTTGGTAAATTATTTTCTACTAGTATTTTTGTTAAAAGTAACATTTAGCGATATATAATTATTGTAATAGCATTATTCTAATAATTACCTAAGTGCCATTTATTACAAAAGGGATATACCGTGAGTATTTTTTAACGTGAAACATTGGGCTTGTGAAATCCATGGTTACGACTTGACATTTGTTTGACAGCAATGTATTTGTGTGTCCCATTTAAAATGAAACATAGGGAACGAATTTGACATTTGACAAGACGTCAATAGAGGTTAATTTTGTTTAAATAATTGTACCTGCTTTCTAAATTAAATTTAGTTATAAAAAAAATATTGTGTGCACTTTGTGCTCTAGTGACTTTCTGACTTGGCTAAATATCTTACAATATTTAAATATAATACTTCTGTCAAATTCATTCCCTATGTTTTATTTTAAATGAGACAGACAAATACATTGCTGTCAATCGAATGTCACATTGGCAAGATGTCATTAGAGGTTAATTGTGTTTAAATAATTATACATGTTTTCTAAAAATTAAATGTAGTTTTAGAAAAAATATTGTGTGCACATTGTGCCCGAAATATGTTTAGTGCTCTCGAGTGGTTTTCTGACTCAATTAAATTTCTTACAATATTTAAATATAATACTTCTGTCAAATTCGTTCCCTATGTTTCATTTTAAATGGGACACACAATTACATTGCTGTCAATCAAATGTCGTAACCATGGATATGAAACACCCAATGTTTCACGTTAAAAAATACTCACGGTAGTATAGTGAAAGACAAATGTTACAAATGGGCATTGTAATACGTGTTTTTCATGCTACTTTTCATATTTCATATTAATTTACTTTTATTTCTGAATTATTATTGAGAGAAATATTAAAATATCAAGGTTGATAGCACAGAGAGTTTCAATAAACATTTTAAATTTAATTTATTTTGACATTTGACAATTTTGACAACAGTTATTTAGATGTTAGGTTAGAGTTAAAGTTTATATCTTCGACCATATAACTATAGAGACGTAATGGAGGTATTTGTTTTGAAGCGTAAGTGTGCGGTGCGGGGAAAGTGCCCATATGTAGTGTTTTGTTGGTTGCAGGTTGTGTAGGAGATAAAGTGCGTTGCGGGTTACATATGGGTAAGTATTTATTTTATTAGCCTTGGAAAAATGTTTGAGACTATAAATATAATATTCCAATACGAATTATTTAAATATAAAATTTATATTCTTGCTATTTTTATTATCTTCTTTTATAGAAAAGGATAGACTTTATGTAGATTTTAGTAAATTTGTGTATAACTATTAACATTTAACACAACAAAAAATAATGTGTGTACATAATACATGCATAAATGTACTACATGTTATACCAAAATTGATTTTCTTAATGTTTTTTAGCTTGAAGCTATGAAGATAAAATTAAAATAATTATTGTTTTATTGTCGGTGATAGGAAAATGTTTCAATATTACTAGTTTTACATGCTGTTAGTAGATTTGTTAAATAACGATTATTTTTTCCGTTTGTATATTGTATATAACACTAACGACTATTGTTATTATTAATTTTATCTATTTATTAAAATTAATATTTTCATCTGAACAATTAATTTAAAATAATGTTTAACTTTTTAAATTTTAGATATTAAAAATAGCAACAACATAAATTTTATATTCAAGTAATTCGTATTGGTATATTATATTTAATGTCTCAAACATTTTTTAAAGGCTAATGTAATAATGCTTACCCGTATCATCCCGTATGTAATCTGCAATGCACTTTTATCTCCTTTATATCCTGCAACTAACAAAACACCACATATGGGCACCGCCCCTTTTCCCCGCAACGCACACTTATGGTTCAAAACATTGTATAACCTAACATAGCCAGTTACGTGTCTATAGTTATATGATCGAAGGTTTATATTTATTATATTATGACTCTACAAAAATATTTGTGCTACAAAATATGTTGAAATTTTTGCAACAGAAAAAAGTGATTTTGCTAAATAAATGTTAACAAAACCTAATCTAACGAGAGGTTTTTTTTTAAAAAAAATTAACATATATTTTTATTCCGATGTAATATCCTGTTGAAATTTCTGTATGTTAGCAATCCCACGATAGATGCCAGTTCCGCAGCGGAACATATTCGAACTGTTTATGCTGTTATTGTGCATTAATATTTAGATAAATATTTTGTCAGTATTATACTTATACAAATTACTACACAATAATATAGATGACTCTGAAATTCTCAGTAAAATCCTTTTCGTCACTTTTTTAACTACAGTACAAATTTATAATAATCAGACAAATTAATTCGCTTTCTATTCGTGTCTTTATAATCTGACTGATTTTTTTCTATCCTCGGTCGCCACATTTTTAGGTTTCAAACTTATTGCTGCGCAAGTTTAAACAAAACTAAATTTTAAATCGTTCTAAAGAAATAACAGTAAATCTCATGATACGTTTAAACTCATTCTGCGAAGGGAATAACCCATGGATTAGTAAATCAAGTCATAGCACTAAATCTTGACACGACCTACAATTTTTGGTCTAGGATCATCATGATGAAAACAAAATCTAGTGACATACAGGTACGGACTGGCCCGAGAAATAAGAACCTGACCAGCCACTACTTAGTGAAAAAAATGTATAAATTATTTATTTTATAATAAATAACTTAATTTTAATTCAAAATTTAATTATTATTATTATTATAGATACATGACTAGGCCCGGTTTCATAAAATAAATTAGTCTATTATAAATTTTACTTCCAAAGTACTTAAATTAAAAAAAAGGACAAATGCAATACGATTTTGATTTTTTTTTTTTTGTATTAACAGAAATAACTTGAATACCTACATAACTAAAAATGTAATTTCATTAATTTTTATTTAGAATTCTTTATTGTAGTTTTCACAATTATTATTTCAAATTTTTTTCAACAGCTTTTCTCTATTTTTCGAAGGAGTACTAGGTTTGTCTTGCAAACTGCTTTCTTCTGCCCACATGATAGAAGTATTTAAAGACTAACTTCCTCATTGGAGACAGATTTTTGATGTTCTTTTCAATCGTCGTCTGACCTTTAGCCATTTTCTTCAAGGCTTTGTAAAATCTCAGCATATGTTAGAAATTCAGCTTCTTTATTGACTTCATGATACCTCTGGTCCATGTTTGTAATTTTCTTTCGCCGATTGGTTCATTTGCGAGACTGATTCAATTAATCATGTTTATAAGTTCTTGTTTTTTGTTTTTCAAATATTATAAAGTGTAAAGGAACACATCTTCTTCTTCCCAGTCACTATTATCTCAGACTATGCCTTTTTAGATATAGAATGTTAAGTAACCGAATTAAAAAGAAGAGAATCACATTTTTTCACTTACAAGTATTTTGTTAATCAATAGTTGCATTTTAATTTTGGTGAAAACCTTTAAAATAATTCAAGGCATTTTGGCATTTTTAATTAAATAGAAGGATATTTGATCGTACAGGGTATTGTCAAGAATAAGTATGTGGGGCATAGCGTAGTACAATTACATGTATCACTGAAATTAAAATATAGTATAATTATTACAACTGAAACAATTATATTTCCTAAACCTTTTTATAAACTATATTTTTGTCGACGTCATTCACTGGAAAAATTTTAGAAAGAATTTAATTTTTTGCTTGCTACATTTTCAAAGTCTTCTTTTTTCCAGTTTCATTTAAAAATTCTAGATATTTCCCTGCAGCTAGCATATTTTTATTTCGGCAGTAATGTGAATTTTCACTTAAAATAGTTGTAAAAAATCATTGCAGCGTAAGTTAAAAGACACACATGGCATGTTTATAAACATTACCATTTTGCTATTAGGAAAAGCAGGGAGCGAGCAAGCTAAATGAATGCTTATGCAAGTTGGAGAAGTATGCAGCCCATATTCCAAAGTGTATGTGTGTGTTTTCAGCATGCGAGGGTCTCTTCACATCAGTAGTACTCAAACTAGAACCTGTAATTTAAAATGGAAAAACGTTTCGAAAACCGACCGAGAACTAAAAATACGAGTAATACTTCTTCAAAAAGGTGTGCTTTACATATTTTATGGGGGTTTAGAAGTTGAAGTTTTGATGATTAAATTCAAATCCTATCGAATTCATTTACTTAATAATTATTGTTTCTTATACTCTTCAGGTAAAAATTGTAAGTAAATAAATAAATATATTATCACAGCAACCACTATAGGAGTCAAACGTACTTAAATTCAGCTGCCTATTGATTGTGTACTTTCCTTACATCAATAAATAAGATAATTACGGAGTTTCAATGCAGTTTTCAAAACGTTTTTAGTTTTGAAATCGCCATGTGTACAGGTTCAAAACAGGTTTGAGATAACTCAAACCCGTTTTGACACTGCATATATGGCGCTAACAAATCTAAAAACGTTTTGAAAACTGCATGTAAAGTCAGTGAATGAATTTTAGTGAAGTGATATCATTTAAAATCGCCACCACATTAAAGTACTATTAGAAATACTCTAGAAAGACTAATGGCATCACTGAATCCAAATAAATGCGTATGGTAGAATCCCAAGTCAAAAAATCACCCAACATAAATTTCTACTTGAAAAATTGGGGAGTCTACCGAACCTAAACAATTTTGTGTGTTTTATATTTGTAATTGTTGACTAGTGTAGAGCACCCCTTACTGCGCCGTGTCCAGTTACAAGGCCGATTATTAGCGTTTTGTCCCTTATATTCTTGTAAGGTGGGCCTGGCGTATTCATGGTTAAGTTTCGCATTGTGAATTTTGGCAAGAGGAATCTGAATATAAATCGCAGCTTATTACCGATGTGGGTGTACCAATATATTTCATTCCCAGATTTTTGTATGATGAATTTATAGTAGGGGTCGTTTACCAGTCATTTTAATACGATAAATAATTCGAAATATTTTTTAACTCTGATCAGATTCAAAATCTAAACTAAATCTAAGCTTTCATTAAATGTAGATCATCCAATCAACTAAACTAAGGAAATGAATAAAGAAATATTAAGTAAAATTAAACTTTAAAAATTTTTCGGAGCACTGGTATTGAATGTAGCTAGCTAGAGAGCTGGCCGTGAAATGACGTGAACTTTTTACCTATTTTAAAAGACATCCCTGGTGGTTCAGCGGTGGATGGTCGCCAATGTGTGGTTATCATTTGTGTTAAGCGGGATTTATTATCATATCTCGTCTCTGGGGACCCGAGCCGTCTACACGCTGCCGCGCAAATACAGATTTATAGTTTGTTTATAGCAACACGGCTGGGCTCTCCAGCTACTCCCTTGTTTTCCAAGGAAAATTTTCTCAGCTATGCAAATTTTAACGAAATTTAATAAGTACAAAGTAAATTGGCGTACGTTTTGCATATTTTAATATTAAGTGTTTAATTTTAACACGTCTTCTAGCAAGCGATTAATCAGTTAATGAATAAAAATGACGGTAAATTTTTTCTTCGGTTTTTATCGCGAAAAAGCGTAACAAGGTGTAAATTGAATTCAAACTTTTAATAAAATTATTGATCGCATTTTTGTTTTTCATTAAACTTTTATTAAATATGCAAACCTATACTTGGAACATTCACTTACATGAATAAATAATGTCTTTCAACCTTCGATAAGGTTTTTTTTATTGAAATTAAATTTACTTATTACTTATGATAAATAAATATATGTTTAGTATACGAGAATATAAATATTTACGTACATACAGAAAGAGATTATTAATAGTATCGTGGAAAATATATTAATGCCGTCAAAGTAATTAAAATAATTATAGATTAATGTTCTCATTACTTTAATGGTATCATTAAAATAAGTGCATCCAATAACTATTTACTCAATATTTCATGCAACGTCAATGTTTTTGTTTCATATAAAATTAGAATGTAATTATAGAAAGATCTCGTTCCATCAATTAATCCGCATGGAATAAGGAAAAACAAAAGTAGATTCATTAAAAAATTTTGATGCAAAATTACACATTGAAATTAGCATCAATATGACATTGACATGCAGCAAGACTGACAACCCTCTAAAAAAATGCATACAGCACAACTGAAAAACAATATTAAAAAATCACCTCTAAAATAAATAAAAGCTAGCGTGCAACGAAGGCTGCAAAAACAACGAATCGCTGAATCACCCAGGCGGCGACATGTTTTGTTCTAAATTTAATTATCATGCGAATTTATAGCGCATCAATAGTTTATTATTCTGATTTGTTTGAAAGATATTAAATACACGCGAACGGGGACTGTAATTTTGGACGAAATGCTTTTGCCATTGTTCACATCAGTGCCTCTTGTATCAGCCTTGTACTTTGTAAATGTGCAGATAAATGTCTAAAACTGATGTAATCTACGTCCTTTACAAACCACTTTCATTAAAGTTCTTTTGATAAGAGTAAATGGAAAAGGGTATCCAACTACGAAACAAAGTCGATAATTGGCTTAAAGTTCAATTTTATTAAAAATGTTTCCAACTAGCTGTACCCATCCTTACAGCTATTCAATATTGAATAAAGACAATAACATCAAATTAAAATTTAAAATATAGCTAGTTTAAATAAGAAAGATGCATTTTTGGTCAATAAAATTTAAAATTTTCAGTATAAATAATAAAATTGCTACAAAATTTCTTTTAGTCGGTACTTTCTTTTCCCCTCTATGTAGCCATTGTTTTTATACATTGGCGGTATCTCTAAAACAAATGTCCAGTGTCCAAAAAGTGTATATTTTGTTCAGGTTGTGTTAAATTTAGTTATTTTAAGTTAAGTTATTATTATAAATATTTTGGAATAAAAACTGGCCAAATAAAATAGCACTAGAGCTGTGAACGGGTTCCGGAATTTCCGGATTTCGGGTTTCAAAATATTCGGTAACCTGATTTTTTATTCTTCGAAATTCGAATATACGGATTAAATCGGATCCGGATATTATCAAAAACCGGATGGATTCGGAATCCGAATGGAATCGGAATCCGGATGAAACCGGTCTCTAGCTAAAATCTGTCACTCCTGGCCGTATTCTCTTTATTTTGTCGACCATTTCATGTTATAATTTTTATTCCTGGAATCCTAGTCTGCAAATACATATCTTACATCCTCACAATATTGAACATGTTATTTAATTCAGATAGACAAGCGATCTGTTTTTGAAACCAGACAGCATCATGCAGATTTTTACATTATAATTCCCACACCAATATACAATACAAGAAAAATCTTAACACAGCTTTAGTGGATAGAGCTATCTTATTATCTTATCCAGAATACCATGACAACAATGTGGCTTATATGAAGAACGTTTTACTATATGATGGTTATCCTTTACCGTTCCTTCAAAAAACTACATATAAATAACAGACTTCTTAAAATATCAAAACAAAATCCACCTAATACCGATGGAATAGAGGTCCCACAAGAGAAAGTAATATATGCGATCATCCCCTATGATCATAGCCTACAAAAATCCATGTAGCATATAACTAAAGATACAAATATTAATATAGTTCATGTCAGTAACTATAATACAACCAGTATTTACTACACTTCACTCAAAGATAAAATCGGGCCTGAAAGATGTAATTTACCAAATCCAATGCAATTCATGTGGGAAATGTATATCAACACAAATATCATTGTAACAGAAATAATCCTGATCATAATGCGCTAACTAAACACTCATGCGAAACGGGTCACCCTATAGATTTCAATAATCTAAAAATCCTAGATAAAGTAAAATACAAACAACATAGACTTTCATATGAAACGGGGTCGCCTGACCTTCAAGCGGCAGAGCTTCGTTCGCCGCCTAATAGTCAAGATACGGGAACTTTTACTACATTTTTCAAATTTATTTTGGATATATTTTTTACTGCAATTCCCAAGAGATTTCGGAATTTATAAATGTAATTTAAACACAATTTAACTAGTAAGTTGAAGAAATTTTGTACATATAGATATTTACATTATAATCGTAATTTTGGTAACACACTGAAGATGGTCGCATTTATGACCGAAACGTCTGTATAATAAATTTATTTATCAGATGGCACTTAAAGGCCTTATTTCCTATATACAATGATATATTTTCAGTATTTAGTACTAAAACATTCAAATTTCACATAGTGAAACTCCCCTATCAGAATGGCTCCTACCGAGTACAAGTGTAGCGTAGGAAGAGTACATAAAATTTTAAAGAAATAGACACACAGCGTACAAAATTAAAAAAATTCAACATTTACATCTTGGAGACCATGAAAGACGTCTTGAGTTTTATTTGTTATTGAATGAAGGAAGACAGTTTTTGAAATTATTCAAATCCTGGCATGTTTAATGCAAGAAATAACCATTAGTGGAGTACTGAGAACCCTATAATTGTACGTGAGAGAGGTTTTCAAAGAAAATTTAGTATAAACACTTATGCCCGGTTTCTCCACAGCAACTTAAGTCGTTGATTATTAAAGTGCTACTTAATTGTAAGTAGGCCTTATATCCCAAATGCGTTGCACCAGCAAATTTGAATGCGAACTTAACTTATGTCACAAATTACATTGGCAACAGTGTAATTGCAGCTCTATGATTGGTCAATTTGAAATTCAGCGATTCAAAATAAAATGCCATCTGTCAAACGTCAAAGCTGTCATTGTGTTTATTAGGGTTTATATTTGTATTTATTCAATAATATTCAATATGGATTTACAGAATTTCCCTAATTTTGACGACGTTAACGTTGTGAATACTGTGAACAAGGTCGATATTGTAGAACTCCGCTACAAATAAGTAACAGAATTGATTTGTTCCATATATATTATATTATTTATTTTTAATATTTTTATGTAGACCACAGCCAGTTCTATAAACGGAAACCTTTTTCTTTGATGTCGTCTTCCTTGCATCAGTCTTCATATTTGCACACATTTTATTGCCAATGCTGCGGCTATTAAATTCCAAGTGTTATATTTTTGAATATTGGATATAGACACCGCAATGATTTTTTTATTTTCAATATTCTTTCTAAATCTTTGTTTCTACAATCTCACAGAGCAATTTTCATCTTTTTTGCTATAATTTATTCGTTTCTTTTTCATATCAATTAATTTTCACGCCGTAACAGCCCAAAACGGAACAAATTTACCGATATGTCAACTGACGTATGACACATAACCACATAAGTCACCGTTTTTTTCGACTTACATTTAAGTGCTACTTACGTCTCACATTTTGACATTTTTGCTTGGTGCAACGGTTTAAGGTAGAACTTAGGAATAAGCAATGACTTAAGTCTTAAGTTGCTTTGGAGAAACCGGGCATTAGTGTGTTATTTTGAAAGACAAAATATTTTTTTTTTACATGTATGAAAGCACTTTTACAAGTGATCGGTATTTAAAATTTTTAAGAGACACTTTAGAAAATATGTTAGATGATGTGGCGTTAAATGTGGTAAGAGATTTATATATTTTCAACAAGACGGTGCACTTGCCCTCAATTCGCAAAGAGTTATGTAATATTTAAATGAATTGTTTCCGAATCAGTAGATTCGTACTAACGACCCTATTGCCAGGACCGCCAGGTCGTCGGATTTAAATATATTTAGAAACATAGTTAGTCATGTATCACGGTACTGAAGTTCTACTTTTTTTCACGAATATGGAATTTAAATGCCGGGTCCATTAGGCCGAGGAAAATAAACCATATGAATGATAAAAGGGAACTTCAGTGCCGAAGTGCATGTTAAATTATATTTTTAATGAAAATTTGTGAAATTGGAAGAAATATTTATTTTTATAGGTTATATTGACAAATCTGTCAGTTGCTGCCAGTCAAACAAAAGAACTTATGTTCAGTGTAGTGAATCTCCGGACTTTGAAATTATCAGAAGTAATATCACAAGACCTCCTGATTTTATCGATAAATTTTTATTTTGCACGAATTTTTTTTGCTTAGCAACAAACACGAAAGCAAACTGCATGGTAAAATCCCGACTCCGAAGGAGAAGGGGTTTTACCTAATGTCAGTTTGCTTGAGTGATTTTGCTTAAAAGCAAAAAAAATGAGTGCTTAAAAATAAAAGTTTATCTGAGAAAATCTGAGAGGTCGTGTGGTATTTGGTGAGATAAATTCCAAAGACAACGCAAAATGAAACTTGACACATTAATTGTCACACTGACAGTTATAAACCATAACAACTGTTTATTTACTTGGTAGCGGAAAATTATCGGGGTAACGGGGTTTTATCGGGGTAACAAGGTTTTATCAGTATAATACTGTTCCCATTGGTTGAATTTTCAAGTGTTTTGCATAATGATTGGTTAAAAATTAGTCGGCTTATTTTGTAGAAAAATCCATAATCATCGTTTTTTAGCCGAAAGGTCACTCACAGTAGTGTTTGCGCTTGTGTTTCAAAATTAAGTGCGTTTTCTGGAAGGTAAAATGACCCTATACGTACCTACCTATGTAAATGTAAATAATACTTACAATTACAAAACAATTTTAGAAAATTTATTTGTCTTTTTGAAGATATACAATTTGTATAAACATTTCTTTGGTCATCAGCAACAGTTGCAATAAAATTAAATACTCATACGCCTGGTAAGCGCCCACGCGGTAAAATATATCGTCATCATTACCGATGTCTACATGTACTGTAGATACTGGCACACCCAGAAATGGGTAATATGCCGTGATGATATATTTATTTTATTTATTTATACAGAAATGATTTTAGACATAGACAAATATTGTTGTAGGTAGTATTAGCAGATATACGCAGACAGGAATAACACATTAAAGTATGACTGTAAGAGATGTCTAGACATAACTCTATTTTTATTTATATAGATAAATGGATTACAATAAAAAATAGTGAGCCTCTAAAAGGATTCCAGGAGCCTTTCTTTTATATAGAGATTTATTCTCGGTAAACTCTTTCATGATTGTGTTATGACTTATAGTCGTTGTTAACACGTGACATGTGCACAAACTGTGCGATATATCATCGATGACGATATTCTCAACATTATCGATGTTCTATTACAAGAAAAATTGGGAATATTTGCAATAATCCCCGCATACATCACTAGATATTCTCTTTGACATCATGCACCATATCTCTATCCTACACGATAAGCTGAACCCACGATTTAAAATATACTGGTTGTGACACTCTGTACGAAACGAGGTTCCAAAGCGATACGTGTTTCCTCGTTTCTTCCGCTAGAGGCGCAACGTGAGAAGGACCCAACTGACACCTGTCATTTGCATGTAATTTTGAAAATATTACACGTTATATCTTATAGAAAGGTAAATAAAACATGTTTTGAAGTAAATATTCGTTTTATATATAATGTAATTGAAATATTTTGTTGAAAGATATTGTAATTAATGCAAAATGAAAAGAAAATTAAATAGAAAATGTTTCATTCCTGGATGTGAAACCGGTAACAAGAAATCCACTGAAAAAGAATCTCTGCTTCTCCACTCGATATATCACTTTTAAAAAATAGCAATGTGCAATTAGTAGAGATGATCGCGAATTAAGATTGAATGATGTTTATCGAAAACATTTTCGGGAAGAAGATATTATTACCGAATGGAAATCTATAAAAATAGGTACTTAATAAAATACATATTACTTTCTTAAAAAAAAAAATTACTAAATTATTTCACTATGTGAATATTAAATAATGATTTATTTCTTGTTTCATTAAATAATAATTTTTAAAATTTATATTAAAAATAAATTCATTATGCATTTCATTTTTTATATTTTATGTAAAAATAGTTTGCTGTGGTAGGGTCGTTCTCACGTAGCGCATCTAGCGGATTATTCAAGGAAACACGTATCAAGCGGACCATTAAAAACAATGAAAAACATAACAAGTGGCATAACCAGTATATTTTAAATCGTGGCTGAACCATTATTTGACAGAGCACTGTAAATAAATTTTATTATCTACATATAATAGATATTCACACACCAAGTGAGCTAAGGTAATGTTCATTCATGAGAAGAAAGTTTAGGTCACGAGCCCGTACGGGCGAGTGAGTTAATTTCTTCGAGTGAATAAACATTCTTAGCTCACGTAGTTTGTATAATATGTTATTCAATTTTCAACCATTATAATATTTAATTTTGACAAAATAAAAAAACTGATCAGTTAGTAGGCTGAGCATGACAATCGTCGCTGATAGATGTTAAGTCATCTATTTAAAATGCTTTATTGTTTGTCATTCGTGTGTGTGAGAAAAACAATGAAAATGGCTGATGTCTGATAAATACTATGGTGCGTGTTATTTTCGTACCTGATATTTTAAATGCATTATTTGTTGCAGAGTGAGTTAAAATTTTGTGAGAGTGATTTAATTTTTTTTAATTCACTTGTGAATATAAAGTGTTACTTATAGTTGTTACTATGGAGTTAATAATGACAGTTTAAAACGTCAAAATTGAATAAAATATTTTATGTAAGAATTAAATTTTAATACTTAAAAATAGGTTAAGTAAAAATAGTTTTGATCTAAAATTAATCAGTAAAATAAATAGTCAATGCATGTTAAATGTTTGCGAATATCATGAATAATTTTCATATTAAAATGTAATGTGTTTATATTATATGCAAATATTTATTTCGTTACCTACATTTGATTATAACTGATGAAGTTATTTAAGTATAACGTGTATTGGCAAAGATAATTATTATGTAATATAAACAACTATAAATATGAATGACATTTATCTCTTCCGTTCTACATTAGAATCATGTCAAAACTACAAAAACAATTTTATAAACTAACTTGATTACAATATATACTTATAATAAGATTTCTTCATTTATATAAAATAATACTTCAACAATAACTATAACATTAAAAAATATTTATCTGATTATTTTTTGACATTTCTTAAAACTAATGAAATGGTTCATTATTTGTCAGGTGTCTGCGTTTTAACCAGTCCTCTCATTGTGAAAATAAAACGCTAGAGATTATTTTCTGGAATAATTTCTGTAGCTTTCATTTTTGTTGAAATATGTCAAAAAGATCTATTTAGTGCCATTTCTGATCATGAAATAAACCAAAAAGTTATAGAAACTACTTCTAGAAACACAGTATTAAGTAGTCATTCGGTATGGAGGCAGTTCCGTTATATTTATTTTTCCTTCGCAAAGTTGTGTTTTATTTAGTTGTCAAAACAGACTTGTCAACTGCGATATGTAAATGAATGACACTAGTTAATTACGACGGTAAATAGCGTCACACTAACATGACAATGTCTTATACTCGTAACACATCTTAAGTGCGTTACCTAATTTTGTTTTGATTGAATTAAAAATACTTAATCTCTGATTCTGTTGTTTGATACACATTTGTGGATCAAAAAATAATCTAATTAAATATAATTTGAGAGTTCAATAAATTTGAAAATAATTCTCCAGTTTCTTTCTCAAACTCTTCTGAACTATCTCACTGGTGGGAAATGACAGATCACTCTTTTACCCCACGGGTGGGAAATGTGTAACTAGGGTTGCCTAGCGACACTGTAATAGATTCCTATATTTAAGTAGGCAAAACCAATTTTAATAGATCTGGCAAAAAATACTAATAAAATTAAAGATTATAACTCAATGATTTATTTTAATAATTATTGATTTAAGAAGAGGGTGATTGTGAATAAAATAGTATACACATCTCAAATGTATTTATTACATTACAAATACTGTGATCGAAAGTCTTATAATAAATTAATGGCATATAACACGGTGTACACAAAATGTCACTCTACTTCAAGATCGAATTTATTTTTATACTTGTTCCCAAATACTGCACTATACAATTTTTATTACATTTATAAAACCGCTCATATCTGGCTATAACGAGAGCGAAAATCCCGCAGAGAGTGGAGTACTAAAGTTTTTCTGTTTGCGTTCACACATCATAAGTTTTAATGCATAAGGATGGAAAGAATAAAACTGAATGGAAAGTCAGTTTAGTTCTATTGGCGCGATCTAAATGTGGGTCAGATCAAGATGGTTAGCAGTTGTAGTTCGGGAATGAGTTAAAGCTGTCAATGGAAATCCTTCGCGGAGGGTCAGGTCGAAAGTTCCAGCTGTCAGTGTAAAGTATTGTTGTTGGACGTGACTTGTGCGCCGGACCCAGGTCTGCGAGTCACGTCTGAGGCTGCGGCGGGGCACAACCACATCGCGGACTATTTCATCTCCGTAAGCCACCTATGCACGTAGTTTCATTATAGTGATCGAGGTCGCGTAGGTGTGGCAGATAAATCACGGGATAATCGCATGAGATTGCGTGACCTATGTCGGACTACACTCGCCATTGCCAGTCGCCGCTCGGGCAAAAAATTGTTTAGCATAGAGAGCGTCCTGATATCCACGCCGCGTTGCTTCTGGTTCTGGAGGAGATAACCAAACCACTCGAAGCTGTTCTCGTCCCGTCTCATCCGCCGTCCTCTAGTTTGTCTGTGTGTATAAGCGAGACTGTTGAGGAGAAAAAACACGATCTGGGATTCATGAATTTTAGATTTCGCTTTACATAATATGAAACTCACACAGTTCGACTTTAACATAAATATAATGGGACATTATTATTCGTGGAATTATTGCTTTTGTATTTTGTACTGCGATGTGTCTTGAATTATTCATTTCGCATGCGAGCCAGACATGATTACTCCAGTATTGTTGGTATCATGTTTCCGGATATGTTTAACATATCCATTAAAAATTTCCTGAATTTTAACACCAAGCTATATCCTTCTACAACACCAAAATGTTTACATTGCACACAATTTTCATTCTATTTTATTGTATTTTTGTTTTTTTATATTACACTCAACAAATATGCAGGGTATTAAAAAAAGGGTAAAATATTTTTAGTGTATATAGTACTGACTAAAACTAGTAAAAAAGCATGATCAATATAGGTCAGATCTTCAACTGTTTCCTGGAAAGAGCCAATTCGAAGAAAAACTGACAAGATAGTGATCGAACTTATTTCTTTTTTTTGTCAATTTATAAAAAAAAACATAAAATTTTATATGAAACATTTTTCTCAATTTCTAAAAGTTACGAAGTTATTTGAAAATTAAATTTTCTGTCGTTTTTACTTCCTTGTACGTAGTTAGTAAAGGAAGTATTGTAATCGTGTAAAATTTCGGTTTTCAGATTTCAGCGGATTTTGACCATTCCTGAATCCATTTTGACTAATTTCGTCGGGAAGTCTGTACGTACGTATGTAGGTATCTCACATAACTCAAAAACTGTAAGCCACAGAAAGTTGAAATTTTGTATTTAGAACTGCTATAACATCTAGTTGTGCACCTTCCTGTATCCTCATTACATAACTTTCGAAAGTAGTACTTAAAACCAATAATAGATTTTAATTAAAAACTATACTAAAAATATAATCCAAAACTTTTAAAATTTGGTATATAAGACTTCCATATCAATTGAAATAACAAAATAGAATTTGGTTACAATGGGCTAACCGCAAGTGATATATTACCTGAATTTGTTAACAGTTTTTCTTGTAATAAGAAAGGTTTTATTTTGATTTTAGAAATAAATGCTTAAAATAAATGTTTATGGCCGGTTGCACTAATGTAATTTAAATATTAAACTTGGCTTAAACTGACAATATTGCATCGAAATGAATATACTGTTGTCAAAATTTGGATTTGCATTTTTCTGTTTAAACCTAGCTTAAAATTTAAGCTTGGTTAGTGCAGTTGGCCATTAGAGAATTATATTCTGCGTCTAGCACATAAATTATAAATGAATTAGCCCTTTGTATAAGCGAGATATGTAAATTTAAAAACAATATACTTTTTGGTTTTTGTAATTAAGTGCTCTGTCGATTAGGACAAAGTCAGTAACAAATAAATAAAAAAAAATCAATGTCAAATTACGGCAAATACGTGTAATTTCATGATTATAATTTAGTTATTAAAAAATACGTTATGTATAGTTTGATAGGGATAAAAGGAATTCTATGTCAATCGCGAAAAATTTCGGTGTTTAGATTTCAGCGGAAATATCCATTTTGAGCATCCCTGAATCCATTTTGACTAGTTTCGTCGTGACGTCTGTACGTACTTGTCTCACATAGCTCAAAAACAGTACGCCGTAGAAAGTTGAAATTTTGTATTTCTCAATGTTATAACATCTGTACTTAAGCCAATAATAGATTTTAATGAAAAATTATATTAAAATATAATCCAAAATTTTTCAAATTCGGTATATAAGACTTTTATATCAATGGGAATAACGTAATAGATTTTAGTTAAAATGTGCTAACCGGAAGTGATACATTATATGAAGCTGTTAACAGTTTTTCTTGAAAAAAAAATCTGATGTGGCCAACACAAACCCTCCCGCAATTTAATTTTTATTAATTAAAATACATACCTACGTATTTACTAACGCTTCAAACTGTACCATTGCAGAAAACTATTGCTTTATTCACTATTTTCTTTTTAAAATGTCACTATTATTAATTTGAAGTGATTAGTTTTTTGACAGTGACATTTACTGACAGTTACATTAATTTGAAATATGAACTGTGTAACAAAGGAATTGTCTTTATCTTAGGCTTCGCGACTAATAAAAAAATCTGATGTGGCCAACACAAAACCTCCCGCTATTTAATTTTTATTAATTTAAATACATACTTACATATTTAGTAATGCTTCAAACTATATTATGTTCCATTGCATATAACTTTTGCTTTATTTACGATTTTCTTTATTATTTAATATGTCACTATTATTAATTTGAAGTGATTAGTTTTTTGACAATGACGTTTACCTGTCAGTTACATTCATTTGAAAAATAAACTGTGTAACAAAGGAATTGTGTTTATCTTAGGCTTCGGGATTAAAAAAAGAAAAATCTGATGTGGCCAACACAAAACCTCCCGCTATTTAATTTTTATTAATTTAAATACATACTTACGTATTTAGTAATGCTTCAAACTATATTATGTTCCATTGCATATAACTATTGCTTTATTTACGATTTTCTTTATTATTTAATATGTCACTATTATTAATTTAAAGTGATTAGTTTTTTGACAATGACGTTTACCTGTCAGTTACATTCATTTGAAAAATAAACTTCGGGATTAAAAAAAGAAAAATGATTTGTAAATGAATCTGTAAAATATATAGAAAAAGTATTAATGTACTCGTATACCTGTACAAAATTCAATAATCTATAATTTTCCAATGACGTTAAATGCGAAAATATGGCATTTAATGGTATTTTTTGAAGAAAAACCATTATGAGCTTCAAGTAAAGTGCCATTTCCGTTTATCCGATTTACACCAAAATCTAACGGCTTCTATTCCTATTAGAATAGGGTAGAAATACACGGTTTCAGAATTTTCTGAATGATAGTATTTGAATTAGAGTGCAAACAAAATTTGTACACATACATACACACACACACACACACACACATACACACATACAGACATCATCGTGAAAATGTTAAAATTGGATTCTAGGGACCTTAAAACGTGGTCATTTACTAAAATCTCGATATGTGATTTTTAGCACGATCCCTATACCTCCCTTACCAAGGGTAGCGGGAGGTAAAAATTATTTTTAAATTTATCTGTAAAATATATAAAAAAAAAGTATTAATGTACTCCTGTAGAAAATTCAATAATCTTTAATTTTCATGTGACATAAAATGCTATCCTATTAGAATAGGATAGAAATACAAGGTTTCAGAATTTTCTGAATGATAGTATTTGAGTTAGAGCACTAACAAAATTCGTACACATACACACATACACATACAGACATCATCATGAAAATGTTAAAATTGGATTCTATGGACCTTAAAACATCATTTACTAAAATCTCGATATGTGATTTTTAGCACGATCCCTATACCTCCCTTACCAAGGGTAGCGGGAGGTAAAAATCTGTTGTGGCCAGCACAAGACCTCTCACCATTTCCATTTTATGTTATATAAGTAATGTATTGCACTTCACTATCGAACCGTCGTTTTGTAACAAAAAAATTACAGAACTTTACCCAAATATTGTATTTTATTGTATTTAACATGTCTTCTGCACACATACAATTCTAAGTTCCTATGTCAGAGATTCTTCCAATTCATTAACAAGATTGGCTGTATTTCTAATGGATATATATTATGTTCCATTGCATATAACTATTGCTTTATTTACGATTTTCTTTATTATTTAATATGTCACTATTATTAATTTAAAGTGATTAGTTTTTTGACAATGACGTTTACCTGTCAGTTACATTCATTTGAAAAATAAACTTCGGGATTAAAAAAAGAAAAATGATTTGTAAATGAATCTGTAAAATATATAGAAAAAGTATTAATGTACTCGTATACCTGTACAAAATTCAATAATCTATAATTTTCCAATGACGTTAAATGCGAAAATATGGCATTTAATGGTATTTTTTGAAGAAAAACCATTATGAGCTTCAAGTAAAGTGCCATTTCCGTTTATCCGATTTACACCAAAATCTAACGGCTTCTATTCCTATTAGAATAGGGTAGAAATACACGGTTTCAGAATTTTCTGAATGATAGTATTTGAATTAGAGTGCAAACAAAATTTGTACACATACATACACACACACACACACACACACACACACACACATACACACATACAGACATCATCGTGAAAATGTTAAAATTGGATTCTAGGGACCTTAAAACGTGGTCATTTACTAAAATCTCGATATGTGATTTTTAGCACGATCCCTATACCTCCCTTACCAAGGGTAGCGGGAGGTAAAAATTATTTTTAAATTTATCTGTAAAATATATAAAAAAAAAGTATTAATGTACTCCTGTAGAAAATTCAATAATCTTTAATTTTCATGTGACATAAAATGCTATCCTATTAGAATAGGATAGAAATACAAGGTTTCAGAATTTTCTGAATGATAGTATTTGAGTTAGAGCACTAACAAAATTCGTACACATACACACATACACATACAGACATCATCATGAAAATGTTAAAATTGGATTCTATGGACCTTAAAACATCATTTACTAAAATCTCGATATGTGATTTTTAGCACGATCCCTATACCTCCCTTACCAAGGGTAGCGGGAGGTAAAAATCTGTTGTGGCCAGCACAAGACCTCTCACCATTTCCATTTTATGTTATATAAGTAATGTATTGCACTTCACTATCGAACCGTCGTTTTGTAACAAAAAAATTACAGAACTTTACCCAAATATTGTATTTTATTGTATTTAACATGTCTTCTGCACACATACAATTCTAAGTTCCTATGTCAGAGATTCTTCCAATTCATTAACAAGATTGGCTGTATTTCTAATGGATATATGCAGGTTACCTATAATTTTAAATATTTAATTAATAAAACCATAAGAAATATTAAATTTACTTCCCAGAATAAGCTTTCAGAATGTAACTAAACACTGATATCTGTCATTTACAAATTATGTTATAAACATTGGAATTTGTCAACTGGTTTCGCCTACTCGACTTATCCCGATATTCTATATATTATAGCGTCTTTATCTCTAAATTTATAGAAGATATAATAAAAAAATTAAATGTATCAGATGTAGAATTTTGTTCTTCAAAAGGCATAGTATCAAAAATATGGCAGAATGTAACTAAACACTGATATCTGTCATTTACAAATTATGTTATAAACATTGGAATTTGTCAACTGGTTTCGCCTACTCGACTTATTATATCCCGATATTCTATATATTATAGCGTCTTTATCTCTAAATTTATAGAAGATATAATAAAAAAATTAAATGTATCAGATGTAGAATTTTGTTCTTCAAAAGGCATAGTATCAAAAATTTTCAAAAAATAATATTTAGAAGAATTTAAAAAAAAAACTACTACTTCCGGTTGTTCAATTGTTACCAAAATCTTTTCAGCTCTTCTCAGGAATGTCAGATTGAGGAATTCATAGTTAAACAGGTCTTATATCTTATAGTTTTTGAGTAATTGTCCCTCCAACATCCACACATACATACACACATACACACATACATACACACACTTACACACATCCACACACACACAGACATCATCGTAAAAATGTTAAAATCGGTTTATATGGACCTTAAATCGTGCTTATCCACTAAAATCTGGATATGCGAATTTTAGCATGATTCCAATACCTCTCTTAGCGAGAGGTAAAAATAGTTTTATTTTGATTATATAAATAAATGCTTCAAATAGAAGTTTTAGAGAATTATATTCTGTCTAATACATCAAGTATTATTAAATTAGCTTTTTTTGTAAACGATATTATAAATTTAAAAATCTGATTTGGCCAACACAAAACCTCCCGTTATTTAATTTTTATTAATTGAAATACATACCTACGTTTTCTACCAATGCTGCAAACTATATTATTATGTTCCATTACATACAGGATAGGTCGCCAACAAATAGAAGAAAATAATTTGCGGCTGCTTGCATAACGGAGTTACATGTCTTTTTAATCCACCAATCCCGGAAGGATATCTTGAGGTGTGATGATATTATTACAAAATAAAACTGGTTGCTAGATTTTAAAAATACTACTTGTGAGTTACTAAATTTGTTTGACTTACTGTAATTTTGACACTTTAGAGTTGACTTTTCACTGTCAACAAATTTAGATTAGCGAAGGTGTCATCCGAGATTATCATTTATATCGTACAGTGCAACGTATTGTAGCAGCTGTGTAAAATGTGTAAACGAAAATATTATTGTCCACATTTTCCGAAAATTATAATCATTTCTAAGTAATCAGCGGCTGAATACATGGTAAGAATTTGCCTTTTTTATTCACCTTGTCAAATTTAATTTTTGATTTGTATAAAACCATAGTAACGTAAAATTACGGCTAACACACGTTAACGGTGTAGGTCTCTTTTAAGACGTCTTTTCTCTAATATCTTTTAAGTTAGATTTTTTTTTTCTTCGAAATTACACATCCGAGTGCAGTCTCGTGTTTCCTCATTCGCTCTGGGGCGCGAGTTGTGAGACATTCTGTATAACTATTGCTTTATTTACTATATTCTTTTGAAATATGAACTGTGTAACAAAGGAATTGTGTGTATCTTAGGCTTCGGGATTTACAAAAAAATATTTTTAAATATATCTGTAAAATATATAGAAAAAGTATTAATGTATTCCTGTTAAAAATTCAATAATCTTTAATTTTTATAATGACATAAGATGTGAAAAATGGCATTTAATGGTACATTTTTGAAGAGAAACCATCATGAGCTTCAGGTAAAGTGCCATTTCCGGTTATTCGATTTACATCAAAATTTAATGGTTTCTTTCTATTTTAGAATCGGGTAGAAATACAAGGTTTCAGAATTTTCTGAATGATAGTAATTGAGTTAGAGCGACAACAAAATCTACACACATACACACATACATACACATACATACACACCTACAGACATCATCGTGAAAATGTTAAAATTGGATTCTAGGGCACTTAAAACGTGATCATTTACTAAAATCTCAATATATGTTTTTTTAAGCACGATCCTCCCGCTACCCTTGGTAAGGTAAAAATTATATACTTTTGGTTTTTGTTATTAAGTTTGCTGTGGATTAGAACAAAAAAATTAAACAAAATAAAATTTTAATGTCAATGTCAAATTACGTCATATACGTGCAATTTCATGATTGGGTCTGCTGGAACACATATTTTAATTATTAAAAAAATACGTATAGTTTAACAGACGTACAATCAAGGCATGTGGTGTCCACAACACATTTTGTACGTTCCGTCACTTTTAGGTAAGGAAAGTATTATCTTTGGTAAAAAAAATGATGGTGAGATTTTAATGAATAAGCACGTTTTGGGGTCCCTAGAATGCGAATTTACTATTTTAACGATTATGTCTATGTGTGTGTGTGTGTGTGTGTGTGTGTGTGTGTGTGCGTGCGTGTGTGTGTGCGTGTTTGCGTTTCTGTGTGTGTAACGACCGTTTCGGGCGGGATAACTACAATACTAGTCCAAAAATTAAAATGTTTTCTTATACCTTTTTCCTACATTCGAATGAATACTTGATTAGATTTTGATTACAATTGGTCAACCGGAAGTACTACCTTCATATCAACTCTTCACAGTTTTTCTTCCAAAAACGCAGTTAAATTACATTTTTGACATTTATGTTATTATAAATTTTAAAGGGCATTTCTTTGTATACGACTTGATTGCATTATGTTATTCATACACACTTTTGAATATGATATTAGCGATTTGAGAGAAAGAAAAACTGAAATCATAGTAAAGAAAACTAATAAAGGGGAGAAGGGTGTTTTAAAATAAAAACCATAAAATCTCTTAATCACACTGTTCTATATCATAAAATGTAACCGGTTTCGGCTACGCAGTAGCCACCATCAGACCAACCGGAGACTACAATGAGAGAGAATACAATGTAAAATACAAAAAGTGAATAAATAATACGATATTACTTACACAATATTTCTACAGGTTAATATGTGCACGCAACTCAGAACACCATGTGGGGAACGTTAAATTTTTTTAAAAATTTGATTGTTCAAAATTTGGAAAAAATCCGAAAAAATCTGAAAAAGGTAACCACCTGTGTGAACAAGAAGATAATCTGTGTTACAGTAGGATATCGAGAAGAGGTGAACGCGTAATATTTGTGTTGTCATTTAAACATTATTTTTCAGGCGTTTTTTGATTTTAATAGTCTCCAAGAAATCCAGAACTTTTCCGTGAAAAGAAAACTAATTTATCTAAAATTCACAATATTAAAAACCAATTTCAACTAAATGAAAACAGATTTTGCATAAGGCTTAAAATAGGCGCCATCAAGGGGAGGTAGTTGCCACTTGCTGTACAATTAGTTTTAAAATTGGAGGTATATTTTGACAAATAACGAATAGTGTTTAAAAGGAATTTAACTAAAAATTACATTTTATTACATCAGTAGTAGAACTTTATTATAACAACCAGGGGTTTAAAATCTGTTTTCATTTAGTTGTTATTAATTTTTGTAAAATCAATTTACGGTAATGTGAAATCATATTTCGTTACTGTCAATTCAGTTTTCATTTGTGTGAAATCAGTTTTCGTTAATGTGAAATCATATTTCATTAATGTGAAAACATATTTCAAAAGTGTGAAATCACACTGTAAAAGATGTAGTAAATGATATATAATATGGATTAAGATTAAATAATATATTACATTTATTATATTTTTGTGTTTTTTCATTACTGTCCGTCACACAAATGTCGAAATTCTTATAATTATGTTTGCGATTGACACTTCTCGACTTGACGTTGTCATTTTGACAACTCAGTTAGACAAAGATAGCAATTCATTGAGCGAACCAAGTTTTTTCCACTCAATCGCTACACGCAGAGATGTCGCAGTGCCATGGATGAAATTTTCGCAGCGCTGAAAGCGATTTGTCCGTCCTTAACGCGCCCAATATTAGTAATTAACAGATGTCAGTATCAAGTATAATTTACATAATATGTCTGTGAAATAATTTTCTGAAATACAAGAAACTTTCTGTATGGTAGATCAAATAGCAAATACAACCCTGTCTTGAAAATCATTTTCAGGGGCGTAGAAACCGCTTTATCAGCTGTATCAATTATACAGGACCCCAAAGCTAAGAGGGCCCTATCAGCCAACGGAATTGTTATGAAAATATTTATATTTCTAATTTTTATTTAAATGTGTCATTTAATATATATACAGGGTATTCATTTTAAATGGGCCACCATTGCTATCTCGAGAACTATAAGAGCTACAAAAACGGTTAAATGGAAAGCCCTGATGATTTGAAGTTGACGCCTAGGTATGAGTATCTATCAGCCATATTGATCGTATGACCTTGGCAAGTAAACAGCTTATTATTTTTGGGGGTCCGTCCTTGATGAAAATGGATTATGTAGGTTTTTTTTGGATTGATTTTGAGGTCGGTATCATTGTAGTATTTTTTCATAGTTATAGTTTCTTTTGAATATCGGAAGGTGTATTGGCCAGCATGACTATATCGTCGACGTATTGTAAGGTAAGGACGTCAGTGTTTGGGTTCATAAATATGCCTTCCAGATTTTGGTTTCTGAAAGCTTCTTCTATATCCGCAATGTAAAGTGCGAATAAAACAGGGCTCGTATCTGAAAGTGAGTTTTTAGCGGCATTTTACATATCAGCTTGATTGTACATGTTACCTAAAAATCTTGTAACTTTACCGCTGACTCCAAGACTATATATTTTATGCCATAATTTTTCATGCGGCACTGAGTCAAAGGCTTTCTCAAAATCGAAAAATATTGCATATGTTCCGGATTTATGGGTTAAACTGAATTATTGTGGTAAAGACAAACAGATTGTCTAGACATGATCTATTCTTTCTGAAACCGGCCTGAAATTCTGGAAGACTTTTATGACTTTCAATCCATGTTTGTAAATGGTTATTTACTATCTAAGTTAACAATTTTGTAATCGAGTTAACAAGGGCTATTGCTCTGTATTATTATGACAAAGTTGGTCACCTTTTTTGTGTAACATTGTTGTTTTGATTTTGGTCATGCTCTTTGGAAGTGATTCTTCTTCAAAATAACTGTTAAGTATATTTTTCAAAATCTCTTTTGCATTTGGTGGTAGGTAACGCAGTTGTTCATTCGTTATTCCATCTATGCCTGGAGATTTATTTGGTTTTAAATTAGATGAGGGCAAGTTTAATTCATGGATAGAGGTTGTATTGTCGAGATAAGGGTGTTTGACATCAATAAATGGTAAATCACAGTAGATTTTTCTACCAACCCATATTTTGAAGTAATTATACCAGTCGGATATATCTATTTGATTTGCAGTGTTTCTTCTAGGTGTTAGAGATTTTATCGTTTTCCAAAATTCAGTTTGGTTCTTTATATTGCATAATTTGTAATGAAGTTCATGTTTGTGTCGTTTTTTCAATTATTATTTGACTTTTGTATTTTTTCCTCGGATCTAGGTAATCTTTTAAATAATTACATTCAAAATTATGCTTTTTACACTGCCTTAGGTTATATTTCATCTGTTTGTTTGAGATTTCTACATTCATCAGTGTATCAAATTTTATTATTGTTAAAATTGTGCATGCTATTATAAGAAATTAGTTTTCTTAATCCCAAATTTTCAGAAACAGTATATATTGCATCTCTTAGACTTATATGCAAGATGAGGGACTTTCTATTAAATATTGTTCTATGTCTTGAATATAATTATACATTTTTGTGTCGTCCGAAATAGTTTTTGTTTCCTGGACATGGATTTGGTTTGTTATTGTTGGTTTTCTTTGATGGGAAGTGTTGCACAATGAAATTTCACATATAAGATGGTCAGAGACCAGTATGTTGGTACTTTTTTCCAGATCAGTTATAAGATTTAAAGGTGTATGTCAGCCCACACAAGGTCAATAATACTTTTGCCTCTTGCTCCAATAAAAGTGAAGTTTGCTGGGGAGTCGTTGTTGCTCCTTCCATTAAGTAGGTAAAAGTTTTCATTTTCCATTATTTCCATGAGTTCACGTCCTTTCTTGTTTATTGTAGAATCTAATGTTGTTCTGAACGTAGTGAACTGGGTATTAGTAAATATATCTTCATTACATTGATTAAGATCTCCGACTATCGAGTTAAAATCACCGCTTCACAAAATAATGTTGTGCATAGGTTTCTTTAACGTGCGCTAATTTGAAACTGAACATATCTAGGAGGGTGGTGTGATCGTACGAAGGGAAAAAATAGCAGGAGCCTAGGACAATATTTCGTAGTTAGTATTTATTTCGAAAAATATCCAATGCAACTCTTTCGAAATTATATTGATATTTTTTATGCTTTTTTTATAAAAAAAATATTAAACCGCCTATGGCTCTTCCTAGGTTTGCATCCTTTATTGCTTGTTGTTGAATCATGTCACAATCATTTAGGAAGGGAGGAGTGTTTAATATTTCAAAATTAGCCCAGGTTTCTGTTATGCAGATTAAATCATATTTCACTAGTATTAAAATCTTCTTTGCTTAAATTGTAAATGTTCTGCAGTTCTTGGATATTTCAGAATGCAATTTGCTCTAGGACGTGTGAAATATTTAGTTTTTTGTGGATGGTTTTTTGTTTGAAGAATTTGATCTAGTTCTTGTAATAATATGATCGTCTAAGGGTCCTTTTATTATTTGTTTTTTCTTTGATTCTAATTTATTTTTGGATTTTTCATTAATGAGATGTTCGTTCTGAGTAGTTGTTGTATTTAACGAAGGTTCTGATAGTCCTGTTGTGGTGTTATTATATACTGTTTGAGGATTATTTATAGAATTATTCTCTGAAGAGTCATAATGAAGCTGAAAATTCGTTAGGCAATGACACTGACATCCTTTTAATGTTATGAGACTGCGTAGTTATATCTTCGTTTTCCACGGAAAGTTGGAGCTCATCATTATTTTTAAATTGAATTGGTTCTTTTAATTGAGATGTAGAGAATTCAGTGCCATTTACGATTAGTTTGTCTCTGCGGAGATAAGCTTTATTTCCATCCTTCTTTGCTTTCTTAAGATGTGGAATTAATGTTTTTCTCTCATTGGCGATCTCTTTAGGGTAATCATGATCTATATAGATATTTTTATTTTTTAAGGTATCTTGTGTTAGAAAATATTTCGTTTTTAAGTTTTTTTAAATTAAGTTCTATGAGTATCGGTCTCGGATGTCTGTTTTCGTGAGGCTTACCCAATCTTGGTACAGAATCTAAGTGGACAGTATTAATTGGATTAATTTTCATAATTTCAAAAAAATTTTCTCTCTTAATTTTAATTCCAGATTTTGAATGGCATTTTCTTTTTTAGCCAATTTTCTTTGTACGAGATTAATTTTTTCTTCAAGTTTGTTTTGAGGATTCTGGAAAGTATCTAGAGATTTTTGCAGTTTTTCAACTATAGCATTTATTCCGTTATTTTGCTCTTTAATTGGTGCTAAAGCGCTGTCTAACAGTTTTTGTATTTCTTGAGCAGTTGCTATTTCGAAAAGCAAAATTTAAATTGTTGAAGTTTGTTTTTGCTATAGTTGGGAGCACTGCTAACTAGCAGAGACTGCTAATGGCTTTGCGGGCTGAGCACAGAAAAGACACGCCCACGACACGCCTAACAAAATATGCTGAGTAAGATTTTAAGCAATAAACTTTTTTTTTTGAGTTTGAAGAAGCCCAGAATTCCCTGGGTATATCACTGCACTATTTAACTGATCAGCTACACTCACAAATTGAATTGTATTGACCGATTATTTTATATTTTCATTTAAAATTGAGAGCTTATAAAAAATACATGTTTATCACAAGAGCACACTGTTACCAACCTCAATAGTAAAATGTAATAGAATATCCTCAAATTTTTCCCACGTAAATTAAGCTTGTATGCGTTTTTTTAACAATTCTTGCTACAGTAGCATCATCAGAAAGAAGTTTTTCTAAATTAAAGCTTATAAAGTTACCTTAGAACTTCAATTTCTCAAGAAAGACTCTCAAATTTATCTATAATGTCTACTGAAAAAGATAAATTAGCATCTTTAAAATCTTCACAAAATATGGAGAATTTAATTAATATTTTTTCTGAGATAAAAGTTAGAAAAGCTGAATTCAATTAATATAATACGCACTATGTGCTATGATTCTATTCAGTGTTTGTGTTGTATAGGTATTACTTTTCATTTTAATCTCTTGGTCTCGTTTTGTACTTACCTCAAAACTGAATTCAGTTTACATTTATATGTTTTCTATTTTTTACTTATGTTACGCATTTAATGTGGTTTTTATTATGTAAAGTTATTAATTTATTATCTTCCTGTTCCTAATTTAGTATTAAATTTTAAGTAATTTAGTTTTTTTTTAAACAAATAAGATACATAATGGATTTATTTTTTTAATTTTATAGTTTTAGTTTCAAATGTAAATCAATTATTAATTTCTGTTAGTTATTTTTACTTTTGGGCACTTTTATAAATAAATTACACAACTATACTTTTTAATAAACAACTTTTATTATAAATATATAAACACGTGTCTCAAAAAATACAGGAACTATATCTTCTCTCTCCAATACAACATCCGTTTATTAAAGTGTTGACGTGTGAACTTAGCAACCATTGCCAACCAAAATATCCCTAACAATGAATAATAATAAATAAGAATCTCAATGTATTCTAACACTCATCCTCAATTTGAAATGTTTTTTACACAAACATGAAAATTGCATTTTACAAAATATGAATCTTATTTCTAAGAGTAATAAATGTATCTTTGCCTAATGGCTTTGTTAACATATCAGCTAGATTTTGATCTGTTGATACATAATCAATTTTTATCTCTTCTTTAGAAACTAAATCTCTCAAAAAATGATTTTTAATATCAATGTGCTTGGCACGTTTTGAATTTTCATTACTCTTTGACATTAAAATAGAGCTTTTATTATCGCAATATAATACTGTATTATTTTTAATTTTTAGATCATTTAATAGTCCTTTTAAATTCATCAGGTCTTGAGCACAAGCAGCCGCTGCCACATACTCGGCCTCGGCCGTTGATAATGCTACACAACTCTGTTTTTTGCTAAACCAAGCAACTGGATTTCCTCCATACTGTATTAGACATCCACTAACACTTTTTCTATCATATACGTCGGTTGCCCAGTTAGCATCAGAGTATCCTTCTAATTGAAAATTACTGTCATTGCTTTTATAATAGGTTAATTCTAGTTCTTTTGTTCTTTGTAGATAACGTAAGATCCTCTTACCAGCGGTCCAAGTATCTTCTGTCGGTTTATCTAGAAATCTGCTTAAATATGACACCGAAAAAGTTATGTCAGGTCTTGTTGTTGTTGATATGTACATGAGGCTTCCTATCAATTCTCTAAATGGTATATTAACTGTATTACTTTGTGGATTATATTGAAAACCTTTTTCCATTGGTGTTTCTTTCCCTTTACATTCCTTCATCTCAAACTTATCTAAAAAGTTTTTCTATAAATTTTGTTTGGTGGATTGCTATCTTCTCTTTCGATCTGTTTATATTCATTCCCAAAAAGTTGCTAACTTCACCTAAATCTTTTGCTTGAAAATATTGTTTCAGTAGTTTGACTGTATCTTTGACATCTTCACTATTTCCAATTACCAACATATCATCCACATAGATTAAAATCCGAACTTTTTTATTAACATATAGGCAACAATCATGTTTTGATCTTTCAAAATCGTTTTTTATTGCAAACTCATTGAATGTATCATTCCAAACCTTGGGTGACTCTTTTAAACCATACAGGGCTCTGTTCAATTTTAATATGGATGAATTCGTTTTTAATCCCTCTGGTGCATAGATATAAATTTCACTTTCCAATTTTCCATTTAAAAAGGCTGTAGGAACGTCCAGCTGTCTTACTTCGAAATCGTTTTGCAATGCCATTGACAACATTAACCTTATTGTTGACATCCGAGCAACAGGCGAATAATTTGGTTCAAAGGGATTCTCATCCTGCAGTTGAAACCCTTTTGCTACTAGACGAGCTTTTTTAGTTCCATCTTCTTTTGTTCTAAACACCCATTTTGTTTGGATAGCTTTCTTACCTTCTGGTAATTGAGCTTCTGACCAGGTTTTTAATGTTTCAAGAGAATTTAATTCTTTTTGAATAGCTGCTTTCCATTCCTTACATTTTACTGCTTTTTCGTATTCTATAGGATCACTTTTATCTGAAGATATTAAGCAATACGCAGTGTAAACTTCATATTCACTAAGATATTTTGGAGCATTTATTTTTCTACCTCGTTTTGTCATTTGAGTATTTGTATTTTCTTCATTCATCGCTCTTCCTTCTCTTATTTCAGTTTCTACATCATTTTCTTCTTTTCTTTCTAAATCCAATTCTTCTTCACTTTGTATAATTATTTGCTTATTCATTTTCTTTATAATCTCATCACAATTAGTCTGGTTTTCATTAAATTTTACATCTCGTGAACATATAATCTCATTTTTTTCGTAATTCCACAATCTATATCCTGCTCCAGTGTATCCTATCATTATGCATGGTTGTGCACGCCTTTCTAATTTATTTTCCTTTGGTAAAATTACTGCCCATGCTTGGCTTCCAAAAACTCTCAATTTCGACAGATCATTTTTCTTGTACCATCTTGTGGCTGGAGTTTCACCATTATTCGCTTCCGTAGGTGATCTATTTAACTCATACGCCGAGCACTGGACTGCTTCACCCCATAGTTCTCTCGGTAAATTTGTCTCTGCAAATTTGGTTCTAACTTTGTCTAAAAGAGTTCTGTTCATCCTTTCTGATGTGCCATTTTCTTGCGGAGTATGTGACATCGTATACTCGAGCTTAATACCCTTATTTCTGCAAAAAGATTTAAAGTAACTAGAAACAAATTCCCCTCCGTTATCTAACCTAATTCTCTGTGTTTTTAAATTATGTTGAGTTTTGATTAATTTAATAAAGTCAATTAAATTTTGCTGTGCCTCATTTTTGTTTCTTAATAATTTAACAATTAAAAAATGAGAATAATCATCAATTAAAACTTGAAAGTATTTATAACCTTCATGAGTGGGCGTGGCTATAGGACCAGCAATATCCGAATGTATCAACTCACCAATTCTAGCAGTTTTCTTTTCACAATTATAAAATGGTTTACGGGTACTTTTACCTTCAACACAACTTTTACAAATTTCATTACTATATGGTAACCCTAACTGTTTTAAACTATACCTATTTACATGACCTAATCTTCTGTGCCAAATATTTTTATCTACATTATCTTTAGCTGTATAACTATGTTTATCTTCCTTAACAAAATTACATATAAAGTTATCTGACTTAAAATCTATGTTTAAATAAAACAAATCATTATAAGAGTTACAATTAAATGTTAAATTATTTTTAGATATAACAGCATACTTTTTACCAGATTGATCATTATCAAACATTATTTTAAAGTCTTTTTTTAATAATTTAGAAACAGATAATAAATTAAAAGCCATACCTTCTACTATTAATGCTTCCAACATAATTTCTTTGTTCTGACAAATACCTTTAATGATACCTTGTTTCTTCGCGTACAACATTTCGTTGTTCTTCGCCGTTCCAATCTTGACTTCTGACTTCAACTGTGTGACATTTGACATATACTTCTCTACTTCTCCCATAACCATATGTTGTGTACAGCCTGAATCCAAAATAAAACCTCCAATATCTTTAGTGGAAGTAGTATTTAAGGCAATAAATGAAATTTCATCAGCTACATTTACTTGTGAATTCGCTTGTGAATTGGAATGATTTTGATGTCGATTTTGTCCTCTATTATTTTGATGATAACCTCTGCCACCTCCTCTACGACCTCTTGCATTTCCTCTATACATTGAATTGGAATTTTGACGACATTCTGCAAACTTATGGCCTGTTTTACCACATTTATAGCAAGTTAATGGACTTGCTCTAAAAGATGCTTCAGATTGATTGTTGATGTGCCCTTGTTTCGTTCTTAACTTTAATTCTTCATCCAGTAATCGCGACTTCACGAAATCCATGGTTATTTTACTATTCATTGTTTCTATTGCTGTGATTACTGCTTCAAAATCTTCATTAAGTGTCAACAAAAGATGACATATTTTGTCCTCGTCTTCTATTTTTGATCCAACACCTTCCAATTCTCTTATTAACTTATCAAAGTTCTGAAAATGATCTTCTAGTTTTTCATTTCTTTTATGTTTTAGTACGAGAAGCCTTTTCTTAAGTGTTAATTTAGTGAATACACTTTTACGTTGAAAAACATCTTCGAGAGATTTTAACATTTCTTTAGCTGTTGTTGAGTCTTTTATTATGTCTAAATGTTTATCACTTACACACTGAACTATAATAGATTTGGCTTTTGAGTCCCTGATTTTAAATTCACTTTTCTGTTTTTCTTCCGTGAAATCATCAATCACTTTTTCTAGTGTATCTTCTAGTTGTTTTTCTTCTAATAACGCCTTTACTCGAAACTTCCAATTGTTGAAATTATCTGAGTTTAATTGTGGCACAGTTATCGCCGTTACGGAATTCATTTTTTCCACTTTTACTTTTTTAGGTTAGCTTTCCTCTTTACAATTATTTTACTTTTCTTTTTGGCAGTTAGACATTACTCATAACTGGGCCCATAACCTGTTAGTTATTTTTACTTTTGGGCACTTTTATAAATAAATTACACAACTATACTTTTTAATAAACAACTTTTATTATAAATATATAAACACGTGTCTCAAAAAATACAGGAACTATATCTTCTCTCTCCAATACAACATCCGTTTATTAAAGTGTTGACGTGTGAACTTAGCAACCATTGCCAACCAAAATATCCCTAACAATGAATAATAATAAATAAGAATCTCAATGTATTCTAACAATTTCGACTATCTAAACTCGTCACTCCCTTACTCAGACCAATTTTTACCTCTCGCAAAGAGAGCTATTGGAATCATGCTAAAAATCGCATATCCAGATTTTAGTGGATAAGCGTGGATAACGTTTTAAGGTCCCTATAATCTGATTATAACATTTTTACGATGATGTCCGTGTGTGTGGAAGTGTGGATGTGTAGATGTTGGAACTCAAATACTATATGACAAAAAATATTTAACTGCAGTCTCCTCAATCTGAGATTCCTGGGAAGAGCTGATTAGATTTTGGTAACAATTGGAACACCGGAAGTAATAGTTTCTTTAAAAAATCTTATAAATATTATTTTTCTTCAAACGTCATAAAAATGGCATCTTTTGTAACTTGATTCACAAGGTAGAAATGAAATAAATAAATATCCATAGCAACTACATAAAATGAGCGAATAAGAAGAAGCTTGTAAAATAGAAATCTGTCATAACGCCCCAAGTTAACCAAGATAACCTACAAATTGAAATATAAACAGTTTATATTTAACGAAATAACATATTATAAAATGGCAGACTTACATATTGGCAACGACGGTAAGAATATTTAGAATTAAAGTGATATGAAAAGCATATTGTTTTTCAGCGATTCCTCGACATATCATATCCTTCAACAATATTATTGATCTTCCATTCATTTGAAAAACTTCAAGGGCCGTACATGACAATACTTCAAATTCTGATATAATTACACATAAGGAGAATATAATAGCGTTTTCCGCTTACCAAAATTTAGTTCGCACTGGAACGCATTCAGTGCAATGTATGACGTCATGCACTGTTTTGGTTTTATGAACGGTGCGCACCCATCCAGGGACAAGTGGAAAATACGTTCCTATTTCAGTTCACATTTGTTTGTTCAAAAGTTGAGGTTAAGTTTGGGATTTGAAAGTTTTATTGACATAATTGACAATAAATATAAAATGTGACGACGGTGTCATTTATAATGACTCTTTTAATTCTGAAGGATTCGTGAAACTTGATAAAATTTAAGTTTTTTAATTGTGGAAAACATTATATGTAATTATTACCTGTTTGTCAAAATATTTATGTACTACACTAGATATGAAATTAATTATTTTGGGTTGATCTGGTTTATTTAAATAGTCTAGAGCCGTTTCTGTTATATGATCAGATGACGAAAATGAAGATAAAAGTCCTTCAATAGTAGATACTACTACGGCATTTTTGACATCTTCCGCCGCCATATTTGCACTCAAATTGTCGCACTTGCTATAGTAGTCGGTGCAACAAAATGCGCACTGAGTGCGAGTTGATGTTGCCCTGAGTGCGATTTCGTAGTAAGTGGAAAATAAAAATCCGGAACAGTGCGCACTGAAAAGGTAAGTGGAAAACGCCACTCACACTCAGTGTAGCTAAATTTGCACTCAGTGCGCACTGAATGTGTAAGCGGAAAACGCTATTAAATTGCATAGTTTTTATTTAAACGTCAAAACGTGAAAATTTTCACTTGAATGTTTATAACAAAAAGTGAACAAATACGAAAGTATCCATAGCAACAGAGCAATTGAAATCATCAAACGTCCTTCACGTAAAATATTTACAATTTTTGTAACGTGAAGTTGTAATTATTTTATTTAAATACGTACGTTTAAAGAAAAAATATAATGTGTCATTCGGAGTAAAAGTGTCGTTGTGCGCTTCACATGCAGTTGTCACTTTTACTCCTACAATATACTATTTTTGAAAAATTTGTGTTATTACTAATATTAAAGAATATAAAAATCTCCATCCGATATATTTAAAATTTTTATTATATCTTCTATGGTGTTAAACATAGAGACATATAAATATATAAAATAATAAGTTGTAAATGTATCTCGCAGCCCATGGAAAACAAGTGGACAGATAAATGTGAGTCTCAAAAAGCTAGAGATATTACTGAAGACTATCTGGGAAGTACATTTAATATTTCTTACTTTATTATTAATTAAATATTTATAATAATAGATACATATATTACATAAACCCTTCAGACATACCGCCAATCTCATCAATGAATTGGAAGAATCTCGAACATTAGAAGAATAAGCGTGAATATAAAAATTTAAAAAATATGTGAAGAAGATATGTTTTTTGTGTGTATCAGAAATGTGTAATATGTACAATATTTATATAGCCTAATATGGAAATGGCGAGAGGCCTTGTGCTGGCCACAACAGTTTTTTTTTTTTTTATTAAGGGGCTGGGGCCCCCATTGTAATGTTTAACATACACCAAGCGCTAGCTACGCCACTGGTCATTTTACTGAATTTTCAGGTTTCCACAATAAACTTATGAATCAAAAACAATAATAAACCTTACTTCACAAATAATATTTTATTCACAAAATGTACATTTCGATTGCAAAGCAATCATCATCAGTTGTGCTACAATAGAATAAACATAATATTTATAAATATGTCAAAATTATTTAAAAATTTTTATGACAAAGTCACAATATTTATATCATACTTTATAATTCAATTATAAAATAAAAATACGTAATAAAATAGTTAATTAGAGATAATATTAATGTGGGGAATGATGTTTAACAATTGGGTTAACAAATTTTAGTAGTGTATTCTGTAGTGGTGACAAATCAGTATTTAATAAATTTTGAGAATGTTTTTTCATTTCAATAGCTTCCAACATGTTAAGATTTTTGTGATAATTAACTTTCAAGCATTTAACATTATCAGAAGTGAAATTATGACCTGTTTCATGATGGTGTATGGCTGAATTAAAAATGTTTTTACTTTTAAGATGATAAATATGTTCTTTAAATCTAGTACTAATTTTCCGTTTGTTTGGCCGATATATAATTTATCACATTGGTTACATTTTATTGAATAAATTCCAGAACAGTCAGATTTGTTTATATAGAAAATGTTTTTATTTAAGATATTTTTTAAAGTATATTTGTTATAAAATGCTAGTGATTTTGTGTTTCTTAAAAAGGTTATAAAAATTTTGGTGACAATTTTCAGAATATGTTAATTTCCGGTAAATGGTTTGTTTAGGTAAAAATGTAAAAGTCGTATAGTTTTTAATGAAATGTGTTCGTTTATGTTTGTTGAATAATTTTGTAATTGTAGATTTAGGGTATTGACTTCTGCTAAATGGAAAATGTAATTAAGTTCAGTTACTCAAGCAATTAATTAAGCTTATGAAATTTAAAAATGTTCTATCATATATGACTGTGTATTATTTTAAATAAGAAATTGTGGAAATACTAGTAAATATTATTTTAAAATGTAGTCGCTAAGAAGGATTTAGTAAAAATAAAAGTTGTGTTGAAAGTGGATCGACTTCGCATTTTTTAACTAGAATTTCCATTAACACACATAATCTTTTGAGACTTCCGCACCTGTAACAATACACGTCTACTTCCCAAGGAAAATATTTCGGAAGTCGAAGGAAAACAAACGAAGGCGCTGCGCACGGCACGGAAAAATGTGACTTAATACCGTTTCAGCCGAAATGCCGCACATATGTGGCTAGGCCCGTCAACTCCCAAAGGCTCCGAGCAATAACAATTTGTTCTCTGAATAATTTATTATTTCCACTCAAAATACTGAATTGATAAGCCACGCAGTTTTATTAACGTCAGACCAATTTGTAGCAAGTAAGTGAATAATTCCCTGCATTAAAACGACAAAACTTGAGTTCATATAATGACTTTTTAAGCGTTTCGAATAATTTCCTTGGCGTGAATATGTTTCTGCTGGAAAACGTTCATTTCTGGAGAGAGATATTTCTTAAGAAGAATGTACAAACCACAGGAAATAATTGCTCGCCGCACAAAAGAGAACGATGAATAATAGAGCAGGTTTCTCTTTATTCCTAGAGTCGCGAATCGTAAAAGAGACTAGTACATTGGGTCACCATTAATCTCCTAGTTGCCGGGACAGCGAAAAAAGTAGTGGAAAGTGTAATTTTTGCGCGCCACCTCTCTCCGTACTCTCCTCGCGGCGGTCGACCGTAATACACCACATAAATTAGTCAACCTTTAAACTTTTAAATCTTTCAATTTCCACTCTCGCAGCGTCAAATCACGAGTCATGTTTCATCGAATATTCCATCTATGCAAATTCAATCATTTCTCTACATTTCGTCGAAAACTTTTTACTAACTAAAATTTGTTGTGTTGCAGATATTACGGGAAAACAAACAATATATTTATCTCTAAACCTCTGAACTTTCAAACACGGAAATTTATTTATATATTAATTTTAAATAGACCGTATTTGTAAGTTTTTTAAACATATATTATTATGTATTTGTAAGTTTTTTAAACATTACTTAACATACCATAATTTATATTATGTATGTCTTTGCTTTTAAATTAACGTACGATTACAATGTATTGTCGCCGTGAGTTTCGCGTGGAGCAAGGCTAAAAGGCAATAGACTAGTACAATTGGGACTTTAATTATAAAATGATAAGATGGGTATAAAAGGCACTATAGTTTAACAGAAACTGTGGTTTTCTTTGGTAAGTCTAAAGACAAATGGAAATACGACATCGTTCGGCTTTGCCATTCATACAGAGAGGACGCTGCTTGAACATGCGAGCCCACAAACTCGGTCGGTTTACATTTTCAACAAATTTTAAAATCTACACAAATGGTTAGAAATCCAGATTTAGCTTCTATCTTGACCCTTTTACTTTCGGCACAATGAAAAGCAACTTCGTAAAAATCTAGCGCGTACAGTAAAATACTCAGGAAATGTGCAAGGCTACCATGCCTAATAGAATTGAAGCTATGTTGGTTTTACTAATAAAGGCGATGTAACCTAATATTAAAGGCCGGAATACTTAATTAACAATCAGTTTTTGTAAGTGTAACACCTTTATTAGCAAATTTTGTCACCGATTTAATTGGGTCTCGTGCCTGAGTATCTGGTCGCGTATCTGGGGAACTAGGTTCGATCCCGACCGACGCAAAAAAGAAATAAACGGTGCGCTAAACGACCGCACGGTACAAAAATGTCACTACCATTACCGAAATCCGTGTACAAAGCAGATTCGCACACTTATGCCCGTATTCATAGTCGATGCTCAATCTCGTACTTGAGTATTACTTCGCCAAGCATTACTCCGGTCGTTCTCGACCTGAAGCACATCATATGTTTCATAGTCGAAACTTCGTGAATTCTCGGTTTTCTAGGCAGGATTTTAGAGAATTTGTAATAACTATGTTAGTATATTTTTAAATTTTAATATTTTTCTCTCAAATCGTATATTTGACATCTACATATATGTCACAGGTAACAGATACATGAGTCATATCACGGATATATCTTCTTGAAGCAACCCTTTTCCATTGTTATTATTAAGGCTTCTTCTACTATGTCTACAAATTCTAAAAATTGTTGATTATCTTCATGATTCATTATTTAACTTAGATGTCATATGTGATGGAAATGACAGTTTGACATTTTTTTTATATATTGATCAAGTCTACCTAATTAAGCATTAATAAGTACTTGAGCATTATCACAGAATATACATGACTAACGTCAACAGAAGCGACACTGTTGTATGTGTTGCCGTCCGTGTGCTCATGGCTATGTGTGCGTGAACCAGGGAGGGGTAACGCAAGGAGAATGGGCGTACTCCAGTACGCCCGGCTGTGCCAGTGACGGATTGAGTAGGACAGTTCAGCGCAAGAATATTACAACTACCAGACTAGACTATTAGGCTGCGTTTATATTGGAGCTGCGATAAAGGATAAGAGAGGCGATACTAGCGAAGCACGTGAATGAATGTATAAATTTAAATGTAGGTGTTTATATTGAAAGAGCGCGCAAAGCTCCGCTGCTTAGGAGCTGAGCAGCGATAAAAGCGTCGAGAACGAATTGAATGTATTTCTACGCTCTCATCGAGGCAAGATTAGTGATGCAGCGATATCTCGATTTTTTTCTATATTACATAAATATTATACAAAATAAAATATTTGTCGGTATACATAAATATTTTAATTGCCTCTTCTTTTACATTCATATTTATTTATTAATTTTTGATTTATTGGGTTTTAGTAAGAAGAAAATGCTATACCATTCAAACACCAGACTTAGTAAAATAATGTTTTAATCAGTGGTACCCGTTTATTATATTCATGTTGCTTGTAATGTTAATTTAGTTACTATTTCTAATTATAAATTCGAGAAATTCGAGACTCTCGAGTCGAGATCGAGAGAAAGTAAGGAAAAATATGACGAGACAAGATGCAGAGAAATCTCGTCCTCGAAAATTCGAGACGAGACGAGAGTGGATTGTTTCTCACCATATCTCGTTTCGCGGCAACACTAGGCAAGATGCTTCGCTAGAGATGGAGCTGGATAAATTAGCGAAGTATTTGTTAGATCTCCAATATGGGCTCAAACAAATAAAAACCATCACAACAGATAGGCATGTGCTGGATAAAATAAATTATGGGATGAAGTGGAGAATAATTTAAACTCAACAAGTGTAATTGTAGGTCAAAGTACATTTTGTCAAAAATTATATGTCACAATAGGATTGTGACATAAGTAAGTTTTAAATAAATCACGAATATTTTGTGTAACCAGGGTAAGTCTACCATTATTAGTTGGAGTATGATTCGCTTTTATCGCTGCTCTTATCGTCGCTCTTATAGCTTTTATCGCAGCTCCACTATAAACACATCAAAGAAAGATAGATTTGATTCGCTTTTATCGCTGCTCTTATCGCCGCTCTTATAGCTTTTATCGCAGCTCCACTATAAACACATTAAATAAAGATAGATTTGATTCGCTTTTATCGCAGCTCCAACATATTTATACCCTTAGACATAATGCCGGGCGCTATATATTGTTACGTAAAAGGCTTTAAAGGTTTAAGTTTTATAGTATTAACATTGATATCAAAATAAATAATTTTTCTTCCTAGACACCTAGGCAGATATCTTACGTACGCCGTAGCTAGCGCAAAGGTTTCGTAAAGCGAGTCTGTTGAAGGTCACCAGACTCAAATACACACGTACACGTTAGTGTCGTACCAGTGGCATTACTCAAGGTTGCTTGGAACTCGCCTCAAGTAAACCTTCGATCGAAGTACGAGTGAAGAAACAAGTAGCGCCTGTGAAACGAAATCTGGTACTCAAGGCAGACTCAAGTATGGGTCGAGGCGAAGTACTGACTATGAATACGGGCATCAGCATTTTAAATTCAATATAATTATAAAATTATACTTATTCAAACTTTATAATAAAATACTAATTGCACTTACTGTCACCACTCCTGAATAAATACGAGAGTCACTTCATAAATAATGCATATGTTGGCAACATTGCGAAATAGATGACGCGACAACAATGACTTTTTCTTCAGTTGTAATAGTAGGCTTGGAGAAGCAGCTTGTGTTTTTGTTTTTCATCTATTCGTCTGTTGAAGATCAGAGGTCGTACTTTAAAATCGGAAATTTATTTGGCAGAAACCCAACGGATATCCACAATGCTTTAAGTGAAGTTTGCGTTGACTTAACAGTGGACCGTAGTACAGTCTGTCGTTAGGCAAATCGTTTTCGTGGTGGTCGTGTGAGCATCAAGACCAGGAAGGCCAAAAACATCAACTGATGAATGAGGTGCGATACTTGTGGCAGATCCTCTTAAAGAAGATCGTCGTGCGAATTGTGAGGAACTTTCTGAAACCACAGAGATACCACCGACGTAAGTTTTCCGAATTCTGACAAATGATTTAAACAAAAGAAAAAATTTTGGTCGATGGATCCCTCACTGCTAGAGTGCTGAACAGAAGCAGAAACGCTTGGACATTGCAACAAAGGAATCATAATGGCAGACAGAGTTCCATGTGGAACAAGTGTCACAGCAGTTTATTATCGTGCATTCATGCGAAAACTGTAAAGAAAATTGCACAAAACTCGGCTCCGTAAGAATGCTCGCCCCCGCATCGGGAATTTAGTAATCGAAAAACTGGGTCAATACGGTTGGGAAGTGCGACCTCATGCTCTCTACAGTCCTGTCATGAGTCCACCAGACTTGGACTTATTCCCAAAGCTTAAACTACCTATGCGTGGACATCCTTTTCCACTACATGGGAACATTGTAAGTTCCTTGAAAAGTATATTATTACTATTAGGATTCAGGAAAAATAATAAATTTTTTACTCTAATAAATTTATTTTCTTTATTAAACAAAACTTGCATAAATAAAATGAGATGTCGTACTGTAAGCCACATATATTTTATCTTTGAGGTGACGTTTGGTAAATGCCCACCCTGTATGAATATGTTTGCATCATTAACGATATTGTGAATTATTTGCACATCCAGCAATGGGTAAAATGTCGTAAAGATATATTTATATTATTTATAAAATAAAGAATTCGAAAAAGTCATATTCACTGGCTATGCTCCAATTTGGAGAAATATACTCAGTTTATCTGGATCCTCTTGTAGCATTCAAGACATAATTAGTATTGCTGTGTCTAATAAGTATCTGCGAACAAAGGAGTTAGTGATTAAAGTTTCATTCAAAACTGTTGTTAGTTTTTCAATTTTTATTTTATTAATAATATTTAATAAACAGAAGTATTAACTATATTGAATGATAATTCATCAAATGTAAAATATTAATATTAGGTATATGTACAATAATAATATTCAAGATGGCGGGTAGTGATGTGCAATTAAATAGTCAAGGGTCTAATAAGTGCAAAAAATGCAAGCAAACTGCATTAAGTGGTCCTATTTGTGTTACGTGTGGCTCAATTTCTCACAGTAGTTGTGCGAAATTAATAAAAAAATGTTAAATTTATTGACGAATCCTCAATAATCTGTTGTGATGTGGATGATAATGAAGAACACGAGGTGACTTTCAATAGTGCATCTGTTGTCAATTACGCCGTGCTTCAGCCAGAAATTAAATATCAAAAGGAATTATTACTTAGTAAAGATCTAATTATAAAAAACCAAAATGATCTTATTGAGTCATTAAAACATCAAATTACTTTATTAAACAAAATGGCACCATCACTACCATCTGCCAAAAATTTTGCTAAAAATTCCGAAAACATTCGCAAAAATGACTTAGCGAAATCTGCAAAAAATAATTCAAGTAAAGACAATAATTTACCGGCCGAGACATCAGGTGAAGAACCTGTCAAAGCAAATAAACAAATGAAACGTGATGAATCTACAAAATCGAAATCTCCCAAAAGTAGTTTAAACAATGTTACGGGACAAAATAATCAAGGTGGGCGTAGAAGTCGAAATTTCTCTTCAAAACCTCCAATTGTAGGCAATTTAGCTCCTAATAATACTTTAGTTGCTATAAAAGCTGCTGTTTCACAACCTGCACTCCTGCACGTATACAAGCTACATCCGAGTACGACTGTGGAAAATCTAAAGGACTATCTATTGCCGTTGTTCCCAGAAGTGCAATGTGAAAAATTAATATCTAAGTATCCTGACTATTACTCTTCTTTTAAAGTAATTGTAAGCGAATCTAATAGGGATAAAGCAATGGATCCCTCACTGTGGCCTACGGGCACTTATATTAATAAATTTTTTCAGCTAAAAAACCTTCAAAAAACAAAGGATACCTAGTAAATAACACCTCTTTCTTAATCTTAAATTGTAAAGCTCTGACTATTCCAAAAGTAAATTTTATTATTACTGAATATTTATACAAATTTAAAACTTTAAAGTTTCTATGTTTGACTGAAACTTGGTGTAATAAAGACCAAGTTAATTTATTTATATTCAATGAATTTAAATGTGTTTCTAATTTTTGTAGATCGCAATATGCAGGAGGCGGCATTGGAATCTGGTGTCACACAAGTCATTTTAACGAAGTTCAAGCAATAAACCTTTCACAATTTTGTGTTGAAAAACACTTTGAAGTTTGTGGTATTCTGTGGAGACCAGTCTCCAACAGCCCTATCCTAATATTAAATATATATAGATCACCTACTGCTGATTGTAAAATATTTTGTTTTAATTTAAATATTGTTCTAGATAACATCTTTAAACCCGATTGTGATATCTTTATATGCGGAGATTTCAATCTGGATCCAGTAAGAGATTATAATGAATATTGTCATGTACTTCACATATTCTCCTCTTATAATTTATTAAATAAAGTTAGTCCCAACAAGAGGACGATATATTTTAGATCATTGTTATACAAATTCTACAAACTACAATGTAGAAGTAGACAAAAATATTATATCTGACCATAGCGCAGTTCTAATTAGCACAAATACAAATAAAGACTCTGCTGATTATGTTAAAAAATATAGGAGAATTTTTAACGAGAAAAACGTAAGTAACTTTATTAATGACCTTTCTAACGAATCTTGGTGTAATGTGTATTTAGAATCTGAAACAAATGCGGCTTATAACAGTTTCATTGATACTTTCATGTACTTTTTTAATAAAAATTTTCCTGTCCAAAAAATTAATACTCACAGATGTCAAAAGAAATGTTGGGTAAATTCAGATATAATAACTTCAAGTACCAATTTAAAATCTTTATTTTACTTGAAAAGTAGCTATCCTGAGCTCATTCCTGTTTATAAAGAAGCGAAAAGAAAACATTCACTTTTAATAACTACAGTTAAAAACAATTTTTTTCAGAATAAAATAATTCACTCGGACAACAAAGTTAAAAGTGCATGGAATATCATTAATAATTCTAAAAATAAGATTAATCCTAATATAAAACTAACAATTGACAACAAATTAATTGAGAATCCGGAAATAATAGCCAATATATTTAATAATCATTTCAAAGAAGCACCCTTAAATATTATAAAACGTATTCCCGCAACTAACACTGATGCTAATTATCGCATAAATGATAACAATGGGTATTGTAACTTATTTTTGAGTCCTTTTACTGAAACAAAATTATTCGAAATTATTATAAATAAACTTAAAAAACAAAAAATCTTCTGGTTTTGATAATGTACCTAATTTTGTTATAAGGAGTGCAGCACATATGATATCAGCTCCTTCAACACACATAATCGATTTATCATTCCAAAACGGAAATTTTCCAGAAAAATTAAAAATTAATAAAATAATACCTGTTTTTAAAAAAGGAGACAAACAAAATACCGATAATTACAGACCTATTGCTCTGACCTCTGGGTTTTCTAAAATTTTTGAATACTGCTTCCTAAGGAGGTTTGATGGTTTCCTAAAACAAACTAATATTATAAGAAATACTCAGTTTGGTTTTAGAGAAAATATCTCGACCATTGATGCTTTGCATTATTTATATAGAAAAATTATTCAATATATTCATAATGGAGAATATCCAGTCGGTATTTTTTGCGATTTTAGTAAAGCCTTCGAATGTGTCGATCACTCGTTGCTGCTTAACAAATTAGAACTTATGGGTATACGTGGCGTTGCGTTAGACTGGATTTCATCTTTTCTAACCAATAGACTGCAGTTTGTTTCAATTAATCATTGTAATAATACCTCAAATAATATTTCTAATTCCGATTTAACAAAAATTAACGTTGGTTCACCTCAAGGCACAGTACTTGCTCCAATTCTTTTCATTATCTTTATTAATGATTTAAGTGCCGTTTTAACTAATGATTGTGACCCTATCATGTACGCCGACGACACAACTCTTTTAATTTATGATAAAAGTAAATCTTCTCTAATTGATAAGTGTAATTTAAATATATACTCTTTAACCACTTGGTGCTCCACAAATAAATTGTTTTTAAATGAAAATAAAACTAATATTCGTTTTCATACAATAAGCCCTAAAAATAACGACATTCAAGTAAATATTCAGTTTGATAATAACCATTTAGAAAGTTGTACGTCAACTCGTATATTAGGTCTCACTGTAACGGAAAACTTAAACTGGAATCCCCACTGTGATGAACTTGTCAGTAAATTAAATGTAGTTTGTTTTCAATTTCGTCATTTAAAGGAATACTTAAATATTAGCCAACTTGTTATGTTTTATTATGCAAGTATTGAATCTCGTATGAGATATGGGATTTGTTTATGGGGAAATTCAAGTGCTATTAAAAAAGTCTTTATTGCCCAAAAGCGAATTATTCGTTGTTTAGCTGGAGTCAGTTACTTATCATCCTGTCGTCAACTTTTTAAAAAATACAACATCTTAACTGTTATAAGTTTGTATATTTATGAAATTTGCATTTTTATTTTCAAAAATCAAAATTCTTTTGTAAAGACATCTGATATTCATAATTATAACACTAGGCATAATAATAACTTCTATGCACCGGTGGCCAAATTAAATATTGTTAAAAATTCTCCTGAAATATTTGGATTAAAATTGTTCAATAAATTGCCAGCGAGTTTAAAACAAAATAATAACTTAAAATTTTTTAGTAAAGAACTTAAAAAATATTTAATCCTTCATACTATTTACACTCTAGAAGAATATTTCAGCATATAAACATATCATATGCAATTTTCATTTTCATTTTTATTTTGTTTTTTCTGACGCTTTCTATACACGACTGTATTGTGTCTTTGGAAATAAATCCTATTGAACGTTGAACATGGTTTGGCAAAATGGCACGGTTTTCTTATTTAATCATTTATTTTACACTACTCTACAGGATTTAAAATCCCAATTACAGAGGGGGTATAAAAACAAATAATAATTTACAAATTAACAGTTTGTGTCCCAATCAGTGTTGGGTCAGATAATGATTTTCGGTATCTGGATAACAGATAAAAGATAAATTTACGCAATATATCTAGATAAGGATAACAGATACTTTACATGTTATTTAGATAAAAATTTTAGATAACAGATAAGATACCTGAAAAGTAAGCAACCGTGATTTCTTGCAAAACTTTCTTTAATTGTTTATGCTTGATTGATACGATGGGTGAAAAGGAAACAAAAAATATTCAGTGTACATATTTATTTAATACAAAACAAAGATAGACACTATTCTAAAAATATCTATGTATGTACATATTTTTTTATAATAGTAAATTATTGTTTTTTAAAAACAGTACTTTCTCAAAATTAGTATCAGATAGGCGATTGCGTCTTGGTGTGAGAATTTACCCGCCTACACTGAAAAGCTTTTGAACGGGACCAGAGCTTGGTATAGAAATATTATACTTCAAGAAAATTCTTTTTACTGTAGGGTATTTATTCAAACATTCTAAATTCTAACTTTTATCATCTAAATAGGATGTTGACGGTATAGGCTCGTCTTTCTCTTCCATTATGCTAAAAATAATACAAAATCAAAATATTAACCGTAAACTGACAGGTTAGTTTATAAAAAAATGAAAATATGAAATATTAGGATTAAAATGCATTAACTTAATAAATTAAATGTCATACATAATCTATTACAAGGCGCATTAACGTAAACATTTGAATTAGAGAACTTTATATAGAAAGTAGGATGATATCTACCATTAATTCTAGGTACAAAGAGATTAACAGTGTACAAAAATTCACTATCATTAATTGCATTATGAATTATTTTCTATAAAAATAAAATGCTTAAAATATTTCGTCTGGTTTCGAGAGATACAGTATTGAAAGTTTTCGCACCAAGTAATGATTGTAAACTTTATGTTTTTTAAACCAGCAGTATTTAACAAATCTCTTTTGCACGCCTTCAAAGGCGTGTTTCCAATTTGCATAAAAAGGGGACCACACATGACAATAATACTCTAGATTAGGACTTATATAACAATTATACAACATAATAATAGTTGTCAAATTCTTAAGTTGTTTTGATGTTCGTATTACAAAATTCAGATTCCGATATGAAACAACTACCGTAGATTGAACATGTTTAACAAATTCTAATTTAGTATCAAACTTAACACCTAGGTCCTTAAATTCACTGACTCTTTGTAATGACTGATTACTCATGTGATATTGATTCAATATAAGCTGTTTTTCTTTTTTCTAGAGAATGTCATTATTCTACATTTGTCTATATTGAAAGGTAATTTGTTCGTTTGTGACCAAGTTAATAACATATTTACGTAGTCGTGCCATAAATTCTGTCTCTGAGTATAAAACACGATAAAAAGATTTAGAAAAATAACATTAAGGGTGCCTTGAACATTTGTTTTTTTCATCCGTCAACATATTATTGTAAATCATTAATTTCAAACCGGTAGTTCATGCAGTAAACATGGAATGGGGTATTACAGAGAACAGTGTAGCAGTGATTGCGCTATACAAGTGCAGCAAAACACCAGTAGAGATTTTCAATTTGTTAAAACTTCTGAAAATTACGAAGAAGTTTGTTTACCGGACCACTAAACGTTACAACGATACGTTACTAATTGATGACAGACCAAGAAGAGGTCGGCCACGCACAACTAGGAATCCAGCAGCCATCAAATTTGTTCGCGAGAGAATTCGGAGAAATCCACTCCGGAAGCAGAAAATCATGTGTAGAGAAATGAAGATCCCCACTAGAACCATGTCACGCATTCTGAAAGAAGATCTTGAACTTGGAGCTTATCGCAGAAGCACATGACAGCGATTAACAGCCACCCTACGTCACATTAGAGCAACGAAAGCCAAAAAGTTACTGCAGCAACACGCGAATGGAAGTCATCGGCAAATTCTTTTTACGGATGAAAAAATTTCCACTGTAGAAGAAAAATTCAACCGCCAAAATGATAAGGTGTGTGCCTATAGCTCCCGGGAAGCTACAGAGGTAGAAAGGGGTCACCGCCCAGCGTCCGTGATGGTTTGGAGGGGGATGTCTTACGACGGCGTTACGAAGTTGCATTTCTGCGAACAAGGGGTAAAAAAGCGAGCAGAAAATTACCAAAGTGACATATTAGAGCAAGTTGTGAAGCCATTGAATGACTCTTTGTTAGCTGGAAAGCATTGGATTTTTCAGCAAGATTCCGCGCCCGCGCACAAAGCGAAGTCGTTGCAACGCTGGTTAGTGATGAATTTACCAGAATTTATTGCCGCTGAAGATTGGCCCTCTGGAAGTCCAGACCTCAACCCTTTGGATTACCGCTTGTGGAATGTGTTAGAGGAGAAGGATGCTCCAAACCTCATCGCAATATTGAGGCATTAAAGGCTGATTTGGTAAAGACAGCAGCTTCCATACCCCTGGAAGTGGTGCGTGCTGCAATCGATGAGTGGCCGGAACGTTTGAAGAAGCGTGTAAAAGAACGAGGCGGTCATTTTGAGTAATTTTATTTTTTTAAGATTATTAGTTATGTAACAATAAAATGACATTCATTTTTTTATCAGCTTTCTTTTGTTTATGTAGAATAAGCCCCCCTTGTACTAGGGACAGTATTTATGGCACGACTACGTATATCATTTTGAAGTTCTACACAGTCGTTATATATACAAGGTGTTAATACTAAGTTGTTACACCCGAAAATGGTAGTTAGAACTCATTAAAACAAACAACTTTTCTTAGTTCCAATTTTTGATTTGGTGCCCCGATTCTTAGTTATTGGAGTTCTTTTGTTTTTCGAAAAATCATCATAATTCCATTATTTTAAACAATATTGAAAAAAAATTTTCTTTCAAATTTACCTTTAGGCTCTCTAAAACATTTGGGATTTACAACTAATTTTTATTTTTTAATACATGATTTTTTGATAACCACTCCATCGATTTTCGAAAGTAAAACATTTCTAAAATCCTTGAACTATATATTACAATATTTGTCATACAAATTTTTTTCAGTCTATTCTAAAAAAGTATTTATTCATTTACTTGACTTACATAAGTGCGGTGTGTTCAAAAATAATCCTAACTTGGAGTAGGCTGTGAACAAAAAAACGTATATCAATTTGAAAGTATTTAATTAAATGTCAAATTGACACGATATATTGTCAAAAATGTTATCTAAAGAAATATTCTTGTATCCTTATTTTAGAATTAGAAATAAATTAGAAAACGGTGAATGGCAATAATCTGTATCCTCCTTTATTATCTTTTCTCCTTAAAAATACATTTCGCGATCAATTGTGACTTGATTTTTGAATTGAATAATGATCAGACATACGTTTTGTGTTCATAGCTTACTCCGAATTAGGTTTTTTTCTGAATGCACTGCACTTATGTAAGTCAAGTAAATGAATAAATACTTTTTTTGTATTGATTGAAAAAAATGTTCATGACAAATATTGTAGTAGATAGTTTAAAGATTTTATAAATGTTTTACTTTCGAAAATCGATGGAGTGGTTATCAAAAAATCATGTTTTGAAAATTTTGATCGATCGCCATTTTGTCATTTGAAAAACTAAAAAATAATTGTAAATGCCAAATGTATTAGAGAGCCTAAAGGTAAATTTGAAAGAAAAAATTTTTTCAATAATCTTTAAAATAATGGAGTTATGACGACTTTTCAAAAAACAAAAGAACTCCAATAACTACGAACCGGGGTACCAAATCAAAAATTGGAACTAAGAAAAGTTGTTTGTTTTAATGAGTTCTAACCACCATTTTCGGGTGTAACGACTTAGTATTAACACCCTGTATAAATCAGCATACATCAGAATATTTGAGGAATGAACAAATTTAGTAATATTAATGAATAATGGAAACAACGCAGGAACTAAATTAGACCCCTGAGGAACACGAGAGCTGGCCAAGAAATCATTCGATGCAAAACCGTTAATTTCAACATATTGATATCGATCAGAAGACAGCTAAGAGGCAAGAAGCTGGCAAAGTGGGAGAGAAAAGTTGAACTCGTTAAGTGGCTAGTGTACCTAGAGCAAAAGTTCGATTTCAGAATTACCGTAACAGAAGTGTGGTGGGACGAGGGGAAATATTTGGTTTGTCGAATGTACAATAACTTCTCTCCCTACCACCGACCGTCTGATTGTACAGTAGGCTCACGCTGAGACCATGTTGAGACAAACTCGAAACAAATCCGTACAGCTAGGTAAACTGTGCAGTTCAAGGCTGGATGAGTAGACTCAGTAGTCAAAATACAAGAAAAGAATTCGCATTCAATCTTCTAATTTTGGTTTAATTTGTAAATGAAAAACAGTAAAAACAAGTACAAACATATTAATTAACTATTTATATAAACCATTTAGAGGTAATTACGGGATCGAAATAGAATCAATTGCTAAATGGGATTTTACAAAAAGAAGTGGTTTACATACAGACGAATCCGGTTTAATAATAAACAAAAAGTATCATTTTGGCAAAAATACCAGACGGCCTTTTAGGAGAAAGAGCATTAATTGAAATAAAATGTGCATTTTCGGCAAAAAATATATTCCTATGAAGCAGTTAAAAATAAAATTATAAATTACTGAACAATTCTTTCTGGTACTCAAAAATTGAGCCTAAAAAAGAATCACAATTATTATTTTCAAATAAAGGGACAGTTGCACATTTGAGAAACCGTGGTTTCAACATCCACACATCCCCCCCCCCCCCCACACACACACACACACATACACACACACGGACATCATCGCAAAAATGTTATAATCGGATTATAGGGACCTTAAAACGTGCTTATCCACTAAAATCATGATATGCGAATTTTACCATGATTCCAATACTTCTCTCAGCTAGAGGTAAAAATCTGATGTGGCTAACACAAAACTTTCCGCTATTTATTTATTTTTACCTTCCGTCACCTTTAGGTAAGGAAGGTATTGTCTTTGGTCAAAAAATTCGGTGGTGAGTTTTTAATGAATAAGCACGTTTTAGGGTCCCTACAATACGAATTTACTATTTTTGAGATGATGTCTGTATGTGTGTGTGTGTGTGTGTGTGTGTGTCCGTGTGTGTGTGTGTCCGTGTGTGTGTATGTATGTCCGTGTGTGACAAATTTTTCTCCGACGATAACTTCAATACTACAATTCCAAAAATTATAATTCTTTCGTATTCCTCTTCTGTACATCCATATGAAGAGTTGATTAGATTTTGGTTATAATCGATCCACCGGAAGTACCCTTTTTTGAAGTTTTTAACAGTTTTTCTTAAAAAAACGCAGTTAAATATTACTTTTTGACATTTTGTTATTATATATTTCAAAGAAAATACTCTTCTCTATACGGTTTAATTATACATTTTCCTTCATATTCAATAGATGTAAATTAAAAGCATTATAAAGAAATTAATTTTCAAAAATTAGTCTGCTTTGCAATTTATTATGGAAACAGCTGACATAATTATTCAAAAAAAATTAATTGACAGATGTCAGTTGCAAGTGCAAAACCAAATATGAAAAGTATAGGATCTAAAATTGGTATGTCATATTGTTACTCGCAAGTGACATGCAGAGAAAGGCCAAAGAGAAGATGGAAGGACATTACTTAGTGTAGTTTATGTTATAATTTTATTGCATTTAAAGAACCTTTTCAAATGAACTTTTAGTATGGAATTTGTAAAAAAAAGTATGTGTTCGTGTTCGATTTTACATGATATTATACAGAATTTGTTCCAAGGACCTTTTGGTATGGGATTTGTACAAAATACATCGAACTGACGGAAGGTCTTGTGCTGGCCACAACAGATTTTTTTAAATTTAAATACATACCTACGTATTTACTAATGCAGCACACTATATTATGTTCCATTGCATATAACTATTATTAACTATATTAACTGTGTAACAAAGGAATTGTGTTTATCTTAGGCTTCGGGATTTATAACAAAATCTATTTTTAAATTTATCCGTAAAATATATAGAAAAAGTAGAAAATTCAATAATCTTTAATTTTCATAACGGCATTTAATGCGAATAAATGGCATTTAATGGTACTTTTTGAAGAAAAACCATTATGAGCATGCTATTTCCGGTTATCCGATTTACACCAAAATCTAATGGTTACTTTCCATATTAGAATAGGGTAGAAATGCAAGGTTTCAGAATTTTCTGAATGAGTTAGAGCGAAGGCAAAATTCACACTCAGACACACACATACACACACACAAACACACACACTCACTCACACACACACACACACACACACAGACATACACACACACATACACACACACACACACACACACACACACACACACACACACACATACATTCAGACATCATCGTGAAAATGTTAAAATTGGATTCCAGGGACCTTAAAACGGGGTCATTTATTAAAATCACGATATGCGATTTTTAGCACGATCCGTATACCTACCTTACCAAGGGCAGCGGGAGGTAAAAACATACAAAATGAGACATTTTCCCATACGCAAGTATATCGCTATTGCTAATCCCACAATCATAATGGGGTCCTATACCATTTTTCTTTTATTTTTTTTCTGTAAGAACAGGATAAAATAAGAATTTTAGTGCAAACGCAACTTAAAAATTTTACGTAATAAGCGAGATATGAATTTTTAAAGTTTAAGAATTTGTGCGTGACGTAGCAGGTACTAACAAGTGATCGACAAACAATGGGACAAACTGTTAGTTATAGAGGGAACAATTTTTTTCATGTTTGCATAGCTGAAATGTTTGTAAATAAAAACTTATACGTTATATTCATGAAGAAATTATTATTAAGTATAAATAACGTAAATAAAAACCTTTTTTTCCTAATAAATTATAGAACATTGAAACAGTTTGACAATATTATTACACAAAGCATGACGACGGATGGCGCCAGTGTTGGCCTGTTTTGAAGTTTCAATATTAATTTAACTAATATTATTATTAATTTAATTAATATTACAAATTGATTTAATTATAAATATATTATTATTGTTAATATTACTAGATGTTATAATTAAACAAATTCATCAAACACAAACTTGTTAAATGTTTTGTTAGGTTATGGAACAACATGACATTTCATATTCTTTTAAAGGTGACCGCTAAAGACGCGCGAATCTCCTTTTTAAAATCAGGCGACCAATCTAATTCTTAGTACCTTACCCGTCATACCCAATTAGTAATCATCTTCAATCGCTTATAGTTTGTGACCTAGTCAATATTTAAAGAAAATTTTTTTACTAATACTCATTAATTTATGTATATTTTTGTTTTCTTATTTAAGATAGTTAAAATATGACTATGTTATAGGACCCCATTGTTGATACATACTCTCTAAAAATTTTACACAGGTGATTATTAAGCCTTTATTCCCCAAAATAAATGTATGACATTTTCGTGAACAAAATACATTAAATAAATAAAAAAGAATTTATAGATAAATATAAATAATGTAGATGAGTAGATGTAGGCAATGAAAGAAAATATATTTTCTAACATATTTTGCCCGGAGTTTGTAGGAATTGAGTGGGTCGTACCCGAAGTAATAATTCTAATAAATATCTTTTATTGCTTTGTAAGAGTCCATTTATCTACCACGATATTTATAAACATTAATCCCCAACCAAACAAGTCGTGAGAAAATAAGATGAAAAAATTAAATTCAATCTGTACCCTATATAAAGTAAAAAAAAGGTTGACGGGCGGAACACTAAGTCTACTTTTAGCCCCTTTCTGTTTCACACCCCTGTGATGACGCGGTAACACAAAATAAAAGGATACCGGCGGGATACGCAAAAGTAAGATTTATGCCCACTGGTAATGGAAGGAGATGTTTACACTTTAATGCACAACAAAATTACGTTTAATAATGTGATCGTTATTTTTTATTAACTTCGTTTTTGTTGACAACTTGATAATGGAACAAAGAACATTTTTGTAATGACTGCCGTGATTATTATTACATTTTACACTTTTTCCCAGATAATAATTTTACTCGAATAGCAAATTATTAACGCTATTTTGAATATATTATTTATTTACTTAAATATATAAACAAACAAAAACTCTGAGATTTATGTCAAATGAAAGATATTTTTTATATAAAAGAACTATAACTGAAGTATATAAGATTGTCTGCATTATTTGTTAGCAAAACTCTGAAAGTTTAAAGTTTCTAGGATCTGTATTTGTATCGCCAAGGGAAACAAATATGTCAAGATTCTGACTGTACAACATAAAACGTTTTGTGATTTTCAGCTAAGCTAAAACAAACTTAATAACAATGAAGCAAAGATTACTTCATACAGAATTCAGAATGGATTTACCAACTCATAAAATCATATCTACCATTGGCAAAACCAAACATTAAATCGATTAATACTATATTATACTTAAAAATTAATTATACTGGTTGACAAAAATTCTCCAATTGATCACATTCCTTCCGAGTTTGTAAAAAGTTATGAAGTCAGAAGAAACATGGTGAGTTTTTCTGACAAATACTATATATAGAGGGATAAAAGGCAGTACCTCATATGTTCCAATTTCGTCAAGCTCTATCTGTTAGTGATTGAATCAACTTTAATATACCCTCATGTTAATACAGTAATCGGGTACGTGAAGTTGGCATAATAAGGTTGGGCGGGCACAAATTATGAGAGTAGTATAAATAATTTGTGCCCACAAAATTATTTTCGAAATTTAAGAGGGTTGCTTTTTATATTAATACAGAAAGCTTAAAATAGAAATTATTGGAAGTTTGATATAAAAGTTATTATGAAAAATAAAATCGTCACAATGAAATTTAGGAGAGAAATGCATAGGAGGCAAATTGTCAAAAAAACTATTGACTGTTCTTGCAGAAGCTAAGCCGGTTAATGTTAAATCATTACTATATCAGCTTCAACGAAACTGTGAAAGACGCAAATACAAAAGCCGTCATTTCAACTCGAGAAAGGATAAAAAAGCAAAGTAACAGATTTTGATAAAATAAATTAAATCACATGCAATACATAAAGTACTTCTTTATTATTTTTTTTTTTTAATAAAAATTGTTTTCACCATTTATATGCGCATTTTCTTATAAAGCCCGTTTGACATTATACTATTTTCGTCTATTTTCATACTATATTTCTAAACAGATTTTTGATCGAATTCCATTCAATATACATGCTATCAAGTCGTGTATAATCGGTAATCTTCGGAATGTATCGTATTTTAAATCAAAATAAATGAATATCAACCTAACAAATTTGTACAGTTAACTTATTTTTGAAATGGATAAAATACAAAACATAAAGAGTTACAAAAATTCATTTTAAATATGTCTGTGTCATATTAGATATTTTATATTAATATTATTGAAATGTTTTTTATAACCTCACACTTTGCAAAATAAATGATAGATGACAAAAGTTGGCAACTGTTGATATCACGACTTCGCGCATGCGAATTAACGATCTAGTATGAAACTCGTATAGAAATATACGGCCGGGTGTATATTCCTATACTAGAATCTCGGATGAAAGTCGGATGAAAATTTCTGTTTTTCATTTTGCTAGATTTGTCTAGAAATTTCTCGGAAGGTTCTCGTACTAGAATCTATACAAAAAAGTATAATGTAAAACAGGCTTAACAACCTACGAATATAATGACGTAATACGTCCGGTCGCTTGACCATCGTTATGAACGAAATTTACTATAAATATTATTGAATTTTCTGTAATAATTTACACACACATGTAGACATCGGTAATGATGACGATATATTTTACCGTGTGGGCGCTTACCAGGCGTCACCTCACGGGCACTCATAGCTGGTGTAGAGAGTGCACCACATATTTTCACGGAATTTATACATTTAGCAGATTCTATTAACATAGGTTTCTGCAAAATCATATAAAATAGCAATAAATGCCATATACAAATATCTCTTAAATAGGGGGACATGACTTAACCACAGATTACTGAGGCTAAAATAAGACGATTTAACTAAACTTGCTTCTACCGGAAAGTGTACCATTTAGCCAGTCTTTTGCTTCAAAGTTCTTCGAAAAAAAAATTAATTTTGCTTATAATAACAAAACGCTTTATTCGATTTGGATGAAAGTTGGTATGACAGATCGTATGTTTATAAGTCATCTTTTAAGATGATACTTGTTATTATTAGTGAAGCACTAGTATATGAAACTTAGGTGTCCCAACATTGATTAGACCGTAATTTTTAATGGCCGCGCCGATAACGTAATTTTTTTTTTTTTTTCAGAAAGATAATTTCAATAGTAAACTTTTCTCTTTCTGTTTAATTTGTGATATCTGTTACGGTTCAGACAGAAAAAAATAAAACCTGAGTGACTGCATCGTGAATTTTTTTAAAATAAATTTAATCTAGCAGTCTATCCAAATGTTAAACAAGTAATTTCTAATGACAATAACAATTGTTTATGGGTTGTCAAAAAATTCCATCGCAATATTCAGAAAATTAGTAACATCCGTTTGTTCGGCCTAATAGTATTTTACTACCATTATTATAAATAAGACGAATAAATATGTTAGCTTACTCCTAAACAAGTTGAGAAGATTGGCAACTCTTTACTGTCATTAAAAATTTGAAGTTTGGCATTTGGACAGAATGCTAGATTAAATTTATTTTTAAGAAAACCACGATGCAGTCACTCAGGTTTTATTTTTTTCTGTCTGAACCGTCACAGATATCACAAATTAAATAGAGAGCAAAAAGTTTACTATTGAATGTATCATTCTGAAAAAAAAACCTAAGTTTCATATACTAGTGCTTCACTAATAATAAGTATCATTTTAAAAGATGACTTATAAACATACGAACTGTCATACCAAATTTCATCCAAATCGAATAAAGAATTCTGTTATTATAAGCAAAATTAATTTTTTTTTTTTTTTTTTTCGAAGAACTTCGAAACAGAAAACTGGCTAAATGGTACACTTTCCGGTAGAAGCAAGTTTAGTTAAATCGTCTTATTTTAGCCTCAGAAATCTGTGGTTAAGCCATGAGACACCCTATATAGTCAACTCTATAAATTGAATTTGCAAGGGTTTTTTTTATTTGTTCGAATTAGAGAGAATTCGAAATGAAAAGAGTAAAACGAAATGAAATGAACATTCATATAAATTAAATAAAGTATGTATATGCAAAAATGTTTATTCAGTTATATAATGGAAAGATACAATTTTTTACAAAAATGAGATGTACATTAGGATGAAGTGAAATTATAAAAGTTGGAATTTATTATTTTTAAGATGGCTTGGTAGGGAATGGGGTCATGCCAAAATAAAATGTTGCTAATATTTTTATAAAAATAGAATCTATGACACTCATTGTCCATATTGCAACATAATGCATCCCAAAATATAATACTTTTCATTCATAATTTACTTAAAAGATATTCCCGCTACGATTTTCTGGGACGGCATGTATCGGCTACTCACACAACGGCACTAGTCATAATATGAAGGTCACAACATCACAAACTTCAAACACTAAGTTAAACGTCAGATCAGAGTAAACTAACCAAATATTTATAAAGCTGCCAGAGGAAAAGTGCGCTCTATTCAATCTTTTTTCATAAAGATTTAATTATTTCATTACAGAAATATTATTTGTAATTGCAGGTTTGTTAGTCCAGTCCATGGAGACCAAAAAAGACCTTTGCCTTACAGAAGGTGGGAAAAAATGATTTTAACATATGTTGTTTAGGTCGAGGCGGGGATGAAAAATTCAAATTTGTGACCTTGGGGAGGCTCGGCGTGAGCCGCCATCTTGGATCAAAGGTGCAAAAAATGAGTTTTCATTTTCTTCTTCTGAAATTTCAGCACGTATTAAATGCACAGTAAAGCTTATCTTTAATCGTGTCCAAATTTCAGAAGAAAAAATGAACACTAAGCTGATTTGCAGATGTTTAAAATTTTAGTGAAATTTCACATAAGTTTAAATTGTTAATAATTCGTTAACCGCTCATCGTTTAACATGACATGAAGGAGAATTTCAAACTGAATTAAAATTTTTAAACTGCAGTACCGTATCTTTAACCAGGTCAGAGTGGTTGATAAATTTGTGAAAAATCGCTGACAAAAAATATTTAAAAATCATCGATAATTTACTTCTTTTAATTCCACGACAAATGTAAACTGTTACAAATAACAAAATCTATTAGACTAAGTATTAAAAAATTAATATTGTGTATATTTTGAGTGATTAAATCTTCTTTCATAAATTGTTGTTCTGGTTACGTATTTTTGAACATAATTCTTTGAGGGTTCATCCTAGGTAAAAAATGCAACAATCCTTTGTGTACAAAAAGTAACGAGCTTTAAATTTGTATTCTTGTAAAATTTTGATACGGGCCACTGTTTTCGAGATAATAGCGAAAAACTCATTTTTTGCACCTTTGATCCAAGATGGCGGCTCACGCCGAGCCTCCCCAAGGTCACAAATTTGAATTTGAATTAAAAAAACAATTTACAAACAATCTTAATTTACATTTTGTCCGCCAGGGTGAACTGGAATCGTTTAGATACATGCCGTATGCGCTCACGTGATCTACTTGAGATATGAAATTGACCCATATTTTTAAAAAATTATATCTACAAAACAATGCACACAAATGGCGTGAAAATATTATTTACATATACTGTGACCGGTAAATTTCCAGGAAAAAATTAAAACAGAAAATGTTGCATGACCCCATTGTTGATCCATAGTGACCTGTTAATTAAATTTTTTGTCTCAATTCCTTGAACTTCCGCAAAGCCATTCAAGGAATTGCCAAATAAAAAAAGAAAATTTAAAAGTGGTCTATATATATATATATTTTTTTGTTTATTTATTAATATTTTTCGCATTTTTGTAACATAACATTAAAGATACATCGAGACATTCGCAAACACATTTCAAACATTTTTAAATAATGATAATGAAAAAGAATTTAATGATATATTCTTTTTCTGTATTAAATTTTGTTATTATTTTGCGAGATTCTATTCTGGTCCTTCTAAATTCGTCCCGGTTGGAAAACACACAACCAGCCAAAGATGTCTTACAGGCCTATTCTACTAAAAAAAATGTATAATGATATCGTTACTGAACGACTGTCGCTAAGCATTTGATTAAACGACTTTAATAACGACAAATGCCAAAAACTACTAATCATATCGTTATAAATTATCGTTATCAGGATTATAACGATTTTCATATGTTTTTCAATTTAAATTTCACATATCGATTCATTGTTGTCTATTTAATTGAATTTGACAATTTGACAATGGATATAAAGAAAAGGGTGTCGAAGACAACTCAAAGATAATATGAAATATATGTTGAAGAACTGGAAAATAATAGTTTATTAAGAATTAATAAATTGTCCACTGAAGAATTGGAAGAAATATGGAGAAGACTTACAAGTCATTTAAATTCTGTGGGACCGGGTAGAAGAATCTGATGTATCACGCAGAGTACGATTTTATAATCTGACATCCCTATACAAATATATAATTTTTAAATACATAGATAGTGCATCTATATTATATTATATATCAATATATTAAATAATATTATCTAAATCTAAATTTTGAAATATATTTCTGAAATATAAATAAAATGTCTAATATTAAAAAATATTATTAATAAAATTGTACAGAAGTGAATAAATACTCATATTTGCAGAATCTCTTGCTCAGCTACAATTAATAAAATATCTTCTTAACCCATTTTTACTTTGGTCTCAAAATATGTCAAACTTTACGACTTCAACGAAGCATGTGAACTTGTCGTTATTAAACGATATGAAATAACGATATGTAACGATTCATAACGATAAATAAATTAGCAGATAGGGTTTTGGTAACGACTTATCGCCTGGTAACGAGTCATAACGATACATAATTTTTTAGTAGAATAGGCCTGTTTCTCACAGTTTCCAAATGAAAATGAATTCATAAACGTTAAGGTAGACGCTCTATAAAGGAGAGGACGAACGCATCTAAGAATTGTATATAAATTCGATATATAAAAAGCGAATTTCATTGAAATATATGACAAATGGCCAATAATTCGTTTAGAGGGAAGTTCGTAATAAAAAATTCGTTTTTGAGAAAAATTTGCCTCAAATCATAGAAACTTTTATGCGACACTAATTGGCTTTGTGATTGGATACCACTCCTGAGTTTTAGATAGACTACTAGTACAAATAAACATTCATTATAATTCTTTTACAGAAATTGTCCATTATTCACACTGTTTTAAATATATTATTTCCATATTTAAACGTCAAATATAAATGAGACAAAATACATTTGAATTATAATCCATGTGGTAAATCCAAAATAATTAATGTTAAAACAACCCAATAGATTGTTATTAAAAATAATGAAATAATGGATGACGCGAAATAAAAAACTAATGTGTGATTAATTAGTCATCATCATTTGAAATTCCAGTGATATTATGATATTAAAATTTAATATCTGCTTATTAACAAATATATAAAAGAGCAAATTCGTGTCTATACAAAACTGAAATTAGGTACATATAAAATTCAGAAATATCAAAAATTGCATGTACTCGTATGTTTTAGTTTAAATTAAATTTAACAAAGGAAAATAGTTTTTTTTGTGTTGTTTCCTAAATTATTTTAAAAAAGAAATAATTCAAATAAAAATTGTACAGCATATAATTCTGTATATAAATCAGTAAACTAAATTCATTTTGTATGTTTCGTAACGGTAGAAATTAGATATGTAAATGGGACCCGATACTCAATGTTCGATTTATTTCTTTCATGCAATATTTAATGTAATTATAAATTTGTTTCAATTTCCAAATGTGTGTGGTTATTGAAATATATTTTTTTCAATATTTTATTGAATTTTAAGTCATGTAGCATCAGACTTTTAATATTTATATATATATATATATATATATATATATATATATATATATATATATATTGTAACGATATCAAAAAATCGTTACGCGGTTTTTTTCACTTCTTATTGTTCAACTTGATTAGCGACATATTTTGTGTATTTCCGCCGTGAATTGAACGCGACACGAGCACATGTTGTCATTCATTCGTGTTCTTGACGTGTTGCCGGCTGCTTGTGTGCTGACTATTTTTCCAAATTCAAACTATTCCTTTTTATGCTGAACCAATAACCAGTACGGTTCACCGGTCCCCAGCGTTTAACGCTTTCACTTTTGCTCTAAATTCCTTTTTGTTTGTAATATTCTGCCTAACTTTTTGTGTTTTTGGCAACCTTCCAAGACACGGTCGTAGCGCCGTGGTGGCGTATTCAATTTTTGTGAGTACACCATAGCTATAGTAATTCTGTATCGCTTTATATTTCGGGGTTTAATATTCTTATGGGATTAAAAATTGGCTATTTGTCATGTTTTTTCCATTGTTCAAATTTATATAAATTATATTTTTTTGTCTAATAATTTTTGTCCAAAAATTTATCTCTAAATTTATCTATTTTTTTATAGTTTTGGCTAAAATTGCTTGGGAAATTTATATAAATTCTTTAATAGGTATTTTGGGATCAAATAACAAATTTGTTATTTAATTTTACTGCATTTTTTATACAGCTCGTTTAGCTAAATTATACGGCGGAGTTCCAGACGTGGCTACCGCTGATTCGACGTCACAGTAACAAGGTTGTATTGTTGCTCGTCAAGTTTTTCGAGTTTATCTTAAACTATCTTAAAGTATCTTCGACTTCTGGGTAAGCCGTTTATTTATCTTAACTTTTATCTAGTAATTTTAGGCTACCTAGTTCAATAATTTTCTTACTATAAAATTCCGCCGACTAGAGAAACTTCTCTTAAAGCTAGAGCTCAATCATTTTATTAACCCTATCTTGTTCTAATTTCCCCTCTGACTGTCCACTACAGCTTGGCCAGATGTTTTCTTGTTTTTTTTTTGTGAACAGTTTTAAAAAGAAAATTATTTTTGACAAGTAGTCTGACATATTTTTTATCAGGAATATTTTTGCTATTGCGTTTATTGTAAATACGATTTTTTGTATTTTTGTACTAAATTCTTTTGTAGCAACGCCTAAAATTTATGGTCTTTTTTATGATTTTCCAACGTCCCGGTCCTGAGTTGTTTGGATCGCTGGGGCGGGGAATCATCTCCGCAAAGTCCATATTGAGACGAGAGACCGCTTCCGCAAGCTATACCCACTCGCTGCCTGAAAGTGCCATGCATAAAATTTAGAGCGATCACCACTACGCCTAAGCCCCACGAGCCGCTGGATGCCGCTCTGCGTAGTTTTAACGTCACCATCAGCGTGAACCTGCTCTGACGAGAGCTGGACAACGTGTCGGCATATTCAGCGAGGCGGACTTGACAGATCGTAGCCTTCATCAGCGAGGCGGACTTGGCAGATCGTAGCCGTCATCAGCGAGGCAGTATGTCCGGACGTACCACGACGCCGTGCGACTGGTTTCCCCCCTCCAGCGGCCCAATCATCTCTAGCATCCATCATTTTTTGTAACCCCGAATAAGGTCTTCAACCAGGTGTGTACGACCATATTTTATTTTGGGTTGTTTATTGCAATTAATAATTTTGATTACAGTTTATCTTAAAAACTATTTTGCGAATTTTTTAATAAAACTTAAATTATACAGTAACTTCTTTTGAGTTGTTGTGTCTTCTCTTAACCCGACATAACTGGCGCCCATCATTTCATCCCTGCTCAACCACCCTTTAGGAACCCTCGACCTCGCGCAACCACGACCAACGCTTGAGCTGCTGCGGGCAAGTGTGACGCGTGATTTTCCCTCAGAAAATCACGTCAAAATTTTTTGTCAATTTTTTATTTTATCAATTACGTCACAATATATATATATATATATATATATATATATATATATATATATATATATATATACAACTTGCTATGTAAGTAAAGCAAAACCTTGTTGAACTTGTTAACATTCTTATCAAACCACGTGTTAGCAATGCAAAAAATTGAAACTGACACTAGTTATTGTTGACGATAAAAAGATAAAAATTAAATTGGACTAAAAGTCACTAAAAATAAAGAAAAACAACACTATACTCAAAAAGTAATGTAAAGAAGTAAACTTCAATTACTTAATTAACTAGTTTGACCAAATTTTGCTGGTCATCGTTTGTTCCTCAAACAATCACAATCACGATAACTTAATCAATTGTATTTCTTAGTAAAAGTTTTCCTTTTCTTATAGCATATTCCAGTAAGGAGCCTGCTTGGTATTTAAATGACAGTGCAAATCTGTTACTAGACTGACCTTCGTTTATACGAGGTGTGTTCAAAAACTATCGCGAATTTTGAATTTTCGCGGGTTACGTATATTCGAATTTCGATCTTTTTGTGGCTTTATGTTGGTACTCATGTCTCTCACTTATGTCGACAAGCTCGGCCATTTTGAATGTTCACTTAATTGTTGACAGCTGCTTTGCTTGCACGTGTTTTGGATCGTCTTCGATTTTTACCTATTCAAAAAAATGGAACAAAGAACCTGTATCAAATTTTGTGTGAAAAACGAAATTAAGTGCGCGGATGCATTCCGAATGTTGACTGTGGCATACGGAGAAGCTACCTTGGACCAAAGCAACGTTTATCGGTGGTACAAAATGTTCTCAGAAGGCCGAGAAGATGTGAACGACGAAAAGCGTGCCGGACGCCCGAGCACTTCAACAACAGACGAAAAAATTAATGAAGTGGAGAAAATGATATTGGCCAATCGTCGAATCACCGTTAGAGAAGTTGCTGAGGACCTAAACATATCGATTGGCTCGTGCCATTCGATTTTTATCAGTGATTTGGGCATGAGACGGGTCGCCGCGAAATTTGTACCAAAATTGCTCAATTGCTCGTTGCTTGTGCGCGACTTTTTAGCCAAAAACAACACACTAATGATGCCGCAGCCACCGTATTCCCCAGATCTGGCCCCCTGTGACTTTTTCTTGTTCCCTAAACTGAAGAGGCTTATGAAAGGACGACGTTACGCTACGCTTGACGAGATAAAGACGGCATCGAAGGAGGAGCTGAACAAGATAAAAAAAAAATGATTTTTTGAAGTGCTTTGAAGATTGGAAAAACCGTTGGCACAAGTGTATAATATCTCATGGGGATTACTTTGAAGGGGACAAAATAGATATTCATGAATAAATAAATAATTTTTGAAAAAACACAAAATTCGCGATATTTTTTGAACACACCTCGTACAGGTTTCACAGAAATTTTGTTTCCATTCCATCGATTTTGATTTTAAATTGAATTTAATGATCATGGAATTATACTAGTCTAGCTAATACTTTTCCAGGAATAGTCTAAGAACATCAATCTATTCTTCATTTTTTGTTATATCAAACCTCTCACATTCCTCCTCGAAAACCTCTACCTCACATTTTCTCCATCAAATTGGTCCAATACAAATCTTGCAGCTAACTTTCTCACATTTTTTTTTTATTTTTTAAAAAATAGATGCATCAACATCACAAGTTATTAGTACCTCTATATAGATTGGTAATTTTATATTCTGTGGTAAAGATTGATTCGTCTTAAATATTTTATTACATTTTGAGTACTGGTTACATAATTGTTTAGGTTTTCTCATAGTTGGTGGGATATATTATGTTTGCTTCTTTCAGTTTGGTATTTGGGGCATCCAGTGATGGTTTTTGACTGTCAGTTGAGTATTGCATACATTACACAATTCCGGGTCTGTTCTTTTAAATATGTGTTCATGGGTTAATTTCGTATGTCTTCTTATTAATCTTGTAATTATTATTTTTGTTCTTTTCTTGTGCCTATAGGTTGCCACTGTTCTTTGATTTTTCTCTTGATGAGGGTTTTAAAGTCGTAAGATTGAATGCTGTGTTTCAGTTTTTGAAAGTTTTCATTGGCTTTGGATGCTGGTCTTCAATTTCATTTCTATGGATTCCTACATGAGCAGGGGTCCATATGAAAATGATTCTTGTATTTATTTCATTAATCCTGTTTATTTCTTCTTTGATGCTTTTTACTACTGCATTTTTCGGGAAAATGGTATTTACATTTTGTAGTACTCTAAGTAAGTCAGTGCATATCGCTATTTTGTAGTGTGGAGTTTCGATGCTTTGTTGATAGTGGAGTATTGCAATTGCTTCTAAAATAAAGATGCTGTCTTGGTTTGCTAACTTGAATGTTTTTATGTTCTGGTTTTGTACAATCGCTGCTCCTGTTGTTGACTTCGTTTTAGATCCGTCGGTGTATATGAATATATGGTCTTCGTACAGGCTACGGATATTGTTAAAGGATGGTTTATAGATGATAGCGTTTGTCTCGTTTTTGTTATTTTATGTCAATTCTAGATTAATATCTATTTTGGGATATGTCCAGGGAGCATGGTTATATAAGTGATAATTTTCTAGATTGGGAAGGGACAGTTCTACTTCATTCAGGATTTGGATTACGTAGTTGTGGAATGAGGTTATTTGTTTTAATCTTAATTCGAAATTGTTATTGTGGAATAGGGTTGGGTAGTTCGGATGTGTAGGGATGCTTCCGAAATAGGTATGGTATGATTAGTTGTTTTCGCCTGTTTTCTATTAGCATTTCTTCTGACTCTATAAGCAGACTTCTGACTGGGCTAGTTCTGTACGCTCCTGTTATGATCCGGATTGTTGTGTTTTGTAAGTCTTGTATTTCGTGTATTTAGGATTGGGCTTTTTGCTTGTGAGTAGACAATGCAGCCATAGTCCAATTTAGATCTGATAAGAGTTTTGTATATATGTATTAGTGCATCTCTATCTTCTCCCTATTCATGATTGGAGAAATTTTTTAGTATGTTTAGCCTCTGGTAGGTTTCTTTCTTCAAGGTGGTCCTTGCAATTTAGTTTGTTGTCCAATCTCATACCCAGGAATTTTATTGTTCTGCTGTACTCGATGCTTTCTTCTTTAATTTTTAGTTTAATTGAGCGTGTATTACGGTTTCTTTTCCCCATGTTTCAAATTTGTCTATAGTTTGTTGGAGATGTCTCTTAATTGCCCTTACATAATACGGCTAAGTTATCTGCATATAGTAGCGCGTGACCTGGGCTTATTATATGGAATGTGATTTTACTAATTGTAATAAGGAATAAGGTTACACTTATCACCAAGCCTTGAGGGAGTATTTTTTTTGAAGAGAGTTGATTTCTAAATTTTACTCTTATCTTATGGTCTGTTAGATATTTTTTTTTTTAATTTTGTTTTTCATTTTTCGTTTGATTTTGTTTACCAGTTGTTCCAAAATGGGTACAATAGGATCTTCTGGACCACTTGCATTTACAGTAACATAATGTTTTTCTTAGGTGACTTCCTCTGAATATTGGTCTTTAAACACCAGATTTCCCTCTTTATCAAAATATGTGCCTATTATCTTCTCTGTTAATTTTATACAAACACTTCTGGTCTGATGTTTTTTTTTATGTTTGCATAAGCCTTTTGTAAGAGAATAAGAAAACGATAGACCTGAATTAGGCTTTATTGAACTGAATTGCATACTAAGAATAACTATTTTATGAAATAAAAATATCGACAAATGTCATATATATATATATATATATATATATATATATATATATATATATATATAGGTATATATATATAGATGTCTCTTAATTATTGACAAAAATTAATAGGGGACTTTTGCGCAAAGAAAAACTGTTTTCCTGTGTAAAACGCCTGTAGCCAGATTTTTAATTAACAGCCTATATATATATATATATATATATACAGGGTGTCTCATAAATAGGGGGACAAGGCTTAACCTCAGATTCCTGAGGCTAAAATAAGACGATTTAACTAAACTTGCTTCTACTGGAAAGTGTGTCATTTAGCCAGAATTCTGCTTCAAAGTTCTCCCAAAAAAAAATATTTTACTTGTAATAATAGAACGCTTTATACGATTTGGATGAAATTTGGTATGACAGTTCATGTGGTTATAAGTCATCTTTTAAGGTGATACTTGTTCTTATTAGTGAACCAGTAGTGTATGAAACCTAGGTGTCCCAACATTGATTAGCCCGTAACTTCTTAATGGCCACGCCGATAAAATAAAATTATCTTTTTCCAGAAAGATACATTCAATAGTAAACTTTTCACTCAGGTTTTATTTTTTTCTGTCTGAACCGTAATAGATATAACAAATTAAACAGAGAGAATACACAGTATAGGTGCCATATTTTGCCCCCAGCGTATTCTACGAATCCTATTTGCTCACCAATTTAATTTTACTACTATGCAAATAATTTTACTAAATTATAAACTTACCATGTGTTAAACATTTTCGTAATCATGTACATATGTGTGTTGTAAAGGGAAAATTAGAATACACTTACTGAAATCTAATTTAGATTATCAAATTCCTAGTTTGTTACATAATTGTTCGATCATAGTTTGCAAATGATATTCATATAATAAATAATGCTGTATAATTTTCGTTATATTATGTGAAGCACTATTGAACTATGTGAATACAGTATTAAATTTATAACTTTGATAAACAGCAACTTCTGATTAGTTGAACGATTTAATATTTAAGTGTTGCGATATTTTTATGTTTTAAGTTTAAATAACAAATTAAAGAAAAAAAAACTAAAGTACGTAAAACGATATTAAAAATCTGTTGTGGGCAGCACATTACCTCTCGCTATTTCCATTTTATGTTACCTATACAGGGTGTCTCTTAAATAGAGGGACATGGCTTAACCACAGATTCCTGAGGCTAAAATAAGACGATTTAACCAAACTTGCTTCTACCGGAAAGTGTACCATTTAGCCAGAATTCTGCTTCAAAGTTTTTCGAAAAAAAAATTATTTTGCTTATAATAATCGGACGCTATATTCGATTTGGATGAAATTTGGTATGACAGTTTATATGGTTATAAGTCATATTTTAAGGTGATACTTGTTATTATTAGTGAACCACTAGTGTATGAAACTTAGGTGTCCCAACATTAATTAGACCGTAACTTTTTAATGGCAATGCCGATAACGTAACATTATTTTTCTTCAGAAAGATACATTCAATAGTAAACTTTTCTCTCTCTGTTTAATTTTTGATATCTGTTACGGTTCAGACAGAAAAAAATAAAACTTGAATGACTGCATCGTGAAATTTTTTAAAATAAATTTTATCTAGCAGTCTATCCAAATGTCAAACAAGTAATTTTTAATGACAGTAACGAGTTGTCAAACTTCACAACTTGTTTAGGAGTAAGCTGATATATGTAATCGTCTTATTTATAATAATTTTTTTACCTGTGATAATCTTTGTATCGAGTGACATATTTAACTTTTTCCAAATATATATGTGATACTTAAGTCAAAATTACTTGAAACTTAATTAAACAAGTTTCTACGTAAGACACTTCATTATTGCATTCAGCTATTTGGAAATTGCATTATAATTTTGGCAACCCACTCAACGTATCTGTCGCACCTTTTCAATATATAACATGCAAGGAATGGATGAAGTAACAAATAACGATATTATGACATATTTGCAAACTGAATTCCACAAGCTAAATGAGAAATTTATTGGACTTGAAACTACATTACATAATTTCAGTGAAGATACAACAATTGAATTGAAAAATCTTAAAAAAGAAAATAAAATCCTTAAAAATAAATTAAACACTTTGGAAAAAGAAGTAAAAGCTAATAATATTATCATAACCGGTCTGCCGGAGCAGGATAATGAGAATTTGCTGGCCATTGTATTAAATATTTTGACCACCAACCTCTCATTAGCAATAAATTCTAATGATATAAATCAAATAAGGAGACTTGGCAGCAAATTACTTGTAGCAAATAAAGCAAGACCAGTATTAGTTAAATTCATAAAATATGACACAAAATTTTTAATTATGAAAAACTTATTTAAATTAAAAGGAACCAATATATTCATTAATAACGATCTCACCGCTCAAGAACAAGAAATTAATAAATACTTAAATGAATATAAGAAAGAAGCAAAAAAATTACGGTACAACGTGAGACAAAAAAATCTAAAACTTGAAATTAATGGACAATTGTATTTGTATGATACCTTGCCGGCTTTAAATTCCACCGAATCCTTGAGTGATGCGGATCGCGTTGCTGTAGTTGATACGTTTTCCCTACCTCAGGATATCGCCTCCACTAAGTCCTTGACAACAATAGTCAATGCATCAAACGTCTTAACTGCAGAGGGAAATATCTTAATGTGATTAAAACTTGCAAAGTGGGTGATATACAGTCTGAGCGAGCCTTTTTTCTTGGTTTTAACTGTTCTTTTACAAGATTAATAACATATTTTGTATTTTGTTTTGTTAGTCGATATCTCTGTCGAAATTCTATATCTGATAAGTCATTAAAAGGATTGTACCGTGTTAATTTCTTTTTTCGGGCATGTCTGCGAATATTTATTATATTTAAAATATCATTAATTTCTTCTAACTCGGGAACACCAAGCACTTCGTTCGCCATATTGTCTGAACTGTTAAACGAAATAACGCGCGAAATGATGGTACCATCCACTATTTGAGTTCATTATTTCGTGGCAACGAAATAGTGATATTTCGAGTAAAATTTTGATGTGAGAATAGTGTTATTATTTCATTCACTACTTTATCCTGCTATTTCGCAAATAGTGCTATTTCAAAGTATGTGAGAATACGGGCCATGGTGACTAAAGTGATGTTCATAAAATTTAGAAATTTTTAGTTGCGTACCTACTATAATTTCTTAAATATATACTTTCAAAATTCTGTATTCTAAAGAATTTTTAAATATGTTCTCCAAATTTAGATTCTCAAAACGGGGTATTCCAATATTAAACAACCAAGAGTAGACATGTTTAGTAACGAAATTTCGCAAATATTTCGTTTCAGAGATATTTGCATGAGAAAGTAGTAACAAAATTTGATCAAAATTGGGAAAGATCTGGATTATGACCAGTATATTTCCAAATTTGACACCCCTCGACTTCTTACTTGGGGAGCAATTAAACATATTGTTTACGCAGAATTATTAATATTTTAATATTCAGATTAATAATACTTAATTGAAGCCTGTGAAGTAGTAACACTGGAATAGTGTTGCGCTGCAAATGCATTTGTGATTTTAAAATAGATTCACCTTTCATAGTGCACCGAGCCTTTGCATCGGACAGTCTTTGAAGCGAAGCATTTGTGAAATTTTGTTTACATGAACTTGTTCACTGGTTTTTAAGTTCTTCATTTAAATGTTCAGTTTACTTGTTTAATCTTGGAATATCATGTATACAGGGTGTTTCTATACCTCTGCACGAAATTTTAATGACATATATAATTAAATATACTGATAATAGAACAAATTTTTTTTTTTTAAATTGGCGAAAATAAGGGTTGTTCATTCCTAGCGAACATTTTTAGTGCCGCTGGTTTAATAGTACATTTAATTTTTAATAATTATGTTAATGAAATAGAAGTATAAACACTGCCTACAAATAATCATTTATTAATTAGTTATTATGTAGGTACCTGGTCTAATATCTTATTGCGTAATGATTTTTAAACAAATATTTTTTTATTTGAGTACCTACCTAGTTTGATTTCGTATACGGTATTGAAAGGGTAAGGTGTTTTGGGGCAAATTTGAGAAAAATGCATAGCAACAGTGAATTAGTGGATATGTTGTTCGTGTATGGAGAATCGGCACAAAATTCCGAATTAGCAGCACGAATCTATGCACAGCGTTGTCCTTAAGACATCATCCTCATTGCCAAATATTTGTGAGGATCACACAACGTCTTCGTGATGAGGAAACCTTACAGAGAAATGCGGGACGAGGTGGAGGCCGCCAAAGATTACGCAACAGTGCTGAAAATGAAGTTTTGGAAATTGTGGCCGCTGAACCTACAATCAGTACGCGAAGAATATCTCGTGCTATGGGTGAAGTGTCTAATTGTTTAGTTTGGAGAATTCTTAGAGATAATAATTTTCATCCCTTTCATTTTCAAAGAGTTCAGGCATTAATTCCACAATATTATCCTCTCATTGTGATATTTTGTTAGTGGTTGTTAATTGTACGTCAAAAATAATATTTAGTGATGAGGCAATTCTTACAAGAGATGGAATGCTCATTGTTGGTCTCAAGGAAATCCGCATGTTGTGAGAAGTAGTTTTCAACATAGATTTTCTTTAAATGTCTTGTCATGATTGTAAAAGGTACATTAATTGGACCCTAGATACTACCAAACAGAATAAATGGAAATAATTATTTACATTTTCTTCAAATAATTTACCGGAATTATTGGAAAATGTTCCTTTAAATGTGCGTCAACAAGCTTGGTTCATGCAAGACGGTGCACCACCGCATTTTACAAGCAATTTTCGGCAACATTTAAATGAAGTGTTTGAAGGTAAATGGATAGGTGTACCTGTATCATGGCCTCCTAGGTCACTAGATTTTAATCCATTGGAATTTTATTTATGGGGACATTTAAAATCTCTAGTCTATGACAATGAAAATGAACCAGAAACAATCGCAGAATTACAGAGGCAACGTATTGAGAACTGTGCGGAAGTAATGACAACAAAATTCATTGCATCGGGCGTATAGTGTGTTTGATATAACGTGCTGCATTTTGTATAGCTACAAAAGGAGATAATTTTGAACAATTTTTGTAACAATGAGTTGTTATTCTGATGTGAAATTTAAAAAAAACCTCATTTTTGTTATTTCCTTGACTTACCTAAACAATCAAAACATTCACTTGTTACTGAAAATTACAAAATACCTTTAATTTGATTAGTTTTATTTATTTTATTTCATTACTCACATAATTATAAATATTTAAATGAACTATCAAACCAGTGGCACTAAAAATGTCCGCAACGAATACACTGCCCTTATTTTGGCGAATTTAAAAAAAATCTTTTTGTTCCGTAATCAGTATATCAAATTATATATGTCATTAAAGTTTTGTGCAGAGGTACAGAAACACCCTGTATAGAATTAAGAAATATAACACGTACTAACTTCGAATTTTCTCCATTTATTACTGATTTTACTAGCTATCAACTTTCCTAACTTATTAAAAAGTTAAAGAAAATGTTACGAAATGGAGAAGTTGAGAAGTTTATATTATTTACACTACATAAAGATCTTTTATGTTGTCAGATTTAAATAGTTTTTGTCGAGGTTTTTGTCTAGCTCTGGGCAAAAACGTTTAAAGTAGAGTGGATAGAGTTTAGTGGTGACAAATAACGTGCATGAAAACGTAGTGTCGCGATATTAATTCGCGGAAAAGCAGAGACTTCAACATAATTTTTCTGTTTACGCCACGGACTTTATTAAAGCAATCACGGTTTATTTAAACGGCGGCGTAACAGCGTAATATTCTGATGCGATGCGCCAGGCTTGTGCTCATATATTTCTGAAATACGGGACATAATTCAGAGCTTGAAGTATATTAAATACTTCATCCTGCCGGCAAGGCATATTAACAGCTTCGTACGCTCTCATTTCTTCCTTCGGCTCCACCTTTCCCGCCCAGCACACTCACCGGAAACCCAGATTTGTTGAATTAGACGCGTGTCTTAATCAAATTTGTTTACGTTTCTCTGCCTTGCGCTTTTTGCTACGATCATGGTAACGTATCATATTGACCACAAATTGTTTTGTCTTTTCGAGCTTCGATTTCCAAGCAATATAATTAAGCGTTTTTAGATTATGGAAGATGATTTTGTACTTCTTCTTTACGAATTATCTCTTAGCCGAATTTCATTTTATTAATAATAAAATAAAATAAAGAAAATCTGATATTTTAGTTTAAATTTTAAATGAAAAAATCTGTTGTTGCGAACGCAATACCTCCCGCCAATTTGATTTTATTTGACAAGTATATAGTACTGCTGGTACTACTTAATTGTAATTTGTGAAATGGGATCCAGTACTAAAGAGAGTTGTATTCAGGGTGTTGATTTTAAATGGGCTACCATTGCTGTCCTGAGAACGATAAGAGCTACAAAGCCGGTTAAATGGTCAAACAATTTTTATTTCACAAGATAATTTTAGAAAGAAAAAATATTTTTTTCGTCCATTCGTTCTCAAAATATGGGGCCCAACTTTTTTATTTTAAATAAGAACATATATTTTTAATTTCCTAATTCGTTAGAGAATTAAATTCCGAATTCAATGACATAACAATTTTATACCCTTACATGTAAAATTTTATACTAATTTGATTAAAATATGACTACAATAAATTAATTAATATAAAAAATTAATTTGTCTAGTGAAATACAAATTGTTTGTCTATTTAACATTTAATCCCAAGTAACACAAATGACCTAAAATCGAGGTGACTGTGACGTCTGAAATTCCGTTATATAGACGTCCTGACCACGTCTCAGCGTGGAGCTGTGCGACGTCATTTTTAGACGTTGTTTCGGCGTCATTTTAAGACTTGTCGACGTCATTTTTAGACGTTGTTTCGACGTCATTTTAAGACGTTATGTCGACGTCATTTTTATGACATAAACATAAATGATGGTGGGGAAAAATTACTAGGAAAAATAAATAATTTATTTCTAAAGTTTTATTTATTCTCTATAATATAAAATTTAAAAATATTAAATAAAGTAAAACAAGAAACCTAAAATAAAATATTAAACATAAAAAGTATTTTTGAAAAAGATAAATATTCACAAAAAATATAAACTAATTAAATAATGCATCTTGTTATATCTAAAAAACAATAAATTATTTTTGTAATTATTCGCCCATTGTCGTGCATAGTTCACAGTTCACCATTCCTTGTTTATACTCCTCATAAAGCTACTTGCTTTCATATCTTGCCATAGCTATAAACAAAATAAATGTAATATGCAATATAACCACAATTTGATCTACTTACAATAACTGTACTAAATTTTCAATGTTTATATTATGAAATTTTATTTTCAATGTTCTCCCATGCTAATTGAAATTACTAGTTTTCTAATATCTCTTTCACTTGACCACCACTTGACTTTACAGCGCAGTCATTATACCTTCTATAAGCATTTCTATAAGTGACGTCGAAAATTTCGGAGGGTGCGTCTATACATATATACATATTTATTTCCCTTAATCGTCAAAAATTTTCATGGCTATCTTGAGTTTTGAAAGTTCATATTTGCAGTATTAAGTCATGTAAAATTTTACCTGACTCTTTTGAGTATTGTGATGGAAAATTTCACCATGGATACACAATCTGTTTTTATTTTGTAATGCAATTGTCAAAATGTCATAAAATTGAGAATTTATGAATAATTTTTAAATATTAAAGCTAAATAATATTTCATAAAAAGAAGGAAATTAATATAATACACACGTAGTGATGTCTGAAAGGCGTGGAACGAAAAACATCGGAAATTAGGGCGGAAAATTCGAAAGTCATGTATTACATTTGTGGCAAATGGATGACAGTAATATTTTGTAGTATATTAAACAATTGGGTTTTCTCAGTATTTATATTTACTGTATACCGATAAGTTAAATGACAAAAAACCTTCATTCCAAGTGAATTCAAACATCCACAGCTGGGACCTTAATACGATACCTACTAAATGTTAGTTATATTATTAATTAATATATTTAATTTTTCTTTATAGAAATTTTGCCTTTAAAATCGGTTGTGCACAAAAAGAGTAATGAGAACAATAATATATTATACGATATAAGAAAATGGGTAGTTGAAGAAAATATTACTTAATCTACCAGGTTTTGTTTAAAAAGTTGAAAATTAAAATGTCCATTTATATAAGAAAAAATACAACATTTTTTATCTGTTTCACATTTATAATTAAATAAGTAAACATATATGTTTTTAAGAAATAAAATATAAATATTACCACGGCTTATTACCCATTTCTGAGTGTGCTAAATTTGCTTCTATTCGTAGTTTTTGGTGATGACGATACATAAATAAAAATATGTATTATACATATATGTATAAAATAAGTTTTATATTAAAATCAACGTCACAGTGACGTCGTACAGACGTCTGACTAGACGTCTAAATAAACCTATTTTCGACCAAAAACCAACGTCACAGTGACGTCGTATAGACGTCTAATTAGATGGCCGTATATGACGTAAATTCGTCCTAAAATCGACGTCACTTTTTGGTCTACCGTTGGTCAGTGTTACTTGGATTTGTATCTCTTATCGTTCTCGAGATAGCAATGGTGGCCCATTTAAAATGAACACCTGTATATTCTAATTATCAAAATTTGACGATTTTATTCTAAAATTTTATTGCAATATAATAATTTTCATTCCTGATTAAAAAAAAAAACAAAAAAAAAAAACTATTCGCGCTATAATGGCGTGAGGCCGTAACTTCAAATTATTCTTTCTAATATTACAATAAGAGAATACACCCAGTATCGACAATTTTGGCGGAAAGCGGTACCTTTGATGTTTCGTTCCAAGCCGCTTGGTATGTAGGGGGTAATAAAGGGAAGCGGATAATTTAAATAAGACAAAAATATGTACATATTTAACATATATTATTTAATAGCAAAATGATAAACGGTAAAAAGAAATACAAGTAAAGTATAAATATGTAATAAAATGTATATTTGATGAAAATAATAATAATAATAATAATAATAATAGTAATAATAATATCTGTGTCTATTTTTTATTTATGTAAAGAAAATATATTTCTATGGTTTGAATATTGCCGCGCTGGTAAAGTAAGCCGTGATCACGGAGTATAATATAACTACTATAAGGCTGCATCCCCATGCATCCGTATTCACGTATACGTGATCATTTGTAACCAATCACAATAGCAAATTCATACAGCGGTCCGTTGTAAGAACGCAACGGACGAAAGTTGGTTAATTTTAACTTTTCACGGATACGGATTGCTTGACGCATGCGTATCAACGCAACAACAGCAAGTTTGTTTGGATATTTTGTTGACAACCATTGATAAGCTTGAATTTTGTTGTAGTACACTTTTTTGTTTAGTTTTTATGTACAATGGAGAACAATTTATTTAAATGTGGATATTGTGGATGGGTTATAAATTCGCAATGTGATAATTTAATGGAACATGACTGTTTCAAGGAGAAAATTGTAGGAATCAACGAAACGTTTGACATTTGTGTCGATGAAAACAAGCCAAACTGAGTGCATTTAATAACAATGTTTCAGAATCCATAATATAAAACACTCCACTACACATCAGCTGAGTTTCAAATTTAATATGGATACCGGATACGGACAACGTAACTACTTGCTTTCATGGGGACGGGCTAAATTTTTACGTGCGTGAATCACGTATCACGGATACGTGAATACGGATGCATGGGGATGCAGCCTAAGAGGAGTTGCAACCAGTGTTGCCAGATGTGGAGCAATTGCGCCAAAGTGGCGTTTTCTTGTCAAGAAGGGCGCATAAAATATTTATTTGGCGCTTGGCGTTTAAAAGTGGCGCTTTACAAACTTTTATAGGCAATGTCATTTCCAGACAACTTTTCTTTTCTTGTATTTATAAAGTTATTATTTATCTACTTCCCATTGGTTATTTACATGTTCAGCCCAACATACATAGATATAAAGCCATCTTGCGTGATAACAAACACATCAATTCATCAACAGCGAGAGCATCCATAACATTTTGTTAGGTTAAATACAAATAAAATAATATGTGAAATGGGTAAAACTGAAAAATTAAGAAAATGAGAATGATCAAGCCTTTGACGAAATTATTGAAATATATATAATGGATGCTGATAATTATCCGGTTTTGTCAATTTCAGAATAATTTATTATTATTCTTATTAAAAAAGATAAAATAAATAAATATATAATCACGGTATATTACCCATTTCTGAGTGTGCCACAATCTGCTTTATTGCCGATATCGGTAATGATGATGACATATTTGTACCGTGCGGGCGCTTACCAGGCGTCACATCATGGCCACTCATTGCTGGCGTGGAGAGTGCACTACAGGGGTCACTTTTGTGCCATTTAAAATTCGAAATATTTGGCGTCGGTCGGGATCGAACCCGGTTTATTATAATAAACAAGTTTTTATTATTATATACTACATAAATGATTATAATAATTATAATACAGTTCTTATTCTAATTTGGCGCAAAGTGGCGCTTTTAATATAAAAAATTGGCGTAAATAATTTTTATATATCTGGCAACACTGGTTGCAACGAAGCAGCGGAAAGCGGCACACTTTCTTATCGCCGAGCGATGAGAGAGACAGAAGATCAGAGGCCTACGCACGGCTAACGATCATATAGTCTATATTTTATTGATTTTTATGTAAAGGACAATATATAAATTAATTTTAAGACTTTAATAGTTCATATTTATTTTTTACAAATTTTGACGTCTCGATCTCTGTGTGTAATTTCTGTCAAAAAAATCGTAGCAATTCTAAAATATACATTTCAATTGAATGAGAGTTTCTATAGCATATTTACGCTCGTAACCATATACATACTTCATTTCACGGAAGAAAATAGTGACGGGAAGATAGTGAAGGATTACAAAATCGGTTTAAAAATAGCTTGACAGACAAGGAAAGTTAAATATAAGGTTGTAATAACAGTAATATTTTAAAATTTAGCTTTTTTTACGGAATTCTTTGCTTTTAGATTATAAGTTTATTTTTATTTGATGGAAATATTGTCCCATTGTCATATAAAAAAATTCGTGAATTATGAAAGCAAATATTTCAGAACTATGTTCTGTACAAACAAAAGAAAACTGAGAATTTTACAAAACATTTGAGACTGTGTCTTTTATAATTACAACTTTTCGTTTTTCAGCATTAATATGCTTATTTTTATTTCTTAAATTAATGCCTTGGCATACATTTAATATTTTTAATTCTTCTAAAATTTTAGAAATGTCATTTGATAAAACTGTTTTGTGTACCTTATTAAATATTATATCATCCGTAAATAAAAAATTTTGCATCTAAAGATTCCGTAATTAATAATTGTTTTTCAATTACTGGAACTTCTTTATTAGAAAATATTAATTTTAAATATCCTAGGCATGGTTTGCCATTATTTGTTGTTTTGCTCAAGAACCAAAGTTCGTTAGGCAGTGTGATTACATTTTCATTTTTCAAAATTAAATTAAAAAGTGAAGGAGACGTCGTTGGAGCTTGCAAATTTATTTCTAAAAAATATAGATATCATTTCGATACGACATTTTTTTTTTTTATAAAAATACTATAATGTACACGAATACCCGTTAATAAAGATTATTATCGTCATTGATATTACTGTTAACGAGCATGGTGTCGGTTATTTTACGTTTTTTGTATATTGTATCATGTTTAAGTATTTCACGTCTCTTTTTAGGGGTATTAACATTCAAATAATTTGGACAGTTTGGAAATATGGTAGTGGTAGGATAAACATTACTTCTCACTTTATTTCTTACTTATTTTATTAATGTAAAAAATATTATTAAATGTACAAACATGATTGAAGCCGTCAGTCCATTCTTTCAAAATTTCTTCTTCTTTAAAATGTTTGGCGCACATAAAGTCTTTATTGGAAAATACTCTGACCGGTAGTATTTATTCAATATTTTAGTCACAAAAACATCTGAATTTGTTACTTTAGTCAAAGCTTCACCCTTGTTTAAGAGTAAATACTACCGGTCTGTGTCTTTGCGAGGTATTTTTCGTATCCAGATTTTTAATGTCCCTTCGTCTTTAGGAGCACCAAAAATCTAAACTTTTTCTTTGCACGTCGCGTAGCCACTATTGCCACTATTACTGTTCGGCAACGCTCAACGGCCCCCGATAGCCTCTCTCTCACCGTCTTCTCTTTCTATCATGATAAAATTGTGAGACACAGCTAGGATAGGGAAACTCCACTGCGTTGCACAGGCGTGGCCGTGATATACACGGTACAGACGGAAAGAAAAAGGTGTACGTGGGGTACGTGGTAAATTCGTGTCATTTAATTATTGGCTAGAAGTTATTAATAATGTATGTAACAGAAATGACACTGTAATTATTACCATTTAATATCGTTTCTTTGTTTAAAGGTAAGATCATTGTAAATAGTGTAGAAAATAAGTTGCAAATACCGAAATTATAATCTTTGTTTACAGAGACACTCAATTGTTTTAATTTACTTATCAATTTTCCTGACCAAGAAATTACAAAATATAAAACGGCATTTATTGGAAGATGGAAAAACTAAAATTCGTATTTAAATTTAAATCAACAGTGGACGGAAAATCAAACTTTATTACTATAATTTCAATTATCACTCAAGACGTCAAAACATTCTGTTATATATATTACTAGAAAATAAGAGTTAGGGGAAACTAACAACAGACTGTTGGTAACACTGTCTGTGATACGAGCGCTGAGATGGCGGTCAACGGTTATGTAAATAAGTGTTAAATAGAGTAAATAAAGAATAGTGAAAGTCAAGGTAGTAGTAAACAGTGATTTACGTTCCTAGTCTACCCTAATACATAACATAAAATTGGCGACGAGGAAAACAAGATATTAGAGCGAAAGTAGTAAAAACACGTGTTGTCATAACCAACAAAAATGGCTTTAATAGGAAGTATTGAGCCTTACAATGTCAAAAGTAATTATATTGAATCGTATTTAGAACGCATGGAGCATTTTTTGAAAGTCAACAATGTCCAAGAGGATATGAAAACGTCCTTACTCATAACTCTAATTGGTGCAGATGCTTACAGTGTCTTGAAGAGCATTCTTGTTCCAAATAATCCATGTGACAAATCATTTAAAGTACTGAGTGATGCTCTAAAACCTAGATTTTCTCAAAAGCGTATAGTAATAGCTGAACGATATAAGTTCAACAAGCGAGATCAAGGAGAACAGGAAACCGTGAGTGAATATATTGAAGAACTTCAGAGGTTATCGCAATCGTGTAATTTTGGTCAGTTTTTAAACGATGCTCTGCGTGATAGACTAGTGTGTGGTCTAAGAAATACTGCTAGTCAGAGGAAATTACTGTCAAAAGCAGAAATGTCATTTGAAGAAGCGTGTGAAATTGTTATTAGTATGGAGCTAGCGTCCGATCACAGCAAAGCAACATGATCCATCTACAACGGAAATGTACATAAGCTAAAAAGAAATATGAACCAACAGAGTAATCATCCTCAACGTAGCAAAAATCAACCGCAGCAGTTCAAGAAATCTCATAAATCTTGTTGGAGATGTGGGCGTATCCATAATCCATAGTCCAGCCAAGGAGTGGGAGTGTTTCGCCTGTCATAAAAGGGGACACACTTCAAGAATGTGTAAATGCAAAGTGAAAATAGTAGAAGAAACCGGAGAGGCCGAAGAAACAGAAGATGAAGATTGCATCTCGCATTTACATGAAATACATCAGGAACTGTATTCTCTGCATGAACCAATGTTGATGAATGTGAAAGTGAATGAACTACAAGTGCCAATGGAAGTGGACACGGGAGCCAGCATAAGTATGATGAGTTATAAGTATTATCAAAAACATTTAAAGTCTGTAAAATTAGAATGTCACAAAAATACTATTAAGACTGTTTCTGGGGAAATCTTGCCAGTTAAAGGAAAAATTTATGTCAAAGTAGAATCAATTGTACAAAAATTACTTTTAGTTATTGTTGATACAAAAAATTAAATTGGAAGAAATTGGTTAGATGTGTTATGTCCAAATTGGAAATCTGTTTTCAGGAATCGCCGCTTTCCTTTCGATCCTGTAGCAAATCCAAATACTAACCATAATGTCACTATTTCCCAAATGGTGTCAGAGAAAGATATGATAGTGAAGAAATACCCGAATGTTTTTGATGGCATTATTTTGTACCATATCCACAAATGTTATAAGTAAGAAAAAGCCAGTTAAAAGTTTGAAATCAATTATTACATTTATGTGCTACATAAAATTGCCTTAATGTAATGCTACCTTGTTTTTGTTAATATTTGATTAAATTCAGCATATTTATATCAATGTATTGTCTACTGATGTTAGAAAATCTTAAATTCAAAATGGACTTAGTTCAAGACATTATTTAACTTTTTCTGTATAATAAGGTATAATTGCATTATAGTGATCTAAGTCCATTTGTGATTTAAATAAAATGATATTAAAAATAAATTACCACTCATTATGCAGAAAATAAATTATTTTCTTTAAAGCACATACAAAAAATAAAACTAAAGGACTATTCAGTCGTTACATAGATATTACGAACTTGTATAATAAGCATATCGAAACATAAAAAAAAATATATTATTTTATATACTCATAAAATTTACGATCTACTTCAGGCATATACTTCAACATAGACTGTATATCAGCTTTCTTCTTGGCATCAAAAACTGGCGTGGTACTGATAGCAGGCAATCATGGTTTAATATCTGTTATGTCATTGGCTTGCCCTTTTCGGTTTCGTGTATTACGATTTAACCGGACATTATAATTTCGCCAGAAAACGTAGTTTTATAAGCTATATAAGACGTATTGTTTATGCAGAGATATTTTACTTTTGAATAGGGAATATTGTTGTATGCAAATTGTTTACAATATTTTTGATAATCAAAAAAATACGATCTATGCATTTGGGTTACAATAAGTTTCTTCGTTGAATTAGCAATATGAACAAGGTTTCGGGGAACAGATAAAGGACTGTATAATTGTAACCGTCCTTTATGAGGCGAATTAACAAATAAAATTAAAGAAAGGGTTCTTGTCAGATTTGTAAGTTACGTCTCGTATCAAATTAGCCCATTAATTCCCAAAGGTAGAAAAAATATATTTTTCAGTACAAAAACTGTCTATTATAAACAAAAATACATTATTGTAGACACTATTGAAAAAAATTTAATTTTTTTTTAAATTACAAATGGCGGAACAAAATGTTGCGTTTACGCAACTTTGGGATTTACAACTTATGAAATATTTCAGAACAATCTGTATGAAGATGAGCTTAACATTTCTGGCTCTTATAGATTGTGTTTCCTTTGTACTACGTACATCTTCGCCTTACTTTATTCTTTTCTTGCATTACAATATGGCAAATTTTGCCATATCTCACTTTAGCCGGTAACGCTCTTTTGGATGGCCTTCCGTAGTTTTGTATCGTAGACGGAAGTTGTAATCCACTAGGTCCTGCTTCATCATAATTTTCTTGGCGAATATTGTTTCTAACCCGGTTTTCAGTTCTCAAAAGGGTAATAGCCAAATAAGATTTAAATGTGCCTCAGTTTTGAAAACATAAAATTATCTAACTGGTCATAATTTTTTTTCAATACATCGTCACTAAAGTACTAAAGAAACGTCAAAGGGAGATTTTCCCTGATCTTCTTTTCAATTTCTTCAATCACAGTCTATTTTTCAACTTGTGACGAATTTATGTAAGTTGGATTTCTCCCAATTCGGAATAACTTTCTTTGCTTTACTTTTGGATGTTTGGTGATTCTTTTTATACAGTAGTTTCTTCTTCAATGGGCTTATCTAATTCCTTTTCTTCGGGAAGATTTATATGAACTTCGTATGTTCCAGCTATGTCTGGTAAATTTTTCTCAGTCTCGCACACATCTTCATCAAAAAGCTCTTCATATGCATACCGCGTCTATTTTTTCAGCTTATTGTAAATAGTCATCCTATTCTAATAAAGCCAGTAGCTCTGCACTTGATAAATGTCTTTTGCATATAATAAATATTAATAATTAGTATTATTTGTAAAATGTTTCATAGTAATAACTACTTGCTTACTAATATTATAGTTGTAAAAAATTTACGAAACTGTAGTTCATCGACACTCAAAATGTCAACACGACTATTGAGAATGAACATATAAGTAAAATGACCGTATTTTCTGTGGAAATGCAACAACAGACTTGCTTGAAAAAGAGCGCAAACAAAAATACGTCATATTCAGCAATCCCAAAGTTGCGTAAACGCAACATTATACCTAATTGCTTTTTATTAAAAAATTACTAAAATCTAAAACATTGTCTAAAAATATTACTCGAAATAAAGTTTATGTAAACCCATTTCATATATAATTACGGTATTTTTTTATTTCTATATATTTTTTATTGACTCATTAAATTGGAAAAGATCAACAGCAAGGAATTGGTATAATTTGGGGATGGGTTACGATCAGATTTTTAGCTTATATGAATTATATTTCAAGTGATATTATGAAATAGAATATTGTTAACACAAATATTGCTTTAAAAATTATTTTTTAAATAAAATATAAGACAGAAAAAATATTTGCAAAATGTTTCGTTCACGCAACGTTGGGACACTGTACTTCGCTTTTCTACGGCTGTCCTTGCACTTGATGGAGGATGTATGGCTTCAGACGATTGGCAGTAGATCACAGCATCTCTGTTGTGATGTGATATTTGCGCGCTGATGATGCTGGATTACTGACTTCTTCGTCGTTGTCCTTTGGTCCATAGGATAGATCGATGTCTTGGACGCCTAATCATAGATGGATTTTGTGGTCTTCTTAACATAAACAACAACAATCGTAACAATATAACTGATCTTCCAGGTGGCAAAATACAACCACGTCTTTTCCACGTAACATCCATAACATATGTCTGCAATTCTTGTCTATGATATGCCCGTTGAAACTTCCCTTTATTATATGAATTACAATAACCAATTCGGGACATCTCACAAACAAGTTGCTTTCTGGAATTTTATGCAATATTTATTTAACAACACAAAACATTAATAATTTTGAATTCGTTATGAATGCTTGATAATTAATTCACATAAAGACCTAAACTGGAGAATCGGTTATACTTATATTTTGCCTGATTTCCTCTGATGATTCGGTTGTTATGTAAGTGGTAGAGGGACCTCTGCAGTTGAAACCTTTGAAGCCATGTGATGCTGCCTTGATGGTCATGGATGCAACGATGGCTTTCTTTATCTAAAACAAAGGGAGTAGGGTATTTTTGGGAGAGTGGATGTTTTCGGCTGGACACATCTGCAGGTTGGTCTAGCTCTGCCACTCCGCCAGATATTATTCCCTCTTCTTCTCCTTTGTCCTCTTGAATTGGTAAATTGTGAGGGGCACGACACGAGTAAACCCTCAGTAGCTAATTGAGAGTTATACGTGGCCTCCCCTCTGTTATCCGGATGTGCCATTGCATCTTGTTGCCATCTTCTTCGTGGTTGACTGTTTCTATACCCGTCTTGGAGAAAGAACCCATACATGATGTGGTGGTGGGCCTTTACTGCGGGTGTGGTAGTGGGGTACTCCAGAAGTTGTAGGGGTGTCTTTTTGTGCTTGACGCACCAAATTGTCTTTTAACAGACTGTCTTGAATCATATTCTGCATCGTGTTTTGGTTAACAGTATTTTTATCTCTGCTCACACTTGTGCTAGTCACTTTTCAGTGCTTGCCCTACTTGGCTCTTCGTTTCCATTTTCTTGATTTATAAGGCTTTCATCCCTAAATGGCTTTAAACGATTTATATGCACCTTTAAAATTTTCTTGGAATTTTGTTGTTTGATTTTATATGTTACGGAGCCCATGATTTCCGTGATGAAGTAAGGTCCTGTCCATGGCTTATGTAGTTTTCGTGACGTACCTGCATGAATGGCTGGGTTATGCAAGTATACTGCGTCACCGATTTTGTAGACTGCTGACTTTGTATTTTTGTTGAATTGTTTATGTGTCTTCTCTGTTGCTTTGTTTATGTTTTGTTTTACTGCCTCGGAAGCAATTTGGAACCTTTGCTTTAATTCTGACGCATAATTGTCTGCATAGTCATACCGTAACTCTTGAGGTCTTGTTATGTCATCATAAGGTAACTCCATATCTCGACCGTGCATTAAGAAGAATGGTGTCTCGTTTGTACTATTATGCACGCTACTTCTATAGGCTAGTAGCACGAATGGTAACCATTCATCCCAGTCGGTCTGATCTCGATTTATAAAATGAGACAAAATGTCCTTGAAAACTCGATGACTTCGTTCTATTATCCCATTTGTTTGTGGGCGGTATGCTGTTGTTTGCAGTTTTTCGACGCCTAATATTTGACAAACTTCTCTAAAAATTTCAGAAGTGAAATTTGCGCCTTGGTCTGGCAGCAGTTGTCTTGGAGTCCCGTGTCTTGAAATAATTTCTTGAGCCAATATTCTTGCTATGGTTGATGCCTTTTGGTCTGGAATGGCGAATGCCTCTGGATATTTTGTAAAGTGGTCCTGGAACGTTAGGATGTATTTGTTCCCTTTCATACTTGTTGTTAACGGACCCACAATATCCATTGCGACTCTTTCCATTGGTCGACTGACTTCATTAAATTTTTTTAGTGGCACAGGCTTGTGATGCGGAGACGTTTTCCTCTCATTGCATGAATGACACTTCTTGCAATAATCTTCAATGTTCTTAGCCACTGATTTCCAAAAAAAATTTTTCTTGATTCGACTATATGTTTTCTCAAACCCCTGATGCCCCGTATATGGTAGATTGTGGTAATCGTGCATTACCTTGAATTTCATGGACGCTGGTACTACGAGTTGATGATGACGCTCATTATTAGATTTTTCTTTGAATATTAAACCTTCATCATCCGTGAAATATCCTTCTTTACTGGAGAGTTGTTGTACTGTTGCATCTTGACGTTGTTTACTTGCTATGATGTGCCTGTTCCATATTGGTTCGTATGTATCTTTGACTTCTACGGCGTTTATGGGTATTCTTGATAATACATCTGCGTTTACATGTTTCTTCCCCGGTCTATGTTCAATTTTGAAGTCGTATTCTTGGAGAGTAAGTACCCATCTTGCCAAGCGTGATTGTGGCGTGCTGATAGAGATTAGCCACTTGAGAGGTTGATGGTCGGTTATGATGGTGAACTTTCTTCCATACAGATACACTCTATAGTGTTTTACACCCCAAATTACTGCAAGACATTCTTGTTCTGTTGTAGAGTAATTTACTTCAGCCTTGTTTAACTGTCGGCTTGCAAAAGCTATCGGCCTCTCATAACCATCGCATTTTTGACTCAATATGGCACTAATAGATTTCCCACTGACATCTGTGGACAGGATGAATTCCTTGGTGGAGTCTGGATGAGCTAAAACTGACTCGGAGCAGAGGGCATTCCTTAATTTATTGAATGATTGTTCGCAATCTTCTGTCCAGTTGAACGGCTCATTTTTTTGTGTTAATTTCGTGAGTGGCTTCGATGTTTTTGCGAAATCTTGAATAAATCTTCTGTAGAAGCCTACTAGGCCGCAGAAAGCTCTGATGTCCTTGACTGATTTCGGCCTTGGATAGTCTTGTATGACTGAAATTTTGTCTGGGTCCGGTTTACAACCCTCCCCATTTGTTTTCAAAAAAATGCATTTAATGGGTTGCAATTTAAGATTCGCTTGTCTCAGTCTATTGAAAAGTTCCCTGAGTCGTTCCAGATGTTCGTCTGCTCCATTCCCATTGAACACGATGACGTCATCCAGGTATACTAGACATTGTTCACCTCTTAATCCAGACAACACACTGTTCATGAGGCGTTGAAATGTGCTCGGTGCGTTTACTAGCCCAAACGCCATCTTTGTGAATTGATAGTGTTCTCCATTTGTTGTGAATGCTGTCTTCTCTTTATCTCGTTCGTCCAGTTGTACTTGCCAATATCCAGATGCTAAATCTAGGGTAGTGAATAGATTTGCATTTCCCAACTGATCCAATGTTTCTTGCATGTTTGCAACAGGAAAATAGTCCTTCTTCGTTATCTTGTTTAACCCTCTGAAGTCGATACACACCCTTATTTTGTTTTCACCATTTTCGGATTTCTTCGGTACGATGACTACTGGTGTTGACCATGGTGAATCGGAAGGTTCTATTACTCCAGCTTCACGCATTTTCTTCAATTCTTTAGCCAACGGCTCCTTTTGGCTAAGCGGAACTCGGTACGGTGCTTTGGCTATAGGTGGCACATCTTCAGTAATTATTCTGTGTTTTACTTGATGTGTACACCCTAGCTTACTGTCTTCCCATTGAAAGATGTCTTCATACTCTTTCAGTAAATTTAATAATTTACTTTTTACATCTTCTGCTAAATGGTCCGTGTTGAATTGATTCTCGATGCCTTTCTTCCCTTGGACCTTCACAGAGCACACTGCGTGGCTTGTTTACTTCCTTCCGAGGACACCGCTTGTCCCGGTTATTATTCAGCTCCTCGACTTGTTCCCCTCTTCTTGGTATGGTCGACGGATGCGGCCTTTTATTATCTTGAGCCACTTGATTCTTCACGCTCTTCCTTTGAGAATTCTTCTTTTTCTTCTTCCCGCCTACAGCTGTCCCGACTTGTCCTCTTGACCCGGTCGGCGAATACTGTGCGTCTTGAGCCTGTTGATTTTCATCTTTCTGCCCTTGAGAATTCTTCTTCTTCTTTCGGCATACAGCTGTCCCGACTTGTCCTCTTGACCCGGTCGGCGAATGCTGAGCGTCATGCGCCTGTCGATTTTCATTATTTTGCCCTTGAGAATTCTTCTTCTTATTTCCGCATACAGCTGTCCCGACTTGTCCTTTTGACCCGGTCGGCGAATGCTGTGCGTTATGCGCATGTTGATTTTCATCACCCTTCTTCTCAAGTACGGCCGATTTGCCGACTAACATGTTCTTCCCTAATGTTAGCTTTTGATTTGTGAAATTCATTAACTTCACTCACTTCTTTTTCGGCTTTTGTTATGACTTTTGCCGCCATAACCCCCTGGATCCTCAGCTCTACTGGTTCCACCACAATATCTTGTCCGGGATTGATCAGATCCTGGACTGCTAGGCACACGAATTCGCAATTTGGAGGAATCTTCACGGCGCTTTTCAATTTAACTAATCCACTGGGTTGTGCGACTGATTTTTCTTGTTGCGCGACGCCATTCTTCCTATTTTGAATTCCCGCATCCGTAACTTGATACTTCGCTGATAATCTTATCAGGCCGAGTTGTGCTTCGCTCCGCCTTCTCGCTGACGTTATTGGCTTGTGTTGCGACATTACCTCCAATGACGTTGACTTTTGCTGTCGAAGCCACTCTCTCTAAGTCAGCGTTGCTTAATAGTTTGAAACTCATATTTTCAAAACTTACATTCTCTCTCGACACGAGCACGTCAAATTTACGAATGAAATCTCTACCTAATAAGCCATCTGCATCTAGATCTAGATTGTCAGAGCAAATAACCATTTTTTGTCGGAAACTATAATTTTGGCAGTCGAATTTTATTTTACTTGTGCCGTAATATGACACTGTTCCACCTGTTATTGCTTTTAAACGCCCAATATCGTCTCTTTGAACTCTATGCCCCTTTACAAACTTTTTCTTAAGAATTGAAACTCTTGGCCCTGAATCTATTAATAATTTCACAGGTGTGTCTTTAATTTTGACTAAAATAAAATTTGGATCATCTCTATGTAATTCCACTACTGAACGAATGTGATTAATTTTGAAAGTTTTTTCTGAGACTGATACCTCTCGGGACGGGGCTCTCGCGAGAGGGAATGTCAGTTTAAATTCTGAGTTCGGCATTTTCCTTGTGCTTTCATAGTGCCTCTGTTGTTTCCTTGACTGACCATAGTTGGTCCTTTGTACCTGCTAGAATTTTTGCTCCAATTTTGATGATTTGTCCTACAATCTTTAGCATAATGACCTAGTTTCGCACAACGTGCACAGGAATTATTTCTTTTGCAATCTCTTTGTATATGACCATTTCCACCACATTTATAGCATTTTAATATTTTTTGTGATGCATGTGATACTTTATTTACTGACCCTACTTCTAAACAACCCTTTTTGTCTGAGGCTAGTTTTAATTCTTCCCGCTCTGCCATTTCCACCGCTTCTTCAAATGTTAGACCAGTTTTATTGTCCATAATTGGCCTAAGAACTTTTCTAATATCCTGTCTTAGCCCATCTTTAAAATTGCATAAAATTTGTTGATTTATAAAGTTTTCAATTCCATTTTGAGATTTTATTAATTCTGATCTTAAATTCCTTAATCTTTTTGCATATTCTTGCACTGATTCTCCTAAATTTTGTGTGCAATTTGTGAACTCTCTATTTATTTGTTCTATACACCTATGTTTAGCAAATCTTTTGACAAAAAGTTCTCTAAATTCCATATATGTAATTTTAGCAAGCTGTAATTAATTTGTTTCACAATAAAACTGTAACGCTTCCCCATTTAATTTTGTTCGAATGAGGTCTACTATTTCTCTGTCGGAAAACTGTCTAACACTTGTCACTACGTAAACTTTTCGAAAGAATTCTATTACATTTTCACCAAAAAATTCTGGTATTTGTGCAATGACAGTACTATTTTGACACAATTCGTACTCCGTGAATGGTCCAGATATACTAGCCACCCTGATCTGGCTGAATTTCCCAAAACCGCTGCCACCAATTTGTAACCCGCCGTTATGAGGCGAATTAACAAATAAAATTAAAGAAAGGGTTCTTGCCAGATTTGGAAGTTACGTCTCGTATCAAATTAGTTAGCGATGTAATAAAGAATATTATTTACTTTGCTTAGCGAGGTGATTGCTGCTGTCTCTGAAATGGGTCGCCCAAGGGTTGGAATCACACAGTTGATTAAAAAAATATATAACTTTATTATTAAGTTAGGTCGTATAAATAGTAAATACAGATAGAGTCTATAATCGCGTCGACTGTAACGGACAGGCTACAATATTAGAGCTTTTTCTCTCCCTGTCGTTCAGTCGTCTATATATATTCACGTAAAGATAAGTCAGCAAAGAAATTGAGGTCTGGTATTTGTTGTAATATTAAGAAATATATATTCAGCAATTGCTTACTTATAACTGAGTCAATACATGTTCTTAATAAATTTGGAAATATACGCAATCTCATTTATAGCACATAGTCAGCACGACTTGGGTTTACATAATTCTGTGTAACGTAATTTTTTTTCAAGCATACTGTGGACAGCATCAATCTCTTGGACATTGCTGTGACCTGGTTCGGAAAATTTTTGTTCATTAGATTTTATATTTGGATGTGTTTTTAAGAAATAATACAATCCAAAGGACATTATACTGTTTCTATTTTGGGGGATACAAGAATCAGACCAAGTCACAATTTTTTCAAGTTTTGGAAAATCGGTAATAATTCTTTTCAAATTTTTTATTAAACTGCTGCATATATGATTGTCTGCTCTGCCAGACTGTATTTCGTGCCAAACTGCGCAATACGTCTTCTTATTGATGGAACAATAAGTAGTTAAATTGTACACGTTAAAATTACGTTTATAAAAAAGTTAGAAACGTTAGCTTTCGGTAATGAATACACATTTTGTAAATCAAAAGAAATTACCACGGTAATACTAAAAATCAATTTACAAATAAATACTAACCTTTCAGGTGAACTGCATTCCATATTTAATATTAATTACACGTTCACTACATTCGCAAAATAAAAACAAACAGCAAATATTATATGGTTATGTTGTTTCCTGTTCTTCCATCATATTCAACATTATATTGTACCAAGTCCAAAATCATGTGATTGCTTCAGACGCTCTGATTGGCTTAGGACTTGGTACAGTATAATTCGACAAAACATGAGTTCAGTGGACTTGGTTCAAGTAAATATTTACTTTATTTCGCTTTCAAATAACGATTTTAAGAGTTCTGTAAGTGGACATGGTACATATTTATACCAGAAAACGATCTAATGTATAACCTCACAAATCTTAAAAAGTGGACTTGGTACAAAATAATTCTCACATGACGATGTATTAAACAGTTCAAAGCACAACTAGTGCTCAAGGAAGGAGCTGTACCCGTTTTCCATAAACCGTACAGCGTACCTTACGTAACCAGGGACATCATTAAAAAAGAGTTAGAACAACTACAAGAAGATGGCATCATAGTTCCAGTCAAACACAGCGAGATGGCCAGCCCTATCTTAAGTGTTCCAAAGAAGGGAGGAAAAGTGCGTATTGTAGTTGATTTCAAAAAAACATTAAATCCAATGCTGATGACTGATTATTACCCTCTTCCTACACTAGATGATATTATGCAAGCAATTTCTGGGGGTAAAATTTTAACAGTTTTAGATCTTAGTAATGCCTACTTACAACTAGCAGTGCATGAAGATTCTAAGAGATATTTGACAGTAAATACCCATCTTGGACTTTTCCAGTATGTTCGTTTACCGTTTGGTGTATCAAGCTCGCCAGCTATTTTCCAAGCAATCATGGAGGAAATATTAAAAGGAATTAAGGGTGTAGCGGTATACATAGACGATATTATCGTAGCAGGTGAAGATACAAATGAATGTAAAAGACGCGTAGAAGAAGTGCTTGAGCGGCTTTCCACTTATAACGTAAAAGTAAACATTGAAAAAAGTAAGTTTTGTCAGGCAAATGTGGAATTTCTTGGTCACAATATAAGTGGGGAAGGAATTCGACCATTGCAGTCAAAGGTACAAGCCATAGTCGATGCGCCAGTTCCAAAGGATGCAAGCCAAGTGAAGTCCTATTTAGGTATGTTGAATTTTTATTCAAAATTCTTACCGATGTTGTCAACAGAAATTCATCCATTGAATGAATTATTAAGGAATAACAAAGAATTTGTTTGGACAGCAGAGTGCCAGCAAGCCTTTGAAACCAGTAAAAAAACTCCTGATAAATAGTGAGTGTTTAACACATTACGATCCTACTAGACAGCTAGTGGTAGCAGCTGATGCCTCACCGTATGGGTGTGGAGCCGTCCTCAGTCAAGTAGAAGATGGAGTAGAAAGGCCTATTATGTTTGCATCATGTACTTTAAAAACAGCCGAAAAGAATTACGCTCATATTCAAAAGGAAGCCTTAGCCATCGTATTTGCGGTTAAGAAATTCCACAAATTTATTTATGGACGAAGGTTTTTATTAGTTACAGATCACCAAATCCTAAAAACCATCTTCAACCCGAGACAAGGATTGCCTACCATGACAAATTCACGTTTGCAACGCTGGGCAATACAACTGTCAGCATATAATTACGAAATTCAGTACCGTAAGGGCAAACTTCTGGCTAATGCTGATGCATTATCCCGTCTACCTATCAAGGAAGTAAGTAACAAAGAAGTCCTCTGTGTTCGTCTAGAAGAATTGCGAATGCCAATTTCGTTAGAAGTGGTCAAAGCAGAAACTAAAAAGGATGTAACATTAAATAAAGCTATAGAGTTAACTAAAATAGGTTGGCCAAAGCACAATGTGGCTGATCAATTAAAACCATATTTTGACAAAAGATTTTATTTAAGTGTGGAAGACGATCTATTACTTTGGGGATCCAGAGTCATTATACCAACGACGCTAAGAGAACCGATGCTCGAATTACTACACGAAGAACATCCGTGTGTAGTTAGGATGAAATTAAAGGCTCGCAGTGATATATGGTGGCCCAAATTGTCGGAAGACATTGAAGAATGGGTAAGAAACTGTTTAGATTGTCAAACCTTTGCACGTACACAATCAGATAAAACTCTAATTTCGTGGCCAAAAACTACGCGAAATTGGCGTAGAATCCAGTTAGATTTTCTAAGGTTTGAAAAACAACAACTATTACTGATCGTAGATAGTACTACGAAGTGGTTAGATATTCAGATAATGAATAATACAAATGCTTATAGCAGTATATCTAAGATAAGAAATATTATTGCCGTATTTGGAATACCTGAAGTTATAGTAGCCGATAACGGCCCACCTTTCAATTCAAAGGAGTTTCAAACATTCTGCAAGGCTAATGGCATACAATTAATCAATTCTCCTACTTATCATCCGCAGTCCAATGGGATAGCGGAAAGAAGTGTAGCTACTGTGAAAGCAAATTTAAAGAAGCAATGGCTGGATCAGAAATTAAAAAATAGAAGCAAAACCTTACAACTTTGCATCGATAACTTTTTATTTGCTTATCGCACAACACCGAGTACCAGTACAGGTCAAAGCCCCGCGGAGATGATGTTGAAACAAAGACCAAGAACCAAACTACATATGTTCAAACCCAAATATGAGAAAGGGGGAATAGAAACAGAAAATTGGAAGAAACCAGAAGTACAAATAGAAATATTAATAGAAGGAGACAAGGTTTTAGTATGGGAAAAGAGAGAGAGAAAATGGTCACCAGGAAAAATAAGGAAATGCGTAGGAAAAAATTCTTATTTAGTTTTAGTAAAGGATAGAATTCGATATATCCATCGAGATCAGAGCTGGGCAGTAACTAGTTACTTTAGTAACTTAGTTACTAACTAGTTACTTTTACGTAACTTGTAACGTAACTTAGTTACTTTTTAAAATATGGTAACTGTAACTGTAACTTAACTTGCTGCGGTAAAGTAGTTGGTAACTTTCCGGTTTTTAGTTACTAGTTACTTGAGTAACTTAAGTTACTAGAATGTAACTTAAGTTAGTCAAAGAAACTTAAAAAGTGGAATGTAACTTAGTCATAAAAAGTAACGGGGGGATTTAAATTTCTAAGAAATATTTTGTTGAGGCTGATGCCTTTTTTAGAAACACTAACTAAAACTGTTTTGTTTTAAATAAATGTATGTAATAATTAAATTCAATATTATTGTTGATTGATTTCAAGCCATAATAGATAATAAAATAATTACATTCATAAATAATAGAGTTTTTGTACGGTAAACAGAAAAACTAAAAATAACACATTATTTTAACTTTTAATTCTAGAATTAAAAAGTCACTAAATGTTAAATTTGGCTTATAAAATATATTATTTTCAAATATTTTCCTCGCTTACAAATGATACGTTTTAATAAATTATAATTAAGCTGCCACTAAATCATCAAAATTATTCCAATTTTCAGGTTATACAAAATATAGTGTATTTTATTCGTTGTTCTAAGGGTTGCAAGACTTGAATTCTTCTCATTTTTGCAAATTCCTTTCTCACAAGATAAAATGTCACTTTTAATTTTTATGTTATATTATAATGTAGGTCCGCAGGGCCTTTTTATCAGATTTTTGGGCCCTAGGCAAAATTTTTTTTCGGGCCCCCTCCCTCTTTATAGTAAAAAACAAGTACGTACAAATATTTGTATAATTATAATGTAAGTTTATTTATTAAAGAAAAAAATAAAATTGCCTGCTGAGAGAAAAGCTGATCAATTATACAGTACCGCATGCTCGATTCTAGTTTGAGGTGAAATTTTAGCGTAATATTTTGTTACTCCTTTCTAGGGACGGTTGGCGATTTTGCCGGTTCTCGGGAATATGTTATTAGCGTAGCGGGGCCCCAAATATTTATAAAAAGATACTTTTTCATTAAAATTTCTTATATATGTGAGTGCGAGGCCTCAGATGGAAAATCGACGTCTGATCCGAGGTTTCCAATAAATTAATCATTATCCACTAATAAGTCTAGGTAGGAAATAATGTCTGCATGTTTTATACATTATAATGGTCATGTCATGTTAGAAAGAAAGTAGATTCTTTATATCTTGGTATAAGAAATCAAAATTGAAAAATAAATTAATAAATTTTAAAAAAATCACAGCAACCGGGCCCTGCGGGCCCCTTGTCTAAGCGGGCCCTAGGCCGTAGCCTCGTGGGCCTAGGCGGTAATAAGGCCCTGTAGGTCCGTTGACATTAACAATAATAATCTGATTGGGTGTTGCCAAGCAATAACGTGAAAATTTAGGTTAACGTAGTTAGTGCAATAACTCCCTGATATGTATCCTACACAATAACTAAGTCAACAGTCTAAGTCTACACTTCACGCCATTAAAAGTAGTTAGAAAGTAACTCAAAGTAACTAAGTTACTTTTAAATAACTTAGTAAATAACTTAGTTCTTTCACCAAAGTAACTGGAACTTAAGTAACTTAGTTACTTTTTTTGGAGGTAACTGTAACTGTAACTAGTTACATTTTAAAAGTAACTTGCCCAGCTCTGATCGAGATCACCTAAAGAAAACCGATCTAGAAACTAACTCAAAAGTGATCCTACCAAATGGTTTAAACACAGGTGGAAGTATGCTAAACTGGATACACCGAGTATTTGTACCGACGTAGAAGCTGAAAAACCTTCTGAAGTACCACCCCAGATAGAAGAGAGTACGGATAATTATGTCTACTCTTAGATTAAACTTATAAATAAAGAGTTAGGGGAAACTAACAACAGACTGTTGGTAACACTGTCTGTGATACGAGCGCTGAGATGAATAATGATTTAACTTTTTCTCAGCGTACAGAGCTTGAAACCATCATGGCTAAATTTGAAAAATTAGGATCCATTGGTCTAGGTAGAACTATTTAGTTGAACACATCATCGATACTGGTGATGCCTTACCCATTAAACAACGGCAGTATCCCCTTTCCCCGCCCATGCAGGTGCATCTTAATAAAGAACTAAATGAAATGATAGAAAAGGGCATTGTTCAAAAATCTTCTAGCCCATGGTGTTCACCTGTTCTTTTAGTCAAAAAGTCATCTGGTTCTCTTCGACTTTGCTTTGATGGTCGACGCCTCAATTCTGTCACAAAAAAGGATGCTTACCTAGAGTTGATTCTATCTTGAATAAATTACGGGACGCGAAATATTTATCTTCTATCGACCTTAAGAGTGCATTTTGGCAGGTACCATTAGAAAAATCTTCCCGTGAAAAAACCGCTTTTGCTGTTCCTGGACGTGGTCTCTTTGAATTCAGTCGTATGCCCTTTGGCTTATGTAATGCCCCCCAAACCCTTCAGCGGTTAATGGACCAAATTTTAGGACTAGAGCTAGAGCCCAATGTATTTGTTTATCTGGACGATTGTGTCATTGTTTCTTCTTCTTTTGATGAACATCTACGCCATTTGTAGGTTCTTAATCGGCTGAAAAAGGCTGGACTTACGGTGAATGCTGACAAGTGTGAGTTTTGTCGTTCTTCTTTAAAGTACCTTGGTTTCGTGGTAGACCGCCAAGGACTCCGCATTGACCCTGATAAAATTAGGGCCATTGTTGAATTTTCGCGCCCTACGACAGTCACGGAAGTTAAACGCTTTATGGGTGTTTTGGGATGGTATCGGCGTTTTGTCGATAATTTTGCCACTCTTGCCGCTCCTATTAATGATTTGACAAAGGGTAAACGAAAAAAAGCCCCTATTGATTGGAACTCCGCAGCTGAAAAATCCTTTCTTCAGTTGAAATCTGCTCTTTCTTCCGCTCCTATTTTGGCTAGCCCTGATTATAGTCAACCCCTAAAACCTTTTAGTATTTATACGGATGCCTCTAACTACGGTGTGGGTGCCGTGCTTACTCAAGTTGGTTCTGATAACGAGGAACACCCTGTCGCTTTTATAAGCCTCACTTTAAACAAAGCCGACCGCAACTATTCTGTCACCGAACGAGAGTGTTTGGCGGTAGTTTTCTCAATAAATTTCATCTTTATCTTGAAGGTCTCCCTTTTACAGTGATCACAGATCACTATTCCCTTCTGTGGCTAATGATAATGTCTGACCCTACCGGTAAACTTGCTCGTTGGGCTGTAAAACTACAGCAATTCGATTTCGTGATCGAACATCGTCCTGGTAAACTTAACTCCGTGCCCGACGCTCTCTCTCGTGCTCCTCTAGAAATAGCCGCTCTTAACACCGACGAGTGGAACGATAACAAAGACCGTTGGTACTGTAATCTTCGTGCTAGTGTACTTGCCCACCCGGCACAGTTTCCCGATTGGCGAGTAGAAAACCATTTGGTTTACAAATTAGTTACTTCGTCCCATGACCTTCCTGGCAACTTATCTCCTTGGAAGTTGGTTGTTCCTCGAAATCATAGGAAAACTGTCCTAAAAGAATGTCATGACCACCCTACTGCCGCCCATCTTGGTACTTTTAAAACTTATCGTCGAGTAACTGAACTTTACTATTGGCCGCGTATGCATACATACATACATACATACATACATACATACATAAAATCACGCGTTTCCCACTTAGTGGGTTAGCAAAAACCCGAAAATAATAAGAAAAGGGATGAAAGCAAGAGCTCCACAGAATCACTTAACTCTTTAAAAACATTCTTCTTCCGCCTTGCCCAAAATCATCATAACATTCATTCAAGAACATATTATTGTGACCGATTTTCGGTAGCGAATAACCGCATCCGGACCACAATAATAGTTACGCAACAATCATCTTTCGCTACACATTCCTATCCATGCATACTTCTTTCACCACAGCCACATTCATAAACGTATTCATACATAATAACATATTAAAGTGACCGATTTTCGGTAGCGAATAACCGCATCCGGACCACAATAATAGTTACACAAAAATCATCTTTCACTACACACTCCTATACAAACATACTTCATTCTTCTCGTCCACATAAAAGTTCAGCTGTCTCTCCATTCTCACAAAACATTCTTACTAACCATTTATCTTTACACCACAATAATTACGAAACAATCATCCTTCGCAACACATTCCTATCCATGCATACTTCTTTCACCACAGCCACATTCATAATCGTATTCATACATAATAACATATTAAAGTGACCGATTTTCGGTAGCGAATAACCGCATCCGGACCACAATAATAGTTACACAAAAATCATCTTTCGCTACACACTCCTGTACAAACATACTTCATTCTTCTCGTCCACATAAAAGTTCAGCTGTCTCTCCATTCTCACAAAACTTTCTTACTAACCATTCATTTTTACACCACAATAATTACGAAACAATCATCCTACACCACACATTCCTATCCTGGCAAACTTCTTTCGCCTCAGCCACATTAATAATCGTATTCATACATGCTCTTCTTCTCTTTCCACTCGGAAACTTACGCTCCTTCAAAACACTACCAATCACATCCATCCACTTACACACTGGACGGCCACTCAATCGAACACCCTCAACTTTACCAACTACAAGTTGTTCACTTATCATTCTCTCCACATGACCAAACCATCTCAACTGACTCACTCCAACTCTCTTAACTACATTCTTCCTAACCATACATTCTTCATACACCAAATTATTCCTCACGCGATCCCGTCTTGTATACCCACAAACACCACGTAAATACCGCATTTCCACAGCAGTCACTTTCCTTTTATGCTTTCTCGTCCATGCCCAACATTCACTTCCATACATCAAAGCAGGCACCAGCACTCCATTATAAACACTTAACCGAGCTTCTCTAGATACGTTTACGTTACGAGCAAACGTGCCCAGAGCACCCATTACCTTACATCCCGCACTCACCCTCCTATCAATTTCACGGTCAATTCGTCCATCTCTCGACATCATGCTACCCAAATATACAAACTCATTCACCTGCTCCAGTTTTACTCCATTCACCAACACATTGCACTCAGTCACCATTTCACTCCTTTCAAATACTAACACCTTAGATTTATCAACAGTCAACATTAAATTCATACTTCTTCCAACTTCGTTTATTCTCTTTATCATTCTTCTCAGTTGCTCTTCATTTTCACTTAAGACAACTACATCATCCGCATACGCTAACGCAGGCACAATACTTTCACCAATATGAACACCATCCAATCCACTCAACGCCTTCCGCAACAACACATCCATATACAAATTAAACAACCACGGAGACATACCACAACCCTGTTTAACACCTACATTTATACGAAACCAACTACTCAACCTACCATCTATTCTCACAGCAGCTTCACTACCCTCATACAACGCTCGAATCGCTCCCAACCAGTTTCCATTCACGCCGTACTTTCTTAGTACTCCCCACAAAGTATCTCGAAGAACACTATCATACGCCTTCTTTAAATCTAGAAAGCCACAGAACACCTTCTTGTTCTTGTCAAGTGACTTCTCTACAATCATACGAAGAGCAAACAATTGATCGACACATCCCCTCTCAGGCAAAAAACCACCCTGAACGTCACTTATTTTTGAAATTGTTAAGGTTCGCACCTTATGAATTAAAACCTTACCAAAGAGTTTCCCTACCACACTCAACAGACTTATCGCACGAAAATTTGTACATTCACTCGAACTGCCTTTGCCTTTGAATAAAGGACAAATAACAGCTTTCTTCCAATCATCAGGAACTACACAACGTTTTAGACAAAATCTAAATAAATACATTAACCAATCAAATACTTTCTCTCCCCCATACTTCAACATCTCATTTGTAATCCCATCCAAACCCGCAGCCTTACCATTCCTTACACGCGCTAATGCATCACATACTTCATTTTCATCTATATCATAATCATCTTCACTATCATTTTCACTTGCAGCGTCGCTACTATCATCCCTCTCAATCTCACCTCCGTACAAACCCTTAAAATACTCACACCATCTATTCCTTACGTCTAATTCATTCCACAATAACTCTCCATTCGCACTCTTCACAGCTTTCACAACTCGACCACTTCCACCCCGCAGTCTCTTCACACTCAACCAAAACAATCGTTTATTTGTACTAAAATCATTTGTCAACCTTTCACTCAACAAATCATCAAATTGTTTTTTACTTTCTCTCACCACTTGTTTCACCCATTTATTCTTCCTTCTATACTCTATCAAACATTCTTCGCGCAACCTCCCAGGCGAATCCTTGACATTTAAAAACTTTAAATACGCCCTCTTTTTCTCAGCAATCGCTTCTTTCACCTGTTCATTCCACCACGCATTTTTCAGACAACAGCCTAATCTGCTTTCACCACAAACTTCTTTTGCACATTTAAGGAGGGAATCCTTAAATTTCTTCCAAACTTCATTTATATTACATTCATAATTAGGCTCACATTCAGGCATGGATTCATTCAACCTATCAACAAATTTTATCCTAACATCTTCATTTAAAAGGGCACAGGATTTCACACGAAACATTTACCCAGAACCTTTCTCCTTCATTCGCCAAAATTTATTTAACCGCATTCGCGACACAACCAAATAATGATCATTCGTACCCAATTCAGCGCCTCTTTTCACACGCGTATCTACAATCATACTCCTCAAACGCTGATCATAGATTACAAAGTCAATTACGCTACGTTTATTCTGAACCACATTTTCCCAGGTGTATATGTGAGCTAACTTATGTTTAAAAATGGTATTTGAAATGAAGAGATTTCTTTCCAAACAAAATGAAACAATTCTCTTACCATTGTCATTCACTCGACAATCACCGAAACGTCCCAACACATTCTCTGATTCACTTCGTTTTACACCCACCCATCCATTCAAATCGCCACATACTATCACCCTCTCACCCGGATCACACAAATCAATTACATTATTTATCGACATCCAAAACTGATCTTTTTCAAGGTCATTTTCAGATTTTGTTGGACCGTAAGCGGACACAACGAAGATTCGTATATAGCCTACCTTGAGTCTCATCCAAGAAATTCTCGAAGAAATACAACCATAACTTCGTATAAACGGCTTCATCCTTTCACTCACAAGTATACCTACACCATGCTTAGCATGCTCAATCTCTCGAACTCCCGACCACAAACAAAAAATGCCATCCACTTCTTCCTCACAACAACCTTTCCTCATTGTTTCAGTTACACACAAAACATCTACACTGTACATTCGCATTGCATTCATCAACTCATTCTCTTTGCCATTCACACTTCTGACATTCCATGTCCCGAATTTACACTCATCATACATTCTCCATTTATTCTTCATTTTACTATACATAAAAGATAAGAAGGACAGAGTAGACAGAAAACGGGTTTTTTTCGGTAAGAGTAGAAGTCAAAGCAGTTTACCAGACTCGTCTTTGACTGAAGTATAAGAAAAGTATTTAAGTCAGCCTTTCATTTTTACAATAGTTTCCTATAAAATTTGGTATTAATTACTTTTTTGTTTATTTATTTCTTTATCCTTATTTGAAAATTGAAAACTTTAAATTGAATTTATGTATGCATATAATTCTGTATTTGACAGCTGTCAAACTGTCAAAAATATAATAAATTATAATCTAGTTATGCTAAAACCGTAACTAATAAACAAAATCAAATTTTTGAAAATTCAAATATATATAATGTAAAAATTTAACGTAATAAGAAATGTATAAGAAAGATAATACTTATCTGAAAAACTTGGTAGTTGCTGAAGGCGTAAAGACCAAAATTAACAATTAGATAGGCTTCGGTAATATAAAAACGGCCGATGAAACCAGAAGCTGACAGGAACCAGTCTTGTTTGTTTCGCGTATGCGGCCATCTATTTTGCAGTATGTCCAAAATTGTAAGGTTTGCCTAGCCCAAAAGGTACCCCAGTTGCCACCTCCAGGTCTTATGGGCCAAGAAAAACTAATTAAGTTTCCTTGGCAATGCATTTTTATTGATTTAATGGGTCCTTTACCTACGTCATCAAAGGGACATCAGTACATTTTAGCCATAACCGATTGGTTCACTAAATTTCCTCTTTTATTTCCTATTCGTCAAGCCACGGCCCCTCAGATATGTAAACTTTTGGAAGAAAATGTTTTTCTTTTCTTTGGAGTTCCCCAAATAATTCTATGTGACCACCCACAAGTAAATTTTGTTGAGCGCACTAACCGCACGGTCAAAACTGCCATTCGATCCTATCTTAAGGAAAATCACCGAAAATGGTATGATAATCTTCCTGCTATAGCTCAAGCCATTCGCACGGCCGTACACGAAGTCACCGGTTTCAGTCCTGCGTTTTTGAACTTCGGGCGACATGTCCCTTTATCTGGTAACTTTTACCACCCACTACCTGACAATGTTTGTTCCGATACTTAAGCTACTTACGCTAATAATTTGTCCTCCCTTACTGAATTATTTCAGGCGGTGCAAACGCGAATTCATGCGGCTTATGAGCGCAACGCCCAATATTATAATTTACGCCGACGTCCCTTAGAATTTTTTGACGGCGAGACCGTTTGGAAAAAGCATTATGTCCTTTCTGATGGCTCTCGAGGATTTTCTTCCAAACTAGCTCCCCGTTACATAGAATGTTTAGTTACTAGAAAGATCAGTAAGACCTCGTATCGTCTCCAAGACATGTCCGGTAATGACTTAGGCGTGTCGCATATCTCTGATCTTAAGCCTGCCCCCGCTGTGAACGCTGAGGATGAGGAAAATATAGCTGACTATATTTTTTGTTTTCAAAAAAAAAAAAAATTTTTTTTTGGAGGGAGAGAGGCTGTGTGACGATTTGCAACGTCACTGGTTTATATTGTGACAAATTATTTTCTTAGTAAAATCACTAAAATCTTCGAACAATTTTTTCTGTGGTCGCAGCGCTAAATGAAACGGTAGACCCCTCGCTCATTAGTCTATTTATTGCTGTTTAGTTCCCGCTGTCGCCGCAGTTGAAATATTTTACTTCTTTATTTATTATTAAATTGTAAACTGACAATATTTTGAATTTATTTCAGTTACTATTTTATTTAACGGTATTTTCAAAATTTATTGTGAACTATTACTGGGGCTCGATTCTTGAGCGTTCGTAATCGCCAAGGTCGTTCGCTTTCGCACGAAAGCGAACAAAATTTGTATAACTGTATTCTCGACCCTTCGCTTCGTTACGAATTCGTGGAATACTGTTCGTATTGCAACGAGTAGGTAAAACCATTCGCTTTCGTGTTGAGTCATTAGCTTTCATGTACTTGGGTTTTGTGGACGTTGTTTCAGTAAGGAAAATGGACGAATTAATTAATTTAATATTGATTGATCGATTACAAAATGACGAATTAAATGAAGAAAATCAAAATGTAATAGTAAGAAATCCGATTAATGAACTATCGGATAATATGTTTCATAAACTATTTCGTGTTGATAAGAGACTTTTTGAATTTTTATTGGATATTGTACGACCTTTTATGGAACCAAAGAAAAGACCGGCTGATCTTAATATATCTTTAAAAGTAAGTTTTGTATTATTTTGTTATCATATAATAAGAATATTTTACAAGCTTAACTTAAAAAAGTGATTTTTATTCATTTCGATATTTTAGGTTTTGGTAGCATTACGGTTTTTTGCTACTGGAAGCTATCAAACAGATATTGGCTCTAATTTTAATTTAAACGTATCACAATCATCTGTTAGCAGATGCGTCAATGAAGTAGTAAATGTGTTTAATCATAATAGTAATAGTGTTCATAAGTAAAAGTTGCACTAAATTTTGAATTTATTAGGCAATTATTCTTTTTAATATATTGTACCAGAATTTTCCTTTGGCTTTCGGATATTTTGCAACTATTCTTGCTTAATTCCATATTCAATTAATAAATTTCTACCTGACACTCAACCTTCTTCCACACTCAAATTGACAAACAATGTAATGTCAAAATATGTGTGTAGTTGTCTAGCTGCCTTATGCAACGTTGCCAAATATTGCACTTCGTGTATTCGTGTTCGTACGACACGCTAAGCGAAGAGTTGTCGAGAATACGGTTTAGAGTTTCTGTTCGCATTGGAGCTTCGCTTCGCTTTCGCATTCGTACGAATACGAACGATGTCGAGAATCGCGCCCCTGTTCGTTTACTCTGAAAATTATTTCGTCAAATTAGTTATTAGTTCGCATATTTTATGATAGGAGCTTGCTATAAAAAACGAGGCGTGGCAGTTTATCGAGACCGTTTTGGAGATTTTTCTTTTGGCATCTAAGCCAGAAACTTGAGTGCTAGTTTTGAGTTTCGTTTAACTTCTGTATTCCAATTTTATATTAATATTTTTGGTGTTGTTTGCTGAGTTCTACAATTGTTACTGTTTACTTTACCTTGTAGTTCCAGGTTTCCCCCGGGTCATCGCACCCCTACATTTTTGTATGTTCCATAAAGTAATATTCTGTATAAATTTTTTTTAAGCGTTTTAACCGTTGGCTCTGGTTATCGCAGTGTCACGTAGACACTTTCAATTTTTGCTTCAATATGTGAGTGAATGGTGCGATTGCGGCCATATTTTTGATTAATCTTGTTAGAGCACGGTTTGGACGAGTTTCCGATTTATGAACCGGACATTTCTCGCTACGTTTTGGTTTTTTTTGTTGCTGGCAAATCCAATTTTGGGTATAGTTTTGTTGATTTGCTACATTCTTTTTTTTGCGTGGGAGATTACTCTGTCAGGATTTGGGATTTAGTATTAGCGCTATTTTTAATTAAGGGTATTTCCAAATTTAATAATTGGGAGTTTTTTTGTTTTTCGCTTTTAGTAAATTTTGCTTTGGACTGCAGTCAAACCTTTACCCGTGTCCTACTTTGTGACGTTTTGTTTTGTACTGTTTTTTCATTCATCATTTTTGCATTTTAGCTTTTTTCAAAAGTAGGACGAGTTTCCTCCAGCGACCTCCGAGAAGCAGCTTATTGTCCTTACACGAACTGGCTGATCACCAGGCAGCAGACAAATCCCACAATTGGGTGTATTTTCGGCGAACATAGCGACCGAGGGTTTCCTCCATTTTGTCGTTGCTGCTCCATCCAGGACAGTCATCGTTGAGTTTTCCGAACGCCTGTCCATTGCTCCCAGTCTTGGCCAAGGGCTCAGTGCCGCCATCGCAGTGTTCCACCAGCGTAGCTACACGACTCCCTGTACTGCCTTCCGTTCTGGTATATCTCTTGTCATTTTATTTTGCAAAAACTTTTTAAAAAATTTTAAACATTTTGTTCTTCTAAATTAAACAATTTATTTTATTCGTTTGTGTTTCCTCTCGAGTACACATCTCGAGGCTTATCCCTTTTAAGGTGTTGGCGCCCCGAAAAGTAAATTTGTGGTATTCAAATTTTGCACAGGCTTTGGCCTGAGTCTTTTTGTCAGTTGGGCTACTATCTACCACAAACTTATTCTTCGAACCCCGACCTCGCTCCCGCCCAAAACCCGTGAGTTACCGGTGCTCAACTTATTTGTGTGATACGGTAAGTAGCCGTTTCTTTTGTTTGTGTCACAATATATATATAGGTACATTTAATCTCATTTTATATCCACTTAAAATTTTATTTGTATTGCGAATAAAAATAATACGAAAATTAATTGAATATTGTGTTGTTAAAAGAATAAAATTTTAATATAATTGTATAAAAGGAAACATGAACATTGGATATATTAAAAGGCTTTATGAATATTTGAATATTTATTCTTTACAATAACTAATTATTTATTGATTCGTTATTTGATATTCAATGCTAGAACGAAGATTACATATTAATAATAAATTAGTATCCTAATCCACTAATATTTTATTTTTAATGAAATATGAACCACTCTGTAAAAATGAATGAAATAACGGTGATCATTCAAATAAATAAATTTAAATATATATATTCTCTATACAGATGAACCAAACAAATCAATTGAAACAAAATCAACGGAGCCATAGTCATTAAAATAACATTACACAAAATATTTTATGTATGTGCTGGGAAACAAGTATAAAATGAAATTTATTGACGATGTGAAATACAGTTAAATGAAATTTCCATTAAAATTATATGTACAAATACGAGTACATATAATTTTATTGAAATTTAATCCTGAAGAAATCACCAATAAAATATTTTGTTACGGTACAATAAAACAAATCATTCAATTATCTTATTCAGTAGTCACATTAGCTAATTATTTATCGTAATTTATTAGTATTAATAATTTTTTTCAAACCATTGATAAACAATGGAATAAGTCAATGGGTGTACGTTCAATACACGAAAATAGCATATACTGCTAGCGCTACATTGAAGCGAAATGCGAGACAGAATTGAACGACATGATTTTGACATTTGCTAGAGCTAGGTAGCAATGTTTAAAAAACGATTTGTCAATAATAATATTCTTAATGGAATTTGTGAAGGAGGCTAAAAATTTTAAATGACTGCGTCATTACTGAATTTATTTAAACATAAAAATTTTAACATTAGCCAATATGAAATAAAATAAATCCCTTATCGGGCATGTTTTTTCGTTTCATATAATAATTCATCAGTATTTGCGAGGTAAATAAAAATTCATATTCCTCTTTCATTACTACTGTTCTTAAACACTCAGTCAGCTTTCATAATTCCCGCGTTTTTACACTTAGCAAAAGTATCGAGCGCCTATCAGAAGAGCTCGAGATTGCCGCTAGATGCTCGAGCAAAACTGAACTTAGTAGTGCGTTCAGTACGAAAAAGCTGCTAGTGCTAGTTAGCGCTAAGTGAGTAGAACACACAGAATATTTATGAGGCCCTTCTTTATAACATTAATTCAGGGAAACTCAAACTCTAATAAAAATTAATTACAAATATTAAGATATAGATTTATTGTTTCTCATTTATAAATACTATACTTCGTTCAGTGTTATAGACAAAGTGATCCAGAATGATTGGAAGTCACGTGACTTGAAAAAAAATTGGATTATGATCAAAAGTATCTTCTACGGGAAAAAATATGTTACCTATATTACCGACATCTTGAATAGGTCAGCGGCGTTACGTTTTTAAATTCTTAGACATACAGTACTTTTCATCTTTTAAAATTAAACTATTATTTATTTACTCAAATCGTTACGTTAGAATGTTGCTTACGGATGAGAACATCCCAAGTTAATTTTGGAAGTATATTTTGTAAATAAATTGATTTTACTTTAAATATCCTGAATACATTTATTTTCATCCCCTTTCAAAAATTTACCGTACGCCAATGAAATCTGTCAATCGTATTTCACTACCACAACGAAATGGCAAACAAAAAATCAGAACGAGACGGCATGTTCAATCATTCTGGATAACTCTGTATTATTGGATATTGCTCAATAATAAGTTTCCAGTTCCATCTCGCTGAAAATATAGATGTAAATGAATTACTACGTCATTGACTTTAGTTTTGTAAATATAAATAAAAATAAATGATAACTTTCAACAAAAAGACGTGTCGATATTTGGATGTAATATATGCATGTTGCGTATAGGTACGCATTTAAAAATGTGTGCAACAGATTCATCATGTAATGTAAACAAAATCCTCTTTGAATTATATTTATATTGTAAAACATTTATTTATGTAATTACATTATATTGTCAAAATGTGAAATTAATATAAAATTTAATTTATTTTAGATTTTCCTGATACACAATTGTGATTTCTGTTATATTATTGTGCTAACCGGAAAATGGTACGTAATAAGTTATTGTAACAAACAAATATTTTATTTTATTTGCATACATAATGGACTTCAACTTAAAAATGTATTGTGAAGTCCGTATTAATAATTTTTTTAAAAAATTTCAAAAATGAAAAAAAGAAAACTGAACATAAAAAACAAATAGGTACATCTATGTAAATACTGCTGATAGATAGCAAATTTCTGCAAGGAAAACAATATTTTTAAAAAACTGGTGCTTCAGCAGACTCGAAAAAAGATATACTAATTTTTTTTTATTTTATCTGCCTACTTTTACTTAATTTAAAATATTTCAAATTTTCTTATTTCAATTACTTTCAAATTTTTGCCCACACATACTTTTACAAATCTAATAGGAGTGGTAGCCATATTTCAAATTATATATAACGGAAACAAAATCATACTCATATTATTTATATTTTGATTATATAAATTTTTGGTTAACGTCAGATGTACCCAACATCTATTATTTTAATTCATTATTGAATGAATTTGAGCGATAATCAACTTTCAAGCCAACGACTTGAAATGAATAATTTCACTGTAGACTGCTTGTCCGATTATTTTTCCTTCGGAAACCTTTATTAATTCATTATGTTGGTATTTGATGTTCTCTTCATTCGAGCCTCATATAGCAAAACAAGGTACTTCATTTCGAAAAATTTATTAAATTCATTTTCTCAAAATAATCTCCGTTACAGTAAATTTTTACTTTGGAATTCTTAAAGAACCAATTTTCAAAACTTTTTTTTATGTTTCTAGAGGTATTTATCTTTCATAAGCTGTGAATCACGTTATAAACCAGGTGAGAAGATACGCGAGAAAAACGCATGAGAATGGCTTTGCATCAATTGAAATGATCCCCGTTTTGAGTTTTACCAGTGAACAACTAGCTTGCATACACCCAAGTGATTGTGTAATGTAGTGACGATTGCTTTCACAACTAAGTGCCAGATGGCTGCTTGAATTGAACGAATAGCAACCTAACTAGGATATATTTAATATTGAAAATAAATTGAAAGGCAGAACAGGTATCGTTCAACACAAAATTAACACAGGTGATTAGGTTCCCATTCGACAATCTCCAAGACGATTACCCCTGGCAAAAAGAGAAGAAGCTGAAAGGATCGTACATGAGATGGAAAAAGAAGGATTTATTGAACCATCTGACAGCCCATGGTGTTCATCCGTTGTATTAGTTAAAAAGAAGGATGGGACAACGAGATTCTGTGTGGACTACAGACGTCTTAACCCTACAGTACACACGTGGACTAAAATTACATCATTGCACACCTTGGGCCCCACAGGCCCTTAGCTCTTAACCTGGAGATCGCAGAATGTATAGATACATTTAAACAGAATAACAACTAATTTTGAAATGCAAAATACTTAAACTTTGTTAAAAAAGCAGAACTTACAAAATTAAACAAATTAATAAACCAATATCCTTAAATAACTAAAAGTCATCGCTAGCGTTCTGTTTTTCATTATTTTCAGAACAATCTGGACAAATATCCCGACAATTTTCTAGACAGATACAATCGTTGCATTATTCACAGAAATAACGACTTTTTCTTCTTCTTCTTCATATGCAATTTTGTTTATTTTATCACCATGTAAAGGGTCCTCATCCTCTTGATCAATATCTTGTTCCGAATCGGAAGCATGATCACTTATTTCAAAGAAGTTAGTATCAGCAATCGAATCATCATCATCGTCATCACCTTCTTTAGCAATTAGTTCTTCGTACATTTTCTGTAATCTTGCCTGGTCTCTTTCGTAATCACAATCACCCATAACTAGATCTAATGAAATGTTCAAATTGTTCAAATTTTATATAAAATAAAATTAAAAAATAATCAATGATAGTAAATTCTTGTTATATATCTTCAAAATACAGGTATTCTGTCATAAAAATACTAACCGAATACGCCTATATGCGACTTATATATATGACAAAATATACTAACGTCAATAAACACGTGGGGCCTGTCATATCCAAGGCCCATATATCGGTAATATGTTTAACTTTTTAAAATTGTCTGTGCATATATCGATGCAATTTCAAATTATAGGAAGGTAGATAAAATATGTAAACATTGAATTAACTGGTTTCTTTTTAATTGTAAATAAATTTTTCATTGGGGCCTGTCAGACCCACGTGTGCAGTGTAGGGTTAACGAAGTTACAAAGAATGATAGCTACCCATTCCCACGCGTAAATGACACATTAGATACTCTTGTTGGATCTGAAATATTTTCAACGCTAGATCTGAAATGTGGTTACTGACAAGTAAGTATAGACCCGAAGGATAAAGAGAAAACAGCATTTTCTATTGGTACTGGATTGTGGCAATTCAAGGTGATGCCCTTTGAAAGACCGATGGAGAACGTTTTGAAGGGTTTATCCTAGAAGACTTGTTTAGTCTACCTGGCCGATATTGTTGTAAATAAATATATATGAATATTATTATTATAATAGACAGTTGGCAATATTGTGTCTTAGTTGTTTATATTGCTGTACATTGTCAAAATCTTCCTTGCACTTGTCTGATCGTATGCTGCTGCACATGAGCCATAAACAGATATAATAAAGTTTGTCTATTGAATCTACCCGATTCCCAGTTCATAAATAATTATAAATATAACACATGGTGCAGTCGGTTAGAAATACGCTTTATGTTTAAAGTGAAGTACGCTGTGTAAAGTAATTTTTAGGTATTCAACGAAATAAATTATAAAGTTCAAGTGCCACGTGGTGTCAAATAATGAGTGACTTTCGACTTCCTGCTCCCTTATCTCTAGAGGGAGATATACGTTTAAATTGGCTGAAATTTAAACAAGCGTTTGAGATATACATTGTCGCAGCAGGATTTGATGAACTTGAGGACACAAGAAAAATTGCAATACTTCTAAATGCCCTAGGTAGATGCAGCAGTAGATGTATTTTATAATGTAATTAAATTACCAGCAGCGGACTGCAAGAAATACGAAAAAGTAATAAAGGCATTTGAAGATTATACATCGCCTAGGCAGAATGTTGTAGTAAATAACTACATCTTCAACAGAAGGAATCAGCTAGAAGGTGAAGATTTCGAAAATTTTTACTCCGAAGTTTGTAAATTAGTCAAACATTGTAACTACGGGGACCAAGAAGACAGAATGCTTCGAGACCGTATTGTACTAGGAATCAACAGCAAAGCAGTCCAACAACAGTTGCTGCAGTATTCCGATTTAACATTAACGACAACAGTGGAAATATGCCGTGTTGCGCAATTAACCGCATCCCAGGTTGATGTCCTTCATCGAAGAGAAAATGTGATAGATTTAATTAATAAGAAGAAAATGTACAAGGGTAATAATAGTAAGGATAAAGATAACAGTAAAAATGTAAGTAATTATTCACAAAAATACTACAGTAACAATTATTTCTGCAAAAAGTGTCATACTAAACATGGCGCCGGATCATGCCCTGTCCGTAATAAAAGATGCAATATTTGTAAAAACCTGTATCATTTTGCCAAAGGTTGCAAATTCAATAAAAAGAAATCATTTATTGAATGTAAGATTATCTCTAACAATAATTACGATTCTGATAACACTGAAAGTAGTAATTCTTTTAGTATTGCAACAATTAAAAAAATAAATACCATTCAAGGAAATGAATGGTATGAAAATGTAAAAGTTAAAAATAAGTTAATTAATTTTAAAATCGATACAGTTGCTCAAGTTAATATCATCCCAATCCGAAAATTGAAAAACTTACACCTGGAACGTGAAATGGAAGGAAATCCGGTGACATTGGAGGCGTTTGGAGGTTTTTTGACTGCAAGTTTGGGGCCTGTAAGTATTAACTATGAGTATAAAAATATTCAGGAAAAGTTGCAGTTTATTTTAACTAAGGATCAAATTAATAATTCAGTAATAAATCCTATACTGGGTCTGCATGGATGCATTGAATTTAAATTAATAAAAATTAATGAAATAAAATCAGATAAACAATGTAATAATAATAAAATAAATACCAGCAATGAGCGCCCGTATAATCTAAATAAAGCAATTATCAGAAATCACACATTAATACCCTCATTTGAAGAAATAGTTCCTAGATTAGCTAATAAATCCTTATTTACAGTATTAGATTTAAAAGATGGCTTCTATAATATACCATTAACTGCAGAGTCAAATGATCTATGTTGCTTCTCTACTCCTTTTGGAATTTACAAATTCTTAAGACTTCCGTTTGGAATTAGTTGCGCGCCGGAAATTTTTCAGAAAAAATGAAGTTAACTTCGGTGATATCGAAGGAGTTGTAATATATTTCAATGACATCTTAATCGCGACGAATAATGACGAAATAAAACATGATAAAATTGTTAATCAAGTAATAGATAGAGCTAGACAACTGGGTATTAAGTTTAATAAAGAGAAAACACAATATAAAGTACGTGAAGTAAAATATCTAGAGAATATATTTTCCAAAGATGGATATAAACCTGACCCGAATTATAGTAGTGCAATTCTAAATTTAAAATCCCCGTGTAATAAAAAAAATATTGGGTATATTTGGATACCTCCGACGGTTCATTCCTAAGTTAGCTGAAATCGCGAACTGTTTATATGAGTTACTTAAAAATGATATAATATGGCAAAGGTTACCTGCTCATGAACGAGTATTAAATACAAAGAGTTAATTAGTAAAGCTCCTGTCCTTAAGATTTTTAATTCGGATCAACCGGTAACTATACAATGTAACAGCTCGTGTAGGGTTAAGCGCTTGTCTATTAAAAAACAATCAACCGGTAATGTATGCATCGCGAACGCTTACAAATGCAGAAAAGCAATACCCACAGATAGAAATGGAATTATTAAGTGTAATATTTGCGTGTAATCGTTTCCATAACTTAATATACGGACGTAACATTCAAATTATAAATGATCATAAACCTCTTGCATCGGTTATGAATACTCCATTAAATAAAATTTCGTCGGCGAGACTTCAACGATTAAGATTAAAATTATTTAAATACACCATAACATTTAAATATTTAAAAGGTAAAGAACTGCACATTGCAGATGCACTGTCTCGCTCTTCTTTACCTGAGAGCGTGAGCGATAATAATGACTTATTATTAACCGAAATAATTCATACAGTCGGGTTAAGTAAAAGATTAAAAATAATTGAAGAAAAACGTAAAGAATTTCAAGACGAAACGGTGCGCGATGATTCTTTAAAATTATTAATCAAATTTTATAATGAAGGTTGACCACTAAAACGAGCAAAAGTTCCAGATTCGATTAAATTTTATTTTAATCTGAAACATAGAATCGTAGTAGATAATAATTTAGTTTTTCTTGATCAAAAACTAGTTATACCAAATAGTTTAAGACCTTTTATATCAACAAAATTGCATAGTGGATATTTTGGAATGACAAAAATTAAATCAAAAGTCCGACAATCCATATATTGGCCGAGAATGGATTTAGCAATCGAAAAGTTCGTCTCTAATTGCGTACATTGTCAAACATTTAAACCTAATAATAAAAAAGAGCCCTCAAAATTACCAGAACTACCATTTGAACATCTAGCAATGGATTTCTTAGATTTTCCTCCAAATCTTATTTGATCATAATTGACTATTTAAGCAAATGGATAGAAATACTACCAGTGACAAACAAAAATTCGGAAGTTATTCGCTGTTTGACTCAAAGCTGTACATATTGCTAAAAAGATTTTACAAAAATCTAAAAGTTCTTCTATACCTTTAAATGAAGCTCTATTATCATATAGAACTCTACCAGTCTCGGGAACGTCATACTCACTAGCAGAAATTCTTAATGGCCGTAAACTCCGAACTGATATTCCAGTTTTAAAACATAAATTAAAACCAGAAATAAGCATGAATCGATTTAAAACTGAATATTTACAAAAAAACAAACAAAAATTAAAAATAACTTTGATAAAAGAACACAAACTCGTCCAGATTATAATATTGGAGATAATGTATTCATTCAGTGGGAGAGGAAATGGGAAAAGCAAAAATAATTGAAAAACACGTTAATCCCAGATCTTATGTAGTCAAAAAAGATGATGGTTCGATCCTTAGAAGAAATAAATTTCATCTTAGACATAGTTTAATAGATAATTACAGTGAACCCGTCGCCCCCAATTATGCAACAGAGGACCTCCAGATGACCGATGGTGGTGCAACTCTACTTTTTACAAAACTAGGTATGGTAGAAAAATTAAACCGCCTGTACCGATTTATACATCGGAAAACTTTTGAGTATTGCTTATGGAATTGTATATTTAAATAAATTGATTAGTTTTGAGTTCATGGGAAATAGTAATATGTTTTGTATTTCCGTTGACAGAAAAAAAAAAATAAAGCAATTACCGAAAAACAAAAATGAATTACTCAGTTTTCTTGGGTTATGCACCTATTATAGTCGAAATGTGTCTGGATTTGCAAATATCGCTAAACCTTTAACTCGGCTAACAGAAGAACAACAAAATTTTTCATAGAATGAATATAGTCCAAATGCTTTTCAGCAATTGAAATAAAAATTGATAAATTCACCAATCCTTTGTTATCCCTTGCCTAATAACAAATTTATTCTGGATACGGATACCAGTACTGTCGGTATTGGCGGTGAATTATCACAATTGCAGAATGAAACCGAGAAAGTAATTGGTTATTTTAGCAAAACTCTTTCTAAACCTGAACGAAATTATTGTGTCAAAAGAAAAGAATTATTGGCAGTTGTAAAAGCAATTGAATATTTCCACAAATATTTGTATGGGAGAAAATTTCTCGTAAGGAATGATTTGTCCGGACAAGTTCGGATTTTTAGGTTCTTATCAGGATTCCGCCCATACTTAGATATTGTCCGGAGTTCTTAATTATTTACGAAAGCAAGAAAAAACTATCGAACAAAATGATCAACATTATCTAAAGTAATTATGGTATCAATCAAATGAAAAAATAACCTTTGTCATTTTCTGTAGTACATAATAGACTCAAATTATCAAATTAAAAATAATTTTTGTTACTATTCTCTTTGGCAGGTATATACATAACAACCTTAACAAAAAATATTCTTTTTTTCTAATTTCTTTGGTAGGTATATAACTCAAACAAAAAAAAAAAACAATTTGTAACAGACAAAATCCACTTAAATTACACAACATTTTTAAAAATTGGCAGTTAATTAGATTTTTCATACTTTTCGTTTCCAGCCATTTTATTAAATACCTTATTTTCTTTAATGAATGTCTTATAAAAATCATCGCATGTCATATTTCTTAAATAGCGTCAATAAGAGAGAAAATTCTTTGTATACACCCTCTTACTCCTTACTTACCCAGAGGTATTCACTTCCAATCTTCAAAACGATGAACTCTTTTGTGCGTATCCATAGATATAAAGGAGTACCCATACTCCACTAGTAGAATATGAAATACTCATATTCCACGACCTTTTTTCAAATAAGTGGGCTACATTGTATTGATGAGAGCCAGCAAAGTATCTGACTTCTGGTGGCGAAATTAAAAATGCGAGTCGTGGGGAAAACATTGCGGCATGTAAATTGTACTATAAGAATCAAGCAAAAGTGAGAGAAATGTCTAGCAAACGTAAGCTATATTGCTCTGTACCGCAGTGCAATAATTACGTTAGTGCACAAATGTCAATGCACTACTTCCCGAAGGACAAAGAAATGCGAAAAAAATGGGTAATTGCATAAAAAATAGGAAAGAAAGTGAAAGTGACACGATATGAATGTGTGTTCTGCTCATTTTCTGCCTTCGGATTATTATCAATTATTATCATCGTATAACTGTTTCAATATATATATTTTTAATGATATAAAAAATATTTACAGGAAAAAATCCAAATAAAAGATCTCTTTTGATAAATAATGACTGTCCTACTAAAAAAAATTATTTCTTTTTAAATTAAAGACGAATAATACACTTAAGTAATAAGTGTCATTTTTAATTTACTATATTCAACTGCTAGAATATATTTTTGGGAAATGCTAGAAATACTTTATACAATTTTAAAACCAATTATTTTCATACCTGATAAGAGAACAACACATTTTAAATATTCCCAAATATTTTTTAAAAAATCAGAAATGTTAGAGTAGTGTTAGAGTGCACTGAAATTGATATTCAAAAATCAAAGTGTTTGAGTTGCAGGTTAAGATCATATTTTAATTATAAAAGAGACATACTTTAAAATATCTAATTGGAGTTACACCGGCAGGCGTTATATGTTTCGTAAATTCTGCTTTTGATGGCAGAACTTCTAATAAAGCAATCGTTAGAGAAGAAATTTTTTGGATCTCCTAGAACCATACATGGATGCAGTTATATAATAAATAAAGATTTTAAAACCAATAAATTAAAAGTGTCTTTCCAAATACTATATAAGTGCAACAACATGTTTGCACTTAGCATCTTGTCCTGCTTTACAGCTGCACATACACTTCCACTGTTGTACATTGTTTTCAAGGCAAATGCGGATATTATGTCGAATCCCTTTTATATTAAATGTTTGTAAACAAAGACCGTGAATTTACACATTGTTTTCTTTATTAAATTGGAAACCACACATTATTATATGACCTGCTAAAATATTAGAAATTTTCAATGTTACCTTCAAACTTTTCTACTAACTACTTTATCTTTAAATGTTGATTCTTCATCCACTATTGGCCTTACTGCACCATTTAAATATATGTAGATATCTCCGAGTGAGATAAACATCTTATTTTAATTAATTATTTCACGTAAATAATAAGAACTAAATCAAAAATTCGATATTACTCCTATACCATCAATGTACAAAATACAATGTTTTCCACACTACGAAGATGACAATGCTGCCATCTATTGACGGTGGTTACCGCGGATTGTAGTAACTTTTATAAACCTCTATAGATAAACTTCATCCTCATGTAATGTAACATTATATGCTCGTTAAATAATATACTATTATAAATCCCGGAGTCTATGTTTTAATGATAAACAAAATTCCTTAGTTATGCAGTTCAGATTTCAAACAAATACCTGTAAATCGTGGATGTTTGAGTATTTTTTCTTCTTTTTAAATAAAATTAAAAAAATTGTGGGATAGTTATTATAAAAATAATAATATAAATCTCAGTATACACGTTTGCAAGGTATTTTACAAAGTATGGCCATAAATCATACAAAGTTGACGCGTCTACTACATTCATTTCATTGCAGCAAATCGATAGTAGTAGAGTTTTAATGGAATGCCTGTATTGATTGAGATGTAAAAATTAATCCTCGTTGACGTTCCGGAAGCTAGATCAATTTAATGATAAAATTGATGACTGTTAAATACATGAGTAATGAGTTTGAAACAGAGCAGATTTACATCAAACCAATAATTTATGCCCGTTATATTATCAGTATACGGTAGCTCTGAGGGGAACGGACAAGAGGTTCTCGCTTGGAGACATTCCTGTGTAAACGAAACTGTAAATTACAAGGAGGGACCTAAGTAAGTAAGTAATTACGTATCAGTTTAGAGGCGACTGTGAAACCGATTTGATGTCAACGCTATCTGTCGCACGTCCTAGTAGTAGCGGTCCGCCGCCGGAACTTCTTGCGATGGAAAACAAAGGGTCGAGCCGTTCATTTATCAAGCGGAAACGAGCTGTATGGCTGTCACATTACAGAGAATTGAATGCGCGGTCGTGACGTCATGAACCAAACCAGGATCGAGTAATTGATATAAAATATCCCGCTGTTTACAACGTTTAAACTATAATTTATCCTTTAACCTTATTTTTCACATCAAATCTAATTCTTAAGCATTATATCTTCACATAATTTGCCAAATAGCTATTTTAATTGAATTTTGATCCGAATCTTAATCATTATTGGTATGAAAAATATGCAGAGTGTTCATTTAAAGTGGTACACTATTACTATCTCTAGAACTATAAGTGCTAATTTTATAAGACTACTTTAATGTGCAAAACAATATTTTTTTAGACCAGTGGTTCTCGAAAATATTTGAGAAAAATGCAAAATTAAATGTGTATCATTTTTATTTAAATATGACTACATAAAGAGTGCTATGGAAGAAAACAAAGTCAGAAAACAATGTTTACAGCTGCATTCGATTTTTTTCTACATAAAATGTTTCATGTTTACCTTCTCATTATGAGAAAAATGATTTGTATTGATGTTACAATACAGAAGTACACTTGAAAAGTTCACCAAAATAATAATTGTTATTAAATTGTTATAAACTAATTCTAAACATATTAATGTAATTTTTTTATAAAATATAAAACTTTTCATTCATAATTTCCATAAATAAAGTTCGCTGTGGAATTCTTGTGACATAGCCTATTAATAATTATATAGTTCGACCAAATCTGAATGACTCATACAAGCTTGTACTACTACAACAAAACGAAGATGTTGAATTATATTTTATTTGTATCATAAAATATTTACAGTATAAATCTAAAAGTAAAATAACAGATACAAAAGTATTATTTAACAGTACGTATATTTTATAATTATTTACTTGAATACCAGATATTTTCAAAATGCTTAATTAATATATAGACTTCATAATTTTGCCACCAGATGGCTACACACTCCCGGGAATGAACATGTCATTTTAATGACATTTGACCTATCTTTTACGTGTTGTTGGACACCCAGGACGACTGATTCGTGTTAAAAATAAAATCATATTTTGTTTTTCTTTTCTATATCAGCAAATTTAAGACAAGGTAGTGAAACTAATGAATTTGTGTGAAAATTACTAATTTCTTTTAAAATAGTGCTTCTCTCAAATATATAAATCTTTTCAGAGTGTACTACCGAGAGTGTACCACTAGGGCAAGAAAGACTGTGATTAGTATTAAAAATTCACGTCACCACGGGAAAATTTGAAATAAGATTTTTTTTAATTATATTTTGAAAAATATACAGTTGCCAGACGTAAAACATGTATTAAAGTGAATAACTTGAACAATTCATTCAGAAAAAAAATAATAAATTGGAAAATGCAACTACCCTATTGTTTTATTCATTTGTTTTCGTCCATAGCACTTTTTGTGTAGTAATATTTAAATAAAAATGATGCATATTTAATTTTGCATTTTTCTCAAATATTTCGTATTATTGTTCTTTAACCTCGCAAAAGAACTAACCGCAACAACAAAAGTAGTACTGAATATACATCCTCATGGTAATTGCTAACGGACACATACTATACATAGTTTCAACGTAGCCTTTGAGTTAGACTCCTCATTGTATATCTAGTTATGTAATAACATAACATATAACGCTGAAGAGCATTGTGAGAAAACAGCGTGTCACTTATTGCTTACAACATTGGATACCAACGGGCAATTGATTGCGCCGCTCTGTCGAAATGAAGAAATGCTCTGTATAGTAAAGTATAGGAAAATAATCTTACTGTTCCTTGAACATGAATGCTATCTTGTTTAAAATAATTTCTTGTGAGAATGAAAACTGTAGTTCCAAACATTATTTAAAAAAAATAGCATTTAGGTATTTTAAATGAACAGCAAGATTATTTTATTATACAGAGCACTCAGAGCAGAAGATAAAAGTACATTGTAATGCATGTCTTCATTTCGACAGAGTGGTGCAAATTATGGCCCGTTGGTTTCCAATGTTATAATGCGAACAGTGAGCTATATGCCGCTTTGTCATTATTTATTTTATTTATTATTATTACTAGCTTCTCAAGGTATCTCTTACATATAACCGGTGATATTATGGGGGCGAGACAATTTTTCACATTTCTTAATTTTCCTTGCGAAGATGGTGAAGATGAAATGATAAAAGACACACACAACAACCATGCCTTATCCGGGATTCGAACCCGAGACCCTTGGAGCGTGAAGCAATAACGCTACCGCTACCATCTGGGTCGGCTCGCTTTGTCATTATTACGATATTTATAGTTTTATTGCTGAGCCCGAGTCAATTCTTCTGATATAATATGAGTAAACATGTTCTCAGAATACCATTCAAGGTATATATAAGGTATGTAAAAACGTCATTGTTATTTAATATTATTATTCGAGGTTTTATTTAATTTATAGTAAAATATGTTTAACAAAAATAATGAAAAATTGTTATATGTATTTGTTTGTTAAAAACAAATAATATTGCTAGGCAAAATTTTACACCTGTGCAATATCTATTTTAAACCAGTTTGTTTATTCAATTAAACAAATACGTAAAATTATTTTATTTCAATTTGATAAGGGACATGATGTTAGGTGTATAGGTGTTGGTTATGCAAGGAAAGGAGCATTTAAAATGTAGTCTCATATATCTTTCTTTATAGGCAAAGATTTGCTAAGGAGGTTACGGTAAAGTAGCTAGAGGAAGTGTGTAACAATAAATAGTGGGATAAAGGAAGCAACAGGGAGAGGAAGTGAAATTACAGTTGCGGTCATAGCCACAGGTGCTCCACACTTTACACAGGTATTAAAACTTACCGCCATCTTAACAGACTTCAGATAATAAAATGCAAACGACCTACTTACAAACTTAATCCAAGGTCAGGAAAAAAGAATTTCCCAACTGAATTTTAAAGCCTATTAAAAAGCTTATCAAAAAAGTTTACTTTAAATTTGTTTTATCTGACAGTTTTGTTATGTTTTCTGGTTCAAGTATATGTAGTACATCATTATATTTTCATAATTCTCGCGTTGCCTTTTATTCTGTATTCGTTGTTAGCTGTTTGTAGGATGCAGGCACGTCGCAACGCAATCGCTAATGATGTGTCTGCCGTCTGCTCGCCGCTTCAAGATGACATGAAAATCTCGAGAGGAGAAGAATATTACTCAAGCTGATTTGCGCTGAAATGCCGCATTAGTTCAGAGAAAGATTAAAGCTTCGTATTGTTTTAAAGATTTTTCCTAAGTACCATTACTCACCGCAAATGCTGGGCTCGACGAACGTCATTGAATTTCAGTTACTTACCCATGGAATTAAACGACTAAATAACAATTTTTCTTATTTTTCCAGTCTCAAAATCTCTCTCGTGGCAGTCGTGAGTCATTTTTTACTGCCCGACGAATTTTATTTTTCTTTTCCTTTGAGATGAAATCCTGCCAGTGTTTCATTCAAAAAACCCTTTGGCTGATCCTAATTGCTCTGGTCTGCATTTTTACTGAAATAAATAATTCTATTTTCTTCTCTAAACACAACACAATGGGCTTTTCTAGTCGACGACGCGAACATTTATCACCCATTATTTTCTATTTATTCAAAACTTCCTTGGACTTTATAAAAAAAATTCTAAAGGAACCTTTGATCTTGTTTTTGCTTTAATTCTCTTGAAATTTTCTTTATAAAAAAAACTTTAAGCCAGTATCATTAAGATCATAAACAATTCTTTTATGAATAAATTCATAAAATGTTGTCTTTTTATAACAACTTGTTTTGTATACAGTGTAACAAAACAAAACTTACTAATGGAGTATTTTACCACTACAGTGAAATTTAAGACAAAAATCTAATTAATATTGTAGATTATACAATAATAATAATAATAATAATAATAATAATAATAAATCTTTATTGCCTATACGGACAAAGGCGAGGTTCAGCCATAGGCTGTTCTTTCACCTAACCAATCACAATACAAAACAAATGTAAATAATATGCCAACATTAATTAGTAACATAAACAAAGAAATACATAACAGTAGAAATTAATATATAATATAATAAGTAACTTAAAATAATCGGTACCTAATACAAGAGTTTTATTGCTACTTTGAAGTTACCAAACGACAGAGATCTCATTGATAGCGGTGATTCATTATATAGTGTGAGTGCCAGAAACGAAAATGACCCTTTAAATTTTGCTTTCGTGAAAGAGGGAAAAATATATAAATTCTTGATACGTAAAGAGTAGTTATAGTCTTTTAATATTAATTTGTCCAATAAATATGCAGGAGTACCAGTAAGTCTTATTTTATGTACCGTGCAAAGGTATGAAATTTTAGTTTTAGTCTCCATATCTATTATTTGAGCTAAGGATCTATACTGCGAGATATGTTCGTACTTACGCATATTATAAATAAACCTTAAACAAG